>CM023455.1:118405069-119055246 GCA_013339765.2 Haemaphysalis longicornis
CGGGATTAACGTGACTCAATACTGCAGGATTGGGGAATGAATGCATTAGCCTGCAGCTGACACCAGACTACAGATTGACGTCTGTTGAGCGTGGGATGCGCTGCGGGATATTTCTGGCGCTCCATGCGATAGTGTTGAGCCATGTCCCGGTAGGTCACCAGCCTGTCCCTATCCCCCTGGTCCGAGCCAGCAGTGTCGTCAGGGCGATCCCGGGAGCTGAAACCTCGGGCCGCCTCCTGTGCTAGCTCGTTGCCTGGGAGAGATGCATGGGCCGGTGTCCAGATTATTTGCACGTTGCGCATAATGGCGGCTTGGACGGAGCGTAAGATGCGTAGGGTGGTATTTTTTAGAGATCTGCCATTCTCGTATTCCGCAGAGCGTTTTACCAGTCGCTCACTATGGTTTTAGCCGTTCAAAACGCGAAGCTTTCACCCATGCAACCTAAGCAGGGACGGGTCCAGGTTTCTTCTGAGGAGTGGGCTCGGCTTCTATAAGTGACGATGATGACGATGGTGATGATGAGGAGGAGGATAGTAGCCTTTTTATTCACCGAAATTTTTGATAACCAAGAATACAAGAAATAGAAAAAAAAATCATCAACTAAACTTTTTATACCTGAGGGGTCATCTTATTTGGGGTATCAATTCCAAAATTAAAGGGGGGGGGGGGGTCAGAACATCCGAACCCCCCCTGTTGGATTCGCCAATGAAACTTAATTAGTCAAAATCTAAAATGCCAACTGCTTCGACCGACGTCGAAATGGCGCAATCGGATGGGCGCCGGTTATCATAACGCGAGAGTCCTCAGGTTCGATTCCGACCATGAAGGTCGTTATTGTTGAACCCATTGTGTAAAGTTGGCTTTCCGGCAGTGCGCTTTACTCGGACGCACGAGTTCATCAGTGAGGTATAGAAAGCTTCGCTTTAATAGCTGGAGAGAGTCGATGAAATAAACTCGAGTGCGAAACTTTCAGCCTCCCACTGATGATTTCCGTACGCGAAAACACGTTGCAGGAAAGCCAACTTCTCTGACAATGATGATGATCGTGGGTGAAGTATAAAAAAATTAAAACTCTTCCCTGCGAAGCTTTGCAACAGCTCCGTTAGTCCTCCTCCGCTAAAGGTTGATGTGCAGCAGAAAGAGGTGGGGACACAGCTGTGCGATAGCGCGACGTAGGCATACGTCATGTTCTGAGGTGATCACGTCGACAGCCGTTACCCGCAGCTCGACGTACGATGAGAATGATGTTGGTCTGCATGCCGTGAGGGTGTTAGCCGCAGTACGTTAGGCCTAACGTCGCATTTCGAGGTTTAGGACGTTAAGCCTAACGTCACATTTTAAGGTTTAACACCGATGCTGTTCGATTTACGATCTAGGGCTCACCGCGGATAGTTCGCGTGTAGTCTGAGTATTCTTCACACCATAGGGATATATGATGGGAAAAACGAAAGCCGGACTGCTCTTAGGGGAGTCCGCGGGTGCCCGAGACTGTAAATCAAAGAGCCCCACCTTGAACTGGCACCCACTCGAAAAAGTATTTACTGTACGCCATGCAGCAGGTACCGATTTCCGCCGCAGACCCCTAGCCCAAACGTTAGACCTACGAAGTGCATCTTTGTTGCTGCGGTTATTCTAGAAAAGTAGAGCACACCTCCAGAGCTAGTAGACATGCTCGCAGTGGGGGATTGGCCAACCAAGGAATCCATCACGCGAAAGCTTCGCGTTCAAGAATCTTCGTCGTTAGACGGAGGAGTGCATGGTTTTTATTCTGGCTGTGCGGCGTTCCCAACAAGGGACCACATACTAGGTGCGGTGCATTTAGGCTCCCTATTCTCAACGCCGGGCGCATTTTCCCGCAAGAGGTGTTCCGTCGTGCACTTCACCGGAACACGCGCCGTTTCTACGGACGGAGTTCGAAGCGCGTCTTTCCCGCAAGTGGGAACGATCGCTCGAAACCGCTGCGCTGACCGAGCAACGGGCCGTCGATGCGCATTTTCTACTTCTACAATTATTTAATTAACGTGTTCTGTCTTGCCGTACACATCACAGGGTGGGCACATTCATTCTTCAAATTAAAATTATTATCCCGATTGAGAGTCTTCGAACATCATAAATGCACGCTTTCCGGAGTAAAACGAAAACTGAACCTTAATCCAATCACATCCAGGCTGCTGCGGTGTACAAGTAGAAAAAAAAAATCACGCAACTCCACGAAGTGAATCATGACGAGTGGGCGAAGCACTGGGGATCGTTCTTACAGTAGATCCCCCGTGACATTGCCCACTCGTGCATGTAATGAGTACAACGCGTGTACAGTGTATACAATTCCAATCCAATCCAATACAATTCAATTTAATCCAATACAATCCATTCAATCCAATCCAAATCTAATCCAATTCCATGCTCCTCGCGCATGCGCAACACTTGCATACGGACGCCAAGCCCCGGACAAAGCGAGGTCCTATGGTGCTTCGCCCCTAAAAAGGGTGCAACCATCTTGTGTACAGACGAGGGAAAAACAAAATATCAAGCCTGTAATAGGTGTAGTCTGCAGCTGCATAGAGGGGTAGAGTGAGTATGAAAGCAAAATCTGTTCGCCGGTGGTTTTGAATAGAGTTCAAAGTTTTACTGTTCTCATGAAACGCAAGCAGAGGTCGGAGAGAGGCCTTCAAATCTCTGAAAGCAATGTCCTGTTGTTTGTTGTAAACACTGTTTTCGCTAGGTTTCACTAGCTTGAAATCCCAGTGCTAAAGGCATGAGAAAGGGCAAACGCAACCAGGTTTTCAAACCTACAGAGACTAAACAGCTTATGCTCTTCAGCCCTGCCTCCAAATACATAGCCAAGGCCGCAAAACGCCAACTTCGAAACCAGCTCCGAATATTCCCAAAACCGGGACTCCGGTTAAAGAAAGGAAGAATACGTTTAATGGCGGAGGCGATGTTGGCCAAGCCGTCACGCCCTGCTTGCTGCGCCGGACGAGGAGAAAAATATTTTTAGAAATGTACAGAATTTTGAGAATTGCCTTCTTTTAAGTCGGCTCCACCACTACGCACTAATGCATTGCTAGAAAGACATTTTACCAAGCGTAAGCAGTTTTGTACACCGAGTGGCTTTGAAGTCGGCCTCTCTGCTACACACAAGTGCATTGCAAGCGCAAAGTTTTCATGGAATGCGTGGGATACAAAAAAAAAAATCGTAGTGAGGTACACAGAATTGTTAAAAAAAAAAAATAACTGGCGAGGCTTGGTTGCGCCAGGCTTAATTGAACCATAGCGAAGCCGCGGAATTTTTTTCTGCGCGAGCACTGAAGGACCCATTCCCACGCATTTGTACAAATTTCAAATTGTTCATTTAGATGTTCCGGCGTCGCTTTGATCAGCGGTGGCGCATACGCGCACGACGCCTGCGCGTACGCGCCGCGTCCAGGTTCCTGCTATAGGCAACGCAAGGCGCTCCTCGGAGTTTTCGCCAATTCTTTTTTTAGATGCAGAGCATCTCATTCACTCGCCTTGTCCCTCCGGCGTCGTCGGCGTTGTCCGCCTCTCCCCCATTCTCCTCGCCGCGCCAGCTGCGCTCTCCGCCGCTCACCCCCTCTCCTCTCCGATAGCGAACACTCTCTCGCGAGGGGCATTGGATTGGATTCGATTCGATTGGCTTGGATTTGGATTGGATTAAAGTGGATTGTGTTGGATTGTGTTGCGTCATAGCCGCGGCAGACGCGCTGGGGCCGGCGCATGTGCAGTACTCTCTCTTCCGCGGTTTCCTCTCCTTCGGGCGCGCTGCTCATATAACCGGTGTGCCGTTCTCCGGCGAAGCAACATCCACGCTTGGCTCAAACACCTAGAGTCCACGCCGCTTTACAAGTACGCCAACGTCGTCATCGACTGGGACCGGCTTACGCAGTCCCCTCAACGTTATGCGCGCAATAAAACGCGGTCCCTTCGCCGCTCTGCCTATGCGTCGCATCTACACAGGGGTTCCCGCGAGGGGAGGTGGGAGTTTTTTTTTAACACAAAAGTGTTTTATTCGCGGATACACCAATTATCACTGACTTCATATCCGTCACGGAAGGCGTCAATTCAGTGACGAATATGACGTCAGTGAAATGGTGTAACTTGCCATAAAACAATTTCGTGTTAAAATATAAAACCCGAAAACGAACAACCCTAAGTATAACCAGAGTAAAGCATTGCATGGCTCTGATATAACGTACTCTTTATTTCTAAAGGTTGCTTCCCCGCAAGAAAACCCTGTGTGCAGGGGTGCACCCTTTACAGGCAAGACAGCAAAACGACGCAAGCGCCTGTAAAGGTTGCACCCCTGCACACAAAGGCTTCTTGCGGGGGAAACAACCTTTAGAACTAAAGAGTATGTGATACTTCGGGTTGTTCGTTTTCGGGTTTTATATTTTAACACGAAAGTGTTTTATGCCGGGATACACCAAGATTTCACTGACGTCATATCCGTTACGGAAATTACGCCAGTACACCTTTGACGAAGCTACCCGCCAGCAGGATGTCGATCGCTCTCCAAACATACCCACAAGACGTCCGCCGACCCGTAAATCATGATCATCTGCAGATTTCGCTGCACATTTCACTTTCGTGTTTTACCGATTCCTATGACAAAGAAATCAACCATGTTTATTTTATTTTTTGCTAAAGCCACTGCGTGAGCCTGCTCTGCGGTCGCCGCGAGCACGTCCCCACGAGCGCTCGACATTTTCTCGCTCCTCGGAGTTGATCGCCTTTTTTGTTGTTGTTATATTCACTGCGTGTGCCGAGTACGGTCGGTGGACGCCGCGAGCACGCGCTCACGAGCGCTCGGCATTTTCTTGGTATTTTTAACGCGTTACGCGCCACACACATTGAACCGTTGGATTTGCGTGAGCCTGGGATCGCGCGCCGGGAAAGGAAAACAGCAGTGAGGGAGGAAGCAGGGGCTCCGACAAAGGGAGAGATGCAAGCGTGCGCCGGGAAAGGGAAACAGCTGCGCCAAATGTAACATCCCTAGGCCGCAGCCGCCACGTGTCTAGTACCGAGCCGCGCCGTGTTTATATGTTATAGGAACCGTGCAGGTACCGGACGGGCGCGACACGGATGTCCTGACGATTTTTTGTCTAATGAGGCGCAAGGAACGTCAGAAGGTGTTGTCCAGCGGGGGATAGGCAAGTGGTTACTGGGCGCGGCCCCCTGAGTTCACCCGAGGAAATTGTTCAATTCAAAAGCAGATCAACAGGAGGTCCAACTTCATATTCTTACAATGTTCTAAGCATCCCCCGTAATTTTTTTACTGTTTCTTCCTGATTTTGAGCGTGCCAATCACCTAGATTTGCGCAAATATAATGGCTATTTGTATTACAACGATCAATTATGCATTTGTTTTTCAGATGTAAGGTGTCGCTCTAGGCACGACTCTCTGAAACGCGTCCCACGATTTTTTTTTTGTTTTTAGCTTTTTTACCGGCATTTCCATAACTATAGCGACTGTGTGTGTCCATTTAGTTTGTAAGTATAAGGTGTCACGCTCAGAGGCACTCAAATTCTCCGTCATACACATACACACAGCATCGTACTAAATCCCATAAACTGCAACACGAAAAAAAAAACTTCATACTCTAGCTGTGAAGGTGGTTGACCAGCTAAGCTGCATTGGCGACATGATGGCAGGGATTTATACACCCCCCCCCTCCAAAAAAAAGGATTTCGACCCCCCCCCCCCATAAAGATTCCACAGCCACCAGTACCCTCCCCAGGGATTAATACCCCCCACAAGAAAAAATTAGACACCCCCCCCCAAAAAAAATAATAAAATTTCCACAACCACCTTTCCCAGGGATTTATAAACCCTGTCCATAAACACTGCCCAGGGATTTATACACCCCCCCCCCACACACACAGCCCCCCCCCCAACACCTCCCTAGGAGGACTTCGACACCCCCCCCCCCCAAAATCAAAATTCTGAATAAACCCCGGCATGATGGTACGACTGTACGACCACATTACATCGTTTGATTATTTTTCAAATGCGGAGCATTTCTTAGGCTCGCGATGTCACTCGTCGATGTTGTCGGCGCCGTCCACACGCTCACTGCGCATGCGCGTCGAGGCGCAGGTGCGCGTCTCTCCCCCGTACCCTCCTCGCTCTCAACAACATGTGCGGCGGTGCGGGAGGAGCGCGTGTACCCCGTGCGCTCCGTCGCTCTCAACAACAGCTGCGGCGGTGCGGGGGGAGCGCGTCTGTGCGCGCATGCGTCGTAGCTACCCGTGCGCTGCGTCGCGCTCAACAGTAACGGCGGCAGGGCGTGTACACGTGATAACGGCGTGGTGGGTGCGTGGAAAGTTCGCGCACTTGTGTACGGAAGTGTGCGCATGCGCGTCTCTCCCCTGTACTCCTCTCCCTCGAACGCGGGCGGTGTGTATATAAGCGGCGGAGCGCGCGTTCGGAATTCAGTCAAGGGCGTCTTTGCTTGGCTTTCGCTTCACTTGACGCTTTGCTTGACGGCACCAAGCAATAAAGACAGACTTTAACTTTACACTCCTTGCCTTCGCTTCTCCTTCATTCAATAAATAAAAATAATAAAGACGAAATAACAAATAAGCATTCCCAAACCATACCCAATTACGCAACATTCACGCGATACCCCCACCACTCTGCGATGCATTTACTCGAGTTCCCCCGTGGGAAGATGCGGGCGGGTTTTTTTCTGACCTCAACGTCGTCGCTGTCTCTTGGCATCGCTAGTTGGCTCTTGCTCCCTGCCGCGAAACTGCTGCCAAGCATGCCAGAGACAGTTGGACCCCTTTATAAGAGACGCACACCAGAAAGCAGTTTTTTTCTCTTATATGAGAGGTCTTGTATAAGGTGGGTACCACGTTTTCAATAACTGACCAACCCCTAGTTCAACGTAGGCACTGTACGAGTAAAATAAGCACGAAGGAAGGCTACAGCATGTTGCAAACAACAGTTTATGAAGTGGATCTGAATCTTTGTTTGCTTCATGGCAGTGCATACAATGTGTTTTATTTACAACAGGTTCTTCAAGCTTTCTCTTCTTCCCACTGTGTGTGGACAAAGCATTGCAGATGGCGAGCCCGTAAGTCCGATGAATAGCCACAGCACACAGGTTCCTCCGCTGTGCACTCTGGCTATTCATCAGGCTTGCAGTCTCAAAACCTGCAATGCTCCTTGAGCTATGCGATCGGGAGAGCCCAACTCGCATTTCTGGTATGCTTGGCCTGCGCAGATGCCTGCATGCGTGGTCGTGCTCGTACGCTTGGCAGATAGGCTTTAGCCACTTCCGTGCGTTCCACTTCTATTGCCGGGGATTCTCATCGTTCTTTCCTTGCTGACTAAACCACTGTGCGTTTGCTGAAGTTATAATAATAGCAAATGAACACGTCTGTTATCCTGCTGTTTCCACAACGGATGCAACTGCAGTTAGCGACTGGTGGCACCGCATCGAAAGTTAAAATGTCTGTTACAAGTGAGACTGTTGACTAAAATTCAAGCTTAACTAGTTTGTTACAACCATCTTCTAGTACGATGTTTGTTATAAAAAAGGTTAAATTAATGGGAAGAGTACGGCAGCCAACCTTGTGGGTGAATAGTGTCTCTTATATGCGGTTGTCTGCTATAACCAATGCCTCTTATAACAGGTTAAACGTACTGTGGCAAATTCACCAAGGGAGCAGGCAACACCAAAGGCAGCAGAGAGAGGAACATTATTTATTAACGCAAAACATGGCAGTGCTGAGGGACCAAACCAAAAAAGCAACATCGTGACTAGGAACGAAACATCTAGCAGACGTGAAACACGCAACGTTTGCAACACCAAGACCTTGTATAAACGAAGCACCCGAATGGCACACACATTGTCCGACATCTCTTTTTTACTGGTCCAGCTTGTATCGCAGTGACATTTGCGAGATTTTAACGTTACACAGGGTAGAAAGCACCAAGCCGAATGTATCTACAAAATGAGCATAGCGGTTTTCTTCTCTACTGCCTCTCACAGCCTGAACAAAGCCTATCATTCAGGCCCAAAGCCAAACGTGGCAAGGCTACTAGGATAATGCCAACAATAACATTTCCGAAAAGTTATAAACAAGCAACTAACTCGCTTCAACAACAAGTGCCTGAACATTTCCTCGGCTGTCTAAAACAAAACACACAAACACCAGTTCCGGTACAAATTTAAACTCGAGGCCACTTCTAGTCCGGAAACAAGAGAGACGACTTTTCACAAAGCCATTTCAAGGCTGCACAGGAAATGAAGGTCATTTACAAAAGAAACAAAATATTTCACACCAGTATATACAACAGCTGCACCCTCGTGGCAAGTATAAGACGAGATTGTAACAGCTGATAGGCAGAATGAAAGGAGAAGTGAGCATGACTAGAGCACCTGCTCTAGTAAGACTCGTCTAATGAACACAGACAAGCTTATCACATACACAGTATATGCAGCAACATCAGGAAGCCATCAGAAAGCTCACTAAACACTTGAAACAAGGCACTAAAACACTGTGAAACGGAAGGGGGGGGGGGGGGGGCGTAGAGTTTTCACACCACATTTTTATGGATATGGGCAGTACTACTCAAGAATGCTTTTCTTTTCAGCTGAATCACCACGCTACCTTTGTGAAGTTTCTGAATGAAGGAATTCTTTCAACTTCCCCCCCCGCCCCCCCCCCCGAAATACCCACTGAATACAGCCTTATATCACTAAGCCCCCCATCGAAGTTGCACGTAACCCTGCTCTTCTGCATTAGCAAAACCGTATAGCCCTACAAATAACCGACAACCTTCCGGCGGTGCAACCAATACTAGGTGTACTGTGAGCGTACCATTATAAAAAAACGCACTTCGGGGCTGGCATGTATTTACAAACCTTCAGAGTAGTAATTTTGATTGAAGCAAAAATACACATTTCTTCTTTTTGTTTCGCACATTTCACCCAACAAGTATTTAAACACAGTCGTACAAAAAAAAAAAAAAAATTGGAACGAAATGTATCTACATTTGAGGTGGATCATTTCATGTTCCCCTTTTGAACCCAGTGCAAAACCAGGACTGTACAATTGCACTGCCATTTTACTGAGGGCATTATCTTGTTGCGCAAAGCCGCTATATACTTGTGGCGCATTAGGAGAGATCGTGTCGACCAATAACACTGCACTCTATTTAAAATACACTTCACTGGTCTGAACAATCCTGCACCAAGGAGGACTCCTATGTTTTAAAAATGTAATTAAAGTTCGCTACACAGAACTTGTTGGCCTATTGAGTCGTCATGCTTATATCATTAAAAGTTACACTGCCTATTTTACTCCCCTGCCCAGGGCAATTCTGACTGCTCTTGGAATGAAGATTCTTCAGACAAATACAACATGAAGCTGCTCTGGAACAGTTCTGTGCAGCCCAGAGTGACAAATCAAAGAATATCTTTCCTCCCGTCTAAAAGGCAACTTTGGACCTTAACCGCAAGATTAGCAAACAAGGTGCACTCCTGGTGTGCACCTGGTGTACATCTGGTGTACACCAAACTCTACAACAAACGCACAAACACAGGGTTGATGCCCCAATTCGCGTCCCCCGGTCAGTCCTGGATTGGCCAGTGCACGGTAAACAGTTCATCGCTCGTGCAAGCCACAACGACCGGCAGCATCGTCGACGGACTGCTGGTGATGTCCACGGACACGAGGGCGTCGGAGCTCAGCTGCTTGCTCCAATCCGGCCACTCCTTGTACTCCAAGTCGGATAGCGCCGACTTGTCTCGAAGCCGGTACAGGCACAGCCGGCCGCTCTCCAAGCCGATGGCCAGCAGCGTGCCGCACAGAGCCAGGGCGGTTGCCCGGCATTTCCACCGCGACAGGCCACGCACTGGCCACAACCCGCGGCGGCCGCTGTCTACGGACGCGTAAAGCCCTGCGTTGTCTGAAAAGAAAGAGAGGCATCACCTTGGCTTGATAAGAAGGTGCGAAGACAAGACAAGAAAATTTACCCCACCTTCCCGCGAGGGGAACCCTGTGAAGATGCGACGCATCTTGGGGGTTCACTTGGTGTTTCCGTTGGGTTGATTCTCTAATTGCATGAAACGTGTGAGGAACGCGTATGATGTATTCTTTATTTCTTTGCCCGGTGCTGGAACGACTGCGGCTATGACGCAACACAATCCAACACAATCCACTTTAATCCAATCTAATCCAAGCCAAGTCAACCCAATCGAATCCAATCCAATGCCCCTCGCGAGAGAGTGTTCGCTATCGGAGAGGAGAGGGGGTGAGCGGCGGAGAGTGCAGCTCGCGCGGCGAGGAGAATGGAGGAGGGGTGTGGACGGACAACAACAATGCCGTATGGAGGGACAAGGCGAGTGAATGAGATGCAGTCGCATCTAAAAGGCAAAAGCTCTACTGTCAACGTCACTGTTTTGGGCTCAATAAGAAGGTGCAAAGATGAGACAAGACAAGAACAAAATTCACACTATTAGAGTCATCATGCAGGGGTCACCCTGCTAAAGCAAATGGACAAGTTTACTGCAGTTGAAGAGTGGCGGATTTGTTTTAAATTGGGTTTAAATAACATTGGTTAGAGATGCGTAAAACTAATGTTGTAGGTGCGTTTTGTATTGCTGGCAGATAATTATTTCTTACATTACCGCAGTTAAGTTGCTAAACTCACACAGAACGGAGGTATTCACAATTTAGAAGCAAGCAAGGAGCAAAGCGAAAGATAATGGAAATTTAAAGGTTAAAAAAAAAAAAAAAAAAAAAACACCAGCCCAGGGCCTATGCAGAGACTCAAACACAGTCTTCACTAGACAGTAATGTGATGCCACAATTGTGCGCTGGCCTGGGGATCATGGATAGTATGTAAAGCACATCATCACCTACCAGCTTCGGTGCTACGTGTCGGACTCGCGAATTCAACAATGTTTGTCAAGTTCCTTTTGTTGTTTTTTTTTTTTCAACCTGCTGCAATGATGAATCAGCTGCTTTCAATGCCATCAGCACTCGATGGCATTTATCAAAATTACAGGGGTTTTACACACCGAACCCACACCTGGTCTACGAGGCACACAGTGTGGATGGCTCCGGATTAATTTTGACCACCTGAAGGTTTTCAAAGTGCCCCGAAATCTCGGCACGCAGCCGTTTTCGCTTTTCGTCTCCATCGAAAAAGCAGCCACCGCAGCTGGGATCGAGCCCATGTTCTTTTGCTTGGCCTTACTTAGCCACTGAGCCACTGTGGCAGGTACTGAACAGCATGGCGTCCGTCGAAACCAGTCAGCATTTTTCTGACCGAGAGTGAAACTAAAAGCAGTTCATATAGTATTTCAATTTCACGACATCATTCCCATCATTTCTCGCCAATTATCACATCACAGCGCCAAATCAAAACCTGTACGCTAGCAACACTAAGGCAGGGGACAGTGGTGACAGGGCTAATTTGGCGAGCGAGGTCCCAGCAGTGGCTAAAGACAGGGTGGAAAAGGCTTTCAAAGGGATGAAGACAAAGAAGCCACAGGGAGCCATAAAATAACTGTTCATTTGCCAAAGGACAGAAAAGGGATACTTAAAAAGCTCGCGAAATTGTTCCCAGTATGCTTCAGGGCTTTCGCTGTTGTCGTTCTTTCGCTGGGGTTGAATTCTGTGAGGCGGCGACCGTCCTTTTGCAATGACACAGTAATATTCTGAGAAATGCACGTTTTACATGGGTCGACAGTTCTGTGAGCAAGCGGCAGACTCAAGAAAACGCGAGAGTAGGGCAATGGTTCAAAGCAGTGCATTGATTGATTGATTGATTGATTATGAGATTTAATGTGCTGATGCTACACAGGCGATGAGGCATGCCGTGGTGGAGGGCTCCGGATTAATTTTGACCACCTTGGGATCTTTAACGTGTGCCAAAAACTCGAACACACAGACGTTTTCACTTTTCGCCTCCATCAGAAAAGCAGTCAAAGCAGTGTGTTGGTGAGTGCAAAGCGGTGTGACGGTGCTGCGTGTGCCGCTTCAAGCAGCGCTCTGTTTTTTCTCGAATCTGCCACTTACTCACAGGACTCCTGAGCCCAAGTAAATCATCCATTTTTCTCGCCAATACTGTCTCATTTCAAAATGATGTCCGCAGCTTCACGGGCTTCATCCCACGCTTCTGAAATGCTGGGTATGTTGACTCTTGTTTTCGCTTTTGTTCCCCATATGCATCACCATTATAAATGTTCTTCAGTGGAAAGTCCGTTACTCAAACAAAAAGGGTACGATTCCGTTGCCCATCATGACGACGTGAAACCAACAAACGTCGGGCTACAACTGGACCAAGGAATCGTCAACAGTGCCAAGCGCAGGCAACGTCGGTGGCTGATCGCTGCAGCAGCGAGTTCTCCCAAAGAAAATGACAGCGCAAAGTCCACCAAAGAAAATCCACTCCGTTTCACTGCCTTCACACTCAGATATGATGAAAAACATGGCCAGGCTGGCCTGGAAGAAGCATGGAGGTGCTTGTAATATGACGGGGTTGTGGCTGATGGTCTGGCTTCGGAAGACTTCCTCTATGCTGGCTCCTGAATCCTTGCAAGCGAGCAAGTGACACGAGCTCACCGTGCAAGGCATGCTGGGAAAACTGAAAGGGGTCCCAGGCAGTGACACGGACAGCGAGGACGCCAAGCCCCATACAACATTGAAGTGCTTGACTCAATTAACGTGCTTCAGCGCTACGCAAGTTTGACAAGGGCAGCTATATATGATGCAGACCCTGTGGGCCTATGAACGCAGTGCGAGGCCATTTTTTTAAAGCAAAGCAGTAAAAGAAGGTCACGTATTATTTTCAGTGAAAGTAAAGGCTCTTTTAAATGAGTCCTTAAACCTGGAAAGTACATTTTTCTGCCTGTTAGATACATATTTTTAATGTGACAAAATTTTAATACAACGAAAAAAGCAAAGTGCCATTTTTTACGGTTCGTGATATCGTGGTTAACTGTACATGGCCATTATAGACTATGAAAGCGTTTAATCTGGTAGAAACCAGCATAGTAATAGAAGCATGCAGTGACCAAAAGGTAGAGAAAGCTCATGAAGGGTTCACAGAGGGAATATAGAAAGGATGTACAGGCACGCTATGTCTTCAATACAACCGTGAGAAGTTGCATATTAACAATGACGTCAGACAAGGAGACAACAATATACAGTGGAACCTCGTTGATACATTCTCAGTTAATATGATTTCCCGGTTGCTACGTTCTCAATTGTGAACACTAAAAAATTCCTCATAGTGCGTTTCTTACCGGACAGTACGCTTTCCCGGATTGTACGTTTCCACCTCACGTTTTTTGTTTTTTAACGTATCAGCGAGGTTCTATTGTACATCTTTTCAGGTCTACTTTCTCAAGATATTCGGTTTTACTTAAAGCGAAGCTTAGTTTGTAAGTGAAATATTGAAAATGTCTGTGAATTATTTCCAGGTGTAAAAGACATTTTATTTCACCAAGTTATTTCAATTTCTCATTTGACTCACACTGTTTTATATCTGACTACACTGGGACTGCCCTGGGACTGCCCTAGGGTTACACCGGGCAGCACTGTTTTATATCTGACTGGGCCCCCGGGACTGCCCTAGGGTTACACCGGGCAGCACGAGTGATGTGCTTAATGGGCCAGGAAGTGCCCGTAACATACTCGGTAGCACCCACCTGTGGCAACGATGAGCAGCCCCTTCCTTTGCATGAGCGCCTGCGACACCTGTACTGGCCCATAGCTGCGCACCTGGGGCAAAGGCCATCTCTCCCACTTGTCGTCGGCTAAGCTGATGCTGCCTCCCACCCACTTGGGACCCACGTGGGTGACCTGGGAAAAGGTATGGGGCGGAAAAAAAAAAGTGCGTGGTTCCTACAGCATTATAACATCCCTAGGTGACATAAGCCTGCTTTCTGCAGTTTGATCCAGCCTAGAGGACTAGTCTGGCAGATATGACCTCCAGCCCGAGTTGGTCGCCCGTTTGAAAGAAAACTCAAATTGTCAGATTTAGCATGCCAAGGATACACGTGGGCTACGAAGCACACCGCAGTGCAGGGCTCCGCATTAACTTTGACCACCTGGGGATCCTTAAAGGAGCCATGAAGAGAAAACAAAAGTTTGTTTTATTCGAAAGATTAGGTGTTTCTTAGTACCCCAAGTGCTTTCCCGGAAGCAAATGATGCTTTATTCACTGAGAAATAAGGCAATTTAAGCCAAAATTTTAAATCTCCCGCTAAAATTGCACATTTCGTCACGTGAACAATGGCGTCATAGGAGCCGGTCCATGAAACATACTTAGTATGTCGACTCCATATAGCACCCACACGCGGGAGTCGACCGAGATGGCGGCCATTTTAAAAATACTAGTAAAACCTAGTGCACCCGCAGCCCTAGTCATGGAATCACCTGATCCGGAGAACAAAACTCTCGCGAGGAGCTCGGGCTTGCATTTAACAACCTCACACCACTTGAACGCTCAATGCTTCTAAGTGCACGAGCGGCAAGAGTTGTGGGATACGCGGTGGACGGGAAAGCGACCATTCCGCGATAGCCACAACAGACGAACGCCCAGCCGTCGGCACCGCTGCCTCGTCAGCCCCGTCGCGACGGACGAATACAGACTGGTACGTATGTGCCGTATTTTCAATTTCAGTAGCAGTATCGCTTACGCCAGTTGGCCGGTGTCGTGTATGGAAAGCCGTTCGCTCGAGCTCTCTGCTCCGACCAGAAAGATTCGAGCGTCAATGCGCGGTGTGTACGGCAATTTTTTTCCCCAAGGTCAGAGCGCTTCGCCGAGGTTCGTCGTTGGGCAGCACATGAAAGGAGATCTCACCGGCGGGGATGTCGCACTCCCTCGACGATTTGCCCGTACTACATGGGCATTTCAAAACACAGCAACGAAATTTCATTGTAAAGTACTCGAACAAACTGAAGTTTTCAGCGGTTGTAAACTGTAAACGAGCTCGTAACGACAGCAGCAAGCTAACACGACCTCCATACCGAAACCTGTGCGACGAGTGGCACTATCTCGTTGCTGCTCTGTGTTCCTTACTCCCCTTGTTTCTATTTTTACCTTTGCTGGTTGGCGATATGACGGCCACCTCCTGTGAAGGAATTACGATACCAAGCAAGGTCGCGGCTGTGCGTTCTGGGACGGTTCGTTGGCCCCTAAGAGCCTCAAACCCGAAAATTCGTCTGCGCGACGGCGAGATGTCAAGCTCGGCCGGCGGTATAGTTTCGTACGCATTGGCGCACACGCTTGCGTGTTCGTTCGGAACTTCAACCGTTTACTCCACCGTTCTTTGTCATAAAAAGAATGTGCAGTATGTTTCACGGGCATTTAGCTCGCTATGCAAACTGTAAGCCCTGCCTAACATGCGTTTGCTTTTGCCGGCCTCCGCCAATCGCAGAGCATTCTCGAGTGACATCATAGGTTCTGTTGCGGAAAATGAGCTGGTGGGTCGCATGGTCATTTCCCTTTTTTCCTAATTATGTAGCTTATTTGAGTGAAGTTTGCGTTATAAGTGGTGTCGTTATGTTTCTAACGAGGCAATCTTTCGAATGAACCAAACTTGTGTTTTCTCTTCATGGCTCCTTTAATGTGCACTGAAATCTCAACAGATGGGCATTTTTGCTTTTTGCCTCATATTTTATAATGTTTGCTAGCTGAGGTTCATCCCTTCTGAAAATCGCGTGCCCTGCAAAAGTTCGTGCATACATTTATTTTACGTTTACATGTCCCATGCTTCTTTCAGAAGAGCACTTCACCAAGCTCTACTAATCTCGTCGCTTCCCCATTTAAGATTGCTAGATTAAGCCTCTTATATCGTAAATATCCCTTTCTCCTCCTTTTCTTGAGTCGTGGGTTTCTTCTTATCGAATTAACTGCGAACAGTGTGTGAATATTAATGGTCATAATTCCAAAATCCTCCCAGTTACATGTGGCGTTCCGCAGGGGAGTTTGCTTGTGCCCCTACTTTTTCTTATTTGTTGCAATGATATTGTTGATAGTGTTGCCAAATTTGTACAAATACGACTCTTTTCGCAGACAACTGTATACCGTTTAATAACATTCACTCTGTTGATGACCGGACTGCCCTAAACTCTGCTCTGAACAACCTCCTTTCCTGGTGCACTAAATGGGGTTTGAGATTAAATGACAAAAAATCAGTTTATCTTAGAATGACCAAAAAACTCTTCCCCTTAAATTTTTCTACACAGTTTCCAACAATCCCCTAGTTGAAGTTTGTGAATATAAATATCTCGGTGTTACAATTACTAACAATTTTAATTAAGCTGGAATATTCACACCTGTAACATCTGCGCTTTAGCATTCTGTAAGCCTTGTCAACTGAGGCGTAAACTTAAAGATGCTCCCTCTCATGTAAAACACCTGCCTACACCACTTTCATTAGACCAAAATTAGAATATGCTTGCATAGTCTGGGATTCTTACACCAAATATAACATGAATAGTGTTGAGAAAATCCAAGGAAAAGGTGTACCTTTTATTTTCTAAAAATACAATCGCCGTGAGTCTGTTACCCACCTTATGATCAGTAAATAACATCTACACTTTCAAGTTAAGGCGGAAATTCCTTCGTTTGAAGTTTCTTCACCAACTATTCACCAATAAGCTTGGGTTAGACCGTGCTGCCCGTTACATCCATGAACTTTCATTAACCCCATTTTTCACCAGGACTAACACTTTCAAGTTCTCGTTTTTTCCTTGCACCATTGAAGAATGGCATTTGTTACTTGTAACTGCACTTTCATCTATAGAAAACTTAGAAACGTATCTGAACCAAACTGCCACTGTCCCAAATTGAAGTTTGCTGTGTTGATGCATTGTTGTCCTGCGAATTGTTTAGCACCCTTTCCCTCCTACCGTATTTTTTTTTTCCCCGTGACATTGTTATTTACTTGCGTTTCGAAATTCATGCTGTTTTTTTTCCTTTCTTTTACCCTTATTTTTGTAATTTTTTTTTTTCACTATACATCTTGCACTTGCGTAAAATTGTACTTGTCTTTCCACTCGTGCTTGCATTTTGTAAGCCTGCAGTGTTGAATTATTGAAAATGAAAAACTGAAATTATATGAAACAAACTGAATTTTGTAGCACTGACACAGACAAGGACAATGCGAGGGAATACACACAGGACGCTACCACGTGTTTCCTCGCTTTGTCATTGTCTGTGTCAGCCCTACAAGATATTCACAATCCCCATTCGAGATTTGTGATGACACAAATCATGGTGTGGGTAAGTGTAACGGGCGTTAACACCCATTTCATGCTTTTTGCACTTTCCGCATTAAGTGGGGACACTGGTCTTGAGGACCGAAAATTTGCCAAAAAATCACTTTTCTGTATTAATTTTATTTGCAGTGTGCAGGTCCCAAAGAATGTACCTGCAAAATATTATAGCTGCACCATAAGTACTTACAAAGCTGTCGCCATTTGAAGTTGGCTAAATCCCCATTTTCCCCTGCGGTTCCAAACTTTGTGCCTTGTTTTCTCAATACCAATTTTTTCCCCATCAGGTCAACTGTCGGGCACAATATCTCGGGATGTACTGGTCAGATTTGTATACTTTTTGCTGCACTTGAAAGCTTAAGAACTGAACAGTGCAATAAAACCATAAAAATATAGAATTGCTTTATGCTAGCACAATATTTTATGCATTTCATTTTACGAAAACATTGATAGTTGATGATCTGACATTTAATAAGTCCACAGCAATTGCAGAAACAGTGATAAAATTACTGCTGTGGTATAGTTGCACTCCCTGGTCCTTCTAGAGCACAAAGGAACAAAAAGTGTTCAAGTATATCAAAAGTAGATAATTAAAAAATTGCCCGAAATGGAATGACATAACATGTTTCACAACTCTGAACTTAGACTATATAGACGAAAACTGACTACATATTTGTGCTCAGGATGTTAAAACACACTTCATGTGCAAATTTCAAGCACATTGGTTCAGAAATAACAAAAATGTTTTCAAGACCAGGTCCCCTCTTTAATAAGCCTGCTGCTGCTGCGAGTGGTACGTTTGTATTCACGACACTTGCATCTGCCGATGTGGGCCAACTCGCTCTTACACTCTTGTGTCCCTTTTACGGTTTTGCCTTTAAAATGTACCACAAACGACCAGGCACGGTGGCACACCAGTGGCCAGTAAAGGAGCCATGCAGACAAAATGCAAGTTTGGTTCATTCAAAAGACTGCCTCGTTAGAATAACACTCACATCACTTTTAATGCAAACATCACTCGAATAAGCTATATACTCAGGAAAAAAAGAGAATGGTCATGCGACCCACTAGCTCATTTCCTGCACTAGAAACTATGACAAGTTCTGGGCAGCTGTGCGATTGGCTGCGGCCGGCAAAAGCAAACGCACCTTAGGCAGGGCTTACATGCATGCCAAACGAGCTAGTTGCACTTAAATTTAATGCATATTCCTTTATAACAGTAAGAATACTGGGGTAAACAATGGAAGTTACGAACACACACGTAAACATAGAAGCACCAGTGCGTACTGCGCGCACTATGCCAGTTATAGCGGCACAGCCATCTGGCGCGTCAAGCTTACACTGGCCAACTAGCATAAGCGACATTGTTTTCTGTGACCCTGTTTGTTCAGCATACCCAATGTTTCACGAAATGAGTATTATCAACTGTAACAAAGATTATCCAGGCACAAATCCGGTCAAAAGCAAAGCCATGGGGGAACGCGGTCCTGAGCAGTAGGGTGGCGCCATCTAGGAGGACTGACAGCAAACAAGGCATTCTGCCGTTCGCTGCAGCCGTAGTCCACCTACTTACTGTACTTACCCGATCCTAACGCGCCCCCGATTCTAACGCGCACTCGATTTTCCTGGCGAAAAAAAACAAAAAGAACTTGCACCTCCGATTGCAACGCGCACGAAACTTTTTTGAGCAAGCAAAACGAATGCGAGAGAAACGGCGATTTATTTCCCAAGTAATCTCACTCATCTCACTCCTCGTCGCTATCCTCTGACCACAACATCTCGTCCTCGGTGCCGTCAAGCGCGTTCGCGATGCCACACTTCTGAACGAACGTTCAACCATGGTCGATGGGATCGTGGCCCACGCCTCGCACGCCCATCCCGCGAGCTTCTCCAGAGGCGCACGCTTCAGCCGACCGCTCGTTTTGAACGCGAGAGAGCCGCTGCTGCCATTGCTGTTATCAAGCGTGCAAGTGGAACGATTTGACGATTTGTGTGAACGCCGATAGAAAAGCCTAGGCGTCTATGCTTCCCATGGAGGAAGAAAATTTTTTGCTTCCTGCGTCCGAAAAATTCTTGCTAAAAACTTTGCCGCCATCTTGAGATGGCGATGGCGATGGGTGGGACAAAATTTTCACTGTTTCACAGTTTCGGTTTCGTATCCGATTCTAACGCGCATGCGATTTTTCGACCTATTTTTCCGGAAAAAAAGTGCGCGTTAGAATCGGGTAAGTACGGTACGTTAGCCTCAGTACTTGCGCAAGACACATCATCGCAGACATCACGAAACACGTGATTCAGCGGGATAATCAAAATGATGGCTTAAACTGTAATTACTCAATGAATAAAGCCTCGCTTTATGTCGACAGGTACCGGGGGGACTAAAGAAACAAATCTCTCGAATAAAACAAACTTGTATTTTGTCT
The DNA here is from genome assembly GCA_013339765.2 of Haemaphysalis longicornis. Lineage (NCBI taxonomy): Eukaryota > Metazoa > Arthropoda > Arachnida > Ixodida > Ixodidae > Haemaphysalis > Haemaphysalis longicornis. The sequence goes on from CM023455.1 coordinate 118,424,761, forward strand.
GCATGGCCCCTTTAATAAAAATTAAAGCCGTTCCACTCACGCGAAAGCTGTCGGACGTGCAGAGCAGTGATTCGCCATAATGGGCTGTGGCGCCGTTATCCCTCACTGCTACCACCCAACGCAATTCAAATTTCCCGCCTTTGCAGTGCTCGCGCGCCCCGAAACTGCGCCAGCGGGAGTTCTGTTCTCTTTGTGCTTATCCTCCCGCACGTGCCGGCGTTGGACTGCCCCGTTTTTTCGCTTACTATCGTAAAACCAACCCACGAGCGTTCCTAACTAAATGAACGTGGGTGCCGCCGGTTATTTGTGTATATTTTGCCTCAAACGTACCTGCAGTTTTCTTTGCGCAAAACAACGGGGAGATGTATGACAAGCGCCAGCGGTTCACGAGTTTCGAACGCTTATGACTATGTAAACCGCTTGGCTTTTGAAGCCTCTGTGGGACGCTGCGACGACAGCTGCTACGACAGAACGCCACGTGGCTCCACTTGGGTCCAGCAAGTGAACTACGACAACAAGGCAAGCCCCGAAAGTGCTCTGCCCTTAAAAGAGCAGAACAGTCAAACTCACGCTGTCTTCGCTGATGCCTATCCAGGTGCAGGCACCAAGGCTGTTGGGGACCCGCAACAACGGACGGAACTCGACCAGAGTGCTCCCTTTGAACACGAGCTTCAGGACAAGTACCGCGCAGCGCCTCTCGCTCAGCGCCGCCAGCAAGTCGCCACAGACACTGCGAGAAAATGGGATGGGAACGGTGCGACAAATGAAAAACAACATACAGTGTTAGCCCCTCTTCGTGAGGGAATTGTGGTGGAGGCACCCTGGCCAAAAATGTAATACAGTGGAACCCCGCTGATACGTCCCCCAGACTTGCGACGACCTGCTTTTTACGACAAATCACCGCTGGTCCCAGCAAACTCCCCATAGGAACAATGCATTAAAAACACCAATGATACGATGCTTGGGTTTTGGAGTGCAAGTGGGTGGGCACATAACAACGAAAAATGGCGCGGGAAAAAAAAAAAAACAAACTTTTTTTTTATAAATTTTAAAAACAAAAAAATAAAAAAGGAAGCAAAAAAAAAAAATTGGAACAAACAAACAAAACAAACCAAAAAAAAAAAGGAACAAAAAAAAACTGGAAAAATAAAAAAAAAAACATACAAAACACAAAAAAAAAAGAACAAAAAAAAGAAAAAAGAAAAAGGAAAAAAAAAACCGGCATTTTTCCCCACATTTACGCCGCTTGCCGCTTCATCTTGACCCTTTCTTTATTTCTTAACCCCCATTCGACCCTGCTTGATTTGCAAAGGTCCGCAGGTTGGACAGACACCTACAGACAGACGACAATCAAGGAGGCCAGATATTATTCGTGAACAAGTAGTGAACTTGACAGCCCCCACGCGGAGGCCATGCAGTACGCCAAGCGCACCAAAGCGTTTCAACTTGGCTGGCAGATGGTGATTTGAAACACCCATCTTTATGCCGCCGACGAACCGCGAAAAACAAACATACGAAGCAACCCCACGGCTTCGTTTAACATCTGCTTTCCTCGCACACTCGATCCAAGTTTCTTTTTTTAACGACACACTACTACAAAATAAATGCGAAGTTTTAAAGCACTCAGAAGTGGTCAAAACATGGCCTCATGGACTGCGGACTACAATTTGCCGCTAGTAATCCCGCAAGTTTACAAATCACTTCCGTGTCCTTTAATGAAGTGATTCGTACTCTCAGATGGAGAGGGGGAGATTTGCCAGTACCTGCAAGCGGCGTCTATTTTAGTTAAAGGAGCCATGAGGAGAAAAACAAAGTTTGGTTCATTCAAAGACTGCCTCGTTAGAACCATAATGGACAACCATGTATAACGCAACACTTCGCTCAAATAAACTAAGCGAGAAGCTACATAAATTAGCAAAAAAAAGGAAATGACCATGAAACCCACCAGCTCATTTCCCCAAACCGAAACTATGATGCGCACTTGGGGGACCTGGGTCTGGCGATGGCGGAGGCCGGCAAAAGCAAACGCATGTTAGGCAGGGCCTCCAGTTTGCAGAGCCAGATAACTCCCGTGAGGCACATACTGCACATTCTTTTATGATAAAGAACGGGTGGAGTAAAACCCACAAAACAGGGAGGTGAGGGAGGCTAAATACGGTTGAAGTTCAGAACGAACACGCAAACTTGTTCGCCAATGCGTAACAAACTAGCGCCGCGGCCGACCTCGACATCCCGCCCTTGCCACCGTCGCGCAGACGTCTTTTCGCGTTCGAGGCGCTCTGACCTGATGGGAAAAAATGCCGTAAACAACGCGCATTGACGCTCGAATCTTTGGTCGAAGCAGAGAGCTCGAACGAACGGCTTTCCATACACGACCCGGGCCAACTGGCATAAGCGATACTTGACTACTGAATGTTATACAGTACTACAAATAAGGAACATAGAACCAGGTTGTATTCGTCCGTCGCGACCGGGGGCTTCCGATGGAAGCGGTTGCTTTTGTGATGTTGCCGACGGCGGGACGGGCGTCTGTTGTGGCTTTCGCTAAATGGTCGCTTTCCCGTTTTACACCGCTTTCCCACAACTCTGCCGCTCGTGCACTAGAAGCATTGAGCGTTTGCAGGTGTAAGGTGGATAAATGCAAGCCCGAGCTCCGCGCCGAGAGTTTTGTTATCCGATCAGGCTGATTGCAATGAACTTAGGGCTGCGGTGCACTAGGTTTTAATAGCATTTTTTTAAAAAATGGCCGCTCCCATCGGCTGACTCCCGTGCTGACGGTGCGATATGAAGTCGACGAGACTAATTATCTGTTTCATGGACTCGCCCGTGTGACACCATTGCCCACGTCACCAAATGTGCAATTTTAGCGGGAGATTTAAAAATTGGCTTGAAATCCGTATTGTCTCTGTGAATAAAGCACCATTTGCGTCCGGGAAAGTGCTTGGGGTCCTATGAAACACCTAATCTTTGATTTACTCCAAGACTTTTGTTTCAGTGCCTGCAAGCGGCGTCTATTTATTAAGTACTAAAAAGGTAAATATGGGAGTAAAAAATAAATACAGTTAAACCTCGATGTAACGAACCACGCAATTTTTTGTAACCTCAGGTGTACACGCACCATGTATTTTCACCCTCTGTGTAACAAAGTCCTGTTTGCCGAAATTTCAATGTAACGAAGTTTCATGGAGAACCAGGCACAACATTTTAGTTGTAGAAGTAGATTTTGGGAGACGCAAGCGCCGAAACAGGGTCTTGATAAAACGCGAAAGGCGACATGGGCCGCCCAATGCCGCAGATGCAGCGAGCCAGGGAGTCCGTGAGCAAGCTCCTTGCCTACAAACTGCATGGCACGCATACACGGCTGGCGCACTGTTTCTGTTTCTGTCGGAGCTTAATGTCTGTGCGGGCATCAGCGTGAACCGCATGGAGTGTTTTCTCTCCGCAAAAACGCGCCCCGCAAGCAGACGCAGCCGCGAAGACCACCGCGCTCGTTCAGCCCCCTAACCGCTCGCTGAAACGCGACTCGAGGGGCAAACTAAGCTGTTCATGTGGGAAAGAAGCTGATAACGTGAGCGAAATTTTCACTGTAAAACGTCATACTCGCCGCGCTTACGAAAGCGCCCATCAAATATCCTCCGCGGTGAGTAAGCCTAATCGTCTCTGGCGGGGCCGCCGCCGCATGCCGGTGCTTTGCCCTTCGTTCGAGTTCGCTCATACATGTTGGGTTCCATGGTTCCAGCAAGCATTTGTGAATCTTTGTGAGCCTTGCGCGCACGTTTCTTTCACGCCCGCGTCCGCGACTGCGCCCCGGCGGCGGCTTCTGCCTCAGGTGGCCAGGAAGCGGCTTGCACTTCACGCGGCCGTGGGAGGAGCCTGACCAGTTTCGAAAATGGGGAGGCGCGCACCCTATGGCGGGAGCTTCGAAGCGCTCGGGGATGCCGGCTGGCCCCGCCAAAGAGGATTAGGCTTAGTACCGAGGAGGATATTTGATGGACGCTTTTATAAGCGGCGCGTATGCCATTTTACATTGAAAATTTCGCCCACGTTATCAAATTTTTTCTCGCATGCCCCTCTTGTTTGCCCCTTGAGTTACGTTTCAGCGAGCGGTTACAAACGTTCGCTGGAGCAACCCGCATAGCGCTGGTGGTCTTCGCGGCTGCATCAGCGCGCCTGTGGCTTGCGGGGTGCGTTTTTGCTGGGAGAAAACGCTCTATGTGGATCACTCTGATGTCTGCGTAGACGATTAAGCTCCGACAGAAACAGAAACAATGCGCCAGCCATGTATGCGTGTCACGTTTTCATTTGCAGGAAACGCTTCACGCAATGAACACATCATTATAACCGCGAATTTCAATGTAGCGAGATTTCAATGTAACGAAGTAAATTACGAATTTTACGGACTTCGTCACATCGAGGTTTAACTGTATAACCAGGGTTATTTCATAAAGATAAGTGAGAAGATATGAAATCATTGTTTGACATCCCTCAGCTTCATTTCGTTAACTTTTTCCTTCCGTTCACTTCGTCATTGACATCTCGGAGCAGATATTTTGCCGATCTCCTAATTGCTGCCTGAATTTACAATAAGCCAGCTCCAAAAAAAAAAAAAAAAAAAAAAAAAAAAACCTACTTTTTAAAAACACTTACGAAGCAGTTGAAGAGTCAAGCCAGAAGCAAAATCCCATTGGGCCAATGGATTTGGCCCATTTTGATCCGTGAAACAGTAGGATGTGGCTCACTTTTGATACGAACTACAATCTGCATACACGTTTTCAGGGCGTTATTTCAACTATTTTCTTGCTACTACTTTTTTTAGGGGAAGACTGCAGAGTTTTTCTTGTCAGTGCAGTTTTATCTGAACTAGTTTCGGTTTTTGGATCTGGCTCATTTCGGAAAAAAAAAAAGAAAAAAAAAAAAAAAAAAAAAAAACACCTCACATGAGAATGGCTCTGAACTTCAAGCCAGGAGGAGCTTGTCTCACCTCAAGGACGTCACGGGATAGCCAGTCTGCCTGGACAGGATGTGCCTGGAGTCAAAGTCCACCTGGCGGGCTTGAATGCGTGACTCTTCCGTGGAGTACACCAGGGTGGAATGCAGCACCTCCAACCCACCAAACCAGGGCCGGGAAACTACAAGAGTTGTTACACCTCTGTCACACGGCAAACCTGATGTCATACATTAGCTAATAATGACATTCGGTTTGGCTGTGCGGGTCTACACGGCAAAGCAAATGTCATTCGTTAAGGATAGCAGTGGCGTTTCAGAGGTCCGCAGAATTGTAAAATAATGATGTAAACGCATCTTCAATGTTTTCAGACCTTTTACTGTTTTAAAAAGGAAAAAATTTACTTTTGCAATGAGAAGTGTGTAGCTTTGTTTCAGGTTAAATCCAAATCTGTAAGCAACAAATAAGCAAGTAAGCAACAAATCTGTGTCTGGGTAGCAGCTAACATGTCAAACGTTTGTGAAGGTGTTGATTGCCTTCATTTCAATGTTCAAAGGAAAATATTGATTGACTGGTAGGTCTTAGACACAGTGCTTTAGAGTTTATTGTTGATCTTTCTAGTTTAGTGAAAGGACCACTGCTGCCGAGACTACTTGTTTGGTTCGGAAGATACTGAAAATAGGTTCGCCGAACTCATTCATTCCCAGAATGCCACTCGTGGAAATGTAATTTAGCCTTCCACGTAGCGCCAACTAATGGCATTCACAGCTAACGTCATTCACTTTAAATGTGATTAGATCAGTGTGTGACAGCGGTAATATACCTCTGTCACATGGCAAATATTGTGGCATTTAGAGCAAATGTCATTCGCTCTAAATGTCATTAATTTGGTGCTACACGAGAATGCCGAATGACATTTAGCGGCTAAATGAGGTTGGGGAGCTCATTCAGCGGCCAAATGAGTAGCCTCGGCAGCAGTGGCGCGTTACTGGACAAAAAAAATTAGATTGATCCCCCTTTCATAGGAATCAGTAAAACACGAAAGTGAGAGGATCAGTTGAATGTTTATTTTGCACCGATATGAACTTGAACATCGCTATTTATATTTCGTCGGTATGGCACTGTCAGACTTATCAACATTAGACACTGGATTGCACGCGTCGGAGCACTGCGTAAACCCGAATGAAACCACACGCGCTCACAAACCATGCGAACGATACCGAACTGGTTGCCAGTCGAATCGTTTGGTGAACTCCGCGGTCCGCTGCAGCGAAAGAGCCTGATTTGCATGTTGTCTTGTGGGTGTGCTTGGCAAGTGACAACCTGCTGGTCTGTGTGTGCTTTCGCAAATGTGCGACACATGCGTCCCTGGCTCTTGTATAGTGTACGGCAGGACAGTTGCTATTGCAACGAGCTCAGCTGGCGCCAACTGTTGGCGCTCATTAGTATCATGATGCACTACTTACTTCGCTTCATCCTCTCCTAGACAGCAGCACCATCGAAACAGAGGCGGTTATAAGAGAGATATACGGTACGTTCATACGGCTGTCCGCGCTTCAGCTCGTAGCGGAGTCGGTAAGGCGCCTCGCACCTCTCGTTGCGGCGACGGAGCACCCGGCTCGAATCCTGGAGGCGCAGTCGCGTTTTTCTGGCGATGTCATTTCCAGTGACGGATATGACGTTAGTAAGATCTTGGTGGATCCCGGCATAAAACACTTTAAACTGCGTTAAAAAGTTCGGTAATAAACCATAGAGTACTGTTTCTAAAAACTGTCAGTAAACTTATATTTTCTTCCTTGGTATTGTTTTTCAAAGAAAGAAAGACAAACAAGTATTAACAAAAAGAGAAATCTCGTCCCTAATGCCCGCTATCCTGATTAGGATTTCTTGTGGTCTTGTCGCGGCTTGTAATGTCTACTTATGTCAGCTAAAACGATGATTTTTTTCTTTTTAATTAAAAAAAAAGAATTTTTTTTTTTTTTTTAAAGAACCATTGTGTATGAAAACATTTTTGATGCACTTGAACTATAATTTTGCGGTTTTGCAAGTTCGCTGTCACCGCTATCACTACCAAATGACATTTGTTTCGCCATGTAAAAACGTACGGCCAAACCGAGTGTCATTAACAGCTAATGTGATTCATTTCGAATCACATTAGATTTGCTATGTGACAGGGGTACTTACTTTAACAGGCTGAGCCGATAACCCTCACCCATGCTTAGCCTACAGTCAAAAAGACTACCCGAACTTTCGCACATTAAAAAAAAAGCCTGAAAATACGGATGACTCCGCTTCAAAGCGTTCAGCTGCATTGGTCGATCACCGCGCCCCACAAAGCTGCACTTTAGCTAGCACCTTGGGTGACTGCACTGTAAGTAGTATGCCTTTACACCGATTTCTATGGCAGGCATAACAGTGGTCATAACAACCCTCATGATATCCGGTTCCGCACTGTAGAAGATCAATCAAATTTGTTTCGTTATTATAAAATTGAAGTGCCAAAAAGATTTATCTGTCAGTGATTATTTAGAAGCTTCATGCAAGATGAACAAGAAAAAGATGTTACCCTCTTTTGTTGGTTTTGGCTTCAAGACCAAAAAAGAACCTTGTGGCTAACCAAGCCAAGTAGGCGAGGAATGCCGCTAGCTGTGTGCCCCCGACGGCCCGCGACAGTAGCTCCAGATTTCACTTTAGTATATTAGTGTAAAACTCTATGAAATGAAAATTTGGGCTAGTTGGATACTATCCATTATAAAACAACCGCGTATAAATTGGACAGGACAGAACGCTCCAAAAGACACAAGTGCTGTTTGTGTCTCTTTCTGTGTCTACTTGTTGGCTCGGGATGAACGAATCGGCTCACCACAGCCATGGGGGTCGACCAGTACCATGTCGTTGACTGCCGCGTTCCATCCGGAGTACTCCATGGCAACGTATCCGCTCCGCCCGTGCCAGTAGACGATCCGCCCGCTCTTGTGGCCGGTCACCACCAGGTCACCTGCAGATTGCGAGTCAAACACGTTCCCTTGTATTGCTGTGCCTTGTTTCTGGGCATGAAATGCTTGCACAACTCGCAGTGGAGGAGTTAAAGGCCGGTCGAAAATCCGCACCAGCCCCGGGAATAAAAACTCCCACCGCAATGAATATGAAATAGCAACTAAAGTGGAGTTAAACTGCACCACCGCTAAGGACAGCAAAAACCAGACGAAGGACGTGGCAGACAAGGACAGGCGCTTCCTTGTCCGTCTCATCCTTCGTCTGGTTTTTGCTGCGCTTAACGGTGGTTTAACATGTGAGTGCCCTCTAGCCTGTACCCCTACGTTGTACAGAGGAATGGCTGCTTTGTTCGTCACTGCTTCTACCAGAGAAAAAAGAGAGTTTGGGTGCCACGGCATAGTGAGGCATGGCTACAATGACAGGCCATGATCATGCCAACCGTTTCTGCTAATCGGCGTCTAGTCACGACTATGACCACAGGATACAATCGTAGGCTGCGAGTACTCTAGACTGTGACTGCAGTCTTCGTTTTTCTCAGCGACGACTTATACTAAGAAAAAAAAAATGAAAGAAAGAAATCGGCACGTGCGCTGTTGTTCTGACACGAAGTGCAACACTGTGGATTGGAATTCCAGCGGCCACTGATTGCACATTCATCTCGGAATAATTTATTCATGCTGTAACTACAACTAGTACCACCAATGCTGAACGCAGTTGGCTGCTGTCTTTTTCGTGCACTTTAGTCTTGCTAGCCTTCCAAACATTCTTCTTGACGTGGCAAAGAGACCACCTAATGACTGGGCAGTCTTGAGTGCTTAAAAGGGCCTATGCAGACAAAACACAAGTTAAGTGCATTTCGAAAGATTGCCTCGTTAGAATCATACTGACACCACTTTTAACGCACGCTACACTCAAAAAAGCTGTATAATGAGGAAAAAAGGAATAGCTATGCGACCCACTAGCTCATTTCCCGCAACAGAACCTATGATGCCATATGCCCCGCTATGCAATCAGCTGAGGCCGGCAAAAGCAAATGCAAATTAGGTGGGCCTCGTAAGTTTGCCGAACGAACTATTTGGCTTACATTTAGGGCACGTTCTTTTTATAGCAGTAAGAATGGTAGGGTAAACAGTGGGAGTTATGAAAGTATACATAAACATATAAATACCGATGCGCACAACTATTGGTACTGGGCGCACTAGGCCTGTTTTAGCTGCATAGCAGTCTGTCGCTTTGGAGTTGTCTTACACAACACTGGCCAATTGGCGTAAGCGACGTTGTCTCACGTGGCCCTGTTCATCGAGCACACCCCATGTTTCCCGAAACGATTACTTTCTACCGTACAAAAACAAGACGGGAGCAAATACGGTCAAAAATAAAGCAACGGGGGGCAACGGTTCGCGGCTCTGTTTGGTAGCGCCATCTGAGAGGACTGACTGTAAGCAAGGCTGCAGAGCCTAATGACGCACTGGAAGCTCATTTGAATACCCGCCCCAGCGACTTCACGGTGGCCGTCACGAAAACGCACGATTTGGTGGGAGAATCAAAATTTTAGCCAAAATTGATTAATTTCTCAGTGAACACGGGATCGTTTGCTGCCGGACAAGCGGTGGGGGCACTGTAAATCACCCAAATCTTTCGAATAAAACAAACTTGCATTTTGTCATGCATGGCCCCTTTATTAAACATTTTCGCTTCTGTCAACCACGTCTGCCATGCAACTGTAAGCATTTCAATTTGCAGTCACGCTAGATGACATGGACGAAAAGTGTGAGCCACCACTGCGTGCCTGCAAATTATTAGTACTAGAAACACACACTAAGTGATTGGGCTAACTAACGAACTGAGTGATGGGAAACACAGCAGTCCTTCCCGCGTACATTTTTCAAGCACTAGCTAATGCGTACATCACCCACGCATCAAGGGGGTTGATACAAATGGAAAGAAAAAAACACTAAAATAAGTAGAATTTAATTCAGATTGCAAGAATCTAGATGCTCGTAAACCCCAGCAATACCTTCACAGGAATTTCCTTTTTTTGACCGTTAAGAGTAGAAGAAAGTGCCCATGAGCTAAAGAAAAAAGCACTAGTATTTACTCCAGTCACAACCTTGGGTGGTGTTATGTCAACTTCAAGTTGACAAGAATGATGGTTTATGAGTCAATGCAAAAATAAATGATTAATAAAATTCTGGTCCTTTTCTACGCCCTTTAAGCTGAAACAATAAAAAGACAGCAGTGAATAAGCTCTTTAGCAACAGCAAAAGCAATTCCTAGATATCACACTTTTGTACTTACTGCGGGATACATCTTCTCCTCCAAAATTCTGGAAACAAGTACATGCGCAATAGCACACATATCTAAGCAACATCGCAGGCCCTGCAAACCTTCAGGCCTAAAAAAGGAACTCGTGCCTAGAATTTTGATGAATGATACACACAATAACTGCTTATCACTCACAGAATTAAACAACTTAAACATGCAGCGAAACACTAGGTGCAGTTTACGCAGATATGTGCATATCTGCGTAGATGTGGCGTGACTCTTTAACCTGGTTCTGTGAGGAGTAAATGCACAGAAACTTGTTTCCCACATACAACTGCACAAAAATTTCGACAAAAATGTTGCCACGTAACCACTCTAAGATTGTGCACAAACAAAGAGGGAATCAAAAAATTAGATGCAGCAAAAAAAAACATGCCTACAAATTACGTATATTAAAGCCGTCCCCCCATTCTGACTGCACATACCCACCTCACAAAACAGCTAAGGCCCAAGCCTGGATTAGTTGGTTTGGATAGAAATCCATTATTAGTAGCAAACAAAGAATGAGAGCAGACTCACAGGGCTCCTGGAACACTGAATTGAGCCGTAAGCAATGCTTAATCGCATAAGCTATGTTCCAAGTTTCTTTCCAGACTTGCACGCATTTTTAAACGAAGAAAAGTGTGCTCGAAAGCATCATTTCCCTCGCACCATCCTCTCCGCCAATTTGCTCACGTCGAGTAGACGACGAAGTCTGCAGGACTAACTATACCAGATTGCTAGCATGCTTAACCATTAAATCCAGTGCCTGAACAATAACAAAGTTGAACTAACCATGAAAGCATGAAAATCATTCTTCTGAAAGCTGAGATTGCATGAACATGCACTGCGAAACAGTGTTATGTCACTACAGCAGTCTGCAAATGGTGCATGATGTTCCTGATGCAGCCGATTACAGAAGAACTGAGGCTGCAGACCTCCACTAACTGGTCATACTACAATTTACACTAGTTCATACTGGTCATACTACAATTTACACTAGTTATTCTGCACAACACAGCCACGAATAAGATTTCAACGAGCTCACTTTAGTGCCCCTTCAAACGCTTTTAGAACAGGGTCAATAAGGGTGTCCAATCTTTAGATTAGGTAATTTCTAAATATCGTAGCCCAATATTACTGCTCTACGCTCACCACCTACCTAACTCCGAAACTCCCCTTAAAAAATGCTTTTTCTCTTTTCCCTCGTGCTCATCAAAGTCCAGGCATTCTTTGCGCACTTATACGGCGGCACTGAAGCAATTGATTGATTGATTGTAGGGTTTACCGCGCCGACGCAACGCAGGCGATAAGGCGCGCCGTGTGCAGGGCTCTGGATTAATTTTGACCACCTGGGGATCTTTAACGTGCGCCGAAATCTCGTACACACGGGCGTTCTTGCTTTTCATCGCCATCAGAAAAGCAGCCGCTGCGGCCGAGAATCGAACCAACGACCTCGTGCTCAGCAGCACAGCACCTTAGCCACTGAGCCACCGTGGCGGGTGGTGCTGAAGCAATATAGTCACTATTGGCCAGCATCGTTTGAGTTGCAGTGACAAAAACATTCCGTAGCCGCTTCCATGAAAACCACACAAAAGAAAAAACCAGACAAAAAAAAATAAAAAAGGGGGGGGGGGAATCTGCTGTGGTGAGCAATTAATGAACTGCTGTTCGGTGCTGGAAATAACTATTCCTTCCAGGCCTGAAAAGAGAAAATGTTACATTAGCCCCGCTACAGGAGACATTTAAGAAATGCGCACAATACTCAACAAACATAATCTCAGTTTTGCTATGGTGCAGAAGTAAATCACAGCCAGTTGCAATGGGCTCAACTGGCTGTAACAGCCTGCTGCAAATTTGACGTCCAGCCAGTGCCACGCACATTGTTTAAAATCCGCAGTCTTGTTTTATGCGTCACTTACAAAAGTTCACTTCTGTTCGAGAAAAGTAGCATGGTCATCCAAGTCAGTGCCGCAAGGCATTTGGCGAAACAAATAGAATAAGGAAAGAACATGGACCACTAGTTTTGTGTTAGTTGCCCGGGTTAGTTACCAAGGCACCCACACAGCACTACGTACCCGTGGCCTTGACACACGTTATTGGCGAGACGATCATGTCCTGAGCGCTCTGGACGATGTATGGCAACCTCGAGATCACACTTGCGGAGTACCAGCGCCTGTACACTGTGAACCAGTCGATCTCGGGGGCCTCCTCGGAGTCACCAGGTTCCTCCCTGCGATTACGCCATCCAGTCAACCTCACTTGCATGGCAGCACTACTATACTCGGTGACAACTCAAGAACGGCACCGGAAGTTGCCGCTGTGCCTTATCACCAAAGCCGGATGTTTCTCCGCGCGGCGCAAGTAGGGCGTTACTGGGAATATTTTGAACATGGCGTGAGCCGTTCCCGTGATTTTTTGGGCTTAATATGCTTATAAACGACTCCAGTGACGACAAACAAACTGCGTGAGACAAGGTAGACGATATCACGCATTCATAGCAAACCCCTTTCAAAACGCGCACGCACTGACGTCACGGGTCCGGCGCTTTGGCGGAGTGATACACTACATGAGGAGGTGCCGTTCTTGAGTTGTAACCCAGTATACAGTTCCCCGTCCGCATGCAGTGATCGCCTCGGTGAATGAGAGCCACAAACCTGCCACTCTACTAAGTCCAGACGTCGTTCACAACAATATGACATGAAGACGCCAACATCGTGTCGATAACGATTGCGGTAATAGAAGTAACAGCCGCCGCAAAAGTATACGGACCGGTAAATGGATGCGGACTTGGAAAAATGGAGGTGAAATTTAAGCATTAAGGGAGCTCGAAAGTTTGGGCTCGAAAGGTGGGAACCAGAAAAACCGGTTTTGCCCTCCAGGCCCAAACTTCAAATAGTTCTAAATTCTGCTACAGACCCGATAGAATGGTACTGTTAGTCTCATTGCACTCCTTGATTTGTGCACAGTCCACTGGTACCTTGTGCAGCTGCATCACTCCCGCAGCTTGTTTACAAGAGCTGTCAAAAAATCAAATACCTATAAAAATCCGAATAAATTTGAACATAGTCCTTTTACACAAAAACAAATTTTATATCTACAATCAGAATAAAAAACTACATATGCCCCCAATTTTTATGATCATATTTGTAAAAATAAACTTTTTTGGTTTAAGGCAGCTATTGACATTTTCGTGAAGTTGCTTACACACTCACAAACGCAAACTAGGTCAACTTGACCCACCCTTGTGTCACCTGCAAAAGTGAGCATAGCCAAATGCGATACTTTCCCCAGCATGCTCATACCGCCTTGGACTCCCATGATTCGTTGCATGAAAACTTGAGTCGGTTTTGTTGTGGTTCCTTCTCGTTAGCCCATCATGTTGCGCTTGCAAATCCACTTTAAACCACCACCTGAGCTGTGAGGCGCACTGTATGACAGAGGTTTATGGGTTCATTTAGATGTCCAACAGAAATTTTTAACCAGCACCAAACCCCCCCAACCATGGGCAAATCGGTATTTTGCCTTCATCACACTGAAGCCCGTAGAACTCTCATAGCAGAAAATGCTGCTGCTTTCCAAATCACAAGAATTAAACAGAAGAAAAAAGAAAAGGTACAGCTCAAAATTACACGTGTTCAACTTTTCTGTAATGTTAAAAAAAAAAGAAGCCCAGACAATAAGAAGGATGCACCAGAAAGTTCTAGCAGTGCAGTCAGTCAAGGTTGCCCAAAGACACTTGACCCTTGACCTTCTAGAACTCCACTGAAAGCCTAAATTCCTGGCACCTTTCAAGAGAGTGGACTGTTGCTGTGAAGCGGCACTCTCAGATAAGTTTATGATAACCTAAAACAAGGTTAAAGGTGTTTACATTTAAAGGTGTTTACATAAGGTATCACAAAATTGGTGCAAGAAAAAGTTGGCTAGCTACACAAAACTACAGAGGTGGAGCTTTAACTGACGCAACATTCAAGACTTTAGTGCAATGTTGGCAAGTGTCACCAAGAAAAGCTGCGCAAGTTGGGAAAAAAAAAAAACAATTCCACCAAAGCAGTGATAGAGACGCTAGGAAGGCTTGTCACATATCAAGAGACAAACTGTTCTTGGTATGAAACAGAGATTTCACACTCCGTAAAGAAAACAGACAGAGGGCTGGGTAAGAAGACTTTGAACAAACAAAACTGAGCAGAAATGGTTAGTTTTCTTTTTTTCTTGTGAGGGGCAGGTTGCAGGTTTACGGCAATATGTTGCGCATGGCTAATGGATGGACGCAACCATAAAAGTTAGCCACATATGTGCCATTGCATTCAAGAACAAATTCACCAACAAATTTCCTCCCTCTCAAGCATAGTAAGCTTGAAGTTTGTGCTGGGCTGGTTCAACATGATCACGCAAAATGATCTGGCCGCAAAGCAGCTTGCATACTTGAATAATTCAAGCCCGTGTGGCCGCACAACGACATCAGCGTAGAGATTAAGTTTACAGCCTCGTTATCTCTTTGCGGTATTTTGCGCGCATATAACAGTTTTTATACAGTAAAAGCTCGTTAATTCGGATCTCACGGGACCGGGAAAAATGTCCGAATTATCCGAATGCCGAATTAATGAATGAATAGGAAAAACAACATTAAAATCACGTTGGAGAAGCATACCGTTATTTGCTGAAGTATTTTGTAATAGTCGTCTGCTTTTTCGCGCAGATTCCGGCTGACATTACAATTTTTCTTAACTCTTCAAGTGGCCAACAGCACGCAAACTGTCGGAACTGCTCAGGCAAACGTCCTCAAATATCAAAAGCGCCTCCGAGACTTCTCGTGAGGTGCGATGAGGTCGCGGCTGCACCTCCTCGCATGACTCTTCGTCAGAATCGTGGCCTTCCTGGGCGCCCGCGACATCATTAATAATTTCTTCATTGGTCAGGAGCCCAGCATTTGTCCGAATTAAGCGGTGCGGGGCCGAATTCTGACGAATTAACGAAGGTTTGGTCCCATAGACTAACATGCGCTTTGGCCGGGACCGATAGAGCCGTCCGAATTATCCAAATTTCCGAGTTAACGGGTGTCGAATTAATGAGCTTTTACTGTAATAACAAACATTTTGTTAGAAGTCAGCGTTGCGTATGCCCCCTTTGCTGTTTCCGAGAAGGTTTGTCACGCTCAAAAACATAGTTCAAATCTTCAAGATATCATAGCGCAAATTAAGAAAGAGGAATGGACTTGGGTGGGCCATGTAGTGAGATGAACCGACAACCAGTGGACAATTAGGGTAACACAGTGGATTCCGAGAAATGAGTCTAGAAGAAGGGGAAGGCCATTAACCTAATGGAGGGACGAAATAGGGAAATTCGGAGGCAAATGGACTCGGACAATGCAAGACGTAAGCTTGCGAAGGTTAATGGGAGAGGCCTTTGTCCTGCAGTGGACCTAAATAGGATGATGATGACGCTAGGGTTGAGGCCTGGGCAAGTTGGTTCATGAGTTTGAAGGAGGGGAACAGCAAACAGATCATGGTTGTCGTAAGACAGCATCGTGTCGTTTCCTTCTTTTCGTGCGCGTCAAATTTTGCACTGTTCCCCACCTTCAATGTTGATGATGATTGTAACACTGTAGATATAGCCCTCCCCGTTTATATGAATTGAGAGCCAGTACGTTTACTAAGGTACAGACGTTTACTTACCTCGAGTCTCGGTGCCCGAGCAGCTCGTCGAGTACCTCCGCATCGATCTCGGACCGGCACACCGCCTCCCAGTCTACGTGACCATGTTCCAAGACCAGGGTGACCACTTCGCGCCACAGGTGGCACACTCTCGCACATCGCACGAGAGTCACGCCGTCTAGGTGCACCAATATCCGCACGAGCAGCTCGTTTGGTAGGCAGCTGATGGACGTCGCTTCGCACTGCAAACGCGGGTCATGATACGTGGTTATTACACAACCTGTAAACAGAGAAGAAAGAAGTTGTCGTTTTTTGGCACAGCAACCTCTCGGTTATAATGCGCCAGACGCAGGAACCTGTAAACAATGTAGCAGCATAGCTCAGTAGCAACCTGACATGACAAGACCTAATTTTACTCATTCCGAGAATTTTATGAACAAATCCTTGTTCCCCCGACACCTTTAACGCGATTCTATGATGCTTCTTTGAAGAAAAAAAAGTGAAAAATTGCAGCAGAAGTCCTTCGAGTGCATGGCAGTGAAAACACAAACCCAAACGCCACCACAATAACCCAACTAAGCACACGTTAAATTTTAGTACTGGAATAACACTATCAATCACAGAGCTTTCGTGCCCGTCGTTGACGCCACGCAAGACCCCAAACAGTTTGTTAGTGAAGTGCTTCTCAAAGTGATGGTTTCGCAGTGCATATAGCTCTTTTTTCGCGTATGCTGTCCTGCGTTCAGTCTTGTACGCCAGCCTAACGAGACCTTATACGTAGCATAACGTCGTCCGGTAGCCTCTGCGCACTCAACATATAATTTAGTTTATTAGTGGCTTTCATCATCTCAATTTTTTGTTCAGGTAAACTACGGGGAAGCATTCCTGAGGTACACCCTTTACTGTTGAAGGATGGGCTCCTCGAACTTTGCGTGGGTGAAACGCTTCTTCAGCCGGTTCATCTCGGCGCGAATCAACTTCCTAGAGGAACACGTGCGAGTGAACTAGATTCACGAATCGACTTGACCTTACCCCCCATCCCTGCTACCAATCTCACGCTCCTCAATTTAACATAGCAAAACCTAGTAGGGCGCACAGCACGGTTAAGGTTTATAATACTAGCCCCGGGTGGTGAACCACTAGCTGCTCAGAAGATAATAAGAAAGTCTGAGCCGGGTAAAATACTCAGTGCTTCTGACAGGATAAGCCGACAGGTTGGCGGTTCAAAGGAAATCAAAGACCTCCTCTGAGACGATCTGCTTGCGGTTTGCGTCACTTAGGCTCCTTGCCGCCGTTTTTAGCGTTGCCACAGCAATTGAGCCCTTCACTGAACATTTACGTACGACACTTGTCGCTGCCGATACTGAATCGCTAATCTTTGAGCACTTTGAGCACCGACACGAGTTGTAGCTCTGACTTCAACGTCCGCTCAAAAGCAACAGGTGTAATGGACTCTGTTGACATTCTGGTGCGGCAACCCACGGTTTATCTGGACACAAATGGGGCAGTTAGAGTCACTGAGAAAACTAAACTGTACGCCGAGTATTACATTCTACTCTACGAGAGGCAAGAACGTTCAGACTAGAGCCGCCAAATAAGCTCTAGTTCAGACTTCTGTTCGCCTGCTACTTTGCCGGCTGCTAACGCTGAACTTTCCTTCGCAAGTTGCACTCGACAGTCCCTGCTTACCTTTTCTTCTTCGCCGTCCGGGGTCAAATCCTTGGAAGACATGTTGCCTGGAATGACAACACTTTCAAACCCACCACAGGACAAAGTACCCGCGTAACAACGTCGCTTCGTCAACGGAGCGCCACTGCCATTCGCACGGGTCCCTATCCGCACTCCTAGCGAATCGTTTTTAAAATTGTCCGCACGCCTAGTGAGAATAATTCGAAATTGTTCGCACTCTTTATTATTATTTTTGCGTTGCGCGGTTGTTTGATGACGTTTTGGAGACCAGCGTGAAGCGTGGTTGAAGTTGCCAAAGTCGCTTGCGTGTCTCATGCGTCGTCGTGTGCCTCTGCGTGGGTTAGGTTGATTAGGTGAGCGCTAGCTGTATGAACTTCTTCGTACTGGACTGAAAGGAGGCTCAGGCTTTGGGAGCGTGCTCGTTAATAGGAACCATAACTTGATGTTAATTTGCGAGTCACTTGCAATGTTTTCCCCATGCATTTTTTAGTTTTCGCGAACCAAAACGTGCACACCACGTTCTGAATTTGTAGCGGAACCATATACATATATCGTGCGGTAAAACGGCAATAAAACTAATGTACTGAAAAACCATTGACCAATTTGTTTCCACAAGGAACCGGTCCAGGTTTACCCCCCCTCCCCCCCAACTTCAATGAGCGCCTCTAAGATTTGCTACAAGAGACCGACACACTACTCGACGTCGCTCAAGCCGACAGAGCCAGCGAGCCACATCGACTGTGTAGGAAAGATTAGGCAGCGCTCCGGGTTTGAACAAGGTTTATTGATTTCAGGATAGCTAGCGTAGAACGGCATTCTGGACGGCTCGATGACGGCTGACGGCACCATCCTGGTGGTGGACAGGAGGCGGTCTGCAACAAAAGGCAGATCACGTTAGAAATGTTACGTTTTGGGAGGTCATCATTGCTTACCGAATGCGAACAGGGTTTAACGGTTTCAAGACAGGCACAGCCACGGACAGCTCGACTCGAACGGCATTCTGGACGGCTCGATGACGGCACCAGTCCTGCTCGGCGGTTGCCGGGACGCATAGACAGGAGGCGAACTGCAACAAAAGGCACATCGCGTTAAAATTACTACATTTTGCGAGGTCGTCATTGCTTACCGAGCGCGGGGTCCAGGAATACGCCTGACAGGAACGGGGAGGGACGCTGAAAGGCAAAGCAACACAGACGAACAACGACAGAACCACTTTTATTACCCGAAAACACCTCTGTACAGAACACGCGTCGTCGAGCTAGATAGGACAGATGTAGACGTGTACCTCCCTAGCCAGAAGAATAGTGAGTGTTTGCGTGAAGGGTACGGTGCAATGAGACACGACACAAGATTCGGGGAAAAGGGAGGACGGGGGCGGTGCCGGACTCGAACCTGAAAAGGAACCAAGGACACCAATTCCATCACTCGCCTTTGCCACGACCCCAATTTGGAGTCGCGGACCGCAGAGCTGCGTTCCGTGCTTCAGTGATGCTCGTTGAAGGTGGCGACTATTCCGAACGCCGCGCGAACCGAGGACGCGTGCCAGCGGAATGCGTTATCAAATATACCTCGGTTACCGCGGCGTTCGGAAAGGAAGACCGACTATCACCACAACTTGACGGGCTTCCGAGCTGTAGTTTTACAATAGAGGCAGCGACGAAGGGCTTAAACCCCGCCACTGCGCCGCTGTCCCGAAAGCTACCGCCTACCGCGCACCGCAAAGCTTTGGTGACAGTCGGAGTCCCTGCGTCGCGACGGCCCAAGAACCGTCCGGCTACGAGGCGAATGTGCGCTCGGTTTGAAACTTAATTCAAATTCGCGGAATTCTGGCGTCGCGAAAAAAATTAGACGAAAGCCGGTTTCGTGGGCCCGCCGCACGTCGCCCCGGGCCTTTGGCCACGGAACTCACCACTTGGAAGAGTTGTCGGTGAAGCAGCCTACGCAGGTCCGTGATTGAAGTTCGCAAGGGGCCCTCGTGGATGCGCTTGTCCGAGCGAGCCCGTTGGGAGCGGTGAATGGCACAGGCACAAAATGAAAACGACTCTAGAAAAAGAACATGGCAACCGTTGAAGAGTTAAAACCACTCTTTGCGCGAACCAAACTTCCCCGCTAGACAGTATCGCATCGAAAAAAAGCTCACCTATCCATCGACTCCACCCGCAGGATGCCGAACCGACTGCGTGCGATACGCAGCAGCCGGGCAAGATGGCGTACCATTTCGTGCGAAACGCGTTTATCAAAGCATCATAGAGCGCTGCTATTGGTCGGCCTTCGTCTACCCCTCCTCTCTTTCAACTCGCTATCGTCTTCCAGAACATTCTGCAGTTGTAAAACGAAACGATTGAAAAAGACTTCCAACGAATTCCGCTCGTAGTTATCGCACCAAGTCGCGGCCGTGCGCGGTGACCGGAGCATGACAAGGCATTTTATGCTGCGTCACGGAGCAAGATGACCTATCTGCTTGGGCATCTGCCTGCCTATCGCGCTATGCCGTTGCGTGTGTGCAAGTGGAATTTGCCTGGCGCGAATGCCCGATGGTGCTCTCATGCTGCCGCCGCTACCAACCGTCTTCTGCGGCTTTTGAAACCGAATTAAAAACGCCACGTTTCGAGCGGAACACCAATGCTACTGCGTACGAGCCGTGGCTGTAAAGAAGGCCGTAATTTGAAGTGCTTGTTAGAGAGCTGTGGATGAAATTTTTAGAAGTATTTAATATGATTGCCGGTGCTTACAGCACCGAAAGGTCGTATGCTTGCCCGTTCTGGTGATGGTTATGCGGGCGGCGGTGGTGGCCTGAAAACATTCACATACGTACGCAGGGAACTTGCAAATAAGTTGGTCATTGGTAGCTAAAGTTATAAACAAAACATTTATCGTCGACAGAGTCAGGAAAAAAAGGTACAAAGACACAATTAGTAGCAAGAAAAGCACGAAAACCGTCCAGTTGCCACGACGTAAGAACGCATGTAATACACGACATCCCTGTGACAAAAGCAAGGTGACCAACGGTTAACTCAAGATGCGTGCGTCACACAGAAGAGCAGTTGCGGTGAATTAAAAGGAAGTGGTCTTTCGTATTGGTTTCTATGCACAACGATGTTTGCATGCGAGCAGTCAGGTAAGACTTGTGTAAATGAATGAATGAATGAATGAATGAATGAATGAATGAATTCAGGTAGGAAATGTCGAGCGCCTCATGTTCGAGAATTAAGGAAAGGGAGACAATAACCCTGTTGTATAGTGGTATATGACCCTACACATCAGCCCCGCACACGGACCACTTATTTTCAGGTCATTTTGGGGAAAGTAGCTTTCCAGGAGGGCTAACGGGTCTATTTGATGATGTCTTTGTGTCCGCACGCCCACAATATCAATCCGGCTTAGCAAGATTCGCATAAAACACAAACCACACTACATAACTGAGATTTAATTAGGCTCCAACCAATACAATGCAAAAAGGCAAAAAACCCGACGTTTCGAAGCCGGCTCGGCTTCTTCTTCAGGGGTTTTTGCTTTTTGCATTGTATTGGTTGGAGCCTAATTAAATCTCAGTTCAGTAACTTCCCAACCAGACAGAAGTCTGTCGAAATGTTCACTTTCAAATTCCACACTACATAAGTTCGCGCATACGAAGATTGGATTGAACCACAACAAAATTATAAGGAAACGTACATTTGGAAGCTTTCGCCAGACGTACTTGTGTAAATAAAAATTTAGAGGGGCAGTTCTTCCATGAAATATTCGCCACAGTTTGATGATATAGATGAAAATAACAAACATCCCACATTTATTTGATCGGTGATCATCGCCCTGGAGAGAGGAGAGAGAGAGAGAGCTAGAGAGAGAAATAAATGTTTATTTCACCCACAAAAACAAAAAAATGGCCGCATCTCCACTCCGTGGATGATGGCGAGGGTGCGGAGTACGGGGACTCGAAATGACGTCCAAGTTGCGCCCCGAGTGACATCCGATTTGCGCCTCGACCGTCGTTCGATTTGAACCGTGAGTTGCACTTGATTATTCCCTAAATGAAACTGCAACTCACGGCTCAAATCGAATTTCGCTTGATTTTCACTTGATGGTGGTGTGCGCACGGATGGACGCGGACGGACATTTGGAGGTGCCAAGGTACTCCTCACCGTTACAGGTGAGGGAGTAAGCCGTTTGACTCTCGGGTACTAACTCACGGTCGCAGCCCAACGGGTAAGACGACTGACACTAACTTTGTCTGGTCTACCAGACACATCCTCGAGTTCTGCCGGTGCCTGTGTGGTTTTTCTTTTGCGATTGTAAATGCTATACGCACGGACGCGGACGGACATTGTGCCGTCCTAAGGTACTCCGTACCTAAAAGGAGTGATGGACGATCTTCGATGCTTTAACTTTGATCATCCAGGGTGAATGGCGTCCCTATGCGGGGTGCCACGGCCTTCAGCTGCTTGTCTGGCCCGGATCACCAGGCTGCGCTGGTTTTCTAGGGCCTCCCACTGCTGCGTCGACGGCGCCAGGACTCCTGGGAGTTTCTTGACACCCCGGCACTCCCATACCACGTGGTAGATAGTGTTGGTCGTCCCGAAGAATTTGCAGTTGTAACTGTAGAGACTGGGGTGAATAATATGCAGTTGCGTGGCGTGATGGAAAGAGTTCGTTTAAAGTCTTCTTACGTGAATTGCCTCGTCTTTGGTGAGCTCCTGATAAGGAGGTGGGTATTTTTGGGGAGGATAATCTGTAGTGCTCCAAGATGTCCCTGCTGCGTCGTGGAATAGGTGGGAACAGTGACGGGGGAGGAGCTTGATCTTCTGCGATGGTGGTGAGGGTAGTAGTCGTCGCCCGGTGGGAATGGCCTCGGGCGGTGGCATCAGCCGCAATGTTACCCTCCAGAAGCTCGTGCCCCGGTGTCCACACGATGTAAACGTCCGGTTGGGAAAATAATTTTTTACTCCTTCCAACATTAAAGGGACAGAAACCGATTTTCGTGGAGGATACGCTCTCTATCCCAAATGAAAGAGCATCACTTAAAACTGAACCGAAACGCTATCCCCGATAGGGCGCTAGAACGTTCCAAAGTGCAATTTTTGGATCAAGCAGCCTTAGGTAGGTATGCTGCTAAAATGTATGATGGTAACAATGACTGAGAGCCGCGCAGCAACATTACTTTTGGCTGAACGTGAGATGGAGAGAGGTATTTAAACATTTGTCCCGAGCTAAAACAAAAATAAAATGCAGTATTTCCTATTCCTTTATCCGGTTTTTGAATCGCGCATTGAAACCCACAGGCCCACAGGGAAGTCTGTGTACGTATACAGTAGTGTCACATTCAGACAGTAGACCCGCCGTGGTGGCTCAGTGGCTAAGGAGTTGCGCGGCTGAGCACGAGGTCGCGGGTTCGATTCCCGTCCGCGGCGGCCGCTTTTCTGGTGGAGGCGAAAAGCAAAAACGCCCGTGTGTACGATATTTCGGCGCACGTTAAAGATACCCAGG
This sequence comes from Haemaphysalis longicornis, assembly GCA_013339765.2. NCBI lineage: Eukaryota > Metazoa > Arthropoda > Arachnida > Ixodida > Ixodidae > Haemaphysalis > Haemaphysalis longicornis. Next base: position 118,447,831 of record CM023455.1, read on the forward strand.
TGGTCAAGATTAATCCGGATCCCTCCACTACGGCACGCCTCATCGCCTGCGTTGCGTCGGCGCGTTAAGCCCTACAATCAATCAATCAATCAATCAATCATCAATCAATCAATCAATCAATCAATCAATCAATCAATCAATCAATCAAGCGCGCGCTCAGAAACACCGCCGCTTTTTGAAGGCCACCCTACGGGAGCTCGTGCGCGCAAAAGCGACGGTGGCTGTGGAGGAAACCGGGCCTCACCCTCTCCAACGGGGGTGCACGAGAGGATTCCCGCGTTTTTCAGCCGCTCTTCCTGAGAATTAGCCTACCGGGCACCGCGAGACGACTGGCTTCAAGCGACTCATCCCCCAGTAACATACCAAGGCATCACACAGCACTACAAGCTGAGTAGGCAAGAGTATCCTCCTGCCCACCCGTCACTCACCAAGGAACAGGAGCATAAACTCAGGCTTTTGCAGACAAACACGTTCCCACACCTATCTAAACTTCACGCCATCAACCCCACCCTCTACAGCGCCACCTGCTCACGCTGCGGTGAGATCTGTACCCTCTACCACATGGTCTAGGCCTGCCAGAAAAACCCCAACGTTCGCCCAATTCTCAACCCTTCTCATGAGCAGTAGGAGAGAGAACTGGCCAGCTCCAGCAGCGAAACTCAGCTCAGGCTGATGGAGCGTGCGGAGAAGGCAGCAAGTTCAAACGGAATCCTGAAATGAGGAATCCGACCACGTGCTCCCCCTTTTTTTCGCAAAATAAAGCTTATTCTCTCTCTCTCTCTCTCTCTCTCTCTCTCTCTCTCTCTCTCTCTCTCTCCTGCTCATCTGCTGCGACCACAACTGCCTCGTGCTGAACTGCCCCTTGACGACTGCTCGGGTCACCTCGCAGCTCACGCCGTTACCCGGGCACTCGATTGGCTCGTGAGTTTGGCGCAAAGCGGCACGCCGCAAAAAATGGGTCTGAGACCCATCCTTGCGCCGCATAGGAATGTTGCCGCGGAAGGGCGTTTTGCGGTGCGCGTTTTTGAGCTCGCGGCGTGGCGCGCGCTTATTGCCGCAAGTAAGGACGTACCTATAGACAGTACAAGGCTTCGAAAATTTTCAGGCTTCAAAAAGATTAGTGCAAAATTATTTCCGCCAATTTACTTATAAATTCCTCGTGGTTATTCCACCGTATAAAACACTGACTTTCGTATGAGCTAGTTAGGATATGCCATGCGCGAAATTAGGTTGTCAGTGCTTTTAAACAAAGTAGGGGTCCACTTTTTCCTTCTATATGTATACCTTGTAGGCAAGGTTGGGTCGGTGGTGGCGCTACTGGAGGAACAGGCCTAGAGTTCCTCTATATAGCTACCGCAGGGAGCTAAGAGTTGCGCGACCGTTTTCCACGTGCCGCCGTGCTGACGTCACTCCGGTTCGCCGCGCAGAGAAGCCCCCTCTACGGCTGCGCCGCAGCCGCCGACGCGGGCGGTACCGCTCCCCGCCCAGGAACAGCAGCAGCAGCAGCGTGAGCGACATCGCAGGAATCCAGCTACGCTGGATTCCTGACATTCCTGGATTCTTGGATTCCAGCTGGATTCCTGGATTCCGGGGCAGGAATCCAGCGTAGCCGCCGTGAGGCTCCGCCAACCGAAGCGCCCCCACCGCGCGTCGGCCGCCGTCGGAAGCGCGGCGGCGTGGCTCCTACACGCGCGACGGGCGGCTTTCCCGCAGCAATCCGGATAACAAGATGGCGGACGGTCGCGCAACTCTTAGCTCCCTACGGGAGCTATATAGAGGAACTCTACACAGGCCGGGAGTGCACAGACGAACACATGAAAGTGCGCGCTCAAGGACCTTGAAAAAAATTCAATTCACTCTTGCACTTGAAATGAATTCAGCTGAATTCATTGAAGTGTACCACGGGTGGTGTTATGCCCGGGTACTTCTTGAACCTGAGCGTTGATGAGGTGTTATTAGCGGACTCCTTCAAAATTGTTTTTCTTCATTTAGTCCGCAGTTGTGTACCAACATGACGAGTTCCCTTCAGGCCAGCAAAAATTGCCAGGCCATCCGGAAATGTGAGCCGTGCGTTTGCCCGGAAGTGAGCGTTCGCGAGCTTCCACGGCGGCCAGTTCGATTCTCATAGTAAGCGCATATATGTATCCCAAACCAGATCAGGTCTAAAAAAAAATTTCCCCCACCTCCCCTCGCGGGAACCCCTGTGTAGATGCGACGCATAGGGGGTTCCGTTGTTGTTTCCGTTAGGTTGATTCTCCCATCGCGTGAAACGTGCCGTGAACCCACTGCCGCGGCTATGACGCAACACAATCCAACACAATCCACTTTAATCCAATCCAATCCAAATCCAATTCAATTTAATCCAAGCCAAGCCAAGCCAAGCCAATCGAATCCAATCCAATGCCCCTCGCGAGAGCGTGTTCGCTATGGGACGCCCTGTCCGGCCAACAACAGATCGAGGTCGTGACGTCACAGCCAAAAGTCACGTGATAAAGGCATTTTCGTCACTTCCTGGACCGTGGGCTTTTCTTTTTTTTTTACTTTTATCGCGAAGGCACTGCGCATAGCATCAAGAAGCTATGCACTGCGGTAAGGTGTTTTTTTATCACTATTGCGCAGGTACATACGCCCTTCTGCAGCGGTAGGTTCGCTTTGGCGTTTGTTTGATGCCCGAGTTTGTGTCAACGTAGCCGCGGGTCAACGTCGTGGACGGTTGCTTACATGATTGTCAAGTGTAGCGTCGTCGAGCTGTTGGTTGATGAACGCGCCGCGTATCTGCTTTAAGCGTGCTGTTCATGTTGCCTGTTCGAGTCACTGACTCCACCATAACTCCGCTGTAGTACCAGTACCAGGCCCATAAAAAGTTTGGATGACCGATCGGGCCACCGCTAACTAGCGCCGCTTTCACCGCTAGCGCCGACAGGCTTTACCGCAATGCACCTGTGACGTGCGGCTTAAAGGAACAGACGGAAGGAGTTGAAAAATACGAGCGCTACAAGAACAACGGACGAGAAAGGCAAGCAGCTGTCGTATTTGTCGTCCGTTCTTTTCATACGCTGGTATTTAGCGCTCATAATTTTTTTTATTTTATTTTGTCAATATCATAGACCAATTCAACCAAAACACGTTTCGAAGAGAAAGGTGCTTTAGGAGAGCACTTTAATTCGAAAATATTTGTTCCTATTAAAAGCTAGTTCAATAAAACAGCTTTAAAAGCAGAATTTCATATCCTCGCAGCCCTGGTCTCTACAGAAGCTCCTATAAGATATATAACTAGAAGGGTTGCGGGCTTTTAGTTAAAGGGAAGGTGAAGCGGTTTTAGAATTAAAAGAAAACTTGACTTGCAGCAAGTACACATTGAATAGTTCATGTGTACGAAATATTTTTGCAATACATGCAATAGAAGCGGCGCCATGCGCAAACAAAAGTGGCCCGATGCCCCGCCCCCATCTCGCCGCGCGATGCCGGAAGACCGAAGAGCGCGGGCGAAAACCGGCTGAAAAACGTCATACCTGGACTTCCGGCCGGATCGGCCGCCTCGGCCATGCTCTTTTCGCCGTGTTTCCTTGTGAATGATACTTTTGTTGTTGTGGTTCATAGCACTCATTTGTACAATTTTCGTGTTCAAAAAGTATGCACGAACGCCAAACGAGGCATACGTTATCATGTCGTATTCCTAAGCAGAATAATGCCACGCCGGGATGCTTGATAACATACGGAAGCGACAGCCGAGGTGGCTGTGCTTGATGACAGAGAATATACTACACTACGTTAAATACTTTGTAAACCGCTCCAATGCGGGTTTTTTTTTTATGCGACGGACGTGAATGCTCACATTAGATTCTAGATTTAGGAAGGATGGGGAATACTGCTGTACTTTGGCCGGGGATGTTTCGTTCCATTCCAGAAACCAAGTCACATTTGTTCAGGAAATACTTGTTTCGTTAAACGCGTCGGTTTTCTTTCCCTATGGGCTCAGGACAGTGTTCAAAAAAACAATTTTTTTGGCGAAACTAAAACAAGGGGCCAATCCTGATAGAAGTTCTCTCCTGGCGAAGAGGTACACAGTATTCCTACAAAGTAAAAGAACCAAGACAACCAGATTACTTATTTTGCAAGTATACATGTCACGATAAGGTGATGTTTGTCTGGAATTAAAAAAAAAAACACCACTCCGAACCACCACCGTGCCATAATTTGTCTTGACTGCGGGGGCCTAATTTTTTGCCCAAGATTCCGTGTGGCTGCATATTATAACCTGGCAAGCACTTGTTGTCACTGAACCTCAAGTGTGCTCCAGTGATAGTCGGTGATATATATAATGATGATACTAAAAAAATTAGGAGCGACGAGTAAATATATACGGCCTCTGTCCGACTAGCGCGGTAAATGCTTAAATCTAGAAATGCTGAAACAGGCCAACGATTCATTATCACAAACGTTCGGTGATTGTTACCTAAAGTAACGTAACTACAACGTAACTGCCTTGTCCGACTGGTCTGTTAATTATAACGAGGTGGCCGTAATATTGTAGCAGAATGCGCAACGCACAAGCGAAAATCAAGCCCTACTACAGCCAATAATGCTGAGCAGGCACTAGTATGCTGCAGTGTTTTCAGAATAAATGCATGTGAAGCAGTAAGACGCCACTCATCGAAGTGCAGCTCGCAATCGCTGAGGCGCCGTAGCGCCGCTGCCGAAATGGCGCGCGCGTGTGTGTACGGGGATGAGTATACGGGGCTGGGGTGGGCGACAACGAACAAAGGAAATGTGGAAGCAGAGTCTGCTTGTTGGTTTATGCGTGTATACGGCAAGATGTGTCTCGCATATACGTTTACAGTGCATGAACGCTATTTTTTCGCGCAGTGCACGTACGTGCTTTTCGCTGGTAGATTGTTTATAAAACGCCCATTAATCTTCGGCATAAATGGTTTTGTGTATAATAAGAAACAGTTAAGGCAGTACCTAATATTAACATAAGGTATAAAATCCCCCTATGCTGGTTGCCTAATTCAAAAATATTTTGATGGAACCCACTAGTCGACGTCACAGTCACTGCTTTGGGGTTCTCTGTCGTGTAAAGCAAATTTAAGCTCCAAGATAATTGAACCAACAGCACGGGAAATTATAAAACAAACTTCCAGTCATGTGCGAAAATTAAACTGCAAGCTAAATTGCCGCAAAGGCAACCGTGCGATCGTTCGCAATGCTTCCGACAACCCGCGCGGCCGAAGGGTGTCCTCCTTTGACGTCATGACGGGCGCAACCAATCAGGGGCGTCAAAAGACGAAAAGCGCGCGTCTTTCAAACGGGGCCGCGCTTTTTGCAAGATAAATGCCACTTGGACTCATGTACGATAAATTTCAATGTGATATTCGGAATCAGCTCGCAAGAAACTATATAACTGTTAATCTAACTCAAATTTTTTGGAAAGCGCTTCAGCTTCCCTTTAAGACATTTTGTAGTGGTAGCAAATATTTCATCTCGTACCGAGTACCTATAGCATGGCAGAAAAAAAAGGAAGCAGCAGCAGTAACCCAGACAAGCTGTTTTGATACCACAGTTTGAAGTAAGGTCAAGTGGCAGGCTTTATCCATCTTGCACAAGAACGGAACCGATGGCTGTTTAATAAGTGGGTGGCCTCTTCTGGTTTACTTGGCTTCCTTTGCATTCTGGCTGCCTGTTTGTGAAATCTACCCTTGGGTATTCTAATTCCTGTGTGGTGGTAGTGTTGTTCCTCATAGAACAATATTGTAGTAATGATGTACACTGTCTCACCTTTTGAATAAAGCCAAGATGTAGGTTGCATACATTGTAGGGCTGGGTGTCGGTTAAAAGTTTTAATCCGATTAATCTGTCTGACCGTTTTAATCCGATTAGCTTTAATCTGGTAATTAATCAATTAATCGGTAGTGTTGGTTTTGAAAGAAAAATGACCAAAATAATATTTAATGGAATCCATACACCGATGATAATAATAAAATGCTTCTCCGTCCCAACAGTTTTAATTGCTATCATCTCTGAGCATACTTGCATTGTTTTCTGTTGTAACGTCACGCAGGCTATTTGAACACAAATATGGTCCTCGGCATGCACACAATTTCAACGCGGTACTCCTGTTTCGGTTTGCTCACATGACTTCGACCGACTAAAAATTAATCGCAACTAAAGCATTAATCGGAAAGTTGATCGATCAATCGCCCACCCCTAATACATAGTCCATTCAAAAGCACCACATAACGTTTACCGAGCCGCAATTTGTGCCTTTTGTAATTTGCACTGGGGACAAAAATTAAAATTTGCCACAATGTGCTGCAAACACCTCAGACATAGGAATGTAAAAGGGATCACCAGCACTTTCTTTTCAGTGGGTGTGTTGGTAATAGCTGAACCGTTTTTGCACCACCTTCAGCAGTTATAAGGGGACAGTGCATTCTCATTAGGTGAAGCAGAAGCCATTGAATGAAGATATTTACTTTCTCTAAGAGCACTGCATGTGGTTTTTCTCTTCTAATAAAGCCTTTGCACTTTATTGAGTATAGGAGCCACACCACCATGCATGATAGTTTTGATTACAGTGCCGTTTACCTAACTCTGTGCTTGTGATGTCGGCTCAGAAGAAACTTCACTGAAACAAGCATTGAAGCCAACTTGTGTTCTGAGGCCCTGTTGCACCTAACACCGACTTTTTTCCAGGAGATTCAATTGCAATAAAAAGCTGTGCCCAAACAGCCTCGTATCTTTTCCAATTTCTTTTGTGCATTATACTACTCGCTTTTTCTCCATAGATGTTAACTCTTGATGGCTAGTGTTAGTCTCACTTGTAGCTTACGGACTAATTATTAGGTGAAGCCATGCAGACTTTTAGTGGGTGATGTACTGGATCTCTCATGAAGCTAACCGACGGGAACTTTTGGGCGGCTTCACACGTGTAAAGTGCAAAATTTGGATGAGACAAAGAAGGATGACATGACCAAGTGCTACTTCCAACTAGGATTTATTGGTAAGATACACTCGCATATATACAGGCAAAATTTTGACACGAGACAAAGGATGACCGGAACAAGGGCAACTAAGTATTACTGGTAAAGTACAATCGTGTATATACAGAAACCGTGCGAACATCAACAAAAAAAGCAAATTCCAGCACACAAAACAGTTATGCACCCGGCACATAATAATATTTGTGACGCAGCTCATGCCCTGATGTACAAAGTATAACTAGAGATTTTTTTTTATTGGGTCAATTTCCATCGGCGATGGAGGAGGAGAGGGAAGGAAAAAGCCGTGCGAACAGCTTGACAAGCCCTATCCCCCCTCCTGGCTACAGCGATTGGCATAGCACTGACAACAACAACAATAACAAAAAAATAAAACGAAATCAACTTTTCAATATGCAGTACACAAAATAACAATCCAAAAATAGCAGTTAATACATTATACATAGTCATGCAAACAAAAGTCATGGGCACATGGAACAATAATAAGCAAGAGAAATAAACAGTATACATAGCAATATTAATTTGACGTAGTGGTAAATCGTACCATGGCAACGTAATACAACTTCTATATACGCGCTAATTATCCATAAAGAAAATACGAACGTATCCGATGTACAACGCAATAAAAATTCTCACTTTAGATCGGAACTTAGGCAAAATTCCCATTTTTTTCCTGGAGTCCCTGTAAACTTTGTTCAACATATAAGCACGAACTACAGGGATTAAATTAATCAACTGTTGATAGTGCCTATAAGGGCCTATTTTTAGATTCGTGTCTATATTGGCTTTTTGTTGCCCTAAAATGCCTTTTTAGGCTTGCTGAGTCCATTTTACGTAACGTGTTGCCCCAAAACATACCAACAGAGTCAACTCTTCAGAACCTATACCTGCTATCAATGTGCAAGGACATTAAAAATTCACAACTTAGTGACTCATGCATATGGATTTCAGTGGACAGGGGATTACATGTGTCCAGATTGAAAAAGTGTGAGGGCCACTCCAACTAGAAGTCTTTGGAGAGAAACTTCCTCCTATCGGAAACAGTACAAGGCAGGGAGCAGATGTAGAGGCAACTTTGAGGGCAGAGATTTTTTAGTCTTAAGAAAGCAGAAGGACCTTGAGGCAAGTAATTTGGCAACGAGTTTGGTATGGTGAGGGGAAAATGTGGTCGGCAAAGTGGTTAGAAGCATTCAGGCTGTGTCTTTGCAATCACCGGATAGAAATATTGAATAGTGACCATGAATATGCTGGAGGACTCAAAGCATCTTCCTGTCCCAGTGCTTTACTGCGCTGATTAAGCTAGTGTACATGTGTGTTCCTGCATTGAGCATTTGCAGTTTTGACAGTATAATGCACAGCTGAGAGTTTTCAAAGGCAATTGGAGTGACAATAGCATGAGTACAGGTGACTATTGACATCTCGATGGGGAAGGCTTGCATAGGTGACTCTTCCTTCTCTCAGTGGAATGGCTGCTTCTATGGGCAACCCAAAGTGGGTATCGGAAATAGTAGTCATGGGTGTATAACGCCATGGGAACAGGTGTTTCTGGTCAGGGAAGGCTCGCCATAAAAATAAGATACAGCGCTATGACCACTCACAGCTGGATGAACTTCGCTTTGCTCTGATTAAGTTTGTGATGATACTGAGCTGGGTGTGTTCTAAGAAAACAGAGGGACAATAAAATACCACAACACTGCAAATGGCTTATCTGCCAATATTCTCGTCCTGTACCATCACTGGGTGCAATTAGGGCAGTTACAACTGCAGGAGGTGCATATAAGACAGGCTCACCACTTGCTGTAGCTATAAGGCCTGGGACGTGCAGTTATCAAACTTACATGCCTTCAGCTTCCCGCTGATTTACGATTAAATGTTGCTCTTTTCACTATTTAGGCAATGTAAAATAGTATGCATGCAATATGTAATAGCATGTATGTAAGGCACTTGTATTTGGAAGCCCGCATCATACAGCTGCCTGCAAAAAATTTCTGCCCGTGCAAGCATCGCACTCAGCCATCAAGAGCGCAGACATCAAGGGCGATAGCAAGCTAAGTGCAATGGCTAATCTCGCCTTTACCATAAAACAAATTCTTCGTTAATGGGACTGACCTCTTCAGCTTTCATTAAAGGCTCTCTCTCTCTCTCTCTCTCTCTCTCTCTGTCACCGTGGAATTCATAGATGTACCGGAACACGGTGAGCTCGACCACGCCTCGTTTGCGCATTTACCTGTCACCGCAATAACAAGCCGAATGTGGTACGTCCAGCGTGGCACCCCAATGCACACAATCATTTCCACATCACTGAATTCGCTGCATCACAGCACGGCATATCCTCGCTTGGTGAACTCTTTTGCTGCATGTTGTTGCTGACGGCAACGTGACTTGTTTTCTTGTAGGATATGGGCGCGCACAACTAGTGGTGTCACACTTCGTCCTATATTCTTCAGGGAAAAGATCGGTGTTGTCGCCGTTTCACCTGCGAGGGCTCAAGGTGACGGCTTCATTCGTGAGCTGGCTCAAAGAAGCAGAACACGACGCCGAGGGAGACTTCGACGATACACTTCAACATATCACGCGGGTATCATCTACGTTGAAAGAAACCAACTCGGGCACAGAACAAATTCCCAGGGGCAAAATGACGCAATAACAACAATAAAAAAAGCGGCGAAGCGACCGTAGCTCACACACAGTGCCTTTGGCAATCGCCTCCAAATGCTTTGGCTGAAGCCTTGGGTGAAACTTCTGACCGCGGTGCATGGCTTCTTGATGCTATGCGCATGCCTTTGTGATAAAAGTAAAAACAAAAAAAAGCCCACGGCCCAGGAAGTGACGAAAACGCCTTTGCCACGTGACTTTTAACTGTGACGTCACGACCTCGATCTGTTGTTGGCCGGACAGGGCGTCCCGTTCGCTATCGGTAGAGTGAACTCTATCGGAGAGGAGGGGGTGAGCGGCGGAGAGCGCAGCTCGCGCGGCGAGGAGAATGGGGGAGGGGTGTGGGCGGACAACAACAACGCCGTATGGAGCGACAAGGCGAGTGAATGAGATGCAGTCGCATCTAAAAGTGACCAGGCCAAGGTTGAACCCCCTTCACTCCCCACTCCCTGCAGGAGCCGTTCGTTTAGGAATCTGGTAGTGGAGGAAACAGCTATAGGAAATGGGCAACCGACGGATGTAGCCTAAGCGGAACAGCAGAATTAAAACAGAGATGAAACACCAGCAAAACTAAAGGTTTTCTTCTTTATTACGACCACTTATATTCGCCACATTATGAACCATGCATGCGCCAACATCACGTGTCTGAGAAGACTAAAGGGTCGCGAAAACAATCGAAATTTTAACCCTAGCCAATCCCCATATCGTTGGTACGTTCAAAGTCCTCTCTTGCATCACCATCATCCCCGCACGCTAACTGCTTCAAAACAGCCTAGTTTTTGCACGCAGCTAGCTTCTTGGCCAATCCCCCCGGTGGGTATGTGTCACGACCCGAAGATACCAGCCGTCTATTGTCACATCGGTATTTATTTATCAAAATTGTTATTCTTGCATCTTTTAATTTAAATCTTTTAAATGACATCTTTTAATTTTTATAGTGCACGTTTTGTCTTCTTTCTCTTTTTTTCCTATCCTCTAGCGTAGCAAGCCAGCGCGACAGCTCGGCTAACCTCGCTGGTCTTCATTAGTTTTTTTTCCTCTCTCTCTTACCATTACTTTCCCCACAACGTCTCCCTTCGATTTTAGCTTAGTTTTAATCACGAACCTCCTTCCACAATGCGATTCAAGTCCGACTTGGCCAATCCCCCAGAGTGGGTGTCCGCCGGTGTTATCCTGGGTCCAAACAACCATCTAACCAGTCAGCCAGGGGGCTGCATCGACAAGGCGAGACACGTCTTCGACGCCACGTCTCAGAACTTGCCTCGTCGTACTGCGAAAGATCCAAAATGGAGAAGCCCGGTAAGTTGACGTGATTCTGTCAACAGTTAGACGGAGATCCGCTGACTTAGCGAGGAAACGACGTTCCGGCAGGCGCTGTGGTCATGAGGCCTGGGGGACACGCCAAGAATTTTGAGTTTGTGGTTACTCTCGACGCAGAGCACCGTACATTTGCTTTAGGCTCGACGCGGGCCGGAGAGGCTCACTTGTCCGTTTCCAATCTAGGTTATGGTCCAAGCTGGCCGCTTGCACGGCTTCGACAACCGCCCGAGGTGGATATTGCTGGAGGCCATTTATTTGAAGGGTCTGAAGGAAGAGTAGGGCTGGGTTGCTGGCTGATTGCAATCCGGCTTTAAGGTTATAAGCACGATGTGTGTTGTGTCGTGGGCGGTGGCCGACGACAAGGCCCCGGCGACTGCAGGGAGGCGAGGCGCGGCGTGCGCCGGCACACCAGACCACGGCACGAGCAGGGAGTGCGACTCTAAACCCGCTGAAGCCCGAACAACCGACTGAGCCGACAAGCGGATGTTTATTCCAGATGACCCACGGAAACACGCGTACACGCGTGATTGGCTGTCTCCAATCACGTGTTTCGTTCGACAAAGACATCAAATACTTAGCACACAGAGGCGCACCTACTGCGCCTGCGCTACGAAAGAGGGCGCCACTGACCTACACTACAACGTGGACTGTTCTTTCCAAGCGTGCCTCTCCTTCCCCCTCTAAGATTAAGATCTCCTGTCCTGCCTTGACCGCTTTCTATAAATGTGGCATTCCAGGCCCCTGGCATCCCAGATTTATGTTCCGACACTGACATCCATCAACGCGACCTAACCACCAGCTTTGCCTTTGAGACGCCTCATCACTAATATTCCCCGAATTAAACTTTATCTTATTTTCTTCCCGTCCCAAATGTTTAGGTACACTGCAAAATGCCTTACACTCCTTTTGTCTATAACATACACCTTTACAAAAAACAGAGACAGACACTCTTTGAAAGAATGTAATCCCAATAAAACACCCTATAAGAAAGACACCCTTTGAAAGGGTGTAATCACCAATAAAACACCCTTTCTCTTGTGTTCTTGCTAGGGTGTAAGGTCGTTATAAGCGACAAAACACCCTTAAGGGTGTTTCTACTGCTTTTGTTAGTGTATTAAATTGCTAGTTTTACACCCTTCTGATTACACCCTTAAAGGTGTAAATCGACCCTTAAGGGGTGAATTATTTTGCAGTGTAAGGGGTAACGTAGGCTGGTTTCGGCCCAGATTCAAAACGGAGAAAAGGGCTGCTTGTTCCCCAGACGCTGTCAATATTCGCCTGGTTCCTAATAGGCGTGCAGGAAGATTAGTATGAGAAAACGGTTGCTTGTTAATTTTCCCAGAGAGTCGCGGCCAATTTGATAAATCAGAAATGCCGCAGCTATTACGAGCAATCAATTAAATTACTTATTATACGAACTGATCAGAGATTGAGAAAACCCTGGGAAGATCTCTTGTAGATCCGTTAGTGTTGCGTGGGCACAGGTCCGTTGTTGGAGTTCTTTTAAGGCACATTGATTTATTAGAGGGGTGCGAATATCAAATTTTGAAGTGAGAAACGAACCGAATAATTTCGAAAACGACTCTTCGTGCTTTAGCGTGCATAGAGCTTGCAAATAATGACTACAAGAAAAGCTAACCAATGCAGTCTGTACTTAACACACTTGAGTGCTTATGCCTTAGTTCCTAAAGAAAAGGCTACGAAATTTAAAAATGAGGTTTTAGGACAAGATGGCAAACCGGTGGATTAAAAATTGGCATACGCTGCAACGATGATGATGCTGGTTTCTAACTTGCTGTGAATACGAAGAGTATATCTGACTGGCCGCAGTGCTTCCAGTCGTTGAGCAACGGAAGCAATCGTTGAACGAACAACCCTAAGAATACCGTCATCTTTAGTACTAAAGGTTGCTTCCCCACAAGAACCACCTGCGTGCAGGGGTGCACCCTTTACAAGCCGCTTGCTCCGTTGTACTCGCGTCATTTCCGTTACATTTATGACGTCAGTGTAATCAATTGTGTATCCGGGAATAAAACACTTTCGTGTTGAAAGGAGACGGTATTCGCCGGGTACCCGAAATTTCGAATATTCGCGCACTTTTACTGACACTGCAAGGCCGGCGTCCCGGCGCTCTGCCGCTGACGTCACGCTCCCTCACTGCGCATGCGCAGTGCCCTTCTCCGGAGGTTTTTCCCATCATGACAAACAGATCCAGCTGGCTTGAGGCTTTTATACTTACGCATAAAAATGGCTATTAGCGCTAGTACGGCCGACACAATAAGGAGGGCATAGACGGGCACAAGTTCTCTTTGTCAGTCACATCTTTCCACCTTAATTAGTCAGCTTAATTAGCTTCGCTGCTTGTATGTTCGCTCGTTAGGCTACGCTACCCTGCCCTCTTATCTGCGGTGTATGGCGTGGACGACCACCCCTCGCCACAGGTCGCTATATTAAACGGCTCGTGCCGTGAAATGCTTCCGAAGGAGAATCTTTTATATACAAAGATGATCGGTTTTCGCTCAAGAACGTTGAAGGTGGACTGAACGGCAATACGTATACAGATAATGCGTAACAAATCACAGACGAGACGAGGTAAAAATTGGCGGATCCCCCGCAAAGGTGGGAATCGCCATAACGCGAAGATTTCATCGGGACATAATTGCGTTGAAATTAACGGTCGTGTGGCGTATTTTTACAGCGTTATTGTGTTTGGCGTATTTCTTGATCATTCAGGACGGTAAGAAGTGGCGAGTGCGTCGGGAAATGCCAGACGTAAGGAGATACGTTCAACGTTTCAATCGCGAAGAGACTATATCCCCCCCCCCCCCCCCTTTATCCCCCTTCCCCCATGATTCGCTTCTCCGGGCCACGCGGTTGTGATAAGAGAAGGCTAGCAAGCGTTGTCGGGCGTAAGGTAAAACCAAGCGGCGCACGAGGCCAGAAAGAAGCAGCAGCAGCATCCCCTTCTAAACCTGGCAGAAGAGATAAGGACAGCTTCGCTTTAAAAATAAAACAACCCCAGGTGTTAATGTTGATGTACTGCATTTCATGTATTGCTCCGAGCGCAAGTGCTACGTGCGTCCCTACTTTCCCTTTTCTCTTCCGTAGGAATATCTCGTGCGACCCGAAACTGGATGAAGGGGCGACAAAAGCCGGCAGAAAGTGGCCCCCGCAAGGAGATGGTGTTCTCGGACATAGTCGGTACGTTGTCTCAGGGCAGCGCAGTGTTGCAATGGCGTAGCATTACACTACAGACGCTGCTTTCAAGGACGATATTCTTTCTTGGGCTACTTAAACGCAGAAATTTTGGTCTGTCGGTATGTCTGTCTGTATGCCTGTCTGTGACTCGATTCATCACCCCGGCCAAAGTGAAACAGAAACTGCGCAATCGTCTTATATACCCACAGCCAAATCTAAGCGTCTAAGTCCGGTGGCAATGTCCATATGTGTCAACATTGTTGAACACGAACAAGACATTACGCAAATATAAAGCAGAAAATCGATACATGAGTGATATTTGCAGTGTTCCTTTATAAGAAATTCACGGATGCTTGGTTTTTGCGATCGCAAATAAAATACTACATCAACCGCACTAAACCGTCGCCTGCTGTTGCCCGCGCTACTTGGCGGCATTTTAAAAAATCAAACCGCAACAGCAACGAAACGTTCCACTAGATAAGGGTTTCACGTTCCCCTTACAACGCTCGTGGAGTAATGGGCAACGTGCTTCTATAAACGTTGAAGTAGGGTGCCTCGATTCACGCACGTCTGCACCGTAGGCAGCGCTGGCATCGAGGCACCCGATTGGAGCAGTCGAACGCGGTAAATTTAATCGACCAGATTTAGGGGAAATCCCCAAGGTGGAGTAAGTTACTGTAAAGGAAAGTTTGCCATCCACCTAAATGCAGCCATACGGCTACAAAGGAAAGCTAAACAGCTTTCTCGGAAACTTCGCAGTTGAAGAAAAATTCGTTCTGGTCCAGGATTCGAACCCGGGACCACTGCTTAACCGGAGCAGTCGCTCTACCAACTGAGCTAACCAGGAGGCTAGTCGTTAGTAGCGCGAAAGCGAATTGATCAACAACTCGAAGTGAAGGACAGGTGTTAATCCACCAGATTTAGGGGAAATCCCCAAGGTGGAGTAAGTTTCTGTAAAGGAAAGTTTGCCATCCACCTAAATGCAGCCATACGGCTACAAAGGAAAGCTATATAGCTGTATAGCTGTATAGCTTTCCTGTATAGCTTTCCTGCTTTCCTGTAGAAAGCTGTATAGCTTTCCTTTGTAGCCGTACGGCTGCATTTAGGTGGATGGCAAACTTTCCTTTACAGAAACTTACTCCACCTTGGGGATTTCCCCTAAATCTGGTCGATTAACACCTGTCCTTCAATTCGAGTTGTTGATCAATTCGCTTTCGCGCTACTAACGACTAGCCTCCTGGTTAGCTCAGTTGGTAGAGCGACTGCTCCGGTTAAGCAGGGGTCCCGGGTCCGAATCCTGGACCAGGACGAATTTTTCTTCAACTGCGAAGTTTCCGAGAAAGCTGTATAGCTTTCCTTTGCGGTGAATTTAGATTGACTTGAGCAAACCTCTAGCGTGTTATCTTGGGAGGAACGAGACGGGAGAGGAACAGCATAGAGGTGAGCGGGAAAGAGAAGGGAGGCATTTACTTGGCAGGGGCGCCACTCGACTATCGTCTTAATTTCGTCGACATTTGCAACGAAAGGAGCAGATACGCGGCCATTATTTTGTTGGAGAACTTAAATGGGTCATGAGGACAGAATACAGGTTTGCTTCATTAAAAAGGCTGTTTTGTCCCGATGGAGATGATTGCAATTTTATCGCAAACTTTAAAAAAAAGTCGAGATATTGAGGAAAGCGTGTGAAGCGATGGTGACTCACCAGCCTCTTTCGGGTGGTTTCTTTATGACGTCAGCCCTTTCGGGCGATGTCTCTATGACGGCACCGAATCTCGTCGGTGCGGGTAGCGGCCACCGGCTTAAGCCACCGCCAAGAAACATGACTCGGAAATTGTATCGGTCAACAAGCAGTTAACGCACTGATAACCATGTTTTTAGAGCTGGTCCATATTACGTCACTCGTGCCCACATCAGGTCATTTTACCGCGAAATTTGAACGCTTTTTTGTATTTCTTGCGTTTTCTTGGCTACAAGAAAAATCGCGGGACACTTCCACTAACTTGAAACCTGGGAAGGGGCGAAGCATGCAGTGTATAAGGGTATTATTGGTGCCTTGGCGTTTTTGCAAACGGAGATGAAACCGGTGGGGATTGAGGTACACAGCTTTGCTGTAAAAGCGGTCTCGTGTATTTGAAGCACGAAGCTCTTTATAGTGCGAGGCGTAAACGAGTGTCCCGGTGTTTCTTTAGTACGCTTTACGAAGCGTTCCAGCGCGAGGCGTAAACGAGTGTCCCGGTGTTGTTTTAGTACGCGCCGCGTTCTAGCGCGAGACGTAAAGGAGTGTCCCGGTGTTTCCAGCGCGAGGCGTAAACTAGTGTCCCGGTGTTCTTTTAGTACGCGTCACGTTCTAGCACGAGACGTAAAGGTGTGTCCCGGTGTTTCTTTAGTACGCTTTACGAAGCGTTCCAGCGCGAGGCGTAAACGAGTGTCCCGGTGTTGTTTTAGTACGCGTCACGTTCTAGCGCGAGGCGTAAAGGAGTGTCCTGGTGTTTCTTTAGTACGCTGTACGAAGCGTTCCAGCACAAGGCGTAAACGAGTGTCCCGGTGTTGTTTTAGTACGCGTCACGTTCTAGCGCGAGGCGTAAGCGAGTGTCCCGGTGTTTTAGTACCGTGCCTATGACACGACGACGGCGACGACGACAGGAGACGCCAACTGCCCGAGCCACTAAGAGGCTTCGCCCCTAAAACGTCTTCCGTAGCTGGAAAGGAGCTGAGAGAGTTAATAAAGATAGTCCTTTTAATCTGAACGAAGTGGCGTTTTGTCCACATAGCCCGTTTAGTGCGTTTCTTATTGCTATTCCGACAGGTGCCCCGGTCGGACGATGCGGACGCGACCAGCATCGAGCCCGGTGGTCGTGTGCCTACATGCGACTCCGAAGCAAGTGGTCCATATATCTGAGGGCCCTGCAGTTGCGCTGCAGGATGGCCAGTGAGTATACGCCCCCTGCCCCTTAAAGCCTGCACGTCCCATTAAAGGGACCCTGCAACACTTTCGATAGACGCTTTCACTCTTTTCTTCGCGTCTGGAAGCAATGCGAAAGCTGCAGTTATCGCCAGCACGGAGCGGCGCTGCGTTATTTGCTCGTCGCACCTGCAGATACGCCTTCCATTTCTGTTGTTTTTTTTTTGTGGCTCTATTTTTAAAGTTGCTATCGAAAAGCGTGCATTGCTGCAACTGAAGGAAAACCAGCCAACAGCCGCTGCATGACCTTAGTGACGTAATTAGGGCGGTCTAAGAGCGTCAATACCGGGAAAGACAGAAGAATGTTTTGAGCGACTTTCCAAGTTATCTGATGGGCATAGAGCCGTAATTTTTGGCTGAGGAACTTTGCGACCCCCTAATGTAAGTACTGGGTGTATTGGGTGACTGCGTTTCTACAAGCATTTAGGATTTCAAAAAAAAAAAATTGAAAAAAGTGTTGCGGGCTCCTTTTAGCCTTCCTCTGCTACAAAACAGCAGGCGTTATCTCCTCCGGGATGCCCGTAGTTCTGGAACTTGCAATTATAGCCGTCTCCTGCTGTTGCACACCCCGAAGAGACATTTTCGTTGTGATTCCGGGTCTATTTCGTCACGTTTTTCGTCCCGGTGCGACGAGGACGTGACTTTATTGTACATTTGTGGATCAGCCCAGCGCAGGCTTGGTTTATTACGATGAAAATTAAGGGATGCTGTTCCAGATGTTAAACTGAAGGCATACACTACTTTTGTTCGACGCTAGTAGAATTTGGGGCCAGCATCAACAACGCGTAATAGATAAATTAGAACAAATTCAGCGAATGGTCGTTAGGTTTATTTTTCTGAATACCCGCCGCGGTGGCTCAGTGGCTAAGGCGTTGCGCTGCTGAGCCCGAGGACGTGGGTTCGATTCCCGGCCGCGGCGGCCGCTTTTCTGATGGAGACGAAAAGCGCAAACGCCAGTGTGTTGGAGGTTTCGGTGTACGTTAAAGATGCCCGGGTGGTTGACATTAATCAATCAATCAATCAGTCAATCAATCAATCAGTCAATCAATCAATCAATCAATCAGTCAATCAGTCAATCAATCAGTCAATCAATCAATCAGTCAATCAGTCAATCAATCAATCAGTCAATCAATCAATCAATCAATCAGTCAATCAATCAATCAATCAATCAATCAATCAAATCAACCAATCAATCAACCAATCAATCAACCAATCAGTCAATCAATCAATCAATCAATCAATCAATCAATCACCATTTTTTTCTGACTACTACAAAACACACGCTAGCCGCCATGATTTCAAGGGCTGGTCTCACTGCATTGGCTATGCGCAGGACAATCGCACGCCTTAAATTTTTATATCAACTTTATAACAATGAGCTGAAATGGAGTCTGTACTTGAAGCCTCCTGGAATTGTTTCGCCGCAACGTAGTCACACATGTTACGCCCTACGTGCCTAGAGTGAATGTCTTTAAGCACTATTTTATTGTCAAAACATTTGTTGAGTGGAACAACTTTTACCCATACGTATTTCATATCAACAATATGGTAGACGCTTTCGTAAAGGATTTGAAAGCATTCTTTGTCCGCGAACTAATCAAACATGTTATTATGCCTACGTGCCTAGAGTGGACGTCTTTAAGCACTCTTTCATCGCCAAAACATTGTTGAGTGGAACAATTCTTTTACCCATACGTATTCCATATATCAATATGGTTGACGCTTTTGAAAAAAATCTGAAAGCATTCTTTGTGTGAACTTTGTATTGTAGTCCCGCCCTCTAACAGCCCGGAAGGGCTCACAGTACCGAAAATAAACAATTAATTAATTAGTCTCTGTCTGTCTGTCTGTCTGTCTGTCTGTCTGTCTGTCTGTCTGTCTGTCTGTCTGTCTGTCTGTCTGTCTGTGTAGGAGAGGCCCGCATTGCAATACATGTGGCGGACGCCATTCCCGTTTATTGCGTGAGCAGTTGATGGCGCGCGTCGGATAAAGTTGCGCCGTCGATCCGCGGACAGAGAGTGACTAAAGAACAGGGAACGACAGAGCGCGTGCGGAGAGGGGTGACGTCACGCCATGACGCTGCCTTCCGCTGCTGCTCGGGAATCGGAGGCTCCTCCCGCCTTCCGACGCGTCCATCCGCCGTCCCAGCGTAGATAAGAACGTTGAACCAGTGCAGGGTCAAGTAGTCGGCAAAGGACGATGGAACAGTAATGACGGCTACGAAATACCCATACCGGTGACAACAAAAGAAGGGACAGGCAGGCAATGCCGCCGCTAAAGCGAGCCGCTAAAGCGAGCGAGTCCCCCTGTTGTCCAAAAGAAGGCGCTGAGCCCCCTGGTCTTGGCACAACTTGACAAATAATTGCTCCAAAACCAAATAAAAAAACTGTGGTTGATTCCTCTGTCATAGGAACCGGTAAAACACGAATGGTGAAACGTGCAGCGAAATCTGCAGCTGAGCATGATTTGCGGGTCGGCGGCTGTCTCGTGGGTGTGCTTCGCGAGCGACGTCATGCTGGCGGGTCAGTTCGGCAAAGCTGTACTGGCGTCATTTCCGTGACAGATATGACACCAGTAAAATATTGGTGTATATCGGCATAGAACACAAACGAACAACCCGAAGTATAACGTACTCTTTAGTGCCAAAGGTTGCTTCCCCGCAAGAATACCCGGTGTGCAGAGATGCCCCCTTTACAGGCCGCTTGCTTGTGTATCCGGGAATAAAACACTTTCGTGTTAAAAACTGGCTTGAGAGGTGTAAAGCGCCACGCCCAATACGAATGACTCGTTTTGGTCAGAACGTACGGTCTGCCAAGGCTTTGCTTAATTCCCAATTTCCCCTGTTTTTTTCTTATAAATTTCACTGGCAAATTACAATCGCCGGAGTTTTGCTGTACATCCAAGGAGGAATAAGGTATTAATTTCCCGAAAATTTATTCGCGATATCGATTGCATCACACGTGAAGTCACTTTCAAGGGCAGTTTGAGTGACACGCATAGGGTACGACTGCTATTCCCTTAACAAGCAAATAATAACATTAATTATTACAATATGTACCTTCTACACGTGAATAATAACTTAAGCTTAATGGTTATTCAAGATTCGATGGAAAGGTACAGGGACGACCTCCACAAAAAAAAAAAAAAAAAACTCCATTTCAGACGCACAAAGAAAACGCACGCTAGTTTCGTGAACAAAAAATTAGCAATGGCTTAGCTCGGCTATGCCAGGATATGCGTAGAGTGAGCTAAGGTTCAGCTGGCTATTCTTAGCTTTGCTGGTCGTCTAGGATTTGCTGAATATCATGCTTACTGCTGCTGAAACAGTTTCCAATCCTGTCCAACCAAATCCAATCCAATCGCGGCGGTGGTGGCTCCGCCGCGCCAGCTGTGCGCCGTGAGACGTCACTGCTCCTCACGCATGCGCAGCACGGCTCTCCAGGAGCCACACGAAACTGTTCAAACCTCGGCCCGTGTAGCTTACGCTACAAAACCGTCGTCGTCGTCGTCGTCATCATCACCATCTCTGATTGTCTTGAGCCCCCCCTCAAAACACTTTCGAAGGCTCTGCAGACGACAGAAACGAGTCAGGGCGGATGTGACGTCATTGCCCCTTCTATTACTTTATCCGAACACTTCCTCTATCTCTCCACCACAGGGACGGGACGAGTTGGCCCCGCTCGGAAACTGCGAAAGCTGGACACCCCTCTCCACCACTGCATCCGGACTGATCGCTTGAGCCGTCTCGTCCAGGAGTACTTGGAGATTAACCCGCCAAGACAAAAAGGTGAGGCTCGTTGCCGCCTAATCGCGGAGGGGTGAAAAACTAACGTACTTCCGGTAATATCGGTAGTTTTATTTTGAAACTGTCTTCGGTTAAAAAAAATGGCTGACGATTACTGCACATCCCTAATGCGAAATGTGTGCGCAACGCGAACTGCAGTCTTCTCGGTCACGGCGCATAGCTGCTGCGTCTCAGAATGAGATCGCGGGATCAGCGAACGCACGGCGGCGCGCGCTACTCTTCCGTTATCTCGCACTGCGTCGCCGCCGCCGAGCATGTTGTAAATTGTGTTTAAACCTCCCGCGCACGTGTCACGTGGTTTGGATGAGCCACGCAACGCCGAGGAGATAGAGGGTTGCTTTATTAAAAGAGAAAGCAGCAACGGGGAGGACGCCGAAGGATCTATGTACAGTATCGTCCACTGTTGGTGCGAACACGGCGCAGCGTGGCCGCGCTCCGCGCAGCGCCAGCGCACAAGCCACGGCCGCACATCGAAGCTAAGCGGCGCAGGCGCAGAGGAGCTTGGAGGCGGGGCTTCGTGTAGTCTGAAGGCTCGGAAGCGCACCGTGCTTGCTTTGCTGGGAAGCACGCCTAACTCTCGGCATGCTTGTAGCGCGCGCACCGCGACCACGTTTCAGAAAAGCGCACTTCCCTCACTGCAGCGCGTTGGGTAGTTTCTGTGTACGACATCTGAGCGCTTCGTCTATTCACTACTCCAGTACCTTGATACCGGCGAGATGCGTTTACTGAGTGCGCGAAAAATCGTCGCGTGGGTTAGCTCTTCGTTTACGAATTGGGTCTTTCAAGGTTTGACGATCGATCGGACGCACTTTTGAAAGTGCGTCTGCGTGATCTAAGTGCGTCTAACAGTAGACTGCCCGATCTTTGGTGCAAGTTGGTGTAGCCGTCATGGGTACATCATGAATAGCATGCACTGAGAACTTCACTGGAATCAGAACTAGATCCGAATTCAGCTCGAACATAAGCTGTGATGCCTTAACCGCAAACGCTGTGACACCTGGTCGTCCTCAACATTCTATTTGGACAGAGGAGTACCCAAAGGATCCGTACTTCGTCCTATGCTTTTTAACTTCCCTGTAATTCCAATCGCTCAAACAATTGAACAGCGACATCGGCTCGTTTCGCGATCTACGCGGACGACATAGTCATCTGGATGCAAGCTATCAATTCTGTTGGCCATGTGACGGAGCTTTAAGTGGCTGTCTTCAGCCTATAGAAAGCAGCCTGCTTCAGGACAAAAGGAAGAACTTTTGAGTGTAGATGGACGCACCACAACTGATTCAGCCTTCCTAGAAAACAGCACAGATCTCAACAAATATATGTGAGGTCTGCTTAGACAGGGACTAACCTCCAAGTGGCATCAATCCCCCTGTTGGTATAAATGTAACGCAGAGAGACGACGGCAGTCCCATCGACAGTTTTCCTGCGAGATATCTGCGAGTGGGCTACAGAGATCGTTTGAAATCAGACACGGCAAGATTTCGCTGCTACCTCTCTGAAGCCCTGCCAATAAACCCCATTATATTATGTATTGTAGTATGGGATCACTGCCCAGAGAAAAGCATGTCATCACTAACCAGCCGAACGGCAGGGTGGACTAGGTCGGTGCACCAGCGGACTATATATATATATATATATATATATATATATATATATATATATATATATATATATATATATATATTGTAGTGGGGTTTATTTAGACAGCCAAGGAACCGAGGGGCTCAAGCGACGGAGACCGAAGGAGCTCGAGGAGCCGAAGAAGCAGAGGCAGCCAGAACTGAACTCGATCACGCTGCGTATGCTGCGCACTTGATGCGTGGGGATTGTCCGTGGGGATTGCCCTGCTTCAGCTTGAATTTCGGCCTGAGCTTTAATCCCTTGACCCGGACCTCTCTTCTTCGTTACAATCACCCCCGGGTGACAAGGAGCCATCCTGGCGACTTCATGGCGAGGGCGAGACGATGGGCTCGTGGTAGGGCTTCAAACGGTTGGCGTGGACAGTCTCGCGGCCACGGCGACGAAGGTCGTCAGATGGTGTGAGCGGCTCGACGACGTAGTTTACCGGTGATGCGCGCTCTATGATGCGATATGGGCCATGATATTTGGCGAGGAACTTCGAAGACAGGCCAGGCGTTGTGAGCGGTATCCATAGCCAAACAAGAGATCCAGGGGGGAAAGAGGGCGGAGATGACCCACCAAGGTCATGTTGGTACTTTTGGCGACTTTGTTCACTGGACGTGAAGGCACGAGCTAACTGGCGACATTCTTCAGCGTGTCGCGCTATCTCGGAGACGGGCTTGCCTTCCGAGGCATCGGGGCTGTATGGGAGGATGGCGTCCATGGTGCATGAGGGCTCGCGTCCGTAAAGAAGGAAAAAGGGAGAAAACCCGGTGGTGGTTTGCGTTGCGGTATTATACGCGAAAGTCACGAATGGAAGCACCACGTCCCAGTTAGAGTGGTCGGAAGCTATGTACATGGCAAGCATGTCACCAAGCGTGCGATTGAATCGTTCCGTCAAACCATTTGTCTGCGGGTGGTAGGCAGTACACGTCCGGTGAACGATCTTGCACTCACTGAGGAGAGCTTCCAGGACTTCGGATAGAAATACTCGTCCTCTGTCGCTCAGAAGCTCCTTGGGGGAACCATGACGTAGGATGAAGTGATGAAGAAGGAACAGGGCGACGTCGCGTGCCGTAGCGCTGGGAAGCGCGGACGTTTCCGCGTAGCGCGTAAGATGGTCTACGGCGACGATAATCCACCTGTTCCCAGAAGGCGTGAATGGTAAAGGTCCGTAAAGGTCAATTCCAACCCGGTCAAAGGGGCGTGAAGGGCACGGTAGAGGTTGCAAGTCTGCTTCAGGCTTTGGATGGGGTTGCTTGCGTCGTTGGCAGGCCTCACAGCCACGGATGTACTTGCGCACAAAACTATACATTCCCTTCCAGTAATACCGCTGACGAAGCCTAGTGTAAGTTTTCAAGACGCCAGCGTGGGCGGATTGGGGGTCAGCGTGGAAAGCTGCACATATTTCGGCTCGTAGATGGCGTGGTATTACGAGCAGCCATTTCCTTCCGTCGGTCATATAGTTGCGACGGTATAGAAGACCCTCCCGCACAGCGAAATGAGCTGCTTGCCGTCGTAGTGCTCGAGGTTGGGAGGTGGCCGTCGGGGCGGTAAGGTACTTTATAATAGAAGAGACCCAAGGGTCTTGTTGCTGGTGAAGGGTCAGGTCAGTAAGCGTGAGCGCAGAGACGATGGACTCCGGTGAATCGGGGCACGTCGTCGAATCTGGCAGAGGCGAGCGAGATAGGGCATCGGCGTCAGAGTGTTTGCGCCCTGATCTGTAAACGACGCGAATGTCGTATTCTTGAATACGTAGGGCCCAACGTGCAAGCCGTCCCGTGGGGTCTTTGAGAGACGACAACCAACATAGGGCGTGGTGGTCGGTAACAACGTCGAATGCGCGGCCGTATAAGTAAGGCCGGAATTTTCCCAAGGCCCAAACAATGGCCAAGCACTCTTTTTCCGTTACGGAATAATTGGACTCCGCTTTCGTGAGGGTCCGGCTGGCATATGCAACGACGTATTCCGGGTAGCCAGACTTCCGCTGTGCGAGAACAGCACCGAGGCCGACACCACTGGCGTCCGTGTGCACTTCGGTTGGGGCGCTGGGGTCGTAGTGGCGCAAAATGGGTGGTGATGTCAGCAAGCGCCGTAAAGTAGAAAAAGCCTCGTCACAGTCTGGCGACCACGAAGTTATTCCATTGTCGCTGCCGAGTAGTCTTGTTAGGGGCGCTATGATGGAAGCGAAATTTCGGACAAACCGGCGGAAATAGGAGCAGAGGCCAATGAAGCTGCGGAGGGCCTTGAGTGACGTCGGCTTGGGAAACTCCGCGACTGCCTGCAGCTTGTTCGGGTCAGGTAGAACACCCTCCTTGGACACCACATGGCCTAAGATTGTCAATTTTCGGGCCCCGAAACGACACTTTTTCAAGTTTAGCTGTAGTCCAGCGGCCGTCAGGCAGGTCAGAATTTGTTTGAGCCGGATGAGGTGTGTCTCGAAATCTGGAGAAAACACGACAACATCGTCTAAATAACAGAGACACGTGTTCCACTTGAGACCTCTTAAGATGTTGTCCATCATCCGTTCAAACGTTGCGGGCGCGTTGCAAAGGCCAAATGGCATTACATTAAACTCATATAAGCCGTCGGGAGTAACAAAGGCTGTTTTCGGTCGGTCAGATTCGGCCATCGGAACCTGCCAATAGCCGGATCGCAAATCTAATGAAGAGAAAAATTCCGCACCGTGCAAGCAGTCAAGGGCATCGTCAATGCGGGGCAAAGGGTAGACATCTTTGCGGGTCACCTTGTTAAGCCTCCGATAGTCAACGCAAAAACGTATGGAGCCGTCTTTTTTAGTGACGAGCACTACCGGCGATGACCACGGGCTTTGCGACGGTCGGATGACACCTCGCCGAAGCATGTCTTCCACTTGCTCACCAATGACGCGGCGTTCAGACTGGTGATACGCGATACGGACGCTGGCGCAAAGGTGGCTGTGCGCCAGTGTCGATGTGATGGGCGACAGTTGACGTACGGCCCAAGGCAGTTTGGTTCGAGTCAAAGGACGAATGGAAGGCGCTTAGCAGTGCGAGCAATTGTGTGCGCTGCGTTAAGGTCAAGCTGCTGTCTAATGAAGAGGCGAAAGCGTCGGCCGGTAGCGGATGGACATGGCAGGACGGAGTGGTGAGAGCGTTGATGTCCAGGGCAGATGTACTGAATTCGGCATCGTCGAAGTAGAGAATGGAGGCTATGGGTTCAATATTGCCGAGGGATTCGCCGCACAGCAAACTCAAAGGGCAGGGGGTCGGATTCGTAATCCACATTGACGTGCCGCCAGACTGGAGCTCCAAAACGGCGAAAGGAAGGGGTAGGTTTTTCCGGCGGAGGAATACTTCGGAAGGAGTAAACAGAACCGTGTCATCGGAGATAGAGTAGCAAGACAGAGGTACAAGAATAGAGCTGTACGGCGGAATATGAGCGTCTTCGGAGATGATGATTTTGTCGCTGGAAGAGGACGAACCGGAAACATCGCACAAAGTCTCATCATATTGAGCAGATAACTCGACCTCGGCACGGGCACAATCGACGATCGCGTGATGGCGAGACAGGAAATCCCAGCCCAGGATAATGTCGTGGGAACACGAGGCCAGGACGACGAGCTCAATGGGGTAAATGGCGTCCTGAATAATTACACGCGCTGTACACGTCGCATAAGGTTCGATTTGTTCAGCGCTTGCGGTACGAAGCGAAAGGCCTGTGAGGGGTGTGGTAACTTTTTTCAATAAGCGACAAAGTTTTTCACTTATGACAGAAATAGCGGCTCCTGTATCTACGAGGGCGACTGTGCGTATACCGTCAATTGTTACGTCGATGACATTTCTTGGGGCGATCGAGGTCTTGTGCATTTCGATGGGTGCGCAGTTCGTGCCTCGTGAACTGCGCACGTTAGTTTCCCTCTTGGACATCTTCGGGGCGGCGACGCATGGGCGACAGTGAGCGGCGGCGTGGTGACTGTGAACGGCGGCTGGCGTCAACGGCACGATTGGGCGGAAACTGATCAGGAGTTGGACCAGGATGTGCGCCACGACGAAGCGGCGGCGGCTCATACATCGACATGGGATGGGGTGAGTAGGCAGGTGCACGAAGTGCGTCGGGACGAGATAGTGGCATACGGCGGCAATAACGTGCAACATGGCCCGGTATGCGGCAGGCGAAGCAGATAGGCCGGTTGTCAGGTGTTCGCCAAGGAGTGGTGACTGGCGGCGTCATCTGAGAAGGGGGCGGAGAAAACGTTTGCCCCAGACGACGAATTGCGGGGAACTGGCGTGGAGCTCGGGCCGCTAATTGAGCGTAAGTGAGCGGTGCGGCGTCTTCAGCAGAAAGTTCAGGCGTCGGAAGCGCTTCGGCGATTTGCTCCTTAATAACAGTTTGAAGAGCAGGAGCTAGAGATGATGACGTCTCCTGAACGTGGGGCACGCAAGATATTTGGCGCGCCACCTCTTCTCGCACAAAAGCTTGTATTTTTGCCCAAAGGGACGGGCTTTCCGAAGGGAGAGCGAGGCCCGACACGGTATTCACTGGTCCCAAAGATTGACGGGCCACGACCCGGCGCCTGCGCAGCTCGTCATAGCTCTGGCATAGACTTATAACTTGAGTCACCGTGGTCGGATCTTTCGCAATGAGCATCTGAAAAGCACCGTCGTCGATGCCTTTCAAGATGTGCCGGATCTTCTCGGCGTCAGTCATTGCGGGGTCGACCCGCCTACACAAGTCCACGACGTCTTCGATGTAGCTGGTGAAATTTTCTCCCAGCTGCTGGGCTCGTCCACGAAGGCGCTGTTCGGCGAGAATTTTACGCACGGCAGGGCGATCAAACGCTTCTAAAAAGCGCGTTTTGAAGTCCGTCCAGGTATGAATGTCGGTCTTGTTGTTGTTGTACCACAGCTCTGCGACCTTCTCGAGGGAAAAACTCACGTTGTTGAGTTTCATCGGGTCGTCCCATCTGTTGTAGTTGCTGACGCGCTCGTATGACGAAAGCCAATCGTCAGCGTCATAGTCGCCAGTGCCGGTGAACTTGGCAGGATCCCGTTCCCGGAGCGCGCCAGAGCAGATCACAGGCGAGGGCGTCGGCTGCGGTTGAGTGGCGTTGTCGTTACCGGGCATGGTTGGGGTTGGAAGCCGCCGATTTCGAAGTTCCAGGGTGATGGGAGCTGAGCTCGAACCCGCACACTCCACCAAAATGTAGTGGGGTTTATTTAGACAGCCAAGGAACCGAGGGGCTCAAGCGACGGAGACCGAAGGAGCTCGAGGAGCCGAAGAAGCAGGGCAGCCAGAACTGAACTCGATCACGCTGCGTATGCTGCGCACTTGATGCGTGGGGATTGTCCGTGGGGATTCCCTGCTTCAGCTTGAATTTCGGCCTGAGCTTTAATCCCTTGACCCGGACCTCTCTTCTTCTTCGTTAAATAATATATATATATATATATATATATATATATATATATATATATATATATATATATATATATATATATATATATATATATAAGCAACAAAGTTTCCTGGACGCCGGTAGAATATACACAAAAATGGTTTCGACCACGGTAAAAAAAGAGAACAGATTTAATAACGTTTCGGCCGAGGGACCGGCCTTCGTCAGATCTGACGAAGGCCGGTCCCTCGGCCGAAATGTTATTAAATCTGTTCTCTTTTTTACCGTGGTCGAAACCATTTTTGTGTATATATATATATATATTTCCACTTTCTTTCTTTCCAAATTCTTTACCTGTTTCAATGATTCAATGACCTACCACATCCTCCCATTGCTTTCCGAGGTTTTCTTGACTGCCAACTCTTATTTCTGTCTTATTTCAACGAGCCCCTCATTTCCTATTCTGATTCGCTACATGCATAGCGAGGGCCTCTGTTCTGGCAGTCTTGGTGCCATAGGAAGCTTAAGAGGGTTCAACGCTGGTCGACCACTCTTGACATGTCGTAGACACTCGAGTCACGGCCCGGGGGTTAAAAAAGAAGGTCCCCTTCACCCCGAGTAGTCCGAGTGGCGCTGGCTACCATCCCCAAGCACAGGAAACAAAAATACCCCTAAACATAAATACCCCAGAAAGTGGAGGGGAAAATCGCCCCGCCGGTAGCGTAGTGGTTATCGCACCAGACCGGTATTCTGGAGGTCGTGGGTTCGGATCCCACCTGGCGGGGATTTTTTCTCCACTTCCTTTCTTTCTTTCCAAATTCTTTGTATGTTTCAATCACCTACCACATCCTCCCCTTTACTTTCCGAGGTTTTCTTGACTGCCAACTCTTAGTTCTGTGTTATATATATATATATTGTAAGCGCTGGTTAGTGCCCCGACACCAGAGGAATGTGCGTCCGGACAATCCCCCGGTAGTTGTACAGAAACGGTATGTGCGAAGTACTAGCAGAAGGGTATGCGCCAGTGGACTCGTACACCGGAGGCATGTCTTCCACATGCAATCATGCTTCATCATCGTCATCAGTTGTCTATCATCATCAACGCCCGTCTTGGTTGTTCTCTGGGGCTCGCTCCCTGTCACGTAGGACAAGGCTCGCCTAATATACAGAGAGAGAGAGAGAGAGAGAGAGAGAGAGAGGGAGGGAGAGAGAGAGAAGGCTTGAGGTGCGCTTTATTTGCGAGCGTCGGGAGTGGCCACAAAGGAACAGCAACCGTTCCAGCAAGAGGAGATGATGATTAGTGCATCCCGAGGCGTGACGTAACGCCTGCCACACTTTCGCTCCGGCGGCTCAAGGTCATTGCGACACGATGACTGACCTTGCGAGATGTGGCGTAGATGGGTTCTCGCTTTATTTTTTCCCTTCCAGGTGTACCGAAGAAAAGCGCCAAGGACCAGCCGTGCATCCACGTGCCGATGACAAACCCACGCTTGCGCTCGATCATGGTACGAACCATCGATCACGTGCGAAACCGCCTCGCAATAAAAGGTAAGCGAGTGGGAATGCCCGTGCAGAGGATGGTCATGCCTAAATAGGGAAAATATTTGAAGCTCCCCAATGCTCGGAAGTTTACGGCTTGTTAATATATTCAGCACATAACCGAGTGTGATTCTCTATCTATTGGTTTGTGATTGGGTCATCTGAATGTGCTGGTTTGGTTAGCTCAGCATAGTCGTTTATTTGGACTTATGGTGATTGGGTTACGAACATTGCATTGATATCGTAGAAAGCTTCGCGTTTCATATTAGCAATAATAATAGTAGAAGTAGTAGTAATAATAATAATAATAATAATAATAATAATAATAACTTCATCACGCGCCTTTGATGGTAACCGATCGTGTAAAGTTAGCTTTCCTGCAGTGATCTTGTATCAGGTAAATTTCCAAATTCCCACGTCCTTTGCTGCAACAAACCAGTAAGTAAAATCTTTCTCCATGGGTCCCGTGATTGGTAATGCACGCTTCTTTAAAGAAAAAGCATATTATCCTTTTAGGCCTCGCGAAAGTTGGCGCCGAACTAACCGCTCGTGCGTAGTACCCGCACGCCCCTTGGCAAAGCGGAACCTCCCCAAGTGTGGAAGAGTAGCGCCATCCAGCGGCAGCTGGGGAAGACGTTACGTACACACACACATGAAAATACTGACCTTAGCCAAAATATACCTTCCCGCGTTTCCTTAGATCAGCAAAATCACGCAGAAGGTCATAATAAAAGTGGCTATGCCCACAGTACTGTACAAGGGTCGCACGATTATCTAGCCGAGTATTTCACCAGGTATTGCACCGAAACGAACTTGCTGGTGTTTGGGGTCACCACATGATCTACTGGCTCTGCTCTCATAGGTATACTAGAGAGGTATGCTATATATATGCCGTCGTGCGTGTTTATGGGAAGACCCCCACTTCTTTTTTGGGGGCTTGGCATGACATTTGGATTCTGAGGCGGTTTTTGAGATTTGCTATCTTCACTATGTATTAACATGTCTACGAGCTACGAGGAAGCCGAAATCCTCCCTGTTCTGCTCTAGCCGTGTTCGATGAAACAGCAGGTAGTGCGTGATCGTACCTGACGCAGTCGAAGGACGTATGACTGAGCGGGTAATATGCCACCGCGAAATTTGTAGCTGACGAAAAAAAAAATACAAAACGTACTTCGACGAAGTTAAGATAAGACAGATCAGATAAGATAGATAAGTCATCGTCCCCGACTGTTTAACGCCACGACTTCTTTTTTTCTTCAGGTATGAAGCAACTCGCGCAGCAGCAAGTTTTGTTCAACTGTAACTGACGGTCGGTGCACCGGTTCACCGCGAAGGCGGCGTTGTCATAAGCACGCTCAAAAAACTTTCCAAGCTCTTCAAACAACTTACTTGAAATAATGGCAAAATTAATAAAATTAGAGGCTCTAATTAGAGGCCCCAAACATTAACATTGTTCGTAACTACCACCTTGGCCTGAAGAATAACAGGCACAACCGTTCCGGCAAAAATATGCTTTACTTCCTTTTTTCCTTAGTTTTGAAACAGCCTGATTTATTTTCCACTTAAATAATTGCACACTATTCATCGCGTTTTTATTGCACTTTGTTTAAATTTCCGGTCACTAAAACATTTCAATCCAAGCCAATGATGAAACTAAGGCGAGCGCATGATCTAATGGCGGTCCATGACGACATCATAGAGTTTCATATTAATATATTACTAGAGGAAAATCTGTCGGTGCAGTCGCAGGCCGCCGTAGGTGGCGGTGCCCTTGCCACTAGCGACGTTCCTCGCCTACTTGGCTTAGCTAGCCATGTGGCTTCTTTTCGTCCCTTAGCCAAAATGAACAAAAAGGGCAACTTTTTTTTTCTTGCTGATCGTTCATGAAGCTTCTAAATTATCACTGACAAATTAATCTTTTTGGAGGTTCAATTTTATAATAACAAAACAAATTTCATGAACATTCTACAGTAATATTGTTGCTTTTTTGCAGCCAGAGCCAACTTTTCAGCCTGTTCTTGAGCCATGCCAAGGACAAGTGGAACGCGCCTGCCCGGTACATGACGGAACGCTCGCTGAAGCGCGGCTCCCCTAGACAGCGAAGCCAGATTTCCCTCTAGCATATATCAGTATGAAACTCCATGGACGGCACAGACGGCCTTGATATGAGCCGCATAGACGCTAGCGCCAGATTCCTCTCTAGTGTACGTTGTAAGAAACTTTATGCCCACGATATCTAGCTTTCTTTTTTGTTCTTCGACGTTCAAACATGACACTACAAAAGGTTCAAGTGACGTTTTTGTGAACTTCTAAAGGCGTAATTTTAAAATATCTCTCACGCAATTTTAACCACTCCTGGTGTAAGTTGCGCGGTTAAGCCAGGGGCGGCGCCACTTGTCTTCACGTTTTCGCTATTTTCTACCTTTTTAAAGAAAAACTGCGCGTAAGAGTGGTATATTCGTGTTCTTGGTGAGTTAATCTCTATCGCTCTGGAGCAACTTGTGTTGTGTCTTCAGTGTCCCTTTAAGGGGGACCCACGTGATCGCATTCCTACAGGACTTGCTAATTTATAACCCACAGGCTTAAAAAGCATCGTGCGCCGATACAAAAATTTTTCACAGATACGTCAAAATGTTTGTAACGGCCTAGTTTGCTCCTCTTAGATATATAGCACATCGTTGCTGAAATAAAAAATCAACGATAAATGCATTCTAGCTTATTACCATGAAAGTGTTTTATTCCCGGACACAGGAAGATTTCGCTGACGTCATATTCGTCACGGAAGTGACGCCAGTACAACTAAGTAAGCGGCCTGTAAAGGGTGCACCCCAGCACACAGGGTCTTCCTGCGGGGAAGCAACCTTTAGTACTAAAGAGTACGCTATGCGCAAAGTTGTTCGTTTTCGGGTTTTATATTTTAACACGAAAGTGTTTTATGCCGCGATACACCAAGATTTCGCTGACGTCATATCCGTCACGGAAATGACGCCAGTGCACCGTTTCCGAAGCGACCCGCCAGCAGGACATCGTTCACCAAGCACACACCTACATGACAGCCGCCGACCCTAAAATCATGCTCAGCTGCAGATCTTCGCTGCACATTTCACTTTCGTGTTTGACTGATTCTTATGACAGAGGAATCAACCAGTTTTGTTTTAGTTTTCATTAGATGGCGCTAGGTGTCTAGCATGCGAGAAATTTATTTTTTATCTCAGTACAGAAATGACGTATTTCTAAAATAAGCAACATAGGCCGTTCTGAACAATGATATGTATTTGTAAAACTTTTAGTATTGGTGCACGATGGTTTTTAGACCCGCAGGTCATGAAGTTGTAAGTTAAGAGGTTAACAGGTGAGTACCCCTAAATACCCGTATATAGTATTAGTGTCACCCTCAGCAGCAGGAGCATACTAATCGCAAGACTAATGTTCGAAACGTTCCTATTTCATTTTCAAGTTGGACGGATCAAACCCCCGAAGTCCGGAGATGCTCCAGGTCGAGGTAAGCGGTGTTGCACAGGTTCGCCAGGCGGACCAGAACGTTCCAGTGGGTGGCGCCTGCGTTGGGCGTGTTGTCCGGAGCATGCCATTTCCGGCTTCAGGCATCGTTACACCCGCTGTCCTACGTTCATCCGTCCACAACCTTCCCGGTCGCGTATAGGCGTTTCCTAGCCAGCACAGCCAAGCGACGCATGACGGCATCGAAGGACATGTCTGAAACTATGTCCACGTCCACGTGGCCCTCAATTTAATCACTCAAAACCGCCTGGTCTCGTATAGTAGTAGTTCCTCTCCTGCGAAGCAACATCCTAGCCCGGGTTCGAATTCCGTTACTGTCTTATTTCGAGGGTTTATCATATTTTAATATTAACATTTGTCATCACGCATATAATATATTTATGACTTCTTCATGCATTGTAAATGGGATTTCGGTTATTTATGTTGCGTTTTGGCCAGTTTCAGCTTCTGCTTCTTGTACGTTTTTGCGGGTTTTCCCCTGTTAGGTCGGTTTCGACTAGTATTTCTGTTGAATATTTTTTTATACAGCGTGGTTTTCAACCATTGCAGGTCCATTTTGGCTGTTATTTATTTCAGTTCGGGTGGTTTTGTATGCTTTAGGTACGTTTACGCTGTGTTATTGCCACCATAATCATGCTCAGGTGACGTTTGGCTGTACTGACTAGGAAATGCATATACGTTTCCCGGAGGTGCACGTACTTAGGGCGAAACGCATAAGCGGAGAAGGACGCGTCTGTGAACGCGTTTTCCGCTCCGCTAAACGGCTTGGCTGCCGCGAGACCCGCGGATCGGCCGCTTCTGCGCTCTTTCAACCTGCTCGGTATTTTGCCGCGCCGCTGCAGCATACTAGACGATAAGGTGCGTCGTGAGGGGGGAAAACCAATGGAGAGCGCGGGTCCCTTTTGCGATGAAAAAATTATATGGAGCGCAGGCGTTCTCCAGGGAACTCATGTTGCAGCCAGCGCCAACTTCATCTGTTTCTATGACCCACCACAACCTCCCCTTTGCTGTCCGAGGTTTTCTTGACTGCCAACCCTTATTCTGTCTTAATTCACTGAGCCCCTCATTTTCCATTTCTGATTTACTATATATATATATATATATATATATATATATATATATATATATATATATATATATATATAATATATATATGTGTGTGTGTGTGTTTTTAAATCAAACTAAACAGTTATTTGAGTGGTTTTATAAAATTTTATATCATGAAACAAAGAAATAAGATTATTTATGGCATTAAATAAGGATTTATTTAACGAACAAAACTTGTGAGGCCATAAGCAATGGCCGCCAGGGGCGCTGCTTAAACAGGAGTTCCTCAGCACAAATTTTCATCTCAAAACGGACCCCCCTCGGCCCCGAACGACACACCTCTCTCTTCTGGTACACTGTAGCGCCGTGTCGAAAACCCGATTGCTCGGACGCACATGCGTCTGCCGCTCTTCCTCGCCGCTCGTGAAACGTTTGAATCGTAACGGACGCACTGCGCCGTTGGCTTTAAGGCATCTGCAATTCAGCAACACCCCCCTTCAAAAAAAAAAAAAAAACACTAGCAGGACAACAAGTCTCGAGAAAAAAAATTTGATCCGTACTTAGGGGTATGAAAAGTAGAGGGGGATGGCATGCGGAGGACATTGTGGTCCGACTTAGGAGATGCGAGGGAATTAACTACGTGAAAAAGAAAGGAGTACAGCTGAAGATACAAGATAACAAGATTCACGCTAAACGATTTGATGTGGCTGAGGGTAGTGGTTCGGTTTGAAAAGGAAAAGAAATGGACTGGGGATAATTTTGAGCCCATCTGGGGGCTCACCGGCATACAACCCAGTCCGGGGGGCAGGGAATATAGAAGGGGGTGAATAGGATAGGGTAGAGAAAAAGGAGATAGAGAGAGAAAAGAGAAAAAGTTAAGGCGCCGCCGAAGAAAAGCAGCGTTGCCACAGACACTGGGGGCCACCGAGCACAGTACACACCACAAACACAGGTCCTGGTGTCATGCTGATAAAAGAGGTTTTTTTCCTTAGAGAGTTTTAGCATAGCGGCTAGGGGAGGCTCACGCTACGGCGGTGGGTTACCGAGCTACAAGGCTCGGCGCTTAGGCGGCCCTTTCTCCAGACCTTGGAGGGCCGCTTAAGCGCCGAGCCTTATAGCTCAGGGGCCGCTTGCTCTGGAGGCCACCTGAACCACTGCTTTACAACCAGATTTAAATCATCGCGGTCACCCACCTACATGCGTGTCGTATAGCCAAACATTGACGAAGAGTGTTGGTATACACCTTATTTTACTTAACAATGTCCGCTTTGTAAACGGTCAGTAACAGAAGGGGGCGACCGAGTGGATACAAAGTCGATGGGCAGACGATGACGGCCGTCTTGTGGATGACTTCCTGACGTTTGCGTGTTTCGCTATGAGGGAATGTGGGGGCGCTTTGAATACCATAGCTGCACTCGCGGTTTTCGTCTCGCAGAATGGGTCTTCCAGAACCGCTTATATCCCGGAATTGAGACTGCGCAACGCTTATATATGGGACGTTATCCGGGACGCGACTGAGTGTACGTGCTGAACCAACGTTCTCGTTCCGCAGGGCGACGTGGCAGAGGCCCGCAAAAGCGCAAGCCTCCCGGACCGAAAGAGTCGCTGCCACCGCGCGGCCCGGAGCAACCCCCTGTCCCCGTCAGGCTCTTGAGTGAGTGTTTCTTGTTTAAAGTTCCACCCAGTGCGAAATACGCTGAAACAGCAGAGCTGTGGTTCTCTAGTGTCGGCTCGAGCGCCGTCGCTAGCGTCACTATAAGCTGCGCTAAGAGTACCGCCACTTCGTGCACCCGGAAGCGTCTGGGGGCCATTTTGTTTCTGGCTTGCAGTGTTGCCATCTCTCCCAATGAAACCGCCGCCGGTTGTGACGGGCAGAGTGTGACCGGCCGCTCTAGCGTCTGGCACCAGAGACAGAGACACGGAGAGAGGCGCCCAGAAACAAAATGGCTGCGCCCACACGTGAAAAATATCACGTGGTGCCGACCGACCAATCAAAATCCTGGCGGCACATAACGATAAGAGAAAAGAGTCCCATAGTTTAAAAGCATTCATTTAGTGACGCTAGCCGTCGCCACGCAAATCTACGGACCGCGCAAAGGCAATGGGCAGCTAAAAGTCAGCGGCGGGAGGCTCCCTCCTCCTTACCTCACCACGCGGGAGGGAGAGGAACCCGCCCCTCTAGACCACTGCGCCCTCTATCGGTGTGTATAGGAACAAGCTCCTCTGCCGCGTGACGCACGACCTTCAGCAGATGGACGAAAAGGCCCGACCGGCAACATATCCGCTGTTGAAAAGAAATTTGTCTTCGGCCCCCACATCCTTGTGCGTTCGTAAACGTTGCGGCTGAGCGTACGCCTCGCTGACAATCCTGCCTATACAAGCTGAATAACGTCCCAGAGAACAAATCAACGTTAAGATCAGATAGGTCTTGGCAAATAGCATCAGCATCCCCATCCACGTGTATTCGTAAACCATCGTTAAAGTTTCGCTTCAGGCCACGTTACTGATTGCAATGCACGAGGAAAAGTGTCGTCCCAGCAATATAACTAGTTATAGCAGTGAAGTCGACTTTGGCAGTCAATACACAGCAGTACCGCTCATGCATTCTTCCGACAGTTCTTGCTGAGGGTTTTGGGAAGCTTTATTTTTTCCTCTACACTTGTAATTGTGGGAGTAAATGGTGAAAGTTATTTCCTCCTCTCTTTTGCAGTTCCGTATACTACGAAAAAGGAGTGGTGGCCGTGAGTACAGCTAGACGCTGCTAATCTTGGACGTAGCTGCTGGCGTGTCATTAAACCTATATACATTCTCAGTGGTTTGTATCATACATTGTCGTAATAGCAAATTCCTCGGTACAGAAAGCGGACTTCGTTATTAGCGATAATTCGGTAAAAGTGGCACTTCATTAAAATATAGGATAATTTGCGCTCCTGTTGAATTGACTTGAGTAAACCGCCACCGTGTTTGTTGTGGGAGGAGAGAAACGGCATGGGAGGAGCATGAGAGGTGGGCTGGCGAAAGGAGGAGGCATTTTTCGTGGCACGGGCGGCTGAAGACTATCGTATTTCAACGACATTTGCAGCGAAGGGAGCATATACGCGGACAATTTTGTAGCCAGAGCTACAATTGCCCTATTCTCGCCGTTTCACTGTGATCAGCGGCCGCACCTCGGTTCCCTAGCTGGCAGCAGTTCCTAGGGAACCTGTGGTGGTTAGGGAACCTAGATCTAGGGAAACCTAGAAACAGTATCCATATCTTTTATCACAAACGTTCCTGTCTAATTTCCACGTACTCATCCGCTGTCATAACCTTCAAAGAGTTTCAGAATATATAAGATCTTGGCATATTTTCACAAGTAACCTATCCTGGTCGAAAACACATCGAATATATATGTACAAATCGCTAAGAAAATTGGGTTATCTACGGCGCACACTCAGCCAAGCACCCGAAAGACACCAACCCTCCTGATGTATAAAACACTAATCGACCGATACTCTACTACGCATGCACCTTGTGGAACCCTTACCGAAAAGGCGAATTAACAAAATTGAAGCCATTCAAAGAAGCCATCCGATTCATCTGTCGCAGGTATGACTGTACTTTTCACCAACCACAGCCCTCGTATCTCTAGAGCTAACCACCTTAACTGCCCGTCGTGAAATAGAATCACTAACCTTTTTTCACGGCATCATCACTGTTCATATCGCCTGTCATCTAACAAATATGTCACATATGCAAACCCCACTCAGACCAGAAGCAATCACACCCTTATACGTTTCCCCGAATCATCTCCGCACAGACACGTTCAAATATAGTTTTTTTCCGCGAACAATTGAGCGTTGGAATTCGTTGCCTGGGCACGTGCGCTCTCTAGATTTGCGTGCATTTCCTTCTAAAATACAACTATTCTAAGCTACGCACATGTACCGCTTTTGTTTCCTCTCCCCCTTTGTACGAGTGCACTTTTGTACTTAGATGTATATATTAGGTCGATCTACTGTAACCGTTTACCATGCCGCTAAAACTGTATACTTCCTTCTATGTTGCGTTTCGAACACCTGGTTTCGTCGTTACCGTGTTTTCTTTTTTCTTTCTTTTTGGTTTTGTTTCATTGTTGAACTTGTTCGATGCATGGTTTTGTGCGATGTACCCACTCCTGCTATAGCCCCAAGAGGGGCTGCAGTATGTTAAAATAAATAAATAAAAATATTCCCTAGCCGCCGCAGCTGGCAGCGCAGCTCGCCGCGCAATAAATAAATAAATAAATAAATAAATAAATAAATAAATAAATAAATAAATAAATAAATAAATAAATAAATAAATAAATAAATAAATAAATAAATAAATAAATAAATAAATAAATAAATAAATAAATAAATAAATAAATATAAAAAATATTAAGAAGTAAGGAAGAAAAACTAAAAAATGAAATTAAAAGTAATAAAGAATAAAAAATAGCAAAATGTATATACAGAAGGGTCGGCTCGGTGGGATTCGTCGTCAGGCTTCGTCGTCGGAACGAAACCAAGAGGACGCAGCGAGCCGAGGAGACTGAGGAAGAACGAGTAGCACACCTCGAGAAGCGTCGTAACCGTACAGAGAACCAAGCTGAACAATAACATTAACCGCACCTCGCGCTACGCACACCCAGGCGTTAAGCCACAGCCAACTTTTTTCTCACCTCCGCGCGACATGACTAACGTACGAAGATCGCTGCCAGACACGGGGGTGACTATTTGTTGTCATAAGTTTCTCCCAAAGGAATCCTTGTCATATTTCGTTCATGACACCGACGCAGACAGAAACTAACTTCGCGGCAAAGCCACCCCTTACAGCGAAAGCGTTGCGACTCCGTTCTAATACACATACAGCAAACCCTCGTTATAACGGCTTCGCTTTATTGCAATTATGGCTTTACTCGAAGGGGTCATGGTAACTGAAGGTTTTTTTTTTTATAAGTAGGGTTATGGTACCCATTGCATTGCAGAGATAAATGATTCCCGCTTTAAAGAATTTCCGCTTATAATGACGTCAGTTACCCGTCCCGAATACTTTGATATAGCGAAGGTCGACTGTACAGAAGCCATCAAAGTAATTGGAACACGGCCTCGTAAATTTACAGGAATTTCTTCTTCTAGGAAACTCCCTGGCTGCATTGGTGCGCGCTTAAAGGAGTCTTCCCTAATAGAAATGCTTCCAAAAACCGGTAATGGCTGTCATAAGTGGCAGTAGAGAAAAAGCATTTTGTGATATTCACAAATCCTTGTTCCAATTACTTATGACGGCACCTGTACATTACGCAGAAATTTGTGCATGTTGATCCCTACGATATTCGTTATAACAGCGCCGACTATCGCGAACATTCCCTAATTGGTTCGCTCACAGTGTAGTTGTAAAGATTAGGCTGCGGAATAATTTAAACCATCCCGATTAACGTGTTTCACCAGTCTCTCATTCGAAGTGAATTGAGGTGCGTTTGCGAGCACCTGAGCATATACGATGCGCTCGTTGGGCGGGATAGCTTCAAATTAATTTAACGGGTTATTCTCTATTGACTTCCGAAGTGGGTCGAAGCGACTCCAAAATTTAGGTTTTCGGTTACGTTGAGTTGTTACAAAAAATGGCTCCTGTGCATATATGTCACGGGCCACATTCAAAACACGCTTTGTCCGACGCTCAATGTTCCCCAAAATATCTAAGAAAGATTTAAAAGTCGGCATGTGTATTACGGTGTTTGCAAGGCTCTGATTGGTGCGTACGGGATGTATGGCGTCCGCACACAATGACGCATGTGCGTTTTACCATAGCGTGTATGTATGTATGTATGTGTGTGTGTATGTATGTATGTATGTATGCATGTATGTATGTATGTATCTATGTATGTATGTATGTATGTGTGTATGTATGTATGTATATATGCATGTACGTATTTATTTATTTATTTACACAGTACCCACAGCGCCTGAGGCATTACAGTGGGGGGGGGGTAGTACAACTTAGATCAGAAAAATGCATGTATGCGTGTGCGCATGTATGTATGCGTGCACGCATGTATGTATGTATGTATCCCTGTACGTATGCATGTATGTATGCACGCCTGTATGAATGTATGCATGTATGTCTGTATGTATGTATGCATGTATGTATGCATGTGTGTATGCATGCAAGCATGTATGTATGTATATATGTATGTATGCATGTATGTATGCATGCAAGCATGTATGTATGTATATATTGTCACGAAGTCAAAGACGACGCAGTTGTCTTCAAGGAAAACACGTTTATTGGAGCGAATTCGTGCTCCCCTAACAACTCAAAGAATACACAGGCGGTGAAGCAGCAGTCAACAAAGTGACATGTGCACGCGAGCTCCGGCGATTCGAATGCCGCGGCGTCTGCTCTGCAGGCTTTTATCTTTCGGCGCGAGTCCAGAACATTGTAGATCAAAGAAGATCATTCTAGGCTAGTGACGCTAGGGCGAAACAGTCTGCTTATCTGAATAAGATAGCCCGTGCGGCATAAAAATAAAGAATGGAAGACGCGCTTCGCTTCGGACACAGATAACAAAGCCGAGCGTGGCCGGACAGTAAACAAACAATAAAGAAACAATCCCATACATGGTTCGCGGCATTATACATATATTCATACATACATGTATGTATGCATGCATGCATGTATGAATATATGCATGTATGTACGTATGTATGTATGGGTGTGCGTATGTATGCATGTATGAATGTATATATGCATATATGTATGAATGCATGTATGTACGTATGTATGTATGTACGTATGTATGCATGTGTGTATGCATGTATGCATGCATGTATTCAACTATGCATGTGCGCATGCATGTATGTATGTACGTATGTATGTATGTACGTATGTATGCATGTGTGTATGCATGTATGCATGCATGTATTCAACTATGCATGTGCCCATGCATGTATGCATGTATGTATGCATGTATGCATGCATGTGTGTATGTATGTATGTATGAATGCATGCCTGTATGATGCCTGTATGTATGCATGCCTGTATGAATCTATGCATGTATGTCTGTATGGATGCATGTATGTTTGCATGCGTGCATGTATGTATGTATGCATGCATGTATGTTATCATGTATGCATGCATGTATGTATGCATGCATGTATGTTTGCATGCATGCATGTATGTATGTATGCATGCATGTATGTATGCATGTATGCGTGTATGCATGCATGTGTGCATGTATGTATGTATGCATACACGCATTCATGCCTGTATGTATGTATGCATGCATGCATACATGCATGCATGCATGTATGCGTGTATCCAAGCATGCATGTAGTGTATATGCATGTATGTATGTATGCACGTATGTATGTATGTATGGTATGTATGTATGTATGTATGTATGCATGCATGCATGCATGCATGCATGCATGCATGTATGCATGCATGCATGCATGTATGTATGTATGCGTGTACGTATGTATTTATGCATTAATCTGTGTAGTATGCAGGTATGTGTGTGGGTGTGATGCATGTATGCATTTATGTATGTATGCGCGTGCATGTGTACGTATGTATACATGTACGTGCGTATGTATGTATTTATGTGTGTATGTGCATACGTACGTATGTATATGCATGTATGCATGTATGTATTCATGTATGTATGTATGTATGTATGTATGTATGTATGTATGTATGTATATGCATGTCGTTGTGTGCGTACGTGTGGGCGTATGTATGTATGTATGTACGTACGTATGTATGTGTGAGCATGTATGTATGTATTTGTGTACGTACGTATGTGTGTGCATGTGTGTATACATGTATGCATGCATGTATGTATGTATTTATGTATATGTGTATGCGTGTATGTATGTATGTGCGCGCGTGCGTACGTATGCATGTATGTGCGTACGCACGTATGTATGTATGTATGTATGTATGCATGCATGTATGCATGCCATGTGACTGCTGCGACGTATGTTACGCATATTGTTCGAAAAGAAATTACCTGGATTATCTTAATTACCTGTACAATTAAAGAGTAGAAGTGAAAAAGTCACGTATTACATTCGTACATATATGAATGTACCCCAAAGGAAAAGGAGAAAATCTCTCCCACCGCATTTATTCATCATCATCATCATCATCATCATCATCATACGCCTGTTTGTGTACACTGCAGGACAAAAGCCTCTCCCAGAGATCTCCAGCCACGCGTATCGAGTGCTGAGTCAATGCTTTTCCCCAAATTTTCTTGCTCATCTCTTTTCGATTTCTCGGTCGACCCCTACTGCGTTTGCGTTCTATTGGCAGCCACTCCGTCAAACGGATTGTCCACCTGTTGTCCCTCATTCGCATTACGTGACCAGCCCATGCCCATTTCCTTCGCTTAATTTGAACTAGAATGTCCTCCTCCTGAGTTTGTTTCCTAATCCACGAGGCTGTTTTCCTGTCCACCAGCGTGACCCCTAGCATTCGGCGTTCCACTGCCCGTTGGGCCGATCTGAGTTTCTTTTCAAGCCTTTGGGTGATACGCCAAGTTTCTGCCCCGTAACTCATTACTGCAAGAACACATTGATTAAATACAAGCTTTTTGAGTGACAGAGGAAGCTTGGCAGTTAGGGTATCTGAGTTCTTACCGAAAGCAGCCCACTCCATGCTTACTCTACGTGTAATTTCCCGTTCATATTCGGATCAGCAGCTATGACCTGCCCAAGATATACGTATTCTGAGATTGTTTCCAAGACTTCATCGCCTACCTGGAAGTGATGTGCCTTGGTGTGCTGATTCGACATTACCTTGTATTTTTTCGTGGTGATTTTTAAGTCTGCAGTGATACTTGCCGAGCACAATTGCCAAAGCATGCGCTGTAAGTCCTGGCTGCTTTGACTGAACGAGACAATGTCGTCTGCAAACCTTAGATGGCTGGGAAATTCCCCATTGATTCGCACTCTGGTTTTCCTCCACTTAAGCTTTCTGAACACACCCTCAAAACAGGCTGTGAATAATTGTGGCGATATTGTATCCCCTTGGCGGACACCCTTCTGAATAGGAAATTTAGAAGTTCTGTGATGGAGCCGTATGGTTTTCGTACATCCGTCGTATATATCTTCGAATAGCGCAGTGTATGCCGCGTCGACGCCGTGATCACGTAACGCCTTTATTACTGCTGAAGTGGGCACTGAGTCAAATGCCTTTTGATAATATCTGAATGCCATGTAAAGCGGTGCATTATACTCTGAACACTTTTCGATTACCTGGTTGATAGCGTAAATATGGTCTAAAGTTGAGAAGCCCTTCCGGAAACCGGACTGTTCTCGTGGCTGATGAAAGTCCAAAGTGGCACTGATGTGGTTGAGAATTACCTTTGTAAACAATTTGTAGGTAACGGAAAGGAGGCTGATGGGCCTGTAATTTTTAAGCTCTTTGGCATCACCTTTCTTATGTAGAACTAAATTTGCATTCTTCCAGTCCTTTGGCGCCCTTAGGGAGCTCAAACAATGCGAGAATAGGGCTGCAAGCCTGGTTAGCACAACGTGGTCTCCCAGGCACAATATATCAGACGTAATTCCATCATCTCCTGCTGCTTTGCCTTTCTTCATTGCTTGGAGCGCCGTCGCTACCTCATTTGTCGTAACCGGCGGAACCTGATCGGCAACACTTACGGGAAAACTTGTCTCTGGGGGAGGGGTAGAGGCGAACGGGTATTTTTAGCATGCCACCAATGTGGTTTCTTACGTGACCACTGGCGTCCCGGAGTGCATACACTCTATTTTTGCCAATAGTGAGCTTTCTTCTAGTCACCTTCAAACTCCCTTCGTGGTTCAACAATGCTTCAAATTTTGCTACATTGAAAGCACGGATATCGGCATTCTTGCTTTTGTTGATCAATTTTGGGGAGCTCTGCCATTTCTATTTGGTCTGCATTCGGTTCCTGACTGACTTACAAATGGCGCTACGTACGTGAACTCCGGAAACCGCTCTCCGATCATCCTCTGGTTCACCAGATTCAACATATGATCAGTCTGCTTGCTCGCAATGGTACCTCTGTACGTGTTGCGTGGATAC
Source organism: Haemaphysalis longicornis (assembly GCA_013339765.2). Lineage (NCBI taxonomy): Eukaryota > Metazoa > Arthropoda > Arachnida > Ixodida > Ixodidae > Haemaphysalis > Haemaphysalis longicornis. The sequence goes on from CM023455.1 coordinate 118,491,942, forward strand.
CGGGACACGTGACTCACGGTTCCGGCAACCAGGCTGCCCATGACGCAGCACAGGAGAGTCAAGTAACTACTCCACTGGTGGACAGCCCTGGTCCCCCGCTCTCCCTCGGGCAACAGCTGGATCACGCTCGTCAGGCTAGGCACAACCGCCTTGCCGCTGCCACTCCTGTAGGTTTCCTGCATAACGCCCCATCCCGAACTCGTCCTGCCGAAGTTTTTATTAACCAATTTCGCGCGAACGCTGCATTGACTCCCCCCATCACACGCAAATGGCATCACCCGACGGGCGGTGCTCCGCCCTACCCATATTGCAAGACAGCTACAATAGCAAACCTGATCCACCTTATTTGGAAACTGCTCTGCGTACCAATCCTTCCGCCCCTATCCTGTTGAATGCCCTCACCCAATCCAAGCGAGATACCCCCCACGACACTGTGCGACCCCGATTTCCTTGCTGCCCTTGGACGCTTCTCTCTCGATAGTGACCTCGCAAAAGTAGTTTAGCCGGGGTCTACCACCCCTGAATGTGCATTCAGGAACTGACGATTCCTCTCCAGGACCTTCAAATGAACATCTCCTTCTGACCATCTCTCCCCTCCCCTTTTCCAATTTCTTCTCTTGCGGCCCCTGGGACCTCCTTGTGTTAATAAAAGACTTTCACTCACTCACTATTTGGTCTCGCGGAGTGCGGACAAACATTTTCCGGCGCTTATCAATAAGGTCCTTAGTTTTCTGTTACAACTTAGAATCGAATGCGGGCTGTTTTTCTCCTATGGCTAGTGTTGACTCCATAACCGCATGTATGAAATGGAAATTCAGAGAGTCCACACCATTGTGGTCAGTAGACAAAACAAAGAATTTCTTTTCAAGTAGCACTTTCCGTCCCGCGGAGGGCAGGTTAGGCGTCTTCCGGTTTAGCGTTGAGCAGAGTTTAACCTGTCAGATCTGTGTGAACTTGTCTAGGCAAGACCACATTTATTACCGCTCCCAAATTTTTCGCCTTTGGAACTGCGAACAAAACGAACTAACGCTGCGACACTTCGTCTTCTCGCAGCTTCCGGAAGAGAGTACAGGTCCTGAGAAAAAACTTGATCCTGCTTATCGTCTTGGTCGTGTTCGTGATGACTCCGATATTAATCTTGAGGATCACAGGCCACGTGATCTGCTTCGGTAAGTCTAAGATTTCGGGGTCTGCAGCTTGAAGTGGGCACTTTCAAACATTCTAGCCATTCAAGAATGCACGTGCGTTCGCAAAAGTATCGCGAAATAGAGATGTCAGACGGTTCATTTGACAGTTCCTTACCTCAAAAACGAAAAAAAACAGCAATTAAGTGACTGCTTTACAAGATTGGCTGATTAATAAGACGGCGTGGGGGCGTTCCAATTTCCCGTTTAGACTGCTTCCTTGCTGTCTTCGCTGGCTGTCCGCCATGTTAAGCCCTGTTTAAATCCCAACGAAGCAGTCAACGAAGACCGCTTCGAGGAGACGGTGTCAAAGTCAGCAACGATGCAGGCTACCTTCCTGTCTAAACCAATAGGTGACGCCATCGCCACCTTCTTGCGTATTAACTTTGTAACAACAGCAGTTGTCTTTTTATTGAAATATTTCAATATAATGTACTACTGGTGAAGATTATTGTTTAATTTTTGAATCACGTAATGTTTGTAATAATAACAGTAATGTTGTTTACGAAACCTGCGGCTTGCGTTGCTCAGCATGTCTGCTACGAGGTTGTCGTCTGCGTAGGTGTTTCGTTCGGGACAGCTGCGCCGTTCCAATCCTTATTCCTTTAGACGTCTAGTTAGACTGCTTCGTAAGCTGTCTACTAAGCTGTCCGTGAAGTGGAACGCAGCCTATGATACCAATTGTATGGCAAACTTCAAATAAATAATCGAGGAGTTAAGGAGATCCTGTAAAGTAGTGGTGACTCCATAGCCACTTTCTGGAGATTTCTCGATGACGTCACAGAAGGCGAAAGCCAACTAAAACCACCGCCAAGAAACATGACGGGACGATTGTAGTTGGGTCCTCCCACCATTCAGTTTCATAGTGCTATCACTTGAACGCTATCGGGCAGTTAACACACTGATGGGTATATTTTTTCAGCTGGCACATATTAGGTCACTCCTGCCCATATTACGTCAGCGTAGCCCGAAATATGAGTTTTTTGGATCCACCAAGATGTCCCTGACGTCATACACGTCACGGAAATGACGCCAGTATAACGAAGCAAGCGGCCTATAAAGGGTGCACCCCTGCACACAGGGTCTTCTTGCGGGGAAGCAACCTTCATATTAAAGAGTACGTTATACTTTGGGTTGTTCGTTTTTGGGTTTTATATTTTAACACGAAAGCGTTTTATGCCGGGATGCACCAAGATTTCACTGACATCATATCCTTCGCTGTAATGACGCCAGTACACCTTTGCCGAAGCGACCCGCCAGCAGGACGTCGCTCGCCAAGCACACCCACAAGACAGCCGCCGACCCGCAAATCATGCTCAGCTGCAGCTTTCGCTGCACATTTCCCTTTAGTGTTTCAGCGATTCCTATGACAGATCAATCAACCCCAGTTTTTAATGGCTAGTTTTTTCTGTTAAAAAACACATTTCGTGGCTGGGGAGGCGCTAAAGGAGCTAATAAAGGCTAGTCATATCAAGCTAAAGTCAGGAATATTTCGCCTTCATGGCCTCTTTAACGATGGCCTATAAGAACCGCACAAGCTTTCAAAATTGTTATTTTTTAATGCGTAAGCATTTCTTGGTGGACTCAACGATGAAATTCGTCCCCCCTGTAGCGCTTCATTTGTCACACTTTCTCCGCATACGAACATCCCATTAAAGAGGCCATGAAGACAGAATACGGCTTTGTTTAATTTGAAAAGTCCATGCTTCAGTACTTCGCCCAGCTCTTTTGTAGCCACGAGAGGCGTTTTTCAACGGAACAAATACTAGAAGTATTGAAAAACTTTCAAATCTCGCGCTACAGTGACGTATTATGGGCAGGAGTGACGTCATGTGGGCCAGCACTAAAAACATAGTAGTTAACGGTGTGTTAACTACACGTTACCATTCAGGTGATGCGATCAAACGGAACTGAATGACCCACTACAATCGTTCAGTCATGTGTCTGGGTTAGTTGAACGGCCGCCAATCGCACAAGCAGGATTCTGTGACGTCATAGAAGAGTTGCCGGAAAATGGCCGGGGAGGCGCCACTGCTTCGAATGTTTTCTTTAATATCTCCGCTATTTCTCCGAAGTTGGCGATAAAATTGGTATCACTGTTATCATGAAAAAGTGGCCTTTCTGAAAAACTAAACTTGTATTTTGTTTTTATGGTCCCTTTAAGAAGGGGCCCTGGGGAGTTCATACATTAATATCGATCTCGTTATATTGCCCCTAAAATTTCACTTCTAGCGAAGCCGACTACAAAGGAGTTTTTTACGTGGTCCTACATAGGAATACAAGGGGTGTAATATGTAATGAGAAGCCCTTGGTTCATCGTCTTTTGGTAGAAAACTTCTTATGTTGTTCCTAAGAATTACTTTCCATCACTAAGATTTGTTATAGAAGTGAAGCCATTTTAAAGGGGCTCCGTGTATAGCGTATCGTAGGGATATATGGGGTCTTATGAAGGCATTTAACACAAGGCGTCAGTCTGCTTCAGTAGCACCTAGAAAAACTGCTTGCCAGCAATGCACGTGTGCAGCAGTGAAGCCGACTTTGAGCAGGCTCCTGCCTATACCAAAAACAGAAGGTGTTGAGTTTGTCACCTTTTTGTTCACCATAATGGGCGAAAGCTATACTAACAAGGGCGTTGGCCTGTATTACAATAAATTTTCTTACTTTCAACACCTTAATCACTCTAATTGGACGCTTCTTTTACACCATTAGGGTGCAAAACACTTACGGTTTATTGTTGTTGTGAAGTGACATTAGAGGACACTAGCATAGCGGCTAGCGTACGCTACAGGTGGGTCGGCGGGCAGTGGGACCCAGACTGACACATGCTCACCCGGGCACGGTCAGTAGAGCCACCTCTAACCGGAACGAATGCGCGGGCTCGGCGAGGCGGCGTTCTCGTCAGCGCGGGACGAATGGGCACCTGCCTTATCGGGTCTTGGTACCCACCGACCGTAGAGTAGCGTACGTTACGTAGCGCAGCGCAACTCTCCTCTGAAGAATTCGACTCTTCCGTGGCTTTCCCACAGGTCGAAAGGCTGACTGCTACATGCCCACTTGCAAGGAGGTCAAGCAATGGCAGTGGCAGCTGCGCAACTGCGGACCCAGTAAGTGGAGTTCCTGGGGAGTTGGCTAACCCTCATATTCTAGAGTAAACACTGTGTTAACGTGCTAAATAGGGAACAATTCGTTAGACGTTGCGCAACATTTTTACATTGAAAATTACGGTAACCTTCGTTATAACGGTGTCCTGGACAGAAAAAAACAGTGCTTTGTTAAAAGGGGAAACAATTCGCTTCTATGTGTACGGTATAGAGGAGACCATATATAACTTTCGAATAAAGCGATATTTTGAATAAAACTATTTCGTTATAACAATAGTTTACTGTACGTCGTGACGTGTGTTATTTTCAGATTGGCGTACCTTGAGCGTCCTTTATTTTGCCGCCATTCTATACGTGTCCGGCCTACGAGTGATGTGAAAGAAACCTTAATGAATGTGTGGAACTTTTGCAGTGCGCGGCGGTCAAGGGAAAATGACCTAAATCAAGTGGTTCATGTGCGGGCCAGCCACGCGTAGTGATTGAAGCCAATCCGCCAACCGGTTTATTTCCCTTCTTCTTCCCTCACACCTCTCCTTTCTAAATAAATTCATTCATTCATTCATTCATATCTCCCCGCACAGATCACATTCATAACATGCGAGTTCAATGACAATTCATTGCCTATTCAAATGCATTTTCCCATAACCCAGTGGAATCGCTTAGTGGCTTTGTGCTCACGCATGCGCCTGGCGAACTGTATCTATGTCTCAACTTAGATCGGGATAAAATTTTACTCAAAAACGTCTCCTTTCCTTCGTGCCTAGGTAGTTACGTGATATTTATGCGCAAATATAGAGAACAGTTGAGCTACTTGAGATTCGCGGATGCTTCGTTTTGTTCAATGAATCAGGAAAGGATCTGCAAAGAATGCTTTATAAAAACTGTACTCAAAGAAACTGTACTCAGAGAGAGAGATAGAGAGAGATACCTTTTTGGTAAGATGACATGTCATCACCCCGCTTCAAAGGGGAAACCAATAGCAATCATCATCATCATCAGAGAAACAGAGAGAAACAGAAAGAGATAGAGATAAAGAGAGAGAGACAGAGAGAGAGAGAGAGAGTGAGTGAGAGAGAGACAGAGGGAGTGAGAGAGAGAGGGAGTTGGAGAGAGAGACATAGAGAGAGAGAGTGAGAGAGAGACAGAGGGAGGGAGTGAGAGAGAGAGAGAGACTGCTGCTGCAGTCACCAGTTATTCTGTCCCACTTCTATGCTGCCTGCTAATATTCAAGCTTCCCATGGCGGCCGCCCTCGAAAAGGATGTGTCTGCCCATAACGTACCGCGTTGTGCTCCGCAGAGATACACGGCGCCCTTCATGTTTTGATATACTAAATTTTAGGATCTTCCTAGTTTGATATCGCTGCTGCTTACATTGCCACATAAAATGTCCCAGAAATTCATTTTTGTATGAAAGTGAGGGCACCTGCATGGCGTTCGAGCCCACTATACAACAAATATTGCTTTGAATGTTGGCTTTCTCGCAAAGCAGTCGCGTACTGCAATGAAGCCTACTTATTAGGGAAAAAAAGACGCTGTTTGAGTTAAAAACAGCCGCGAAGAGAGCTCAGATAGGCGCGGAACAAAAACAAAAAGGTAGCCTCCCGTAAAGTATCACGACAGTACATGAACAACGCAAGAAAGCCTACGAGGACTCAGGGTAAGTGCACCGTTTTCGGCCAGGCTGTTAACGCTCTGTTGGGGAATTCAAGGTACGAGCTTTTATATATATATATATATTTCCTTCTTCCCCTCGAAATGCACCGATTGGCTCATCTCAATACAGTCGACCAGGTTGTGCAATTTGTTTATAGGACTTCTTTGAGGGTACAGTTGAACCTCGTTATAACGAGCACTGACACAGCGAATCATCGGCTATAGCGAACTAAATACAAACTTTACTTGGTTACGCTTCATTTCAGTGACACTTATCCTTTTATAACGAAAGTGAAACTGTGAGAGCTGCGCGCACTATCGGATATAACGAAGAATATTTGACTAGTAGGCTGAGAAGCTACTTGGAGAAACTCCCAGCGTCCGAAGCTGCAGAAGTAGAAAAGGCCCCCTTTGTTCGTGGACACTGCGGAAAACTTCATCCTGCTCAATGCTGTGAATAGCCACCAGACAACGATCACACCCATCCTGAAAAAAATAGGAACGCACACCTTTTTTTTTCAGGTGGACTTTGTTCTGTTGTAATTTCCCGTCTCTTGTTCTCGTTCATTGAGCTTCAAATGCCACAAGGAAAAGATAAGGGTTACCTTGTTTATAGTAGGTTCGAAGATTAAAAATAACGCGTTTTTGTATCAAGGATTTTTGTGGGAGCCAGGTTACAGATTGGTTTGAGCCGATTTTTAGCTCTACTGTTACAACTAATATCGCATATAACGAACTAAATTACTGTTTCAATACTATTTCGTTATAACGAAGTTCAACTGTACAACTTCTGGCGTCAGCGGCGGGGCGTGCGGAAGGAACCCTTTGATCGAGTAGAGCTCGGGTTAGGAGAGTTTACGACTCTCCCCCAACGCGGGTATATCTCGACATGATCTCGATCTCAACAGGGTACTCCTTATGATCGTTCTTTTAACACGAAAGTGTTTTATTCCGGGATACACAAACATTTGAGTGATGTCATATCCGTCACGGAAGTGACGCCTGTACAGCGAAGCCAGCGGCCTGTAAAGGGTGCACCCCTGCACACAGGGTGTTCTGGTCTTCTTGCGGGGAAGCAAAAGTTTAGTACTAAAGAGTACCCTATACTTAGGGTTGTTCGTTTTCGGGTTTTATATTTTAACACGAAAGTGGTTTATGGCGGGATACACCAAGATTTCACTGACGTCATATCCATGACGGAAATGACGCCAGTGCGTACCTTTGCCGAAACGACCCGCCAGCTGGAAATCGCTCGCCAAGCACACCCACAAGACAGCCCGCAAATCATGCTCAGCCGCAGATTTCGCTTCACATTTCACTTTCATATTTTCCCGATTCCTATGACAGAGAAATAAACCACAGTTTTTTTTTTTCTCGCAGCCATGTTGGAAATCGACTGCCAGGAGCGCAGGCTGTACTACACGCCCTACGGTAAGACATCAGTTTGGAGGCATGGGGCAATGTTCTGCATTTTTTAAGCGAGCTGAGACAGCGCGTAAAGGCGCCATGAAGATAAAATTGTTTAATTAGAAAGAACTAGCCTTTGGTAACACATTCAGCTCTGTTGCATCCACGAAAGTCATTTTTAGCATAAAAACGCTAGAAATATTTTAACATGTGCTGGCGATTACGACAAACCTTTTTGAACTCTTTATTAACACGAAAGTGCTTTATGCCGGGATCCACCAAGATCTTACTGACATCATATCTATCACGGAAATGACATCGCCAGAAAAACGCGGCTGCGCCAGGATTATAGCAGGGTGCTCCGTTGCCGCAACGGGAGGTGCCAGGCGCGTCACCGACACTGCTACGAGTTGAAGTGCATCCAGCCGTATGAACGCACCATATATCTTTTCTATAACCCCCTCTATTTCGATGGTGCCGCCATCTAAGAGAGGTGAAGCAAAGTAGTGCATCACGATGCAAATGAGCGCCGACAGTTGGTGCCAGCTGAGCTCGTCGCAACGCAACCGTCTGCCGTACACTCCACGGAGCAGGGACGCAATGGTCGAACATTTGCGAAAGCGACGCGCCAGCAGGTTGTCACTCGCCAAGCACACACACAAGACAGCCCCACAAGTCATACTCTTTCGCTGCAGCGGACCGTGACTTCGCCAAACGATTCGCTGGCAACCCGTTCGGTTTCGTTCGCATGGTTTGCGAGTGCGTGTGGTTTCATTCGGGTTTACACAGTACTCCACCGCGTGCAATCTGGTGTTTAGTGTTGGTAAGTCCGACGGTGCCATGCCCACGAAATAGAAATAGCGATGTACAAGTTCATATCGATTCAGAATAAACATCCAACTGATCCTGTGAAGGCACATCTTACTTTCGTGTTTTACCGATTCCTATGAAAGAGGCAATGAATGAATGAATTTATTGTCAAGAAAAAGGAAAGGAAAGACCACCAGCAGGCGTAAATTGTCACACCTAGAGGTGGACACCGGAACGCCTGCTGGTGTGGGAGTTGGGGCAGAGGATGACAGATTCAGAGATAGGTGAGACAGATGATAGAGGTTACATATTTACAAAACACAGGGGAGAGAGGGGCATATTTACAAGTTAACACACACTCACACACCCACACAAAGTCTGGTCCAGAGAAAAAAAAATCAACCACATTTTTTCATCACATATTTTATGTCAGTATCAATGCGTATAGTAAGTTACGAACACGCCCACGAAGTTTCTGAAGGCCTGAGAAGGTTCGTACTCTCGGTTGATGAAACTTCCCAACTTGTCTTCTTTTCCAGACAGCTACATCTACACCAACGAGCCTCCAGTGACAAAGGCGCGGCACAAATACGAGAAAGGTAAGCGTGGTTCTGCCGGAGAGGGTAATTTTACCGGGCGGAGAGTTCCCTATGGACACCCAGTTGGATTCTGGGTGTAGGACATTCGAAGAGTTTCAGTGGTATATGACAAGTGTCCTGTTAAGTACATTCCTTAACTTGTACGCTCTTAATAAAAATGCTGGTCAAAAGGGAGTAAAGGGCTGTATTTGGTAAGTCCTTACGAACTTCACTACCCGCAGAACGGCACGTAGGTCCTGCACCAAGTATGAAACCTAAATGCTATCGTCACTAGTCTAGACCGTGCACTTAGTAACTGCTTCTTGTTTGATACTAACATTCATTAATACTAAGAAATTTCTGAATTATTGAACATAGTAACTACACCTCTTTTCCCACTCCAAATCACGATTGAAAAGTTTTTGCAAATCCGCATGCTGACTTTTATATGCTCACATTAAAATGCACAATCCTAAAATTGTCGCTAAAATATTTGATTTTTTGCGACAACCCCACTGACTCTATCAGAGGCCTTTCCGCTGCTGGCTATGAAAGCAAGAAGAGCACATGTATTTCTAAGGTAACTAAGTTATAGTCGCTCTTCCCGCGCATACCATTGGTTTTCTTGCTCAATTTATTTGTTGTCCAAGTGTAATATGTGCGTGTTGAAAGTGTCTATGTTGTGCTGCACGCTCAGCCGATCCACATTGTCACGCGTAGCTTTTTACTAGGTTTTGCATGGCCAGTTAGTAAAACACAAAGTACTTAGTGGATACAGTGACAAGCAAGGGGTTAGTGTTCTGTTAGTAAGTGCCACGACCTTTTTGTTAAGGTTGTAGTCAATGCAACCACACGACAGCAGCTCAAACGCGACCGTCCACCACTCCCTACCCTCCTCCACCTAAAATGGGAGCTGCTAAATTAAAACGAAAACATTTCGTGGACACCTTAGAACTTTTTGTGAGTTGCGAAAGAGCAAGCAATAGTGTCTAATTGCCGAATTGACATGTTCTTCAGAAAAAGGAGGAGGGAAAGGTTTAATGCGCCGAGCAGCACGTGGGCCATGAGGCTCACCGTTGTAGACAGCTCCGGATTATCTGTGTATCTTTGACGTGCGCCGAAACCTCGAAACACGGGCGGTTTCGCTTTTCGCCTCTACCTGAAGAGAAACCGCCGCGGCTGGCAATCGAACTCGCGTCCTTGGGCTTGCTCGCACTTACTTTCCACGCAGTCGGAGTTCACCTCATGCCTTCTAGCTGTGAAAACCTCCGGGGTTAACTTTGCAATACCTTAGGTTCACTGGAGGAAGTGAGTGAGTGAGTGGGTGAGTGAGTGAGTGAGTGAGTGAGTGAGTGAGTGAGTGAGTGAGTGAGTGAGTGAGTGAGTGAGTGAGTGAGTGAGTGAGTGAGTGAGTGAGTGAGTGAGTGAGTGAGTGAGTGAGTGAGTGAGTGAGTGAGTTAATACATCGCTTAATGTGCATGTAGTTCCATGCAAATTTACGACTGCTTTTATTGTAGAGTTCGTCGTATTTTTACCTTACTGTACAGTATTGTACCATTTTCTTGATGGACACTTGTACAGTCACGCTCAGTGCAGAGCTTACGCCTTTTTCACTTGCAGGAATAAATAAGACCTGTCCGGACAAGATGAAGGTGCTGGTTCCCCAAGGCAAAAGCAAAGCCCCGAAAGGTACGGCGACGTAATTATTCCACCCCATCCTGTTGTTCTGAAATTAGCGTGACAGGGAGCTTATAAAAGTGGCACGCTTAACGCGAACTCTATAGAAAAATAAACCCAGTTCCATCCAGAGTAACATGTGCTGAAAAAAATTAGCAGTGGCTTAGCTCGGCTATGCCAGGATATACGTAGCGTGAGCTAAGGTTCAGCTGTTTATTCTTAGCTTTCCTGATTGTCTAGGATTAGCTGATTATCATGCTTACTGCCGCTAAAACGATTTCCAACCCAATCCAATCTAATCCAGTCCAGTCCAGTCACTGCTTCTAGCGCATGCGCTGCACGGCTCTCCAGGAGCCACGCGAAACGGCTATCAAGCGGCTCCGGCGCAGCGTCAGACTTGGCTACTGCGCAACGGAGGCGCACAGCTGGGCACGCGCCTGCGCCAGTGCGTCTGCCGCGGCTATGACGTCACTCCTCTGGAATGCGCAGACCGGTGAATGTGCAGACCCAATTCTCTACACACCCGCACTCCAATTGGATTGTATTGTAATACAATCCAATGTGGTCTAATTTAATGCAATCCAACTCAATCCAAATCCAATCAATCCAAGCCAAGCCAATCCAATTCAATGCTCCGAGCGCTTGCGCAGCACGGCCCTTCAAGGTCCACGCGAAACTGCTCAGCCTCGACCAGTGTATCTTACACTACAAAAGCGGAGCTCTGGCTCTCTCGAATCGGCTCGAACGTCAAGGCGTGCTGGCCCGAAAATGTCAGCGCCGTCAAGGAATCGGCAGCTAAATGTCAGCGGCGGGAAAATTCCTCCCCAGCCAGAGGGAGAGGAACCCGCCGTGCAAGACCACTGCTCCCTCTATCGGTGGGGCTGGGAACCGGGTTCTGTGAGGCCGCCTGCGTGACGCAGGACCTACAGCAGACTTACAAAAAGGTTCGACCTACAATAGCTCCGTGTCAGAACGAGCAGAGCTGAGCGCTGCTATGGTCGATCAACGATATCGCGACATTTCTTGTACGGCTGTGGTCAACGCCGGATCTGTAAGCGTATGATGACGAACGCTGCAGTAATCAAGCGTGTCAAAATCTCCCATGTCCGGGTTCCTCAGCTTTAGACAATAGACAGGGCCCCACTCTCGCTTATGAAGCGCTAGTTTTATCCGCGTTAGAAACAATTTCACTCAAATTTTTCTTCTCTTTCTTTCTTCTTTCTTCTTTCTCTTTCTTCTTCTTTCTTTCTTCTTTCTTCTTCTTCTTCTTCTTTTTCTATCTTCAGTCTTCTTCTTCTTTGTATTTTCTTCTTCTTTTCTTTTTCCTTTGTCTTCTTCTGCATCAATCGTGGGCTCCCTTCCTGGGCTGCCCGAACCAATTTTTGCCGCCCAATTCCCTTATCTTGTCCCATCTTGAAATTAATGCTCTTCACGCGATGTTACTCGGCTCTACCCTTCGGGGTGCATGCGTCCAAGCTGTTAATACAGAACCTTTTAATTTCGCTAGGCCGTGCAATACAAACGGATGACTTAAGGCTGCATTATAGCGGCTCTGTATGCTGACAGTTTTCAGTGAGAAAGTATGCTTGCACTTTATGATTCGCCGACACTGAGGTACCACTATGTATAAGCGTGACGACGATCAACCAATTGACGCACCTTAACCGTTATTCAAAGCATCATTCACGCCTATAAACGCGAACTTTAACCTCTAACAAAAAGTTGTCCGCGCTCACACTCTCTAAAGCACAAAATAGCGGGAATGCATGCGTCTAAACTAATGCGCAGTGGCGTACACGTTTTTAGCACCGATGTCACGGAGAGCTCACTTTTAACAGAGTTTCGTGTACTGTACTAATGAGATACAAGCCCAACCGCTTCACATAGCCGACACACTCATTCGCACTCCGCTGTTCACGAACTTGTAGACCGGGTAACACGCCTTCTTATCCCTCCACGTAATGGACAATGGCGCATTAGTCTACATCCCGTCTACTCATTCGCATATTTCTCCTCCCCTCGCTGCACTAAAAGGAGGCGGTCACGAAGATATGCTGACGCGTCATCACCTAAGTACGAACAAAATATCTGATTCAAACCAGACATGCATATTTATTTATTGATGTATTGATGTGTTTATTTACGTATTTATGTATTGATTGATTGATTGATTGATTGATTGATTGATTGATTGATTGATTGATTGATTGATTGATTGATTGATTGATTGATTGATTGATTTCAACGGCATTCTTTTGTATCAAACAAATGACGGGCGTCATCCACTATAAAGTCCGGCTTCACAGCATTGCGTGCACGTTCTCCTGGCAGCCTCACGTCGGGCGTGTTGGAAGGTTGTCTCGCGTGCTCAACAGTGAAGCTCCGCAGTAAAGCTTGAGTCGTTGAAAGGCGGACACAGAAGATTTATTGTTGTGCGACTGACCTTAATCCGCCAGAAAAAAAATTGCTTCGAGTCATTGAAAGGCGGACACAGAAGATTTATTGTTGGGGGACTGACCTTAATCCAGCAGAAAAAAATTGCTTCGACAGCAAGTCACGCGTAAATTACCTACCTTGATGCACCATCGCGTTCGAACGGCCTGGAGGCGTCTGCGGCGCCTTCATGATTGAGAAGTATTGTTCTAGAACAAGCTTATGCCACAACTCTCTTATTCTACCACTATTTCCTGCTAGTGGTAAAAGCTTACTCCGTTAGGTTTCGGCAATTACTTAGCAGTTCTTTTACGCGGCTGAACAGGTGGTGTCCCTGTGCCTTACGATTGCATATTAATTCTTTTTTTTTTTAGTTAAGGTCAGTGGTTATTTTCTTTACGCCGGTGGCTCGGCACATTAGGAACTAAAGATTAAAAGCAGAAAAAAAATTCAAGCAGAGTAACATAGACAAGCAACTGTGGTGATTGCGGTTACAATTTTCAGAAGTGAATGTTCAGGACCAGAGATAATTTTGAACACAGAGTTTGTGTATCTGGGAACCGGGCCTTTGAGAAAATGCAACCTAATATCGGCAGTTCTATCAGCTGTTGAATAAATAACCGTAACCCCTCTGTATACAAGTTTCCGAGAAACCCACGCCTTGGCCCTTTGCAGGCAAACAAGCCTCCGTATGAACGAGACCGTGAAGATCCTGAAGGTAATAGTATCACCTTTTTTGTCTCATTGGATTAGTAATAAGCGAGCTAATCACGATCTCCACGTCTGTCCCTTCCTCCAAAATCCGAAATTTAGTGTTTCCCTGTCTAAAGACGCTCTTTCGTGCCCGTATTTTGTAGCCGAACATTAGATCGTACTGGCGAACGAACCTTGAAAAAAGAGAGAAAAAAAAAAACGTTTTCATTGAGCCTATCTATTTTGTATTTTAGGAGCTAGGCGCTCTATTTCAATGTACAGTCGGTAAAATGCGTGTCTATAACATCTATTTCAACTTTAACTAGGTACAAGTGAAAACTGCCGAGACATACTCCTTACAAACATGTCGGAGACGAAAGTGGCGGGTTTAGACTTCAGAATGCCGCAGTAGTTTTCTTCAAATCCTGCTCAGGCGAGGCAGGATAATAGTGAAAGTACAAAAGCTGTGTTATAGACAAGCGTTCTACCGGCTGTACGTCACACGTTTTGTTTACACTGGGATAGATCTTTCTGCGCCTTGATTCTTGTGTTCGAACCTATGACTAAGATACTTACATAGGTTTTGAACCGCTTCTGAGCAAGTCCTCACATAACACTAAACAAGGCATTTCAGTCAGGAAATCCTGAGTGACTCAAGGATTTTAATGTCCCTGAATTACTTTTATCCCAAAAATCCCCAGCTCCAGCTTCCTGGAATATTATGAGATACTAATGACTTAGAAGATATCTTGGTTCCTCGCGTATTACCCTTTTAGTGTAGGGCACATCACTGACAACCATTGTGTACGGACAGGGGCGTAGCCAGGGGTGCGTCTCGGTGTCAGGACGACCCCCCTCCACCGATATTTTCTGAGCGCTTCACCCCCCCCCCCCTTTTCTTCGCCCATGCAATTTACACACCGCATCAGTAATGATCAGTAATTATCCATGCATGTTCTTGTGCATTTGCGTACATTCCGTACGTGCTTTTTTTAACACGAAAGTGTTTTATTCCGGGATACACCAAGATTTCCGCTTACGCCATATCCGTCACGCAAGCGACACCAGTACAACGAAGCAAGTTGCCTGTAAAGGGTGCAACCCTGCACACAGGGTCTTCTTGCGGGGAAGCAGCCTTTAGTACTAAAGAGTACGTTATACTTAGGGTTGTTCGTTTTCAGGTTTTATATTTTAACACGAAATTGTTTTATGCCGGGATACAACAAGATTTCACTGAAGTCATATCCGTCACGGAAATGACGCCAGTACACATTCGCCCAAGCAAACCGCCAGCAGGAAGTCACTATACAAGTGAAACCCAGAAGGGAGCCGTCGACCCGCAAATCATGCTCAGGTGCAGATTTCGCTGCACATTTCACTTTCGCGTTTTACCGATTCCTATGACAAAGGAATCAACGCAGAGTTTTTTTTTTTTTTGCTAGAAAACGTGTTCTTTACGAGTCCTTTGTGCTGCATTCTGATGTAGATATAGTGAGCGAAACAACTAACTATTCGCCCATATTAAAACAGAGAAAGGATTAATATTAACAGGCAAACATTTATACAAACAGACAAACAAAGACAAATGATTAACAGACAAACATTGAGATAATATTTGGCCACAGGGTCTTTTTCCCCTTTCATGTTACTAAAGGCGATGTATAACACTGCCCGAAACATAATTCTGGCCACGTCACTGTTACGGTCACTAGAAAGGTCCGTCCCCAAAGCGTCGCAATCTGTTTCCAAATGCTCGGAAAATGCATCGGCTCAAAGAGCGGTGCCAGTTTGAGCTCAAACGCAGGTGACACGGGAATTTGCTGCATGTGCGGTCTCTTCAACGATGCATACTGCCGGCATGATGCTTCGAATTGGTTCAGGCAGTTTCGGTACTATGAATATCTTCCCTACCCGGAAAGTTGCCTATCTCTCCACTATAGTGACTCTAGAAAAAAGAGCGGTACAAGGTCGTTTGCCTCAAGCAGCACGGCTCTCCCCTCAAGTAGCACGATGCTGACTCGACCACCCTGACGTAAGATGCATCTGCTCTCACTCCGTAGTTGGGCTATAGTGCATAGAATATTCTAGGCACTATAGTTCGGCTCTTACGTCTTCCTTGCGGCTATCTTTGGATGAATCAGAAGGCGGAAGACAATCCAAGCCGGAAGACAATAAAAGGGGTGGAGCCATTCATTCATTCATTCATTCATTCATTCATTCATTCATTCATTCATTCATTCATTCATTCATTCATTCATTCATTCACTCATTCGCTTGAGAATGGGGCTAATGATGTTTAGTTATCAAAAACACTTACTGAAACAAGTTTTTTTCTCTCTTCCTTATTTATAGGTGGCAAAGACGAGCCGTAACCTGCGGCCAAACTCTGATTCAAGCTGGTGGCGCTGTTCAACTAATTCTCCTCAAAAATATATTGACAGAAATTTACACAACAGGTTCTGAACAATGCTATCCCTAGCTGATATTCTCACGTTTATACCTGATGTCTCCTCTTTGTACCACCGAGTCATTGCTCAAGAACCTGTCGTGCCTCCTTAAAAAAAAAGAAAAAAGTAAACGTTAGCAAATATTTAAGAGGCTGCAAAGCAACTTTCTGCAGCATTCATTGTTTTTCCAACTGTATTTCTTCTCCTCTATATGGGTGATGTATTCACTTCCTGGAAACAATAAAGTGTGCGCTTGCGAGGTCGCAGGGGGTAAGGCCCAGTCGACGTTGTTCGTGTCGTACCTGCTTTAACAAGCGGTTGAGTAGCTTGCGACCGCGTGATAGCTAAAAACAGGTGTGTATTCTCGCTACTCAATGTGTCTGGTCCTGCGCAGGTCCTCTTTGCGTGGGAACCAACTTTGCATGGACAGGTAGAAAGGCGCCCACGTCCCTTCACCAAAAAAAAAGAAAAAAAAAATCCCGGGCCGTCTCCACTAATGTGAAACCTGGGGAGGGGCGAAGCATGCAGTGTATAAGTGTATTCTTGGCGTCTTGGTGTTTTTGCCAACGGAGATGACACCGTTGGGGGGTACAGGTATACAGCTTTGCTGTAACAGTATCTTGTCTTTGAAGCACGAAGCTTCTCTAGCGCGAAGCGTAAACGAGTGCCCAGGTGATCTTTTTTTTAATACACGTTACGAAGAGCTCCAGCAAGAGGCGTAAACGACGGTCCCGGTGTTCTTTTTAGTACGCGTTCACTTCTAGCGCGAGGCGTAAACGAGTTTCCCGGTGTTTTACTACCGTGACTACATGAGACGAAGATTACGACGGCGACAGGAGACGCCAGCAGCCCCTGCCCGTATGGGGCTTCGCCCCTAAAAAAAGAAGAAAAACCGGGCACTCTCGTACCCAGGACAGCATAGGCCGATTGAACTACATTGAATTCTAAGTAGCGGGAGAGCGCGAGGCGTTTCTCACACCCACAGATACTTATGAAGTGGCACTTCCCAACCTACAGTGTAGGCACATCACCCACCCACCCCTTCCTCTTATTCCCACCGCCATTTCTGGCCATGCTCGAAGGTGTCCGTCCTTCTTCCAACACTGGTCTGGCCTTTCGCTGAGCTCAGTGTGGTGATGTGGCGGACAGGGCAATTGCAGTTACGGCGTCACGGGCGAGGGCGTGCAGGGTACAGAGTAATTCACATCAGCGGGCATCGGCTGTTTTCCTCAAAAAGATACGCAGCGAAAGTCGGCTTCCCCGCAAAGCGTGTTATAAGGCTTGCTTTGCTGAAACCCATATGTTTCTGCAAATAATGAGTTCGAACTGAGGCTTAGCTATGCGAAGCCACACCTCTGCATGGGGCACGTTGTACTGAAGGGCTGAAGTTTAGTACTCGCAGAGGTTGCAACAAAATATCTACAACACGGAAAATGTGCGCGCACAGATGTGGTTTTGCGGACACAATATGCAAACACAATATTGCGATTTTTCCTAAAATTCCCCCCCCCCCCTCCCGAAATAAACGCTGCCCCCACCCCCCTCTCCCAATATGAAGACACTTTGCAGGCGTTGCGCTCACACTGCTCACACTCTGTGGGCCTAGAGTCATAAGGTAAAGGCGGAAAAATTAAAGTCGTTCCACTCAACGTCAAAGCTGTCGGAAGTGCAGAGCAGTGATTCGTCATAATGAGCTGTAGCGCCTGTATCCGCTCACTGCTACCACCCAATGCATTTCAAATTTCCCGCTCCGCAGTGCTTGCTCACCTCCTGCCTGAAACTGCGCCAACGGGAGTTCTGTTCTTTTTAGATGCAGAGCATCTGATTCACTCGCCTTGTCCCTCCGGCGTCGTCGTCGTCGTCCTCGGCGTTGTCCACCCCTCCCCCATTCTCCTCGCCACGCCAGCTGCGCTCTCCGCCGCTCACCCCCTCTCCTCTCCGATTGGAATGGATTGGAATGGAGCATTGGAATGGATTCGATTGGATTGGCTTGGACTTGGCTTGGCTTGGATTGGATTGGATTGGATTTGTATTGGATTGGATTGGATTAAATTGGATTGTGTCGGATTGTGTTGCGTCATAGCCGCGGAAGACGCGCTGGGGGCCGGCGCATGTGCAGTACTCTCTCTTCCGCGGTTTCCTCTCCTTCGGGCGCGCTGCGCATATAACCGGTGTGCCGTTCTCCGGCGAAGCAACATCCACGCTTGGCTCAAACACCTAGAGTCCACGCCGCTTTACAAGTACGCCAACGTCGTCATCGACTGGGACCGGCTTACGCAGTCCCCTCAACGTTATGAGCGAGGTAGGAGTTTTTAAATGCAGAGCATTTCTTAGCCTCACCTGTTCCTGCGTCGGACGGTGTCAACAGCTCCGCGTCCGCAGCAGGTGCGCCTCTCCTCCTTCCCTCCTCTCTCTCAACAGCAGCTGGCGCGCGCATGCGTCGTAGTCAGCCCGTTCGCTCCGTCGCGGTCTCGGCGTAACAGGTGCGTGATAGCAGCGCGGTGGGGCGTGGAAGGGCGCGCGCTGCTTGCGCATGCGCGCTCTCCCCCCCGTACTGCTATCCCTCTACTGCGCGCGCTGCAAATATAGCGGCTAGCGGTCGCTCGTGTTTCAGTCACTGCGTTGCTCCTTCCTTCCTTGGTTGACGCTCGTGCCCACGTTTACTCGTGTCTGCTACTCCAGCATCACGGAAGAAGCGATGGAAGCAACACTGCCTTCAATCAGTTCTGCTTGCTTTTCCTCCCGCACGTGCCGGCGTTGTACTGTCACTTTTTAATCGCTACAACCGCCGTAGCAACCAACCCAACGAGCGTTCCGAAGTAAATGAACGTGGGCGCTGCTGGTTAGTTACGTATATTTTGCCTCAAATGTACCTGCAGTTTTCTTTGCGCTAACAACGGGGAGATGTATGACAAGCGCCAGCGTTTCACGAGTTTCGAACGCTTATGGACTATTTAAAACCGCTTGGTTTTCGAAGCCTCTGCGGGTCGCCCTACGACGGGTACACCGGGCTCTGCTTGGGTCCGTTATGCGTCGCCTGATGCCGGCAGTCGCTTTACATCGACCAGTACAGCGAGGTACGACGATAAGGCGAGCCCCTAAAGTTTTCTGCACTTAAAACACGGGGATAATGTTGATCCTCAGCGGGGTTGTCACGCAATGAGCGAGCGCTAGTAATGGTGTGGTGACCAGCCTAAGTCAGAAAGGGGGTTTATAAAATAAAATTGGTTTGTATTATTTTAAGGATAGGAGGAGGAGTTGAAATAATCTTCGCTGAACGAGCTTTGGTGCCGTCGAAATCATCAATCATACATACGAGTTCCAAAAGGGCGCGAAGCGGTGAGCACGTTCGAAAGTGCGCGCCCGAAGTGAATTGTGTAGGCTACTTCCTAGATGGCGCAATGTTCCCACTACCGGGCTGGGAGCGTCCTTTCTTGAAGAGAAGCGGTTTTCGGCGCACGCGTGAGGTTGGAGAAGTGAGAGAGCGATCGCGCGGCACGCGACCACTAAGACTACGTCATGCAAACGTCACGCATGACGTCTTCGCTTAATGTTCTTGCGTAATTTTTTTTTTCTGTTTTTATCAACTGTGTTTGTTTCCTCCCCTTTTCTGCTGAAACTGCTTGCGCACAAGCTGCTGGTTGATTTCGTGGGGAGTACTTAAAATGCTGATGCAGAAAAGGACTAGGATAATTAGATACCCAGGGTACCCACGGGTCCTTTTTCGTGCACCTATGGCACCTTACCTATGGCGTTGTAAGCGTTTTCTTTTTTATTCCTTGCTTTCTTGCGCTCGAGAAATGCGGCCCCAGCCTCTGTTCACGAAAAACTTAAGCGGCGAATAAACCTGAGCTGTGAGTTCACAGTACGTTTATTTTGTGAATTGTCTACTTTTAACAAGCAGACTCGCCAACTAGTCAAGCCTTTTCAAGCCGCAAAAGCGCCATGTTTCTTCATATCGTAAAGCATATTGGAAGGGCACTGAGTTGTTTTTTTTTTTCTTTTTTTTTTCTCATGCGGAAACTGAGGAAAGCCGCTCACTCTCCCTTCGCCCAAATGCGTGCGTCCGGCGCTTCATATTTTGATATAAGATGAAAAATATTGCCTTCGGTAGAACGTTTTTCCAGCAATACATTTGTGTTTAAAAGTGAAGTCACCCTTACAGGGGTCGTGAACTCAAAATGCAAGTTTGGTTGATTCGAAAGATTGCCTCGAATAACACGGCCACCACTTTTAACGCAAACTTCAGTCAGATAAGTTACATGAGGAGGAAAGCGGAGAATGGGCATGCGACTTACTTTCTCGCACTAAACTTAGGAGATATTATGGGCCGCTTGTTGCGATTGGCTAATGCCGACAAGTCCAAAGCAAATTAAATAGGGATTATAAGCTTGCACAATTAGCTATCTGTGCTTGAATTTAGTGCTTATTTTTTTATGTAAGTAAGAATGGTGGGCTCATCAATTGTAGTTAGGAACAAACTCTGGCAAAAATCAGGAACCATTATCCAGGCAAGCGGATGTACAATTACGTTGCCAATTTCCTTGCAAATATAACCTTCGAGATCCGAACGGGTAATGGCCACCCGAAGATCTCCTACAATGACCTCGGGGTACCACAAGGCTCCATAGTATCACCCTTCCTTTCCGATTTCATCACAAAAAAAATGGCGCAATTTGCACTAGTGATGAAAGGTTGGAGAAGCCGCAGAGGTGGTGGCCCCTCTCCCTTGGTCGGAGACCCAGCTGTTGCACCTCACATCTATTTCCAAACTTGCCGCTGAAGATTATCCATGACTGGTGGGCCCAGATCGTTTCGTCCGCAATCTTTCGCATCTCTCCCAAAGTGGACCGCGTTAGCACACGATAGAACCCGCGGCAAAGTCCGAAGCCAATGCCCGCACTAAGAACCCAAAGGAAATGTTGTGCGCCCAGAATGCGATGATAGCTCAATCGGATAGACGCCGGTTTCATAACGCGAGAAACCCAGATTCGATTCCTACCATTGGAAGCGTATTTTTAGGTTCGAAGTACCTTAGGACCGCACAATGTCCGTCCGCATCCGTGCGCATAGCATTTACAATCGCAAAAAATCACACAGGCACCGGCAGGATTCGAGCCTGTGTCTGGTAGACCACACAGAGTTAGTGTCAGTCGTCTTTCTCATTTGGCTACGACCGTGAGTTAGAACCCGAGAGTCAAACGGCTTACTCCCTCGCCTGTAACGGTGCGGAGTACCTTAGGACCTCCCAATGTCCGTCCGCGTTCATCCGTGCGCACACCACCATCAAGCGAAAATCAAGCGAAATTCGATTTGAGCCGTGAGTTGCAGTTTCATTTAGAGAATAATCAAGGTGCACCTCACGGCTCAAATCGAATGACGGTCGGGGCGCAAGTCGGATGTCACTCGAGGCGCAACTTGGATGTCATTTCGAGTCCCCGTACTCCGCACCCTCGCCATCATCCACGGAGTGGTGATGCTGCCATTTTTTTCTTTCCAATTGGCTGCTTATGTTATTGTTCCCCGCCGTTGCTAACCCTGAACCCCTCGGGCCTTTGGCGTGGCCCAGTGGTTAGGTTGCCGGCTTCACGGCGTAAGGGTCCCGGGTTCGATTCCCAGGACCTCCATAACCATATTTTTTTTCCGGAGTCGTGCATTCCCAACACCTGTTTGTGGGCTCCTTGCCTTCTCGCTACGTTCCCTCCAACTTCAAGGTTTTTTTTTTTGGTGCGGCGGACGGATATTGCTCGCCCTAAGCAGCTCCGCTGTAAAAAGTACGCAAAACCAGCGGTGCGCACCTCACCGCCCACGCGGGTGGCATCACGCCATCGACAGATTGAGGCGACCATCCTACCGTCGAGAAACGTGCCTAGACCTTCAAGCAGCCCTTTTAGGAGCAAAGCACCTTAGGGGCTCGGGCTGTCGGCGTCTCATGTCGTCGTATTCTTGTGTAGTCACGGTACTGAAACACCTTGACACTCGTTTTGCAGCGCCTCGCGCTATAGCGTAACGCGTACTACAAGAACACCGGGACGCTCGTTTTGCAATGCCTCGCGCGCGGATGTTTCACCCTCCATGAGGCGAAAACCGTGTACTAAAGAACAGACCGGGACATTCGCTTATCGTTCGCGCTGCTTGCTTGCTTTTATTTCGCGCCCGTATCTCACTTAACTTCAAAATTGCAGTTCTCCGTTTCTAATTTCACTTTTCCTCCGCCTTCGTGATTGGGGTGTCGCGTACATCACTGCGCACCGTGTGGCAATAGAGATACTTACAATCTTTGGGCAGACTTATGCACTGCATGCTTCGCCACTCCCCAGGTTTCACGTTAGTGGAGATGGCCTGGTTTATTTTTTTTTTTTTTTTGCCCTGGAAAACGCCATCCAGGCTGCAGGAATTAATCCTTCTACGGAAAAGTCTACTCTACTGCTTTTAGGCGGCAAAAACAGAAAAAAGCAACACAAAGTCCATCTGTATACCATGAAAGTCAAGAGATTCCTATATCCTCGCAAAGTAGGATCCGCCTTCTCGGCGTTCCGATCAGCCACAAAGGCAGCGCCACAGAATGGGTCAAGCAGGTCCGACAGTGCTGGGATGCCCCGCCCACAGAATGGGTACAAAATTCGTCGGCCCAGGTATCGCCTTCACCCGGAACGTCGATAGAGCATTCCTATCTTCGCGGCTTGTGACATATGGCGGGTCATGCTTCGACATGACTCAAACCCAACTTAAGAAAGTCCGTACCACGAACTCCTTCGAGTTATCACCGGACTCGCTCGACACACCAAGCTAAACGACCTCTTTACTTTTGCCTCGCTGCCACCGATCGAACAAACACTAGACGCTACACGCGACAGCCACTCTGACCGTCGCCAACTCACCAGGCAGGATGGGAGAGAAAGAAAGAGAGGAGAGAAGGAGAGAGGAGAAAATAGAAATAAAACATTATTGTTTTCACAGAAGGGTACATCAGTAGAATATAGCTAATACAGAACAAAGAATATATATATATGGACAGAGAGACAGATATCTTTATTTGCCTAGCAGTGGCTGATGTATGGGCCTCGCCCTGTGAAAGGCATCCCTAGTTCGGGATTCCTTGGCTTCGGCTGGGTATCCGGGTCGCGTGATTCCAAACGCTTCGCTGCGCAGAGCACCCACGTGACACGTGTGATGTCACTGCGCGCGCTATTCTTTTGAGCGCCTGCTAAAGGGTACCCGCCGTTCTGGCTCTGTAGCCATGACGTAGAGCACTGAGTATTGGCGCTGGCGGCTTGGGTTCGAGCCCCAGCAAGTCGGTCTGTTTCTTTTTTTTTTCATTGCCTGTTTTATTTCTACATTTCATTTTTTTCTTCTAAACTAAAATCTACGGGTCGTTTTTGTTAATAATGGTGATTTGGTACGTTTTAGGTCGCTTTAGGCTTGGGGCGCAGCCAATAACCACGTTGAATTACGGTTCTCCATCGCGCGAACAGACATGTCACGTGGGTGCTCTGTGCAGCGAAGCGTTTGGAAATGCGCATCCGGGTCTGGGCTGGCCAGGGAAGCCCTCTGCTGCTCGAAGGTGGGGTAGAGAAAGGGGGGGGGGGGGGCAATTTGGGTGGGGAGCGTTGGAGGAGTGCGAAGCGGGGCTCTAACCGTACAATTTCCCGAGATGGTCGTGCTTCACTGTGTCACACGCGGTGTGGGAAAGCCAGCCTACAAAACTCAGGCTTTTACTGATTTTTTTAAATTTGGCTTCACCTCTAAACATAGAAGCATTGCTAAGAAGATGCCTTTCAGGGGCAATATAAGCCGTTTTGTATAAGACCTTTTTGTAAAAAGAGCAATGGCGTTGTTCGAACAAAACCTAGAGCATATTGTTTCCAGTACAGTGGAGTATCGGCCAGTATTTTCGGTAATGAAATTTAATTAATTAGGTAATTATAAATAAATAACTACCTCGTGAAGTACTGTCCTAATTACTGAATTGTCAATGAGAGTACTTGTGGGCATTTGTAGGTACCCATGAGGGGCATCTAACTGCGGTATTTTCAGCGATGAACTAACTGCGTACTCATTTATTCTGACTGATAAAGATAACCCGCGAAATATGAAGAATACCACGTGACGGCGCTCCCGCCCGCATCTTAAAGCAGTGCCCTCGGACAGGCTGCGTCTGAGTTAGCCAGAATGAAATAAACAAACAGAAAGAAAAAAAAGAAATCACGACCAAGTTTGTGCCTTATCTGCACACGCGCCGCGCCAAACTGGCTATTGCTGCTCCTTCCATCCATGCCCTTATCAAGGTGATGCGCTGTTTTTTCGCACGTGTGACTGGCGAGCAGTTGCTTTCCATTAGCTCATTTGAGGGCGCTGGTTTATGATGCGCGCGAGAGCGCCGTCACCCGGTATTTTTCATATTTTGCGGGGTTTTTTCATCAGTCAGAATAAATGAGTACGCAATTAGTTCGTCGAAGTTAGTTGCCTCTTGTGGGTACCCTACAAGTGCCTCACTGACACTTCAGTGATTAGGACAGTACTTCACGAGTTAGATAATTAATTGCAACTAATTAATTAAGACGGATTAACGAAAAAATTACTGTCCGCTTCTCCGCAGTACTACAAACATTATGCTCTAGGTTTTCTTCGAGCAACGCCATTGCTATTTTTAAAATCTTGGTGCATGATAGCTGAGACACCCGGTATAAACCGGCTGCAAAAATTTTAAATAGAACGCGTCTGTATGCCTTAATTAACACACAATTATTTTTTTGTAAAGTGAAGTGTGCAACTAGAAGCAATTTTACGCCTCACTTATGTCGCATTACTCGCATGACCATACGACAGGCGCGATAGCGTAGCGACATTCCCTCAAACAGCAAGCACGTTTTTATTTTAGCTACGAAAGAACTAGACAAATCTTTTTTGGCAACTTCAAATCGTGGAATTCGAAAGTAATGGGCCTTTCTGCACTGACTACGATGATGGAAGCTCTCATTATACCCTACTTCGGATTCGGCAAGCTTAATCGTCTGTCATGATATGGACGCTTCCTCCTAAGACCAATTTAATCAACCACGGCTCCATTCATGCGCCTATTGATATACAGTCGAACCTCGTTATAACGAAGCAATATCGAGGTAGTCAAATTAGTTCGTTATATCCGATATTCGTTGTAACAGAAGAGGTAAAAATTGGATCTAACAAATCGGCCATCTGGCTCGTGCAATAATTCTACATACTAAAACGCATTATTCTCCTGCTATAAACGAAGTAATCCTTACTTGTCCTCTTGTGAAATGTCAAGCTAAACGGACTATAATAGCATGAGAACGCGAAATTACAACAGAACAAAGTTCATTTGACAAAACAGGAACGCGTTCTTATTTATTTGACGAAAGATGTGATCTCCTGGTGGCTTCTAACAGCACTGAGCACGATGAGGTTTTTCACAGTGTCCACGCACGAAAGGGCGTTTTGAAACCACTTCTGTAGTTTTACAAACTATTAAAAAATTGTTGTTTCCTATTTTTATTTTGCGATTTTATTGCTATAGCTGTCTAATTTTGAGCGCCGCGTGAGCGAAATATTACTTCGTTATAAACCATATCGCAAGCGGCCCTTGCGGTTTTTGATTAGTTATAAAAAGGATAGGTATCAGAGAAATGAAGCGTGACCTACCAAAATTCATATTTAGTTCGCTATAGCCGACATTTTGCTATGTTAGTGTTCGTTATAATGAGGTTCGGCTGTGTACATATATGACGCAACCACACTTACGGTGTCCTGGACGGCACGCTTTTTAAAGCGAAGCTTTCTACGCCTCAATGACGGCGACCGCCTCGTCACCAAAACGCGCTGCAGGAAAGCCAACTTTACGCACTGGGTTTCACAAAACTATGATGATGATAAGCGAAGGAACATCAAGCGCCCCAAGAAAGAGAAAACGCTTCCCGTGGTTGGGTTCGAACCTGGGTGCTTCGCGTTACGATGCAGGCGTCTGTCCGATTGCGCCGTCCGACACGATCGAACCAGGGGCGGTATTCCCGTTTTTTGTCCCTTTTGTGTCCCTTTCAAAAGTATCCCTCCTGAGCGAGCCCTGATTGGCTAAAAGCGAACACCCGGATGTGACGCCATGCAAGCACGGCGGAGCTATGAGCCGTGGCTACTCGGAGCAGACGATTTGGAGCAGACGATCTTTCGTCGCCTTATTGTTGGTTCACTCGCGGAACAATAAACACATAAAAGGTACTATGATACGGTTTCAGTTCTTTAAAATGAGTTTGCAAGACCAGTTACGGTATTTGAATCAAAGGACCACTGCTTAACCGGAAGTACGTCACGATGAAAGGGACGCAAAAGGGACGTTTTCAAAAGGGACAGTTACGAGAATACCACCCCAGTACGGATTTAAAGCGAAGATTTCTTGGTCTCACTGATGGATCGACGAGATCGACGTACTCAACGACGCAACGACGCGGAGTCTAGCCCATCCCCGTTCAAAGTCCACAACCCCAACGACAGCGAACGAATCTCTCGCGAGAAAGTTGAGCGCTACAATTACCGTCGTCGTTAGACGGAGGGAGGTTTGATTTTTTTATAATTAATCGTGAGGAAAGGAAGGAAGGAACGGCACAGGAAAGGCAGGGAGGTGAACCAGGGAACTGTCCGGTTGTCTGTCAGGAAAGGCTGCAGAAAATACCCACCTTGACACGTCGTCGGCGAGAAGTCATTCATGCAACGGCACTCTCGGGCAAACTTGGATAAATTTGAGTAAATCTCGGGTAATTTTGAAGCACTACTTCGGCTCGCGTTGTCGTTACACTGCCGAACGCAGCACTGCCTTGGCATATGTCAACGGGCCAACAGGCGCAGCGTATAACGACGTCCAAGCTGCCGGATTAATGAGCCCTCGACAGCCGCGGAGACGCTACAAACAACGCCCACTTTAAAGCGCTGCGGTGGAAATATGCGCAAGAACTTCCCAACTTTTTAGTCCTGAGAGAAACTATTTTATCATCGGGCTGTTCTAGCGCCGTATTAATTGGCGCAGTCAACAGGACCGTCAAGCTGCGCATGCGCAGAACAGCCTAGAACATGCCAAGGTAAAGCTAAACCCCGAACTTGACGACCGGGCCGAGCACAGTGACGTAGTGCACTGTGTAGACGCCAGACAGTCGAGACCATGACTTGCAAAATCATCCTGGTCCCAGGGGTGGAAGAGAGAGTGCAAGCAACACTCTCTTTAACGTGCACCCCCATAAACTACATCTTACTGCGTCATCCTGCAGGCAACCTGGCCGCCTCCTATCTATGAACTGGGTTGTAAGCCAGAAGCACGACGCAGCAGATTTCCTGCTTCTGTGCCACGAACTACCGCCTTGCCTGTCATTATTTCCCGTCCCGCAAATGCACGACAAAAGTTCGCGGTAGTTCTGTTAGTATACTAGCGATTTTTAGCTGACCGTTTTTCACGGCCCGCTCCGCTCCGATACCAAGCCGGAGCGGCATCGCGCATGCGTGGCGCGCCTGTCTGCGAATGGCATTGGCTCCCGTTTTGCTGAGCGGGCCGCCAGTACCGGAGTGGACCGTTGAAAACGGTTAGCTAAAACTCTCTACTATCAAACTCTGCAGCGGCAAAGTGTAAAATTTATTGTATAGTAAAACGCGTCCGCATGAGGCTTTTTTTTTTTTTCGAAATCAGCCATATGCAGAAACCGAAACTAGGTCGGATAAAACTGCACTGACAAGAAAAACTCGGCAACTTTCCCCTAAAACAGGGGTGACAACAAAATAGTTGAGATAACGCCCTGAAAACGTGTATACGCAGATCGTAATTCGTATCGAAAATTAGCCAGATCCTGCTGTTTCCCGGATCAAAATAAGCCAAATCCGTTTATCCAACGGGAGTTTGCTTCGGCTTGACAGTTCAGTCTGTTTTGCGAGTGTTTCCGGAAGCTTTCTTTTCTTTTTTCTTTTTTTTGCTTTTCGGAGCTGGCTTATTATGAATTCAGACGGCAATTAGGACATACGAGAAATATCTGTCCCTAGATGTCAATGACGAAGTGAACGAATTGATACTGAGAGATTTCAAACAATAATTTCATTTCTTCTCACCCGTCCCTACGAAACACCTCTGGTTATATTTTTTTACGCCCATATATGTCGTTGTAGTACCTAACTAAATAGCGGCCGCTTACAGACACTGGCAAATCTCCCTCCTCCTTCTGAGAGTACGAATCACTTCATTGAGGTGAAAAAGAAGATATGAGCAGCCTTCTCGTGAAGAGTTTTGGAAATTCATGACAAAGCAATGGAGAGATAGTTTACTTCATGAGTGCCTTCAGGCGTGCCCAAGAAAATCATCCTAGGAACAAATTCGAAAAGAACTGCTAATGGTGCCAAGAGGACTCACCTGCTCTCCTGGTGTAGTTCTACAACTCTTGAAGCCCTGTTGCATATTTGCTATGCTTTTCCCACCAAAAAATCAATCGCAGCATGTTTGAAAGTCAATTTAAACAAAGTTTTCATAAAAATGTCGCATCAACTTGAGTGTTTCAATTCAATATGAGCCAGATCCAAACTTATCACCCCAATATTGTTCAGATTCAAGGCAAAATTTTTATTTACTTGTGGCTATAAACTTCCACTAGCTGGCATGTAAAATACGTCATATAATAGCTTTGACGGCATTGCATTTGGGTCCGGTAACAAACCTCCGCTTGTTTCTTAAATTCGCGTTAGTTGGGTCTGGCTCATTTAAAAAAAAATGCCTCACATGTTCGCCGCTATTCTTCCCCTAGTTTCTATTGTTTCTATTTCACCGCTTCTGTACCAGACTCGAACGTTGCTTCACCTTAAACCAACAGAAGATCAAAAGCACATTAATCTACCATATCTGCGCATGGTGGATACACCATCCGTAACTAGCGTGCTTTGGAAACCGATGCTTCTAATTCCCGTCTCTTCATGTCTCCTGTGGCATACCACCTGCTGAAATTAACATTTCAACAAGGAGAATTGTTTCGGGGTCGTGCCGACGCTAACTGCAAGCTACACGGCAGTTCGGGTGACCTTGCGGGAGATGCGGATAAAGTTTATTAAATTTATTTGCCAAGCCGCCAAAACCTTTCTTCCTGAATCCACCACATGGGGCGCAATCAACAGAAGCTCGCACGTTGTCTCGGTAGTGTGCCACCACGCTTATACAGACGTGACTAGCCATATCTTATCTTCGCCTGCTGTCTATCCCGCCGTTTATAGGTCTTCGGCCATCCGGAAACTCGCCAACAACCTCACGTAGCGCTACATCGTGTTGGTTGACCCCGCAGTTCTGTCAAAGCCAACCCTCGCATGGATGTTTGCATGTCGAACCCGCGGCAACGCAGCTCCCTCGTCGCGCAGTCATCCGATAACGAAGACGTTCGTTCGGTCACGCCGTTCCGAACGCTCAACCCAGGCCCCCCTTTTTTGTGCGTCTTCGTTAGCACATGAATAAACATTAGTTGCACAAGTTCGGTCTGTTTAGACGCCCGCCCTTCCCTCCGTTTTCTTAGTACTTCAATTCCTCTTGTGCTTCCCTTTTCGAAAGAGACACCGCGATCGAACTAGATGCCGGCCAAACCTATAAACGACCACGTCGCCGTTGCAGGACGAACCCGCCAGACCGAACGCGACAGGTTCACAGCGTCGGCGCGGAATGTTTGTTTCGTCTTTCTCGTCCGTGTTCGCTGTCGGTACTACACGTGTATGGTTGGACCCCAATCGACCGTCTGCTGACCAACAACCATGTCACAGTGGAAACCGCTTTGCTGTTTTATAATTGCGGGGCAAGGCAAGGGAACCATATAAAAGGCCGGCAGTCTTGAGACACCCGACGGCTGTACTGTCCTCCGCATTTAAATCTCGCCGCGTGCCGCGTTATCTTTAGTACCCGTGGCAACCAACATGGGCTGTTAATCATCTCTCGATCGTTCCCGTGCGAAACTTGCGCATACCGGTTCGCAGACAGTTTACGCAGGACGCTGGGCGCCCCGCCGCTCGTCAATAACTCCGGACCGGACGTATATATGGACCGGTCCGCGTGTAGCTCGAATGGCCATACCTAAACAGCGGCTGCTGAATCTGGATTAATGTGAAGACCGCGTCCGAAATGCCATTGCGGGACAAAGCGGGCAGTCTTTTTCGCGCTCCGCGAAGGTGTGTACATGACGTCGTCGTTAATAGATGAGCGTCGAATTTCGCATCCTGGAACACTGCAATCAAAGACGCGTTTAGGTGTGAGCAGAACAAATCGAGTGGCGCCAAGTTCGAACGGGAATGTGCGGTCCGGCGACTTTTTTCGGAATTAATTGTGCACGTAGGTGGAAACGGCTTTATTTTGCGGTTCGAAGTGCCTCCGAGGTGCTCGTGCTACAAGGGCGTGTAAAAGCATAAAAGCTTTGATAAAGCGGCGTTTGATTGACGACTGTGTTGATACATGTTCGGTTAATGATAAGCTGCGTAGATAAACTGCACAGGTCCTCTTCCATCATACGTTTGGCTCCACTGAATAGCTTCACCGATGCGTCTGCGAGCTCGAGCAATGAGTTCTACAAAAAAATTTTAAGCGATCGCTATATACTTGACCGCTAGACGGCTAACAAACGTCTTTTTACACATGCTCTCGCATGCGATGCAACTTCAGCGGTGAATTGAGTTTACATTTACAGTTTACCGGTCTTTGGCTAATTTTGTAGCAGAAGATGAGCCGTCTGAGTGTTTTGATTAAGAACAAAACCACTGAAGAGTTTTTTTGTTTTTTTTTCCCGGAATTTAGAATTAAATGAACTGCACATTATCTTTTTAAGGGCTAATAATGAACTTGTACCGTCATGAAACAATGCTGCTGAACTTTCTTGCCTCAACGAATACGGCGGCGGCAATAATGGTTTACATTCAGCTTCTTACGTCAACGAATACGGCGGGCACAATAATGATAAAAAAGTTGCGGTTTTCGCACTATTTTTTTTTTTCGCCCACAGCAACGAACACGCTCTTTCTGATACAAAGGCAACCAAAAAGGGGCACCTATAGATATGCATACGCGACAAAGTACGTTTCGTGATTTTCTTACTATATGTAGGAGCGAGTGAGTATGAGTGTGGGTGTAAGAGTGTTGAGCGTGAGTATACGTGTATGTGGATCAGTGAGTGTGCATAGAAGTGTGGATATATGAATGTGGATGTTGCGTATGTGTCATCGTCATAACCACTTTTTTATTGTGTTTGTACGGGCAGCTGCAGTCAGCTTTCATGGCATTGTGAATTGATTGCCTTCTTCGCACTTGGAGCCCGGGTTCGAAGCCACGACAACCCACACAATTTTTTTTGTACGCTGTATCCTGTAAGGGTGCACTAAAGTGGCTATTTGGGCTCGTTGGTTGAACATGATTAGGGGAGTACAGCGTAGCTTGCACACGGACAGAAGGGAGGAGAATTCAGGGGAACTGTGTGCAAGCTGCGCTGTAGTCCCCTAATCTACATGGGTGCATTATGTTACCCCTTATGATGCTTGCAAGCACAGCTGCCTGAAAAATCTGGTAAAGAATCAAGATCCCCCAAAACGACATCAACTTTTAGCATCATGGCCAATGCCGTGCATCTTATACGAACGAAGGCCGCAATTGTACTGTTTTGACCACGGAGACCAGCGGCGTAAAACCCGTAATCTTTCACCAAAGACAGGGTAATTTGCAGCTCAAAAGTGACTCGGATGTCGTTCGGCCATGCAACGTCATACAGAGAGGCGCTCGGCAGAAACACACCGTCACGCGCGCATTACACACTGCGTGGTGACGTGCGGATTGACGAGTCCACAGGTTTGCGACTCGTTATCTTGTTTCTCTTTTTTTTTTATTTACACCTTAAATAAGAGCTTAGCCGAAGGTCAAGCGTCCTCGATGCCGAAAAAAAAAAGAGAACAGCACGCAAGCGATCCACAAACGGCCAGCCTGCGTCCACGCGGTTGTCAAAGCGATTGGTGCGGACAACCTTCAGCGGTGATGCCGGCGTCCCGCAGGGGGCGGGTGTGGCGCCTCCCCGATCCGCGGCCGAAGAATCCGGGCGACCGAAGCAGCAGAAGCGGCGTGATCAGCGGCGTCCACCGCGCCTACAAAAGGTCCCTCTATGTACACAACGACGATTGTCCCGGGGCGTATATCACAGAGGCGCGCAAACGGCGCGCACCCGCGACCACGCAACACGCGCACACACGAGTCTTCGGAGCCCTCAGAGAACCTGGAACTTCCACGGTGCGGCGCCACCTCCCTTGTCCCCGTACTCGAGGCAATCGGCCGCGGGGGGCGTCCGCGTGCTCAGGGCCGCCGGCCGGTCCTGCTGGTGCGTCGACTGGTGCGGGGGCACCTGATGGGGGCCCGGCGGCGGCTGGTGGTGCACGGGGCCGGCCAGGTAGTCCATGCCGCCGTAGTACGCTCCGTACGGACTCGCGCTAGCGTAGCACCCGCCACCGGCAGACTGGAGAGGCGGAGCGTGCTGGTGTCCTCCGGCGGAGAGGGCGGACTGGCTCACAGAGGGGCCCTGGGACCCGCCGTGGGAGATAGACGTGCCCGTGTGGTAGGGCGACCGCTGGTGGGCCGCGCCGGCCATGAGTTCGGCCACGGCCGGCCCGATGGCCGCGGGGCTCCAGATGGAGCTGGCCTGCTGGTGCAGGGGGGATGCGGCGCTGCTGGCTTGCAGGGGGGAGGCGGCGACCAGCGCCGCCGGTTTGTAGGGGGACTCGCCGCGGCTCGAGGAGGTCGGGCTCGACGACGGCGCGGGGACTCTTGGCCTTCTTGGGCCGCGGCTTGGAGGCCGAGCCGTTCTGCTGCTGCTGCTGCTGCTGGCGGCACTTGGCCCGCCGGTTCTTGAACCATACCTGCGTAAAGAGAATTTTCGAACATTTAGGACCTCCTGCTTGAAGACTAGTAGTGAAAGTGTTGATTGAAGGCGAGGCTTCGCGTACGAATGAAGCTGTTACCTTAAATTATAACTACATAGATAGAAATTGTGGTTTGTAAGGGTCACTGTCTACTAAGAAACGTGTCTCGTCTCCTGCTGGAGTCTTTGCGTGTTAACTGATTGCTGTGAATTTCCGTGTCTTAGGTACGGCGAGGTGTTGCTTAGTTGAACAATTGCCAGCAGTTTCATGCAAGCGTCCGCTTCAGCAAACACTTACACTAAAAGCGAGAAAACTTTGTATAAATATCGGAGACTTCTGTGCAATAAATCGTCCAGAAATGCTGCCCCCTAGCGCAGCAGAATGCATCGCTTATGCGAGATGTATACGGTCCGAAGGAAGTTTGCAGGAAAGGTGTACTTAATTCTGATTACGATAAAAATGACCCAGGGCGAGAGAAAATCATGACCTGTTTACGAAAAAATATAAAGACGTCTACCTCGACAGCTAGTCATTCATAACAAAACATAAGAGCCCACCGTTCAACGCTTCGTCCTGATTGCTTCTCGTTTTCCATAACTGTATGCTTTGCAACGCTGACGTCTTATCAGTACCAACGAAGTGATCTTGTTATCCTTAACGGCTTACCGTAAGACAATGGTGTCCACACCCCATTTGAACATGCAGGGTTGTTATAAACAGCCTCGTATGTGGCACCACACTGCCCCTGCGCACTTGGCGTATTAAGGTACGTCGCGCGAATCCCGTCATGAACAGAAAGAGAGAGAGAAAAAATCCCGGGCCATCTCCACTAACGTGAAACGTGGGGAGGAGCGAAGCACGCAGTGTATAAATGTATTCTGTCTTCGCGTTTTTGCCAACGGCGATGAAACCGTTGGGGGGTAGGGGTATGCAGCTTTGCTGTAGAAGTCTCCTGTCTTTGAAGCACGAAGCTCTCTGGCGCGAGGCGTAAACGAGTTTCCCGGTGTTTTAGTACCGCGACTACATGAGACGAACCACGATTACGACGACGACGACAGGAGACGCCAACAGGCCCTAAAATTCGAGCTCGATAGTCAGAATAACCGGCCCATCTGTTAGTCGGGGGCAGCTACTACGATCGGCGATGTTATTTTCTCACTGGCGTAGACAACTGACTTGAACCATCAAGACTTAGACGAATACGTCGTGAGCGACAGCATTGTTCACAGATTTGCCGTATAAAAACTGCACCTCAGGTGTTTTTTTTTTATTTTGTTATTAGTGGTTCTATAGCCTCCTATAAGGGACACACTATATAACCTACGCGGAAAAAGGAAACGTCTTCCAAGTTTTACAGACAATAACAAAATCTTTAATAGTTTCTAGAATTCGTTATTTCTCCACAAGGGTACAGATGCCCCCAGTCCCACGCAAAGCCAATCTGATAGTGACGTACTCGTGAGGCCAGTTGTAAAACGGAAAACCAGAGAACTACGGTCTTTCTGGAGGCACGGGACATTTAAGACCCAACCGCTTTCCTTGTTTATAGCAGCCGAGCTAAATACTTACTGCCCTAAAAAAGCACAAGCGTACACAACGAATGTCGGCCGCTTCGCAAACCACATTCTTTCCCACACGAGACAGGCGCTGAACAATGGATACACGGCTCCATTGCTTCTTGAAGCGGGTGGCGTGTTCCGGGCCGAAGCCACGCTATTTTAAATAGGCCGCGTGTGCGCCCACTACACTGGCGGACATGCTATATACAACTAGAAACGCCAAGGAGCACCACGGTTTTAGACAGTGTCCTTCTTTCGCCCTCTTTCTCTCTCTAGGAGCATGCGCCCATGATTGCAGCACTACACGCAATACAGCGAAGTATTGCGGCGAAGACAGCTTGTGAATTTGACAAAACGTCGTTAGAGATGTACAGGTCTGAGAAATTGGACATCAGAAAGGAAGATTTCTACGATAATTCCCAGGGGAGTGCTTTGCTTTTTGAGGCTAGAGCAGGTTGCTTGCGAACTAAGAGCTTTGTGGGGAAGAAGGGAATATTCGGCTTCCAGAAGCACTAGGATTTAAGGGTAGCACAGAGGAAGTTAACTTCAAGGCTGTCGAGGCGACGAAACGAAGATTAAAATGCTGGTGGACGAAAAGCGGTGAGGGGAATATTGCCTAGGACAGTTACCATCTGTAACAGGAAAAAAGAAAAAGTATTTAGTGCCTAATAACTTTTTTTGTGCCTGCCCTAAGCAGCGCTAATATTAAACCAAGAGTATAAAACATAGGTATACTAGTCCTTTTTGGTAAGACGACACGTCATCACCCCGCTACAAAGGAGAAACCAATAGCAATTATCATCATCATCATCAAAAAGGGGGAAGGGGTTAATTAACCACCATATTTCGTTAAATGGCCGAAGTGCGCTATTAAGACTTTATAATTTGAACCCTGTGTTACAGTTTTCTGGGCATAAATTTAGATGGCGTTTTGTTCCCTCTATAAATATTGGAGGAAAGGCCAATAACTTCGAAGGAGCGCCATATAACGAATGATTACGCGTTAATTTCGGCAATTAACAATTCTTCATTGTTTCTCCCAGAACTCGACAAAGCAGGGGGTGACGTATGCTTCGTGAGTCCTATCAAAATGAAAACGTAGAAATATAAGGCATTTCAATTCGCCATTCCGGACTCATCAAAATCGCTCGAAAGCAGCTTCGCATTTTATTTGTCTGTAAAACTTCTATGACGCGAGCTGTGTTGCACTTCCCAGGAACTGCTCAAAACTACTCCGGACAGGCAAGTATACAAAAGAAAGAAATAATATTCCCTCGCGATTTCTGGAATATGCCGGAGACTCATACTTAGTCGCTCGATGCTTGCACCAATTAACTTTAAAGTGAGAAGTTAATAAACACGTGGCTTGCATGTAAATGGGCTTTGAATTCTCTTGCGAATGAAAAGACCACACGGAACTCCCGCTTTCACAAATCTTGACAAGTACCACAACAGCGTCTTCACAAGCTTTCAGTCCCTTTTGATGTACCTCCGTGGCGGAATCTCACGCAGGGAAACATCGCACACAGCAGGAACATTAACCCCCGCGTTCACGCCTGCAAGCGCAGGAAACGCGAGTTCACGGCGGTACGTTTGTACACACACACACACACACCAGCTGAGAGCCGCCGATTGAGAACTCGAAGCTGGTCAAAGGACACCGAAAGGTCGTCTCACGCACGACCGCCTACAAAAAGCCGCGCGCAGCCTCCAAACCGCAGTGCCCGGGTGTCGAACCCACTACCACGCCGCCCCCCACTGCTTCACACCCCGGTGGGCTGCTACCTTCCGGGGCGGCGACGGCGAGTGCGCTAAAAGGTTTAGGGACAAGCTCGCGACCTCAACAAGCAAACGCGCCGACCATTCGGGCTCTTGAACTTCGCCGCCGGGCGCGGCGGCGCCTGTCGGACGCACTGAAGTGAAATGAGCTGAAACCGAGCCGAACAAGGAAATACTGGCCGCCGACGACCGATGCTGGGCAGGCTCGGAGCGTATTAGGATGTACATCCTCGGGTAACCTTCTGGCTCGCGTGGCGAGGGCAGGCCGCCGCCGCTGCGGAAAATGCGCGTCCACGCACACACACGCACGAGGAGGGGTAACACACAATGGATTCATGCCTCTCTTCTCGTTCACGGAGGACCCCCGTGGGAGGATGCCGATAACGCCCCGCAAATAGCCGGCCCGAATGCGCAAGCCGCCGTGGGATCTGCGACGCGCC
Source organism: Haemaphysalis longicornis (assembly GCA_013339765.2). NCBI lineage: Eukaryota > Metazoa > Arthropoda > Arachnida > Ixodida > Ixodidae > Haemaphysalis > Haemaphysalis longicornis. The sequence continues at coordinate 118,528,602 of CM023455.1, forward strand.
ACGCGATACGCGCCTCCTGGGCGTGCATGAACGCGGCGGAGGATCCGAACGAACCGTTCTCGCGGTAAGCTGCCCCCTCCCTCCCTCCCCGGGTTCCCCCTCTCTCTCGATCGCCTGCGAACACTTCTTGAATAAACAGAAAAGTGGTGGAAAAGGGCGGCCGACCGTCCGCAGCGTCGCGCCGACGCATCCGCGACAACAGTTCCTCTGTTCGTGGATGAGGCTTCTGCTCCGCAGAGATACGCGTCCCCTGAGCAAACAAGCTGCGCGGCGGTGACGTCCTTTGCAATCGCCCTCTCCTTGCCCGCGCTTTTGGTGGGCGACGGAGGGGGCTTCCGCATTCGGAGATGGGAGGAGAGCATTCTTTCGCGGAATCGCTTCCTCCGGGACGACGCGTGCTTGAAGATTGGAGACCACCTTGTTCGGGAGCGCCCCGCGGATGTCTTTCAGTGAACGAAGCGGTGTGTTCGAACGATTGCTTTGAGCGGTGGTTAAGACAACGTATTTCGTGAAGCTTACGTGAATGAAGCTGAGTGAGTTACTCACATGCGCTAGTTCTTTCTTTTTTTTAAAAATGCGGCAATTTCTTTAATCACTGTAGCGTCCGCCGTGCGCCGCAACAAGTCCAGCCGCGCAGGAGCGCCCCTCTTCCCCCACTCCTCCTCTCCCGCACAGAAACCTCCTCGCTTACTGAACAACGGTCAGTACCCCTCCCACATACATATATAAAAAAAATAATCATACCGGCGCCTGGTTTCGAGCACACGATCCTGCGTGCCGGCCGGCGGGAACGCAATGGTACAGGTGCTCTAAAACTGCGCCACAAAGCCGACCCACCCCCCAAAAAACACCCACCAACCAGAGGGGAGGATACGAACGACGCCTTATATCCGTGACTCATCAAACGACGCAAGAAGCTGCTGAGACACCGCATTCACTACCACCAACTCCCCAAACCACTAAACGTTAACGCAATACACCACCCTATGCGACCGCATTTTAATCGAGTCCCCCTCGAGGGAGATGGGCCCTTTTTTTGAGCGAAACAAAGCTGTATTTAGTGATGTCGCTTTTGGAGCTACACAAGCGTTTCGTCCTGCACGATGTCACCAAGTAAACGTACGAAGAGAACCGCGAACGTGTAGAACACCACTTTATAAAATCGTTTTCCACGGATGATGGAGAAAAAAATGGCTGCGGCTTAACTCAGCTAACCTTGGATATGCAAGCAAAAGCTTTGGCTCAGTCTGTTTGAGTCTTGGTTTCGCTTGGTTAGCCTTCGATTTAGCTGTACTTCCGACCACGTCTCAAAGCCGTTCGGTTCCGTGTAACCCTCACAGAAGGAGGCCGGGCGAACGCGGCGTTCATTCATGGCGAACGCACCGTTCCTCTTCACCGGGCGCGAGAAGAGTCATGTGGCCCAAAACGACCCAGCGCCGCATGCATGGGAGGCTGCGGGGGGTGGAGAGGGGGCTGCAGGGGTGGAGGGTTGGCGCCTGCAGGCGCCAACAGCGGGCCCGGCGAATCACGCGATGCGCTTCGAGGGGTGTGTCGCCGGAGGTGTGCCTCCGGTCAAAAGGTCATTTGCGCATCCTCCACGAAGTCGCTGGACGAAAGTTGTAAAGCTTTGCTTTTAATACCCGTGCTACACGAGCGTTTGGAAAGTCATTCGAGTCGAATTACCTTCGAAATTTTAAATGTAATTCGAACTGGAAGGAGTTCTGTCGATCTACACGACCATTCTCAAAGCCAGTTGAAAGTTTCCGCGTTCGCCCGCCATGTTGTGGTGTCGCCATTGCTGCCATGTTTCGTTCTTGGCGAAAATGTAATTTGAAATGGGCAAAAAAAAAAACAATTATTAGTGATCAAATTGATAACGATCTACAAGCGCGCAAAAAACATGCACAATGCAGCCAGTTTCTTTTTGTCTTTTTTCGCACCGCTGGCGTTGAGAGTACCAAGTTACTCGTAATCGTTGAGCGAGTGACAGAACGAAAACAAGTGACAAGTGATCTTGCACTTCAAACACAAAGGTTTACTCGTAAATAATTGTTTTTGTTATTACGGCTTGCAGAAACTGAGCCCGAGGGTACGACCGCTCGTGTTTCAAAGGCCTTTGAGACTCTCAAAGGTCAGTTGTCGTGCTCCTTTGACTCAAATGCCATTTTAACCAACTGCCTTTGAAAAACGTCGTGTAGCAGATCAGAGGTGTCATTTGAGTCAAATGACATTCGACTCGAAGGCCTTCGAAACGCTCGTGTAGCACGGGTATAAAAAACAGAAGTCCAAGTGCGCCTTTTGGACTAAACAACACGGAAAGTGAGTTTAGGCCAAAAACGTTTACACCCGTTGAAGTGATCATAGTGCGCTTATAACGGTATTCAATGCCTGTTTAAACGTGAGATTTCAGGGACCGCAACTGTTGTTATACATATACACACATACGCCGGCGTATACTGCGCACGCCAGTGTGCCGCTATGTCGACGTGCCCCCTGAACTAGGCGAGTCGGAGGAGAAGCAGCCTCTGAGGCACTCGCAAATTACACGCCTGTATCGCTAATGTACGCGGGAGATTTGACGGAAACCGCGGGAACTTCTGTAAATTTAACTGCTTGTCTTAGAAACTTGAAAATGGGGGCTAGTTGATGATGTGTGTTGAACCAAAGCTCAGGCAATGACGACGAGGACTATAGATGGACGAACAAGGTGCTTTGTTAGACTTTTTCCCGAAACTGGTCTCCATTGTTTTCTGTAGTGCATGAAGCAACCCGCACCATGTCGCTTTTTTTTTCTTTCCGTTCTGTATCGATATCGTCTGTTCTGGACACAGCCTTTCTATGTTTCGTGTGCCCTGTGGCAAAATGGCAAAATAAAAATCTCTCTGTGTTTTATATCTCGTTCTTGTCTTGCTTGATTCCGCTGGGGTTCAACAGCTTACCGCCAGTTCGTTCCTTCTAAGCGGAAGCTAATTACTCATCAAGAAAGCAGCTTCGACAAACAATATTGTCCTATTTAACTGATATACCGTAAAAAATGCACTAAAGGAGCCATGAAGAGAAAAATACAACTTCGTTTAATTTGAAAGAACTAGGATTCAGTATCTCACTCAGCTCCATTACAGCCACAAAAGAGGGTTTAACAAAAAAAAAGCAAGTATTAAAAAACTTTCAAAATTTGCGCCACAGTGACGTGTTAGTAGCAAGAATGACGTCATACAGCCAACATAAAATATAATTTCAGTGATTCGGTCAAATGGAACTAAGAGGCCCATTACAGACGTCCAGTCATGTGTCGTCGCGACAGGTCAGTTAGGTGCCGCCAATCGCGCAAACCAAGTTCCGTGACGTCATAGAAAAGTTGCTAGGGGGTCGCGACTGCTTCACTCGTTTTCTTTAACATCTCCGTTATTTGTTCGAAGATTGCGATGATATTGGTATCATTGTTATCGGGACTAAGCAGTCTTTCTAATAAACCCAACTTGTATTTTGTCTCATGGCTCCTTTGAGCACGCTTAGGTTCGCTTCACCCCGTAGCACGCGCTTAAAGGTCGCTTTCCCGCACTACAGAAAAGCTGCGCGATGAAAACACGGGAAGGGCGTACATTTTAACACGGCCTGCATTTTAACAGCCTATTAACTGTTTTCGGCGCATTTGCGGGTTCGGGTGCTCATTCGGTATACGTAACAGCATCCAGAATAGTACGAATAAACTTTTCTGTCGTCGAACCCGGAAAGGCCCATCTTTCAGGCGTCGTTTAGGCACGAAATTCTAATTAAATGGCTTTCGCGCTTCACGCGTAACAGGGGCCCAACAAAAAAGCAGTGACTTCCATCATACAGTTTATACTAATATATACTAGAGGGAAGTCTGGCGCTGCAACTGCGGCCCGTCATAGGGGGCGCCATTGCAGCTATAGCGACGTTCCTCGCCAACTTCGCATGGCTAGCCACATGGCTTCTTTTTTGTCTCAAAGTCAAAACCAACAAAAAAGGGTAACATATTTTTCTTGATCATTTTGCACGAAGCTTCTAGATAATATTACCCTGACAAATATATCTTTCTGAAGCTTCAACTTCACAATAACAAAACAAATACCCAGCTTTCTCGCTCAAAATTACGACCTCTCAGGAACCTAGAAAAACCACTCCAGGAAAATGATATTTGGCACAAAATAAGAAGTCAACGTGCAGATGAAACCAACGGAAAGCACTTTCCAGTATTCCGAATATTTTGAGTGCAATTCGCTGTCAAATCTTACTCCCCGTGCATTTCTATGGGATAGTTTCCATGGCTTATAGTCGCGCAACGTGCCAGACTTGAAACTGTGCACAAAGCAAGTTTTCACCCCCAATATTAGCTGCGCGAAAAAACTTCACAGTTCACTAAATAACTACAAAGTAATCACTTTTGGAAGGACTGCCATGAGCGGCAAAGCTGCACATGAATATTGATTATTCTTCTACCGCAATATTGTTGCGTTTTTGCAGCCAGAGCCAACTTTTCAGCCTGTTCATGAGCCATGCCAAGGACAAGTGGAACGTGGCTGCCCGGTCTATTAAGGAACGCTCGCTGAAGCGCGGCTCCCCTAGACAGTGGCCCAGATTTCCCTCGGTATACACATTAGTAGGACACTCTATACCTAGATAGTACTTCATCAGAGGGACAATGGCGGGTGATTCCACCCTACACCCGCTCCGCCGCCTTATTTAATGCTACTCCGCAGCGCCCTCGCCGTATTAATGCAGACCGGTCCATGATGATACGTCGTGACTTACGCACGGACAAGACGATAGTCTTTCTTGGTAATACAGTGCATCCCCCCGTTAACTCAATTTCAGATATCTCGAAATATCAGTAAAGGAGCGAACTTTTTTCGTCGTGCGTTTACCTCTGTATAGGCGCCATGTATACACCACCCCCCCTTGTCTATAACGTTTTTTTAGGAGGGGGATGGAGGGGGAACGCGGATATCTCGAAACCTTGTCGGAGAGGACATAAGGCAAAGTCCGCTACAGACAACTGATAAGGTCTCGGCTCTAACGGTTATCTCTCACTGTATGTATGTATGTACGTGTGTATGTATGCATGCGTGTATGTATGTATGTATGCATGTATGTATGTATGTATGTATGCATGTATGTATGTATGTATGTATGTATACGTGCATGTATGTATGTACGTATGCATGTGTGTGTATGTATGTATGTATGTATGTATGTATGTATGTATGTATGTATGTATGTATGTATGTATGTATGTATGTATGTATGCATGTATGTATGTATGTATGTATGTATGTATGTATGTATGTATGTATGTATGTATGTATGTATTGTCACGAAGCGGAGGTCTGTTGATGTTTGCTGTTTGTTTTGAGCTTTGTGCTCGCCGCCAAGGCTCTTGCTTCCAAGTGTGGTGTGTGAAAACGCTTCGGACGCGGCTGGGCCCTGGCCCCCTTTTTCTGAGAAACGGCTCCGGCGCGTGGTTTGCCCGTCGGCCGACCAGGAGACGGCCCGTCTCAGGTTACCGCGCGCAGTGGCGTCTCCGACCCCCCGTTGCGTCTACGCGGGCCGCTCTGTGCTCCGAACCCTCAGTGTTCTTCAGACGACCTTCCTGTTTTTTCCCCCTGTTTACTTTAGTGCGTTTTGTCTAAACTACTTTCTTTACACCCATGGTTCTCCAAGCGCGCGTTTTCGGGTGCGGCCTTGTGTCTGTGTTTGATTTTTCCTTTTCGCTTTGGCGGGAACATGTCTGATTGGAGCTAAGCAGCGTCTCCCCGATTGGCTGCAGTAAGCCTTGTTCCATTGCGTCCGCACACTCCAGGATGCGCTTTTTCCCCCAATACGTCCCCCACCGGACCGCTTGAAGCGAATATAACGCGACGCCTCCGGCTATTTGCGGCGGCGGGCGACCTGCACCAGGACTCACTTCAGAAACTCTGCCGCCCGTCGTCGTGCCCTCCCGCCGGGAGACCAAGATCCAGTCAGACATGTCCCGCTAAGTACTCTTAATCTTTTGACTCTCTTTCTCATCTATGTAATAAGTGTAATTGTTTCAAGTTTGTATGTGCTAAATGTCATCAATGTTACCAGTAAATTAAATCAGTTAACTTTAAAACTTCTTCAACGCCTTGAATGCTTCACTCCGATCGGCATGCTCGTCAGATATGTGACCAAATTACGCCGTTACAGTATGTATGTATGTATGTATGTATGTATGTATGTATGTATGTATGTATGTATGTATGTATGTATGTATGTATGTATGTATGTATGTATGTATGTATGTATGTATGTATGTATGTATGTATGTATGTATGTATGAGCCCAAGGACGCGTGTTCGAGATCCCGTGCCCACGCGTGCAAGCGCAGTCGGGACCCGGTCAACACGGTTTGAACGGGGTATACAGAGCACAATGATTCCAAAACTCTATAATAATGCGTTGAATGGATATAAGAGGACACGTTGGAGCAAAAGAAAAATTCCGGTTTTAGGGGGAAAGTCGAACTACTTACTGGGGCTGGAACCCAGGCCGTCCGCGTGAAAACCAACCTACGTCACTGAGGTCGAACAGCGAAGAAAAAATATAAAGCGTTTTCCAAGAGAACCGGTAGAGGACACTAGTAGGGGTGCGTTTAGGCCAAATTTTTCACTGACGCTCGCGGGAAATTATTCAAAAAAGCGCGCCAACTACAAAGATGAAACGGCTGGCAGGTGGTCGCTGCATCTTCGGCGCGACCGAGCGAGAGAACCGTCGTCTTCGGGCCCGACTGCGTGCCTCCTGCCCGGAAGAAAAGAGCCGGCGACCTCTTTGGCGGCGGCGGCGGCGACGCCGCTTTCAGGACCGCTTCGGGCGGTGGCCTCGACAGGACGCGACGCACTGCCGGCCGCCGAAGCAACCGATCGCGGTCACAGCAGCGACCGCGTGTATGCGGCAGGCAGAAGCGCGCGCGCGATTACATCTTGCGCGGTGGCTGCAAGGGCCGCCGCGTCGCCGTATTCCCAACAACACCTTCCACGTCAAAATGCCTCGCGGCTTCCTCCCGAGTGCAAGTCATGGGATTTCGACTTCGTTACTGGCGTGAAAACGAAGAAATTGCTGAACTTTTGAGGAGCGAGACCGGAGCAAAGTCGCGGAACGGCTTATAAGCAAACTGTTGTCACGTACGCCGCTCAACGTTGATACGTTGACGGCCATCCACACGCTCAGACGTGGATGCACCGCGGAATAGTAGCGTGTTCGCACGAGCGTTTTGGAGTGGAGTATCAAATGTCTCGAGCCGCGAGGCCCTTTGTCAGAAGTATGGTTGCCCCCTCTCAGCACTCCGGGGACGACCGACAGAAACGGGAGGAAAGAGGGGGCGGACATTTGCATCACAGAGAGCGGTCGACCCCAGAGAGTCCCTGGAGAGAGGGCCGCACGTTGCCAACGTTGCCGCCCCCCCTCCTCTTGTTGTAATTGAAACCGGAGTGCGTGTGAGTGCGTGCGCGCTGGCGAGGCCAGCTGACAGACCGCCAGATATCCCCCCTCGTTCTCGTTCCGCCGGCGGTAACAACGGTCGGCTCCGGGCCAGGAACACCACCGACACAAGAAGACCGCCTATCTGTATCGTTCTCGAATGTCAGCCTTATCGCGTGTGTGGTTGATTGGCCGAGGTTTCTTTAAGACATCACAAAGACGTCTTAAAGACGTCTTGAAGACGTCTTCCCGTAGAATGGCTCTGAATCTACGGGAAGAGGTGACGCACAAGCTTCGCCTGTTAACTACCTAGGTGGCGTTACGAAGGCGCGACCGTGGGAGGTGGCGCCACCGAACGGGAGACCTTGCCAACTGGCAGCGACGTTTCCGGCGACACGGCGACGCCATGAGCGGTGAAGTTTGTCGCGGGACCACATCTGGGGCCACAACGGTAGTCTGTCCCCTCTGTTCTTAATTATACCTCAATGGGGCCTTATCGAATGAATACGGAGTCAGGCAGGTTTGTTTTCCTCGATGAGATTAGGACGGGATTATTATGGGGGGTGGATAATACAATGGAAGGGGCGAGCTCGTTTGATACCGGGTAATTTGCACCATAAATCCCGACAAACGTATTTGTATGAAAATGGAGCAACGAAGAAGGATGCGGCGCTGCCCAGAGGAGCGCTGTGTGCCACCAACTCACCAAGTTATCTTGATAGATCCTGGGAAGTGCGCATACGTGGTTGACGTTACGTTGAGACTTTCGCCACAAATCTTGCCATCAGGATACACTGCCGGGAGCTTCGCACAGTGTAAAAAATACTCCAATGCATCATGCGGTAGATATATCATTGATCAGCCGCACGTTCGACTTTGAAAGGGCATGTGGAAAAAAACATTTAATATGACGCTGACGGGCAACTACCGTATTTACTCGATTCTAAGCACCCTCCCCTACTTTCAGGGGAAAATTTGGAAAAAGGTTTGCATGCGAATCTAAGCATCCCCTTTTCTAAGTAAGCATCGCCGCAAGGTGGATCACAGACGTGTGGAAGCGGGCTCGAGTTGACGTTGTGGCAAAGTCATTTTACGAAGCTTTCAATTACGAACCACTTGAACGGAACAGAAGACGACCTGCTCTGAAAGCGGCGTCCCGAGCGGCACAACCGACTCGCATGGTAGGGAAGGTGACTGGGTATCATACGAAAGCGGCCACTCACTGTCTGTACCTATTTTTCGGTTGAATATTGGTCAAATAAAACATTATTCCTTGCGCCCGTCTCGTGGAGATACGGCCGCGAAAAAAAGTGGCGGGGTAATTTAGGTTTTTCGAATCTACCGTAATTACCCGATTCTAACGCGCCCCCGATTCTAACGCGCACCCTATTTTCCTGGCAAAAAAACCGAAAAAAAAAATTCCCCCGCATTTCCCCGAGGGGGAGAATGTGAAAGTGCGAATGCACGGTTGTCGGCCCGCTTGCGGCGCTTGCGCTCGGCCCCCGCAGCCCACCGCCTCGCCGCCTTCTCTTCCATCGGGTTTGTAGTATCACGTGTACACCACGCAGTTATCAAGCCGCTATAACGCCGCTGAGTCGCCAACGCACGCCGCTGACGACGTAGTTTGAATGCGTTAAAGATATAAGGCGCGTTACTCACACTGATATCAGCGTGGCGTCCGTGGCTTAGTCGGTAGCGCGTCGCGCTGCGGCCGCAAAGTCCTCGGATCGAAACCTGGCGCCGGATGCTGTTTCTTTTTTAAATATAGAGGAGCACTGCGGACGCCGACGCCGCCGCCGCCGCCGCCGCCGGCGGCGGTGGATGGTTTGGGGTCGCTTATAAGGTGCATTCGCACTTAAAACTTGCACTTCCGATTGTAACGCGCACGGAACTTTGTGAGCAAGAATAACGAATGCGAGATAAACGGGCGATTTATTTCTCGAAGTAATGTCACCCATCTCCCTCCTCGTCGCTCTCCGCTGACCACAACATCACGTCCTTGGTGCCGTCAAGCGGGTTCGCGATGCCACACTTCATAACGAACGTTCAACCATGATCGATGGGGTCGTGGCCCACGCCTCGCACGCCCATCCTGCGAACTTCTCAAGAGGCGCACGCTTCAGCCGATCACTCGTTTTGAACGCGCGAGAGCCGCTGCTGCCATTGCTGTTATCAAGTGCGCAAGTGGAACGATTTGACTATTTGTGTGAACACCGATAGAGAAGCCTGGGCGCCTATGCTTCCCGCGTCCGAAAAATCGTTGCTAAAAGTTTTGGCGCCATCTTGAGATGGCGATGGGCGAGACGAAATTTCCGTTGTTTCGGCAGTTTCAGTTTCGTATCCGATTCTAACGCGCATGCGATTTTTCGACCTATTTTTCCGGAAAAAAGGTGCGCGTTAGAATCGGGTAATTACGGTAAGCATCCGGCATCACGATCTTGGAAAAAAACGGGGTGCTTAGAATCGAGTAAATACAGTATATAAGTTAAAACAAGTGGGACATCGTAACATCTGCAGCCGATCGAGTGAATCCACGTAAAAGCCTGTTCTGGTTTTCAATACACGCTTAATCCGGATACACATAGGTTGCCTTTCGTAAGATGATCTTTGTTGCAAGGAAGTTCTTCTTACCTCAGAAGAACGAGCGCACTGGATAAAATGTTATATGTGGAGAGCAAGGTTTTGCTGAAACAGCGAAGATACAAATAAATGAATAAAAAATACGCCAAAAAACGAAAGTTTTGTTATGGAAAGCGCCGCTTTTTTATCTAAGTTTATGTGGAGCATCATAAAAGGAACAGCAACTTGAAATCGGCGGTGGCGAGATGATCATCGCTATCCATATAAAAACTCAGAACATGACGTGAACAATGCTGTCGTCCCTCCAGTTTTTCTGTAAAAAAAATGGGTGAGGTTTAACACTTCTAAGCCTCGTTTTCGGCTTGGTTGGTTTGCAGACTATGCCCACAGTGTTTCATGAATGTTGGATTACATTTACCCCACTTCCCGTCCTGTGGCGGCCCGCCATCAGTGCTGAAGCTGAGAGATCAAGCGCCGGTAAAGCCGGCGTTAAATCGGCGCATAGTCACGTGGTACCGCAGTGGCGAGGCTCCGAGCGAAAGCAGCTGCGACGCGTCTCCGCCGAGAATAACATGACGTGACCTCAGTGCCGTCACACCTGCCACACATGCGCTCCTGCGGCTCAATGTTATTGCGACGCGATGAATGACCTTGCGCGAGACGGCTTAGCGGAGATTTCGCTCTAAAAAAAATTCCCCCGCATTTCCCCGAGGGGGAGAATGTGAAAGTGCGAATGCACGGTTGTCGGCCCGCTTGCGGCGCTTGCGCTCGGCCCCCGCAGCCCACCGCCTCGCCGCCTTCTCTTCCATCTCTTCCATCGGGTTTGTAGTATCACGTGTACACCACGCAGTTATCAAGCCGCTATAACGCCGCTGAGTCGCCAACGCACGCCGCTGACGACGTAGTTTGAATGCGTTAAAGATATAAGGCGCGTTACTAACACTGATATCAGCGTCGCGTCCGTGGCTTAGTCGGTAGAGCGTCGCGCTGCGGCCGTAAAGTCCTCGGATCGAAACCTGGCGCCGGATGCTGTTTTTCTTTTATATAGAGAGGAGGACTGCGGACGCCGCCGCCGGCGGTGGAAGGTTTGGGGTCGCTTATAAAGTGCATTCGCACTTAAAATCCCCGTTTCACGTACGATCGGGGGACGTTTCAGATAGAACCTGCGCAACGCATTTTTAGCTCGAACCTACGCGTAATCAGCTCACACATTCAAATGTTAAACTTTCTAAACGCTCACCGTCGGGGCGTCAGTTAAGCTAGATCACTGTAGCTTGAGTGCCGTGACACGTTCAGTATTTATGTCCTGGAGCGGTTAGTCCCAAACAAAAAGGTGCTGGATAACTTGGAGGACCGTGAGTACCAGCCATTGTAGTCTGGACTAGTGTCTTCTTATCTAGTGACTCTAGTCTGAACGACAAAGGAAAGCCTGAACGGGTTTTGTTATCATTTCGGACTGCCGAGACGTTGCCACGGAAACAGCGTCATTCGCGTTCTTGATTGTGTTATTTTTATAATTTAACACGTCTTCGGCTTATATGCAATGCGCTGTAATAAGTACTGTTTCTTGAAATGCTGTATTGTTGTGTGCGCGCAGTATGATTGGTTTTCCTTTTCATATACATGTCCCCCCCCCCCCCCCGTAACGACCTCTATGACGTTCGCGGTTTTATAAAATAAAATGTTTAAAGCACCAGAAATTGTACTGCAACCGTTTTATCAGCTTCAACACAGTTACTTCAAAAATGTCTTCAAACGAATACATAATTATGTCTTAAAAATAAACTATGCAGTCGTTTCGCATTGTACATTATACATTATCCGAGAGAAAACATCTAATAAAAGCATTTAGCAAAAATCTAGGGAAATCTAGGGAATTTCTGCATCCGAGCTAGGGGAAAAGTGGCTTCGTAGGTTGGCAGCACTGGCCTGCATCATTGCCGACTTTGATGCCGTCCCTCGAAGCAGTCTTCGTTGACTGCTTCGTTCGAATTGGAACGGTGCTTAACATGGCGGGCTATCCGCGAAGACGGCAACGAAGCCGTCTAAAGGGGAAATTGGAACGCACCCTTCGTTGACTGCGTCGTTCGCATTAGAAAGGGACTCAACATGGCGGACCGTTCGGGGAAGGCCGCAACGAAGCCGTCTAAAGCGGAAATTGGAACGCACCCATATATATATTATATGATTTTATATATATATATATATATATATATATATTAGATATGGATAGTATATATATCTTTAATACGGAATATATGATATCGCACCAACTGTAGGATATATATATACATGCCTTTGCAAACGCGATGCGGTGTATATGCGCGAAAAGGCGGCACTCATGCTCACCCACCTGCACCCTGGACTCCGGCAGGTTGATCTTGAGGGCGACCTCCTCCCGCATGAAGATGTCGGGGTACCGCGTCTTGCTGAACAGGGCTTCCAATACGTCCAGCTGGGCCCTGGTGAACGTGGTTCGCTCTCGCCGCTGCTTGCGAGGCGCCGGTCCTGTCGCTGCGAGCACAACGGAGAAAAGGGCGGGAAATTCGACGTCAAAAGAGGCCCTCATCCGCGTATCCACAAATCCGAAACGTGAACACAACAAACAGCACACAAATAAAGAAGATAGCAGGTCTTCCCCCTTGTCCCCGGGTTTTCATACCGACAATGCGCATTCGCACTTCAGCCAATCAGAAGGAGGCAGAATACACATGTCATGAAAACGTTTGCACGATGCGCGTTGGCCCATGCAACGACCCTTAAGTGACGGAGAAATAACTAAAAAGCCGTTCCACTCAACGTGAAAGCTGTCGGAAGTGCAGAGCAGTGATTCGCTGTAATGGGCTGTAGTGCTGTTATCCGCTCACTGCTATCACCCAACGCATTGGTGATAGCAGTTTGGCTTGGCTTTCGAAGACTCTGTGTTACGCCGCGACGACGGAACGCCGTGTGGCTCTACTTAAGTCCAGCGAGCGAGCTACGACTACAAGGCGAGCCCCTAAAGTGCTCTGCACTTCAAAATTCTTGAGCATACCGTTGTGCTGGCGAGGGTCCATATACGGTGTGCTTCCAGACACGAAGAAGAGGAGGAGGAGGAGGGGAGGGAAGATTGTTGGATGAGGAAGGGAGATAGGGGCCGATAACTGTCTGTCCAGACACGAAGTAAAGAGAAAAATCCCCACGTCAACCCTGCATTTCACACCTCCCTTCTGCAGACTCCCTTTCTGTCCGTCAGCATCGCCCGAGTGCCGGTGAAGCAAATAACCGTAAAATACGGATCGCGCTAATTTAGTCAAGATGTCTCTGCGCACGTTCGAAAGATAGCGCATGCAACAGATAAGCAGTTAAACAACGCAAGGCCTTCAAAGTTCCGTTACCGCTGCGAAGTCGATCGGGTGAAGTTCTTCTCACCCGTTTCGATGATCCTAACGCGTCTGCGACGAGTATGATACGGATAATCACTTAATGAAATTCAAAACAGCGCAAAAAGACGGGACAACGAACGACGACACACACAACTGGTTGGTTTATCCCGCGTGCTGATCGAACGTATAAGGGTCAGCGTGAGCGTGAAATCTATGAAGCTTATCTTATTCGCAAAACAGGCGGCGATTGTGTTAGTAAGCAGTCTGTTGATTACTATAAGTAAGGAAGTCCGCTATCTGGATTGTCATGACTTTTATTTGTAAAGGCTGGAGAGGCAGGACAAGCAACAGGAAGGCGACAGAGTGCAGCATACTCAACAGCTTGCGAGCAGGTGATAGCGTATTATTGGCAATTGTGAACGGGTGGTTCAAATGTAACATCAGCTCGACTGCTTTAGGAATCAGAGACTGACAATCTCGTCTTTCTGAGACGTGTGCATACATTTGCTCTTCTGTACATAGAAATTCACATATGTAATAAACTTCTCCCCTTTCTCATACACCATTCTGTGGCTAAGTGGTTCTCATAAATATTCAAACAATCAAATTTTACACAAGTAAAAAGACACACTGAACGGGCTGCTTATGCGTGCAAAAAAAGATGGCAATTGAGATTAAAAACGAAATGCACACTTGCATACCCGCATTTGCAAACATTAAGCGATGATAGCGAACAAAGAATGACGAGACACATTTGGAGTATACAACTTTCATTTTAACCTCGCCAGCGGCAACTCCGGGAGGAACGCTGCGACTGCCTCCTTACAAGAAAAGATCACAAGCAATGTGCTCACAACATGGCGCTTCCACTAAACAACTACTCCTTGATACGTCGTTACACACAGACGTCGACAAAGAAGAAGCATTGAGATGAGTCGGACACATTGAGCCTCTACATCCATTCAGCAGCAGCCATGGCTCCAGTGGCTCTGTTGACAGGGCCTAGGAGTTGTTCACCTGCGAATGTAAACAGCGTGGTTAAAGGGTGATGAAGTATGCACTGGGCACAGTGCAAACAAATGTCAACATTACTTGAAGCCATCAATAACAAAGCTTGTGTAAAGGTTACTGCAGTCAATTGTTATGACATGGACTGTTGAACTGAAACAGAGGAAACTGAAACTGAAACAGAGCAAATGAGGAAAAGTTAAATATGAGCAAAATAATGCTTACGAGGTGCTCAGCAAAAACTAAGGGAGGGCAAACAAAAGATTTACCTGACTGCACTCTCCGTGCAGTTTTTTTCGCAACGTGGTTGCAATTGTCCACGAAAAGCATTGCCCTGTCGGGGACCGAGTTGCGAGCGTTCCCGTTTCCTCGCTGCGCTCGAGCGCTGCCGCGATCTGCCGAGCACGAAATGCGCCGTGCGAACACCGGCTTCGCGATAGCGCTCATTCGAGCATTTTTAGCCGCTAGCTGGAGAGCGTCCGAGTGTGAGCTTATCAGTACATAACGTAACGTATGAAACAGAGCCAAAACGTAGCGAAACAAACGAATTAACACTAGCGCGCCGTTGTTTCTCGCTTCCTCGCCTCGCCCCGTCATTGCGCAGTCTCGCAAGTTGCTGCAAGTGCGATCGCTAGCTTCCAGCACCGGTGTTTCTGTCGTACGAAATTACAAACACGGTCACGGCCGCTAATCCGAAGTGATGCGGGCAAGGTCCTTTTAAAACGTTGCGAAAAGTGCTTACCTTTCGGCGCACAACGACGCCGCCGCCAACTTGCTTCAGCTGTGGCCCCTGAACGATGAGCCACTAGTCAAACGGTTGTGGTCACCTAGTGACTTAATGGCTTTAAAGGGTTGGTGCGTCACGGAACTAATCGTGTGAACAAGGTAATATTCAATGTCCGAGCCTTCCACTGTAGCCAGAAGCACAGAATCGGTTCTCGAGGTTCCCGAGCAGCGACGGATCGACGCCACCACCACCGCTGCTTTTTCTTCATCGAACGTTTAAGCGCCTGCACCCAAATTGAAGCATAAGTGTTCAAACACAACCAAACAACCACCACTGGTCTGATCACTGTCAACGCCGTGCACGATAACAACAGTAACGTAACGAAACCGCCTCCCAGTTTGCCCAAGCAAGCTTGATCGCCGCCACCGTTATGGCCACCGCCTGCACGGCCCGAGTTGCCAGCATACTTTTGCGCTGCGGTGACGTCATGTGAATACTCCTTATAAACCAACCAGTTGCTATAGCTGTCAGCGCCGTGGGTCGTCGTTTCTTGTCCCGTCTTTTTGCGTTGTTTTGAATTTCATTTAGTATGCACCAACTAGCCCAAACCACCGTTCTAACGCAGTATAATCACTTATTGGGCACGTTTTCTTTATATACCACCCCCAAGCGCAGGAAACAAAAACACCTGAACATAAATACCCCAGAAATTGGAGGCTAAAGTAGGCCCGCCGGTAGCGCAGTGGTTATCGCACCAGACCGGTATTCTGGAGGTCGTGGGTTCGGATCCCACCTGGCGGGCATTTTTTCTCCACTTTCTTATTTTCCAAATTTTTTATCTTGAGCTACAACATCCTCCCTTCGCTTTCCGAGGTCTCCTTGACTGCCAATTCTTATTTCTGTCTTATTATCAACGAGCCACTCATTTCCTATTCGGATTCGCATATATATATATATATATATATATATATATATATATATATATATATATATATAATATATATATATATATATTATATATATTATATATATATATATATATATATATATATTATATATATATATAGAATATAGAAAATAAGGGTTGGCAGTCAAGAAAACCTCAGAAAGCAAAGGGGAGGTTGTGGTGGGTCATAGAAAGAGATGAAGAATTTTTTGAGTCGAAAAGAAAGTGGTGAAAAAATGCATATCTTTCGCCTCTATTGTCAAGGGGGAAAAGGTAATAGCCTTTTTAAATTGTTCCCGTTCTGTTTCTTTTTTTTTGTTTTTGTTTTTGTTATCTCATATTCGTTCCGCGTGAATGCGATTTTTTTGCCGATGTCAAATGCGTGCATGGGCATATCTTGTTTTGACCCCTCTTTCACCCCTGTTGCCACGGGAAAGGGTGAATTGCGTTGTTAAATTTTTCGTTTTCTGCCGAGCAACCATGATCCCATTGTACAAACTCTCCCTTCCCTTGCCCTCTCCCTTGCTACATTTTCTGTATATATATGACCCTGAAACCAGCTTATTCTGTACTCTGAAGAAAGGAAGTCCTCTTCCTGAAACGTCAGTAAACTTCTATTTTTATTTTCTAATGTTTTTTCGTGTGTTCCTGTCTCTACTTAGTTTATTCCAGACTATATATATATATATATATATATATATATATATATATATATATATATATATATATATATGTGTGTGTGTGTGTGTGTGTGTGTGTGTGTGTGCGCGCGCTTCCCCCGTCGTAACAGCAGTTGTTAAATAAGGAGACCGCTTATGGTCTTACACGAAAAAGGGCAGCTTCAGGTGAAGAGAAACTGTAGTCGCGAAGGCTGAATAAATTCACAAACGTTATCCAGCCTCTGCGCCCGCACAACAAACCGACACCGAGGCCCATTCAGCGATATTGGCCAAAGCGCCTAAGTATTTGCCCTAAGGATTAAAGGCAAGGAGGGGTAGTCTGGTAAGCCGGGATTAAGGGGGACTTAAGAAGGTGGCGGAAAGAGTTCTTAGGCCGTCAACCACGCGCAGTCCGTAACAATGCCTGAGACGCTGCTACCGCGCTTCCAGCAGTAAATGACGCGTACGATTTCACGGCTCGAATATGTTGCGTCTCGGATTAACTTTAGCCGCTTTGCATCGTATACCAAAGGCGCACTCAACGACACGCGAACACTGGAGAAGTTAGCGTGGAACGCTGCCACGCGAGTACGGGTCAGTCGAGCTCGTACACGGGTGGTCCAACCTGTCAGCGCGGAAAAACTAAACTTTGGTTTTTAGCGCGCCGAAGCGGCGCGTTGCGCTACGGCCGAGGAATTTATGTAGAACTCGTTTCTGGGCGTGTTGGTTACGGTCTAAGAACACGATAAGTAGCGCAAATAAACAACACGCGAGAAATCGCCTGTCCGTGGAGCCCGTCTGTATCGTATTTTTCGTGTGTAACTTATTTGCTCTACTTACCATGAATTTACGCGCGCTAACCCGGGTTCCTCTGGCGCAAAAACAGCGCCTGTGCGAACAGATGTCTTTTTTTTAATTTGATTGATTGTAGGGTTTAACGCGCCGACGCAACGCAGGCGATGAGACACGCCGTAGTGGAGGGCCCGGATTAATTTTGACCACCTGGGGATCTTTAACGTGCGCCGAATCCTCGTACACACGGGCGTTTTTTTTTTTTGCTTTTCGCCTCCATCACAAAAGCGGCCGCAACGATTTTTTTTTACTTGACGCCTAATAGTAAATGTCAGTTACAATAATAACAACGATATTAGTGCAAAAGCTCTAAGTGGCCACATTGTGCAAAAAGCTTGTTTTCCAACGCAGAAAATGGCCGGCGCTTGAGGAGTAAATCAAAACAGACCTGAGTTCGTATTGGAACTGAACCCGAGTCTACTGCGGGACAGGTGAACGCGACGGCACCTGACTAGAACATCCGCACCCCAGCCGCGAGAAACTACGATTCTTGGAAAGCTGTGGCGTCAATTGGCTCCAGTGCGCCTGTCGAAGTACTTCGCGCCAGTAAACGAAGAAACGAAGACGATCAAAAAGACGCAAACACGATGTAGCACTAAATAAGTCTGATAGGTATCGGCACCGAAAGATTTTCACTAGCATAAGCCAACTCGGACGATACGACTCCATGAATACTAACCAGAGAGGCGTTTTAATTTTCCTCCCTCATTGTCGATACAGTGGCCTCTTCTAGCCACTGTATTGTCGATAAGCGCGACACAGCGCCCTACGCATCTCGTATGCCCGTCCTTTTTTGTGCCGAGCGCCCGCCGGCGGTAGTTTCACACGGCCGCCGCGGGGTGGCGCCACGCGATCAGGGTGCGCGCGCTCGTGTTGGCGCCGAGCCGTGCAACCAGTCTGGGTCTCGGTGAACAATGGCTCGGCGAGCGCGCACGCTCGCGCGCAGGCGAACGCCGCTCGTCCGGCGCTGTAGCCACTGTAGCCGTATGCCTATGCCGCCGCCACCGCGGGACTCTCCTTTCATCTCGCGCCGCCATCTCTCGCCGCGCGTGCGATTGCGTAAACGGCGCTGCCGCAGCAGCCAGCGGGAGGCAGCAGAAGCTCGGCCAGCGACGTTTCGGCTCCCATGGCGCCCGGCCGACGACGAGAGAAAGCGAACGCTCTCGTGCCGTGTCCCACGGACCGCCGTTGTCTTGGCTTGGCTTCGCGCGAGCAAGGGCGATCACGTTACACTCCCATCCATGGCGCACAACCGTTGAGGGCGAGGGATTACACAATTACAGTAATCCCTAGTTAACTCGAACTCGGATATCTCGAAATATCCGTTAGGTCGAATCTTTTTTTCTCCGTGAATTTATGGCACATAGACGCCATGTCTTTGCCCCTCTTTATCTTTACACGTTTCTTCGGGGTACCGCGGATACCTCGAGATGTTGACAGAGAGGACACAAGGCAAAGTCCACTGCAGACAGCTGATACGGTCTTCAAATCGAATGTTTGACGAAATCTTGTCTGGTTCATAGTTTCAAAGATTCTGGTTCAAAGATTCATAGTTGAAGAAACTGGTGATCGCCGACCAAAGGTTAATTTAAAAAGGTAAAAAGACGTTTCGGCTTCCATACGGAAGCCTCGTTCACACTCAAGATCGCCGACCAAAGGTTAATTTAAAAAGGTAAAAAGACGTTCGTCGATAACAAAAAGTCGGCGATCACCAGTTTCTTCAACTATGGAGCTGATAAGGTCTCCGTACAACCGCTTAGCTCCCACTGCGCGCCGAACGCGGGCGTAAACGGCAAATTTACGGTTTACGAGGCAGATGTTCCCGTTCCCGGAATGCTGGTCCGACGCCTACATCGTTGAGAGAGCTGTGGACGATGGAGCTGATCATGAGGACGAAGAAGGGTCCCAAGAAGTGCCGACAACGGCAGAAACAAGAAACTTGCTGCGCCTGCTTCGCAGCAAGGTAGAATGCAGCCATGGCGACCAACAATTGATGCTATCCATTGGGCAGCTCGAGAACGCCTTTTCTGGGACCAGATGAGAACGTGAAACAGGCGAGCATCACGCAGGTCGCCTTCCGCAATAATATTTTTTCCCCCTAAGAATTGTTATTACGAAAGCTCCACTGTGCAGTGGGGCTTTGCTACGAGCACCAGCTCTCATTTCAGTGACCTAGCCACAAATTTTGAGCATTTCGCTTAACTCGAAAGTCCGCTTATCTCGAAATTTTCAGCGGATTTCACGACATCGAGTTAACGAGGGATATAGTGCTTTTTATTCGCCCGTTCCGAACAGTCCAGGGGCGAAATTTTCAGATTTGTCCGTTTCGCGTCCGTTTCAAAGTGTTCGTTTCGAGTGAGCCCTGATTGGATGAAGGCAGACGACCGGATGTGACGCTAGCACATCCGTTGGTCAGAGGCTTCGCAAGTGAAATTATACATCACGACTGAAATGAACCTTTTCGAAACGGAAACAATTCAGAATTCCTACCCTCAGCCCTTCCTGGACAATCAGGAACTGCTTTCTCAATTGAAATTGTACGGGAGAGGAATACGGGGCTGCTCTGGAAAAGTTCGGGGCAGTTGGAAACGGCAATTTATTATTATTTATTTAGAAGGGGTGACTGAAGGTCTAGTCAGGGCTGGGAAAGGCGGTAAAGGAGGCGAGGGCGTCTACATCATCTTGTATATCCCCGTGGTACTTGCGGAAGTCCACAGGGACATGACAGCATCTTTTGAGATCTTCCGGCCCAGAAAAGACGATGCCCACTCCTGGAGGATCTTTAAGTTACGCCGAAGACGGACTCCTATCTCCGCCGCGAGCCCCGAGCATTCCCACGTATATTGACAAAAAAAAAAAAAAATGCCGGGCCATCTCCACTAACGTGAAACCAGGGAAGGGGCGAAGCATGCAGTGTATAATTATATTCTTGGCGCCTCGGTGTTTTTGCCCACGGATATGAAACCGTTGGGGGTAGAGGTATACCGCTTTGCTGTAAAAACCTCGTGTCTTTGGAGCACGAAGCGTTCTAGCGCGAGGCGTAAACGGGTTTACCGGTGTTTTAGTATCGTTACTAGATCAGCCGACGATTACGACGACTACAGGAGACGCCAACAGCCCCAGACCCTTAGGGACTTCGCCCCTGATGGGAGAGACCAAGAGTTCCTGCATCGTGGTAGCTAACACAACGGTGACGTCGACTCTCTGTCGACTCGTAGCTGTTTTCAGTCCTAAAAGTGAGGCTGTTTACTGCACGAAAGTGAGATGCTGCAGTTATCTTTTGAAACGCATTTTATCGGTAATTGTATGCTCTTGCGCTGCTTTGTAGATTAGCAAAAGAAATGCGCCGCTTCTTGCTGGTTATTTATTACAGCAAAGCTGCCTGTAGCTGGGATCCAGCAGATCATCTCCGGCAACAGAGCGATGTAGACAAGAATCGCACGCGAGCGTAGCGCCACGTTGCGGCGCCCACTCAAACTTACCGGGATCGTAAAACTGTGCGTCTTAGCTTCAGCGTATGGATAACAGGAAATGAAAAAGAGTCCTAGGGTCTTCATAATATTTTAAAATAAGACGGCTTATATTTTTCTTGAAAGATGTCTTAAAGCAATGCACTTGTGTGTAGAGGTAAAGCCCAGTCTAAAAAGACCAGCGCAAGCTTGGTTTTTGTAAGATGGCTTTCCCACATTGACAGCTGCGCAGTGAAGCACGTCCACCTTCGGAGGGAATATCATTACATAAAGTGGCTCTAATTCTTGTTTTATCGAAACCATCCCGAAACAAATTATATGACAATTAGCCGCTAAGACGAGTCTAACATTGCGCCGAGTTTTCTTTACTTTCCAAAATTAAATAGTTGACAGTGAAGTCGTAAATATTGGGGATTCTCATCCGCTGTCAGTACATGGGCTTTTGCGGGACGGGAAATAGCCCGCCCCATGTTTGTCCACTGGAATGAAACTTTAATTCGTCAATGTTTCGTTCAGGTGGTTAGCCAGGAAGTGTGCTCAATCGCAAATTACGAACGTGTTTTGCTTCGTGCCGCCCTTGGAGTACGACCCGGTCAAAGCACATTGTCACTCACGTTGGGGCTCGGCACCACAGCTTTGCTGGGGCGGTATTCCCGTGTTTTGTCCCTTTTGTGTCCCTTTCAAAAGTGTCCCTTTTGAGCGAGCCCTGATTGGCTAAAAGCGAACACCCGGATGTGACGCCACGCAAGCACGGCGGAGCTATGAGCCATGGCTACTCGGAGCAGACGATTTGGAGCAGACGATTTTTCGTCGCCTTATTGTTGGTTCGCTCGCGGAACAAAAAACACATAAAAGATACTCTGATACGGTTTCACTTCTTTAAAGTGCGTTTGCAAGAACAGTTACGGTATTTGAATCAAAGGCCCACTGCTTAACCGGAAGTACGTCACGATGAAAGGGACGCAAAAGGAACGTTTTCAAAGAGGACAGTTACGAGAATACCGCCCCTGGTCATCCTTTTGGAACATCTTGATGGTAGCGCACGGACACTGATACCCCTGCTACACTAGCGTCCGAATGCCATTTGAACCAAATGTCATTTGACTCAAATGGCAAGTTGCGCTGCTACACTAGGCTTTGAAATGCCATTCGGCTCGAATGACATTCGAGCCAAATGAGCACCGAGAGAGACATTTGGGATTTCAAATGCCATTTCTAGCACTCTCGCACGCGCAGCGTCTTTGATCGGCAATAAAAAAAAAAAAATATTACTTCCATACATAAAACAAACGAAATATTGTTGTTTGTGGAACTTTGTTCCCGGTTCACTTACGTAAAATATGGAATAATCATATTTAATTTTAATACTCTCAAAACCAATGGTTCAGCCGCAAAAAATAATAAAACCACGCAAACAGCCACCACATTAGAGTCAAAACTGGTGTCCCTTTTAATTTGATACCATTTTACTGCCTTAGACTGCTCCTAAATTTGATTGTTGTATTATTGTACGAAAACGGAGCGGGGCGACAACAGCGCCACTACAGCACGGCGAGCAATTGTGAAAGCTTTGAAATGCCATCGAAATTGTAGTGTAGCATGGCGGATTCTAAATGGCATTTGAAGCACCCCATTTGAGTCAAATGACATTTGGTTCAAATGACATTCGGACCCTAGTGTAGCCGGGGCATAAGAGAGGAGACGACAAATCACAGCGCTGACTCAAGTTTTTCTTTTTTCTTTTTGCGAGTTCCCTTGTGATTTAAACAGAAGATATCAGTTGCGAGTGAGCGCTGTGGTTTGTCGTCTCCTTTCTTAGTGTCCGTGTTTAAGTGCGCTACCATCAAGATGTTCTAAATGCAATACCAACTACAGTTGTCACTTCTACTGGTCATGCTTCTTCGCTGAGCGGAAGGGCGCTGTATTTCCAGTCAACTTTCCAATTTTCGGTTGTTTACAACACGTGATATTTGTCAGCTTTCAACAACAGTTCTACTACAGGCATGGTCCAGGCAGCACTTGAGAAACTGCAAACATGACCTTTAGTCCGGCAAGCACAATTCAAATTTTGTCCTATGACAGCGTCGAAGAATCACCGGTGGCTAAATAATTATTAGTGTGCGACTCTGTATACTAATGCTTTTTTTTTTCTTACCAGGGACGGAATTATCAGCTTTTAGGGGCTCGGACTATTGGTGTCTAATGTCGTCGTAACCGCCATCTCATGTAGTCTCTGTACTAAAACACCGGGACACTCGTTCACGCCTCGCGCTATAGAACGTAACGCGTACTAAAAAAAAAACATTGGGGCACTCGTTTACGCCTCGCGCTAGAACGCTTCGTAACGCGTACTAAGAAAACACCAGGACACTCGTTTACATCTCGCGCTAGAACGCTTTGTTCTTCAACGACAGAAAACTTTTACAGCAAAGCTGTTTACACCATGCCAACGGTTTCATCTCCGTGGACAAAAACGCCAAGGCGGCAAGAATACGTTAAAACAGTGCATGCATGCTTCCCTTCTCCCCAGGTGTCACGTCACTGGAGATGGCCCGGGATTTTTTTAAATATTTCGACGCCAAGTTCGGGGTGGACCGTGCGACCTTGCGTTAGTGACGCAAATCTCCCGGTTTACTAAATCCAATGAATCTTCGCCCAGCAAATAACGACGTGCATAAGTACCCTGCTGGAAGCCAGCGCGGTGGTGGACTTACGTAATCACATTCACTCAACAGTGCGGCACTACAGGCCTCCCGCCAGGGCAATGCCCGGCCGGCTTGGGGACGAGCGCTTTTTATCTGGTAAAATTCATTATTCCCGCCATAAGCCACATCGATTATTAGTGCGCTACGCGCACGCCAGGAGTCGTCCTCTCCCAGTTTAGGGTCTCAGGCTCCCGACGCGGATGGTTATACAGCGCGTGGGATACATCGGCCCTGCCACCAGGCCGGAGGTTCTCGCGTGTCGGCGACAGTCCGCACCTCTACAAAGCCTCTTATCTGTTTCCAACAGGCGCCGTGGGTGATAATCCACTACCTGCTCACGACCGTTCACAGTCCACACTGGATATCGATACGGACGACGAGCGTCAAAGGCAGAAATGTAACAGGGAAATGTCAAAATGGCGCGCAATGTGCAAATGTACAGTCATAGACGAATGAAACGCAAACAGAAAAATATGGACCGGAACACACAAATAGCGCGATTTCTTTCCGGACAAATCGAACTGAGGCGTGGGTTACTGACGAAATTAAGGAAGATCACACTAACGCGTAAGACTTGAAGGTAGCGAAGCTGTACGCAACCTCCACGACGATCACGACCCTCACGACGGTTTAATACCCCTGTCACACGGCATATCTAATGTCATTCAAACTGAATGACATTAGCTGTTAATGACATTCGGCTCGGCAGTGCGGGTCTACACGGTGGAACAAATGTCATTTGATTGTGAGAGCGGTGACGATTAGCGAGCTCGCAAAACCGCAAAATTACATTTCAAGCGCATCTAGAATGTTTTCACAGGTAATATTTTTTTTTGAAAAACGTAACAAAGAAATATTTTTTTAGAATAGAAACAAGAAAAGCCACCGATTTAGGTGACATCAGTAGACATCACAAGCTGAGACAAGTCTGCAAAAAATCCGGATTAGGGTAGCGCGCGCACTGGGGACGAGATTTTCTTTTTTGTTAGTACTGGTTTGTCTTCTTTATTTTAACAACAACACAAAGAAGATAATATAAGCTTACTGACAGTTTTTAGAAACAGTATCCTTTGGTTTATTACTGAATTTCCCTGTCTAGGGACGCGCTACTGCTGTCGAGGCTACTCATTTGGCCACTAACTGAGGTCCGGGACCTCAGTTAGCCGCTAAATGTCATTCGCTTCAAATGTCATTCGGTATTCTCGTGTAGCGCCGAACTAATGACGTTTAGAGCGAATGACATTTGCTCTAAATGTCATTAGATCTGCCGTGTGACAAGGGTTTAAGTCCGCAATTGCAGCCGATTTGCTTCATCTTCGCTGCCGCAACGACCTTACTTCATCATTGTTGCTACAAGTGTGAGCTTCTTTCTTTTTTTTTTTTTTTAAGTGATAATCATTGGACATCGCCTTGGAGTGTCTTTCTCGTTCCGGGCCAGTGTTGCCACGATTACGGCGAACGCTGGAGTTTTTTTTTTTTGCCAATTTTGGCCAATCTCCCTAAGTGGGTATGCTTGGCTTGGCAAACGTGCACCAGAGGCGCTGGGCGGTCGCCGCGAAGCAAGCACACACGAACTCCCAGCATTTTCTTGGTTTTGTTAACTGCGGACACGAAAAATTACGATAGCGCGTCATTATTGGACTTCTACGAGCAGTATTTTTTCAAATTTGTGTGTTCCGGTTTATATTTTCGTGTCCGCATTTCATTTGTAGGCGTCGCTTTCAATATAAAAAGGAAAAAAAAAACCCCAAGTGCCACCGCGCGTTGAGGTAAAATCGAAGTAAAAAGACAGAACACAAATGTCCTAAAGCGTTGACTAAAGGTGTGTAGAAACGTTATTTGACCATCCGCGCGAAGTCATGGCACAAATTTTATTTTTGCAGTGCTCGGGCGGACACCGAGAATTGCACTGCACAGATACGTTGCCAGAGGTCCCTCCGAGAGTGAAGGCGAAGTAACCTATACGCAGAATGGACAAAAGACGACCGCCAGTAGTGGCGCGAAATACAAGTCTGGGTGTGTTTCATTCATTTAGTTCCCGGAAAGGCTTCGGCGAGGGTAGGAGCAATTACGCACTCGAATTGAAAACGAATTTTGGACTCCAGCTATAGTATGTCTCATAACACGATACTATCGGAAGTTCGTCGCAGCATGGAGCAGAACTATGATGAGTGCAGCAGACAATACTGCTGTCACTGCCGTGACTCCATGAATAAATTAGGGATTGTTGGTCATAGTGACGTATTTTAAGAACTCGCCAGGTGGCCTTCATGGTTATTCAAAAGTCCTTTGACTTTATTATGGCAGTTTTCTTTTTACTTTCCCTCCAGGGAGAAAGTGCAGTGCTACGCACTTTTTCTCCCTTACGGGAGACAATTCCGTCTAGAAGGCTGCAATCGAGCTGGAATCCCTAGTGCTACAAGTTCACGCGTATCGTTCACTTATGTCGCAGACTGAAGTTGTTCCGCGGGCCCACCTGTTGTGCAAAGGGCCGCGCTGGGCAAGCACGGCTGCCCGCGCGCGCTCCATCGTAGCGCGGAGCCTCCCCGGTCGGCGACAGTGAATGCGCGGCCACCGCCATCTGGCGGGCGGTGAGGGAGGAGGTGCCGCGGCGGCGGCGGCAGCGCCGGGAACGCAGGAGCGCACTTCCTGCCCGCCGCCCACAACGCTGCTGGGGAAAGGAGGCGGCGCTGCCTTGTTACCGAGCGCCGCCGGTAATCCTCGGCGGCCATAGCAGTGGAAGAAAGCCCTCCCCGAACGCTGGATTATAACCCCACCCCGGGCAGCAGCGGATTAAAAATCAGCCCGCGTCTCTCTCTCCTCCTCCCCCTTCTCCGTCAGGGAGCCGCTGCCGTTCTCCTCCCCCTCCTCCCTCTCGGCCTCCTTCCTTACTCCGGGGCGGCGAAACCGAAACTATTCATGGGCGGCCATCGGCATGTATGATATAATGAAGGCGGTTGGCCGACGCAAATCCCCGGGAGCGCCCCCGAAAAATTGTTCCTTTGTGTCCATATCGGTATCCAACGACTCCCCCCGGCCCCTAATCCGCCCGTGGGGGTGCTCCCCGTAATAATCCCCCCTTTTGTCCAAGTGAGCAGCGCAGATGCGCTTCCATTCACCGGCGCCAAACCGGGAAGGTGCCGCCGATGTCGGCCGCCACACAGCCACGGCCCAGCCCCCCTGCTGAACCCCAATTAGGACTCCGGAACCCCGACAGGAAGAAAAAAAAAATGGAAACGCTTTTTTTCCCGGGCGCCGCGCACGGTCCCCGTGATCGGCGGAGCAGACAGGACACAATGCGCTTCGTCGCCGTAGCGCTGCCGCTTTCACGTTGAAACGGCGCGGGCATAGGACGCCTCCTTGCGGCACGCCGGCGCCTGCGTTCTAACCCGGGTGGCATTGCCGACGACCAAAGCCTCTTCCTTTGCGTGCCGCCTTCTCGAGACGTGCTTGGCAAGCCCTCGCGTGGACACTGCGTGCCTTTTTAGTTCAGAAGCGGTATTCCCCGACGCGGAGGCCCTATTGTTGGAGCTCACTTTCTTAGTTCAACAAGACAGACACCAGTACACAGTGTGGAAGACGTCGCGACAATCCCTCTCTCTCTCCCTTTCCCCAGCTCGCAAAAGCTGCGGACAAAGCGTACCTTTTTCCGCCGGCTCGAAAAATCCCTCTCCACCACACTCGCTTAGTTAAACAGATGGACACACACGCACGCATATACGGTACAATGTCAGACGGAATAGTTCGCCCTTTCGTACATACGTAGCTGAATCTACGTCCTTTTTTACTCCTTCGGCGGAGTGCAGATAAGAAGATAAACCCCTTTCAGGGAGAGTACAACCTTCTCGGTTGCACAAATGCATACGAGAGAAGAGGAGGAGTCACTGAATCCGCTTTCTTCAGAGAGACTGCAAATATGTAAGATGAGATTACGACTACACACGATAGAGTGTGCACAAACTGACGGCGCCTGTGTGCGAGAACGTCCCACTTCCCTATTGTCGGTACCCGCTAAAGTCGCTTTCCGTGCTCTGCTAAGTACAACAGAGACTCGGAAGAACGCCGCATCGCTTGATACGTGAGACGGGGAGAGAGGTAAGTATTTGATAAACTCTGCAAGTACCTAAATCTGGAAGCTTAGCCACCCACAAAAAAAGTTAAGCGGTTTAAAAGCGATTAAAGATCTTCACGCCCATACGATCGAGTGCGAGCAAGCGATGTTAGCGACGTCATGTACGAAGTCGATTTGTACGCGAAAGACAGCGCCATTGTCGCACCGACGCAAGTACGCTTCGATGCGATTTGATGCCAACGTGAGCTTGGTGAGGACCACGGACGAAACTCTTTACGTGCAAGTACACGGCTTCTTGCGAACATATCGAGCTAATTTCGTAACTGCACCAGAAAACAGCGCAAACACAACAAGGTTAGAGGTTGATACGAAATACGCCGACAAAACATGGTCAGTGTGAGGTTCTTCGCGAGTTTTCTGCCGTACTCGCATATGTTGCTTGAAGGTGACCCTTGTATTTGCTCTGTTGTCAACCTATGAAAAGAGCTCTCCTCCGACCTCAGTTTTTTTTACTCAACGCATTATCCTCTCTCTCTCTCTCTCTCTCTCTCTCTCTCTCTCTCTCTCCGTTGTGACAAATTTGACGCCAATTATCGTCACTACGTTCACGTTGGTCACTGCCTACCACTATAGTGACGTCAGTTCCCTTATTTTTAAACTATAAGCTCTGATGCTCCGAAATGAACGCCTACACGCAGACATCAAGCTAGTTATGAGAGACCGCAGGCGTCGGCTCGCTCATGGAGCAAGTGTGATGCGCATATATACATAACGCGCATACGCTCGAAAAAAAAAGTCATCGTGACGAGAATTATGAATGCGGGCAGCTGTTTCAACGATATCGCGGCGTGTATCGCGTTGCTGCAAAGCGACGGACCCGCAAGTCGGTCGTATACGATATTCAGAGTATACCCCCGCGACGGGCGAGGCAATCGCACAAACTGAACGCGAGATGTATATCGCGACTAGCAGCCGGCGACGTATATACGTATCACGTCACAAAAGACACCGCCGCATTGTGAAAACGGTCCCTCTTGCATGCGGCATGATGTAAAGAATGGCGAATGCATATGCGCAAAACTCAGCACCGTCCCCAATGGAACAGCCGCAAAGCTCAGCGAGCTCGCATGGGAAAGGTCCCGAGAGGACGCGTAGGATGCAGTGATATACCGCCTGGTGCGGCGATGGACGACGCTTTTATAACTTATCGTATTCTTTGAACATGAATGGGACGAGTTCGGTTCCTTGAGGCACACCGTCGGAGACGGACACGGAACGGATGACGGTGCGCAGATTGGGCATTTTACTAAAGGGTGTACACACTCCTGCGCGAAGAACATGCAACCAACCTGAGCAAGGACATCAGCATAAATAACACATCGCGGAGAAGCCCCCAAAGGCGGGCCAAGTACTTAAAAAAAAAAATCATGCAACCGAATGCATCCGTCCGACAATGCCGGCTCTTTACAACACACGTTGAAACAACAGCGACAGCAAAGTTTTACTTACGTATCGATCAGGGGACCGCGCTTTATAATGGATGCGGTCCTTCGTTTTGTGACAAAGGGCGATCCCCTGGCCGACACGAAAGTAAACCTTGACGTTGCTG
Source organism: Haemaphysalis longicornis (assembly GCA_013339765.2). Classification (NCBI taxonomy): domain Eukaryota; kingdom Metazoa; phylum Arthropoda; class Arachnida; order Ixodida; family Ixodidae; genus Haemaphysalis; species Haemaphysalis longicornis. The sequence continues at coordinate 118,558,056 of CM023455.1, forward strand.
TTTCAACGTGTGTGCGACATTTATACCCGTGCCACACGTACACGAAAAATGACATTAAGTATTTAAGGCCGAGATACGGCGGTAGACCTTATTTGGGCGGGCCGTGCTACACACGAAAACACAAAGGCATTAAATGTGTGAGGCATGATGGTTATAATGACCAAAAAGAGAAATTCACTCATATTTTAGAAGTTTTTAACACAGCGAAAAGCGTCTTACAAAGGTTAAAAATGTGTTTTGTGAAAGAAAACGTTGTGAGAAATAGTGTTTTCTAAAAAAATGGTTTGAGCCCTATCTAAAAGTGGCTTCAGCAGCTTCAGTCTCCTGCCAGCGGTAGCAAAGTCCGAAAATTTCAAAACGAGTAACGCGGTGTTTTGCCCTCTGCCGCTGTTTTAGTGAACTTCGTCTTCTTCAGAACTTCGCCACAAAGAGTGCACACACAAAAAAATCGTCTTACTTCGAAGTTCCGCTACGTTTCCGCGTCAACACACTGGCGCTGAGAGTTTAGTTGGTTTCATTAGGTGCTAATCGCGTTCGAGAGTAGACAGACTTGAAACGTTCGTGAAGGCAAATGAGTTGTGCGGAACACCTTAAACCAAAAATGGCATTAGAGCGAATGGAATTTTTTTGCGGGTAGCAGCGAATTAACGGCATCAAAACTTACGGCATTAGGCACTTAATGGCATTTTTTTCGTGTACCTATGGCACGGGTTCATTCAGTTTTTTCGCTCTCTTTGCGAGTTTGCTTTGTTTTGAGATTGTACATATACACATAAAGTGCAGCGTTACTTGCCCCAGCTCAACGGCGTGAATGAACAATGGCACTGTGCACATTGTAGATTGTTTTTGCCACGCAAGTATGCGGTTCTAGGTAGGGTACATATTTACATATAGAAGTATGCGTCACAAGCGGAATTGGCACAGCGTACACAACCTTTCCGGTTAGTTTGAGTTCATTGGTAAGAACAGCGCGCGCGTCACGCGGCATCCATAACACAGGCGCGCAGCATGCACGCATCATGCAAATAAAAATACGGAACGATTCAGGGGATAAAAGGACCCAGAGACAAACAAGAGCGAATATTCCGCCACTTATATCAAGCCCGTTGTACCCGGAGTCAGCATTCAAGACCACGTATGGCTGCAATTGCAGCAGTCAGAAGAAATTCTGGGTCGATCCAATTAAGCGTGAACGTCACTGTAGTCACCTCCGAATACGACCGGTAAACCACATGAAGCGCATTGGGGGGGGACACTGTTGCAAACGACTACGAATAGTACATTTAAATCTTTTTTTTTAATTTCTTGCAACTGAGGCGCTGACACGTTTCTCAGCACTAAAGCCATTCGCAACACAGTAACCATTCCCAATAAACTAGCCTTTCGCAATAAACTAGCTATTCGCAGCACACTAGCCATTCGCAATGCACCTGTTCACAACACACTAGTCGTTCGCAATAAACTAGCCTTGCGCAACACACCAGCCGTTCACAATAAACAGCTGTTCACAATACACTAGCCGTTCGCAACACCCTAGCCGTTCGCAACACCCAAGCCGTTCGCAACACCCTAGCCGTTCGCAACACCCTAGCCGTTCGCAACACACTAGCCTTTCGCAACACTAGCCGTTCGCAACACACTAACCATTCGCAACATACTAGCAGGCCGCAACACACTATAGCCATTCGCAATAAACTAGCCATTCGCACCACACTAGCCGTTCGAAGTACTACCGCCATTCTGAGCCCATAGCCGCTCGGAGCACAGAGGTCATCGACGCAGTGAATTTTCCCCATGTAGTTAACGCTTTACGAAACCATGAAGGCGTTTTTGTGCCACTGTTTTCGGCGTATACGACGTGCTTTTGGCTCTGAATTCCTAAAAGCTGGGGTTATACAGTGAGATGAAACTCATCGGCTCCTTTATAAAGGAGACAGGATCGAAGAGCATGCTGACAGCATCAGAAAGTGTTGACAGCATCCACGGATGTCATGCCTGGTAACACGTTCATATGTTAGCAAAAAACAAAGCTCATACGCACCCCGTTCAACTGAGGACAGTGAAACAAAGAACAAAGCGCTATCAAAACAATATAGTATTTGTAAAGCTCCTTAAGTGTATTAATGCTCTGTCGCTTTGCAATAAGGGAGTGCTGTGTTTCCGGTGGGCTAAAAAAACAGTCGTCCGTCATAGATTGTAGGACAACGCAGCAATACAGCGTGAAACATTACGTTTTTGCACTGGACGTGTTGCCCTCCCCCCTCCTTTCTTTCCCAAGAGTTAACTCGATGAAACGACTCGCTTTCTAGTTGCCGCAAATTCAACCTTGTTGCAGCAGGGAATTGTCTACACACTTTCAGTTATATGTCCTCCTGAAGCAACGGGGCAGTGGAATGTTATTACTACCTCCACGGCAACACGATTTCCCTTTCAAACCGCGTTCTTTGTCCAGTCGGCGGTCTCTATCACACCGACAAGCGGGAATACGCGTCACTAGTACAAGTACGCGACTCTTTCTTTTTTCCTTCGTTTTTCCTTCAGGGACATCAGATACAGCCGGCGGCAACACGGTGTCTGTCTATAAAGCATGCAAAGTGTCTCACTCGGCGCTCCGCCGTCGCTCTGTCATCGACGCATCGTGGATCGCGCGCATCCATCACTGACTGCGACTCGGTACAGCACGCCAACAACAGGGGCCCTCGCCTCCGACATGCCCATGCATCAATGACAGCTGCGGGGGCCGGGGTGTTCCCCAGGGGGCGCTCATCTCCCCTACTACCTTCCTCTTCGAGCGGGAAAAAAACAATGCCGGATCTTGCCGAAGCGGCCTCTTCGCAACCGTAGGAGAAGGAACTTGCGGTGTTCGGAGCGGCGTTATTGCGTCAGGCGCGCGAGGAGTTTACAGCTGAGTCGTGAGCGGCGCCGTTCTTTTATGGACCGACGACCGGCGGCCCGCCGCCCGCGCCGCTAGGGGGCGATGCGAGCGGCAGGCTCGGTCGTAAAAGGGACCCCGCGCTGTGTTTTACGCGGCTTCTGAAGATCGGAGATGCGCTTCGAGAGCACGGTCGGTAACTTTTTTACGCGCGACTTTGGGCACCCCCGAGGAAGCCACCGGCGAAGGCGCCGGCGGGGCGCAACCACGACCGACAGGTATACATGCCCAACGAGCGGTGTGGGACACGAGCGTGCGCGGGTGTGTTGACTCCTGCAGGTGCAACGCCTTGGGTCCGCTTCCCCTTCGATTATTATTTCATCGCCAAATGCGTAGAGGCGTACAACGCTACACAGGCTGTGTCAATCAGCTTTAGAGCAGACTGCAACGCTCGTGCGGTCACACTTATAAAGGCGGCACTCGCATAGTTCCTCAACACTTTTTTTCGAGCTGAATTTGTATCTCCTCAGCGTGTTTAGAAAAAATGCTTTCAATATCGAACGAGAGTTGAAACGAAGCGTTCCAAATTGAAGCTAACTAGCATTTATAATTATTCGCATTTGCAAGAAGACTCGTCCTCGCACGAATACGCGTGCACAAGTACCTCCGGCGGTCTAAGTCCACGCCAAGCCAATGTTTCAATCGATTCCCTGCGAATAAACGTTTCGTGGCTGGAGTCCACCCTCAACACGGCGTTGGCTCAATGCAGTACAATGTGAGTTACTTATATGGGTCATGAATATAAACTGAAAGTTTGGTCCATTCGAAAGATTAAGATTGTTTTGTTAGAATAACACTAACGCCACTTTTAACCCAAACTTCGCGCATATAAACTGTATAACGAGGAAGAATAGGCATGCGACACCCTAGTTACTTATTCGCACTGCACTTATGACGTACTATGGGCAGCTCGTTGCGAATGGATTAGGCTGAAAAATCCAAACGCTAATTAAGCAGGAATTATAAGCTTGCAGAACGAGTTCCTCGCGCTTAAATTTAGTGCACATTCTTCTTACAGCAGTACCAAGGGTGTGGTAAACTGCGGAAGTTACCAGCGAACACGTGAACACCGAAACACCAGTGCGCACTGCGCGCACTCAGCCGGTTATATCGGCGCAGCCATCCGGCGCGTTGAGCTTGCATTGGCCAACTGGCATAAGCGACATTGTCTTACGTGACTTTCCGTGACTTTCTCGAAATGCTTGCTATCAACCGTAACAAAAATAAGCCAAGTACAAATACGGTCAAAAACAGAGTGCGGTCCTAAGAAGTAGCGTGGCGCCATCTAGGAGGACTGGCGGTATAGACAAGGCGTTTCGCCATTCGCTGCAGCCCTAATCAGCATACTAACCTGCCCTCCATGAATACGTCATCGCAGACGTCACAAAACACGAAACGATTTAGCGGGAGAATCAAAATTTTGGCTAAAATTGTTTAATTTTTCAGTGAATAACGCATCGTTTGTGACCGGACAAGCACCATGGGCGCTACAAAACACCAACTTTTTTCGACTAAAACAAACTTGTATTTTGTCTTCATGGTTCGCGGTCACGACCACCATGATAGGCGGGGGCGCCCATGCTCGAGACGTTAGCGACAAGAGGAATCGGAATACGATGACCTCCAATTCTCACAAGACATCCCCCTCCTCAGGAAATACTTGTGATAAGACATTACAGGATAATGACGCGACACTGTGACAGAGATATACTATTTCCGGTGAAATCAAGACATGAACCATGATCCATATCTCCAACAGGGATCGTGATGAGTAACATGTGGAAGGAATAAGGACAAGGAAGATGCCGAGCCCGCTATTCAACCGGGAGTAAGGTGTATGCAGAGAGAAGAGAGACAGACACACACAGAGAGAAATAGCAATAATGAATATAAGCCAGAACACAATAAGGAGAAGACTTTTGTTACTCGTGGATACCGAATTTGCGCTTCTGTCACCCTTTATCGTTGTAACTGAGCCACGCGATAATGGACCATTTTCCAGTAGCGCTCTGCGCATGCGCTACTCTCGCTCCCAGCGACCGATCCGCCATTATTGGGGGGGGGGGGGGGCAAAATGTAAACAAAACGACGCCATATTGGATTAGCCAGTTGCAAACGCTCAGCCGGCTATAGGTGCTGCTCCGTTTTCTGAGTCCTGAAAGCAGCAGACCGGTAGGCGCTACCGCTGCCATCGAAAAATTTCTCAGCCAGCAAAACCATGAGTTCCGCCTGAGGCGGCTTTTTGAACTGCGCAGGGCAGGCAAAAAAAAAAAAGGAGGGGGGGGGGGGGGGGGGGCGTGTTCTTCTATAATCCCCAAGTGTGGTTCGGGAGGTCGCCGCAAGAGGGCTACGCTACTGGAAAAAGGTCCATTCGACTTGCCCAGAAAGAGGTGGCCTAATTCGTACGTTTTATGATCATATTTTTCTGCATTCGTATTTCGTTTGTCCGCGACTGTGTACCCGCCGATCCGCCGGTTAATTTAGCAAACAATGGTTCAATGCTTGGAAATGGCTTAAGGGATAACGCACTACAGCGTCACAAGGATTTCTCCCAGATCAGGTTAAACGGGAGGAGTAAGTTTTTTTTTTTTTGCATATTTATACCTCTGAGAACCATTGACTATTGTTTGCACCTCGCCCGAGACAATCACAAAGTCCATAAACCTCGGCGAAAAAAAAAAAAAAAACAGATCCCGCGTTCCTTACACCACCAACAAACGCATTGTTACCCTCTGGCGTCAACTAATTTAACCAAGGTGGCACCCTTAGCCCCACGCTTTCTTTTTTCCCACAGACACCGCACTCCCATCGGGCGATGAATATGAATAATCACCGCTCTTAGCCAGACGCGCCGACGGGGTGGGGCATTAGTAGAGTGTTCCACGACAGCAATGAGTATATTACTCCCCGCGACGAGAAAGCACAGGCGCATATACACGTGACAACCAGCAGACGTGCGGAGATCCAGTAGTTTATGCACCCTTTTCGCCTCAACGTGGCCAACGCAGGGAGCGAGATGAAGCGGTCGACGCCAGATGTGCGGACGAGGGTTAAGGAAAGAGGGGGGGAGGGAGCGCGCATGCCAGCACAGCGGGGGTGGTCGATGGAGTCCCACGACCACGCGGAGCCGCGACTCAGAGCTCCGACGCTCTCTTTTCGAACCCCCCTTCATCCACATCCTCCTCCTCCGCCTCCTCTCTCCAGACTCCGGGCGAGGCCACCGTTGCCCGCCTCCGGGTCGATATCGCGCTGGCCAATGGAGCCCTGCTCCGTGTGGTGGTGCCGGGATGCTTAGGACTGGGAGGAGGCTATGCTTCTCGCAGCAGGCCTCCCCTTGATCGAATGCGCTAAGGGTCCTCTCGACGACTCCAAGAGCGCACCGGCGTCCGGAGGGGACGACCGGCCGTCCGGGCTAACAGTGGTGTACAAGCCACTTGGCCTGCCGTGAGGTGGCGTACATGTCACCGGATTTTGTCATCGAGGGGCAAAAATATGTACAAGTTGGGTGGGTTTTGTTATACGGCGGCGTGCCTTCTGTCGGTATCGATTCTGCGAGTGTGTGTGCGTTCCGCAAGGGTGCACCCGGCGTTCGGAGAAAGAACTGCATAATAAGGACGCCTTGGCGTAGTGTGAGGGAAATCACAGACTTTGCCGCAATGCTGTGTGCTGCCACTCCCTCGTGTCATGTCCCACAATGCGGCTGTTACTGTTGCAACTGCAGCACAAAATTATGGAGAAAAGAAAACTGAATGTTTCCTGCACGCTCTCTATAATCTTGCCCCGTATTCTTACTTTTGCAGGGGTTGAGCAGGCGGTAGTCCTGGGCGGCCAGAAATCATTGAGGTACACCAGGGGTATGCCTAACGCAGTTTCAGGTGTTGCAGTTAATTATAGCCAGGCATCTGCATGCGCCTGCCCTTAAATATCGCGTTCTGTGGTGTGAATATGATGCGTCATTAACGAACACAAACCGGATGTTCTATCAACCCTGCGTAGGAGGAATATCATTTCATACGTGGTACGCACACGTAAATTCATACGTGGTACGTACACGATGATACGCAGACGTAAATCCCTTGTGTTGCAGGGTAAACATTTAGTGCCCTTCTACTGTGTGAAGAAGGATGACCAGCAAAGCTACGGTGGCGAGCCTCAACGTGAGCGACAATATGCTTTGACCGGGTCGTACTCCAAGGGCGGCACGAAGCAAAACACGTTTGTTTGTAATTTGCGATTGAGCATACTTCCTGGGGCGGTATTCTCGTAACTGTCCCTTTTGAAAACGTCCCTTTTGCGTCCTTTTTATCGTGACGTACTTCCGGTTAAGCAATGGACGTTAACAATATGTTTGCCGCGCTTGCGTTACGTCACTTCCGGTCGCTAGCTTTTAGCCAATCAGGGCTCGCCAAAAGGGACACTTTTGAAAGGGGCGCAAAAGGGACAAAACTCGAGAATACCACCCCTGGTTAATTACCTGAGTGAAACATTGACGAACTAGAGATTTATTCCAGTGGACAAGCATGGGGATGTCCGTTTTCCCTCCCGCGAAGCTCATGTTTTGAAAGCAGACGAAAATTTCACCATATTTACAACTTCACTGTGAAATATGTAATTTTGTAAAGTGAATAAAACTCGGCAAATTGTAAGACTCATCTTAGCGGCTAATTGTTATAATTTCTTTTGGAGATACCTTAAATAAAACAAGAGCCACTTTCTGTAACGATACTCCCTCCGAAGGTGGGCGTGCTTCACTGCGCGACACTAAATGTGGGAAGGCCATCTTACAAAAACCAAGCTTGCAACAATCTCTTTATTGTTGGCTTCACCTCTACGCGCGCTGCATTGCTTAGAAGACATGTTTTCAGGGGAAACATAAGCCGTTTTATGTTAAAACATGAAGGCCCTAGAACAGTTTTGTTATTTTTTTATAATTTTTTCCCGTGCACTAAAGGTGCGGTAGACAGTTTTACAATCCCGTGGATCCGAGTGGGCGTGCAAAGTGGCGCTACGCTTGCGTGCCATTTTTGTCTACATCACTCTGTTGCCGGAAAAGATCTGCTGGATTCTAGCCATGGACAGCTTTGCTCTACACACCCCGCCGGTATAATGAACGCGAAAACGTGAAACACTTGACTGTGAAGTAAGCATTACGTTGCTAGTATTGATGCAAAATCAGATGAAAGAAAACGAACTCTTGCTTTTCCGCAACCCGACGGAATAGGAATAACTGTACCATTTGCAGCTCATGTTGTTGCGTGCACGGAGGCCTATTAAACCGTCGGGATAGGATTTAGGTACATGCGCAAGATGAATGCTCTTGTTGCGTGAAGCACCGACAGATTTCCACTCGGTATACTAGGCATGCGACACAGTTATGGTCATGAGTGCACAAATTACCAGTGAGAACGGCTGAAAAAGACAAGCCTTCGAATCCAACGCCATGCGTCATAATATGCGAAACACCCAAAAACAGGAGTTCCCCAAGGATTAACACTATGACCAACGCTGTTTGTAGCTGCCATGAAAATCAGGGAAACACTTAGTTTCCCTCGAAATGTGGATTAACGGTCCGGGCGAGAACACATACAGGGAAGCGAGGGGGAAAAGAATTCGAGCATGGAATGTAACCAAGAAATTTTCTAGAAGACTGCACCAAACAAGGCTAACTAAGCTAGTGGTGATACTGGCTTTCAGAACCCAAGCTGAATCAACCTAAAATGAGATTAGACGGAAAGCCCATACACAAGGTCATTGCAGCGAGAATGATGCACACACGGGCTGTTACTACAGTTGGTCACAAAAAAAAAAAGTACCAGCAGACGAAGACGAAGTATTCAGCCCAACTTCTGTGATTCTGTAAGAGCAATGACGTTCTGTGTTCATATCCCGTGGTTCTAGCAATGTGTAGGATCGCAGAGAGACATTCCAGTTTATGGAACACCGGTGACTCTTGAGTTGCCTTCTTCGGGCAGTGCAGTGTCATTTTTAGGTCACAACGACGAGTTTCCCCTCCTAATGCGAGATTACGTGAAAGCGACAGCAAGTCACCCATCGACTGAAAATCGGTATAACGTTGAAAACATACCGATTCTTACGGTATCTTTCTCGGCTCTGGACACACCTAGCCGCAGTGGTGGTGGTGGTGGTGGTTGCGAACAAGCCCCCGCCAGTGTGAGGGCCCGTTGACGAGCCCCCGAAGAGATGGAATCTTGACAGACACCCAGGCTCGGCGACAATGACCTCCCCGCATGTTTCCCCTCATCTCCCCTCTTTTTCTCGCCAATTTTCTCCATATCACTACACCGGGCCGGCGCAGCAGCAGCAGCAGCAACACACCCACGCGCGCTTGACCATCTACCGGCCGTACGCACAATGGACCCAGGCCGCGCTCAGACGCGTCAACGACAGGCGACAATAATCATGACGGGACCACGCACACAAACATATCCTGGGTCGGTCGCGCGAGCCCCCCTTTTACAGCTCCCCAAGACGGCGAAGAAAGGGTATACGAAGCACGCGGTAGAGCCACGCTTGTCAAGTCTCAATCACCGTGTCTAAATATCCCGCCACGGCGGAGGCAGCCTGTCTCCACACTGTGGGGAAATAGCCACAGTTCGAGCTCCCGTCCAAACAGTACGGCACGCGGTGTAAGTGTGGGGTCTCTCCTTTTCAGAATGCGGCCTCCAACCTGCAGCCCGCACAGGGCGTGCACCCCGGAGTGTGTTGTCCAGGCAGCGCGGACGTGACAGGGAAAGAATATGGAGCACAAAGGAACGTACGTGTGTGCATAATGGGTATGCAGTCGAGCGGTGCGATCTTTGTCGCGGGGAGGCGGCGGAGGCGCTGGCATGCAGTCTACCGCGAGGTCGTCGGTTCGACTAGCTGCGTACCAAGCCTTCAGTTTGACGGCTTGTCGAGCGCAAACCAGCTGACAGTAAAGATAAGGTGCGGTTGTTTCCACCTACAGAACAAAATTATTTAGGTGTTCCTCAAGGTGTGAAACTATGCCCGCTGCTTTTTTTTTTAAATATATTCTTGGCTTCCCGATACATGTGCACATTGTCATCACAACCCAGAACTGCATAATCTTTGTCATGGGTTGCTGGATAGCTGCAGAAACGAAACGTTACGTACTAACTCCCACTAGCTTGTGGGCAAAGAACGAAACGGCTCAGTGGCAGCAATTGAACGCGTCAAGTGAACGGCCGAGACAACTTCTGTTCACAATGACTCCAGGCTTACGGCCGCGCACAGGCTCCTCTCATCGCGTCTTAGAGTAAATTGCTTCACACTCAAACGAGATGCCCTTATAGAACATGGTTTGCATTAAGAATCTTGGCCGATCCCCCTTGAAGGGCAATACCTGAACAGCGGGTGTTGGCCTGCCAGTGTCACTTACTAGATGAGGAACTGGATGACCGCATGAATGTAACGATATCCACACAGTCCATGTGCAAAAATTAGGTTTTCTTCCTCGGTAGTTCGTTTCATTTTACTGTTTCGAAACTCTTAAAACGTCCGCCGTCTGGTCTATATACAATGTCATGAAACGTCCATTTCAAGGCATTCCGATGCGTAGTCCAATCTACCAAAGTTTCGCATGCGCAGTTATACCCTCCCGTCGACTTCGCCGAATAAATCGCCGCTAGCACACAGCTCAGGGGTAGAATGGTGGCTCCTGCAGGACGGGGAGCTTGAAAAGTCTATACATAAAACGCTCCTCCTAGATAGCCACGGCGTGGCCTGAACCACCACAGTTTTCCTCGACCACCAAAGGTTACGTGACGCGCCATGACCTTTCACCATGGTGGCCACTCCAAAAGCAGCCTTCAACTGATGACGTGGAGCACTCATCCCTGAATCCATTTCGAGGGCGACCATCAGCGGGCGAGGACCACGGAGTTGAAACAAACCACCGAAAGGGAAAGGAAAGAGAACAAAATAACCGAACTCCGAATCGAGGCGGGAAGAGAAAAGTGTGCGGCGACGACAAGACCAGCGGGAACGCCGCCACGTCCGGAGGCAACGGGACGCAGCGCCGCCTGCAGAAGCCTCGTCGAGAGGCACTCTTCCGGCGTCGTCGACATTCGCGCCCTTCCAGAGTGGCGCGCGGGGGTGCTCGCGCCATGCACTGTGTTTGCCCAAGGGCTGATCCCGGCTTAACTCTCGGCGCTGCTCGCCCGATTAACGGTTTCCGCCATAACCGCCGTCAGAGTCGTCGACGCTACGCCGGCGACAAGGCCTGGCGTCATCGCGTGCTGAAGATGGATTACACAAGACTCCCTAACGGCTCGCAACCCGCGAAAGACGGCACCACAGAGAGGCCGGAACTTGACGATCTGTTGACGAGGAAGAAGTCGTGCTGAAGAAAGGAAAAGGCAACGTAAAGGCTTGCTTGTTATCTCGAAGGCGTTGCGAATCTATCAGGGGGTCTCTGTGGAACAGCTAGCAACGCCGCGGGGAGTAGCGAGGCTTCCAACCCCGTAAGAAAACAGCCGAGCTCGCGCTCGCAGCCGCGATTTTGGAAATCTCAACACCGCACGCTTCGCTCGGCTTGGCTTGGCTTGGATCGACTCGGGTGCGGCTACGCAATGCCGCGGGCATTGGCCACGCCAGCGCGCACCTCTCCATCGAAGAGGCCGTTGTGTGAGAAGCTCGTGCGAGCACTCTGGTTGGTACTGTTATACAGTAAAGTATAGATGGAGGAGACAGCCCAGATTGCTCAACTGCCTGGCACCTTGCAAGGTAAGGATGTGGACATAAGCACACATGCATACATTTAAACGTGCCCGATCATATTTCCGTACGCAGGCACGGAGATGGGAATGAGTTATTCACAGAACGAGTGCCACAGAAAGCTAGTTGCTTGCACTCAGCCCCTGAGTAGCACGCCATTATAAAAAAAACTGCGGTTGATTCCCCTGTGATAAGAATCGGTAAAACACGAAACGGAAATGTGCGGCGAAATCTGAAGCTGAGCATGATTTTCGGGTGGGCGGCCGCCTTGTGGGTGTGCTTGGCGAGCGACGTCCTGCTGGTGGGTCGCTTCGGCAAAGGTGTGCTGGCGTCATTTCCGTGACGGATCTTGGTGTATCCCGGCATAAAACACCTCCGTGTTCAAATATAAAACACGAAACTAACAACCCGAAGTATAACACACTCTTTAGTAGTAAAGGCTGCTTCCCCACAAGAAGAGCCCGCGTGCAGGGGTGCACCCTTTACAGGCCGCTTGCTTCGTTGTGCTGGTGTCATTTCCGTGATGGATATGACGTCATGGAAATATGTGTGTATCCCGGAATAAATCACTTTCGTGTTAACAAAAAGAACCAGTTCTAAGGTTGCCAGTCAGCACACGAGCTGTTTTCGTTTATAACGTCAGCGATTGACTTCTCATCTACAACAATCGGCGGAAGTTGCAGAGAAATCCAAGTAAAGGAAGATCAGGCGACGTGGCAACAGTTCATTGGCCAGTCGCCCGCGGCTCGTCTTCTCTATTTCCCTCCGCGAAAACCTCCCCACTCCCGGCCATACTGTTTTGGTCAAAATAGCACGAATACAGAACCGGAAAGCTCTTTTTTTGCAAAGACAACAGGCCTGCGCGTCACTTAGCCGAGTTCTTACACATCGTTTTCGAAGATACGTCTCCTGTCCTGTCACCTTCCCCATTCTTCTTGAGAAAAAAAAAACAAAAAAAACGAAATGAGTGTCTTAAGGCAACCGCGTGTAAGTGATACGCTGATACTGATACATCACTGATACATCGAAGTCTTGCGGTCAGCGACTTCACAACAAAAGTTTTGCGACACAACGCCGCGCAGTCCCCAGTGTAATTGGAAGCGGCAGTGAGACCACGGTCTACGTCCCGGGACGACCTCCCTGCTTGCCGTACTCTACCACCAGCAAGCCGCGGGGTGCCCGGGGAGAATCTTCTGCCTCCGGTGCGGGACACAGGAGAAAGAAAGAAAGAAAGAAAGAAAGAAAGAAAGAAAGAAAGAAAGAAGAAGAAAGAAAGAAAGAAAAAGAGAAGGAACGGAGTGCGTGCGCTTTCCTCGCGGGTGGGGAGAAAGGCAAACACGTGTGCATGCCTCGTCGCCCTGAAGGGAACCCTCACAGCTGTGGGGTCCTTGTTCCGGAAGAAGAAAAAAAAGATAGTTTGCGCGAGCGGAATCTACATGTTTTGAGGCGTGCGAAGCCGCGTTTTGGGCGTGTGTGTAGTTTGGGGCAGGCGGAGTTTTTTTGCTAACGCAGTGTTGTTCAGTGTCGGGTTCGGATGACAGCGTCCAGATCTGGCCTTCTGCGTTGAGGGCAACCCTGAGTTACTTTCTCAATTCGCAGACGCATACCCGTCGGCTTCAGTTCGGGAAGTATCCTTACCGTTCTTCGTGTTGCAGTAAGAATTAAAAAAAAACTTAATTACCCGTGCCTGAACGTCGTTTATGCGGATCGGAATAAACGCGGTTCACAGTTTTCCGCGGAGAGAAATATTTGTGGTCGCTAGGCAGGGCTGTAGCGTGCGAAGAAGTTTGTCTGGTACTTTTACTTAAAAAAAAAAAAACGCACTGAAGGCGTTAATAGTAGGGGCGATCGAAAGTCTGCTTCGAAAGTGTCACCGGAGAAAAATTCGGAAGTTTCTTCATTTCATTGCAACCCAATGCGAAAACCTTCTTGAAGGTGGAATTTCCCCTGTTCGCGTTAGGAAGAGAATATTCATGCGCAGGCTTCAGTGTACTAGTATACATATATTTACGCCAAGCTACAGCAAACGCCCGCTGACAATACACATCATTACAACTTAATAGGTGCGAAATTTGATCGCAATCAAGCACCGAATAAAAAAACTAGGTTCGATGCAGACAAACAGATCTGAAGTCGCCGAGGACCGGCCAGAAAGTGCTCCCGGCTTAAAAAGAAGCGGAATTCGTAACGACCTGATTTGGAAACTACTCCAAGCAGCTTTTCAAACCTAGCTAGTCACAGCAAACAGTGCTTTCCGCTTGTTTGTTTTCGTGCAACTGTTCTTTTAACGTTTATTGAAATGTACGAAAAACACCCGGGGGTCTGTTGCTAGTGCATCAGACCCCTTTAGGGGTAGCGATAAGCTAAGGTTCACGACGGGTTTGGTGGGAAAGAGCAAGGGAAAAATGTTGGGTTGGGATATGAAATGCAGGAGAGTGTCCCACACTGCCTTCGCTAAATTAGGTGGGTAGGAGGAACGCAGGAGATCATTTAAGGAATTTGGTCGTAAGTTAGCGGGAAGGGTGTCTAGGAGAACCTGTCTTTCAGTTTTAAGTGGAGGGCATGTCCAAATAATGTGTTCAGTGGTGCCCGGAATTTCGCAGGGGATACACATGCCTTGATTAGGGGACGAATGAAAAAAACTGTTGTCGTTTGCAGGGGAAAGGTTCGTAAGTGTCATTAGCTGTCTAAGGCGGACTTGTTGAGAGCGAGAATAGGACTTGGGAATGGGAGTGTGGTTGACCAGGGAGGCCAGAAAGTCTTTCCGTTGTGTTTGATAGATTAGGAAAAGTCCGTCGGTGTTCAAAAACACGCGTTATGGTGGGTGCGCCACAACGCCTAATACTGAGGTCGTTATTTTTTTCATATTACTATCCATATACCTTTATGATTTTGTTTTAAAGGCATACTGAGCGCTGTCTATCCCAAGATCTTTGATTCCGATAAATCTGTTTCAGCCATAGTTTCTAATTTATTCTGTTGAGAAGAACTGCCAGTTGGGCTTGTTGGTACAGGTTCATGATGGGAAACAGTCTGTTGAACCTGCAAGTGTTGATGCTGCAATTAATCTCACAAAAGCCAAGCGCTGTCTCTCCTACTCGCATTAGCAGCCGTAAACGTCTGTGCCATCTACATATGTCGTTATTCTCTTCACAGTTCCCGACGAGAGATTAGTCATTCTTATTTCATTCCTGTAGCAACCGATAGAATTTTTTTTCTTGCTCCTCACACATTGAGACAAGTCGCCCTTCGTTTACGAAAAATAAAGATGGATGGGAAAGAAAGAAAGTAAGAGGGGGGTGAGGGAGAGGGCTATGTCCTGCCTTAAAGGACGTCCCCCTCCCCTTGTCGCCGAACGGAGCTTCACCCTTAAACCTTTCAGTTAAAAACTGAGTTTTCTCTTTAATGTCTCTTCATAAAAAAACATAACGCCTAGTCCGTGCTCATCATTCAACAATGACAGGCGGAGACAAAGCAACAACGGGCGAAAAGCACTGGGGAATCCCCTCCAAGCTGGAGCAAGGTAGCCCCCCCTCCCTCTTTCTTACCCCCCATCCGGAAAGGGAAAGGAGGGAAGGAAACGCTCGATCAGCCGAGAGAATGCAGCGCGGGCAAGCAGGTGAATGCTAATAAGTGACCGACCTAGCGCGTCGAATGGACACGAGTCAGCCGCTGACGCTCCAGCAGCTGCAACTGCTCGCGGACCGTCTGCTGCGTTCACGAACCCGACACTTCGGCGCGCGGAGCATCAGCTTCACAAACTAGACAAGGACTCAACTGATGCAAAACAAAGTCTCCGACAATTCGACAAAAAAAAATTCGAAAAGGTGCACACTCTATAACGTCGCAGTAGGGCGGCGTCACCGAAATGCTTCAGAATGACCAATCGAAGTGGCCTATATGGTGCAAATTCGACGAATGACGTGGCCGAGCATTCAATTTGAGTGAAAAAACTGGTTGATTCCTCTGTCATAGGAATCGGTAAAACGCGAAAGTGAAACGTGCAGCAAATCTGCAGCTGAGCATGATTTGCGGGTCGGCGGCTGTCTTGTGGGTATGCTTGGCGAGCGACGTCCTGCTCTTGGGTCACTTCGGCAAACGCGTACTGGCGCCATGGCGGATATGACGTCAGGGAAATCTTGGCGTATTCCGGGATAAAACACCTTCGTGTTAAAATATAAAACGCGAAAACGAACAACCCTAAGTATAACGTACTCTTTGGTTCTAAAGGTTGCTTCCCCGCAAGAAGACCCTGTGTGCAGGGGTGCACCCTTTACGGGCTCCTTGCTTCATTGTACTGGCGTAATTTCCGTGACGGATGTGACGTCAGCGAAATCTTGGTGTATCCAGGAATAAAACACTTTCGTGTTAAAAAGGGCCTCTGCGCTGGGACATTGCGCAATGCGAAACGCCATTCACTCATTGCGTGTTGTTCTTGCGCAAATGCACGTTTTTTTTTTCATTCAAATCGTATGTTGGGCTTCGTCATTCGCCTAATTTGCGCACTTGGTCGCTACAATTGGTCATTCTAGAGCACTGTGGTGAAGACGACCTACGGGTACTTGTTAGAGTGTGGGAACATGTAACACCTTAAAGGGGCTCTGGAACGCTTCTGATAAACGCTTTCATCCTTTCCTTCGGGTCTGGGATATTGTTGTCGCCAGCACGGAGCGACACTGCGTGATTTGCTCGTCGCGGCAGATACGTCTTCCGTTTCTGCTTTGCTTTTGTGACTTTCTTTTTAAAGTGGCTGTCGAATGCGTTTACTGCTGCAATTGCACGAAAGCCGGCCAATAGCCGCTACGGCGCTGTAATGACGTAATTCCAGCGGTTGAATAACGCCAAGACCGGGAAAGAGAGAAAAATCTAGTGGGAAAATTTTTCTTATCTGATGGACATAGAGCAGTAATTTTTGGATGATGTATTTGCGATACCTTAATATAAGTACTGAATGTGTTGGTTGAGTACGTTCTGTAAGCACTAAATATATCTAAAAAAGTGTAGCAGGGTGAATATATCAGTTGCCTTGAATGCAAGTTTCCATGCGCCTTTTCATCTCATGTTAGCGCGCCTTCTTGTCGCTCGCTACTGGATTAGCAGACGTTTATTCGCTAACATGGCATCGGCTGTAGAAGCTGCATCTCTCTCTCTCTCTCTCTCTCTCTCTCTCTCTCGGTCTCCCTCTCTGTCAACTCGGCGCCACCGTCACAATGACCGAGCAAAAACGTTCCGCTCTTCCAATTGGTCAAAACTGAAATGACGTCACCAGAATTAGCGGCACAGCTGACCAATAGTACGCGTGAGTGAGGACACTAGATTTCTCTCCACCGATAGAATACCATCTGTCAAAAGGTAAATGTATCATCGTTGGATGAGAACTAACTGTTGGATGAAAAGAAGTTGGGGATGATCCTTCTCCACTGCCTCTTAGTAGGAGAGGGATGTTGTGACGTCACTCATCCTTCCGCATCGTCGCTTTAATGACGACGCGCGTTGTGACGAACGTATGGGTGCCAGCGGACAAATATCATATTTTTGCAAAGCAGTTTCGCACGCAGGATTTTATGCTGGAAAACGGGAGAGTGGAAAAAGAAAAACAGAAAAACTCGAGAACGTAAAGATAAAGAAAAAAGAATTTAACAAGAAAGAAGAATGCTTGAATTATAAAAATAACTTTGAAATGCCGTGCGCTTTACCTTCAGATTATTTTGTTCTTTTATTCTTGTTTTTCTTAACGATCACTGAAAAAATGGCTTATCAGCGAAAGGAAACGTCGAAGCCACGCAAGCTTGGCACAACGATCATTTGCGACAAAATAATTATAGCTCCCATTCTACGATAACAAAACGAGTTTCTGTCTTGATTACAAAGCGAAATACAAAGCACTGTAAAAAAGGTACAGTAAAGTTATTCGGAGAAAACAAAACCAAGGGACGTCTGCTGCTCCTACGTGTACGGTGTATGGGAAAGTTGCGGTATACACAATCATCGCCTTAACTGATTCGGAGCACCCTTTCAATACCAAAATTGTGGAAATCTTCCAGCACCTTCTCCTGTTATACGCGAGGAAATCGAAGCCAAGGTAACGTAACATCGGTCAAACAGTGTAGAATCGCGTGTTCGGAGCGCCACACTGGGTGTAACACTGTCTATAAGTAACACCTTTACACCCTAGCAAAAAGAAAACCCACAAAAACACCCTTTAGGGTGTTTTGGCGTTTATAACACCATTACACCCCAGCAAAGGCACAGGAATACATCCCTTTTGAATGGTGTTTTATCGCTAATTACACCCTTACAACGGGTGTTTTTTTGTTTCTTAGTAGGGTGTAAGGGTGTTAGTGATAGACAAAAAGGGTGTAAATCAATTTACAGTGCAGTATAGGGCGTTCAATTTAAAGCCAAACTGCCAGAGCCGTGTGCAGGCTTTCATCTATCTGGAAGGCGTTGGTTTCCCGCGACGGATGCAAGCTCATGCGCGTACGAGCGCATCGCCGGTGCCAGGCGAACGATCTCCTGCCGGGACTTGCACAGACCCAGTTCGGTCACGGCAAGGACACCTTCGCTGCCGAGTTGCTCGGCCGCCGCTTTGCAACACCTCCAACATAATCGAGAAGCCAAAGCCTTCTTCGCTACCGCTTTGTCCCGTGACCACTGTTGACAGATTCCGTCTCAATCGACTCTTACTGTTCTTGAACCTCGTCTGCTTGAGAAGGACCTGAAGCCGCTCGACCTCGATTGACCACACTCGCAGGCCTTCTTTCATCTAGTCGGCGTTTCCGCCCTGCTTCTGTTGGAAGGGACGCAGTGCGCAACAACGACAAGATAAGGAGCAAGCCTCCGTACGACTGGGTCAGCACTCGGACGCCGCGGTCTTTCCAACGCCGACTGGCCAAGCTGGAATAAAAAAATGCCGAAACGCGGCCTCCCTGCTCAGCCAATGGTGTTTCGGGGATAACACGATGGGCGTCAGTGTTAGGGCCTTCCTTATCGAAGAGTCGCCGCCGAGGAGCCGCGCGCGACGTTCCGACGCGACCGCTCTCTTTTTCCCGTCGTAATACATTCGTACCTACCCTCCCTGCGACGCGGGGCAACCCCCCGGAATGACGGGCAGGCGTTTTACCTTTCGTAATGCACTGCAGCTCCACGGGTGCGAGCGGTTATTTACGGCCTCCTCCTCGCACCATAGGACTCTTTCGAAGCTTGTTTTGTAGCTTTCCTTTCTTTTTTGACTCCTCCAAATCCTTCTGCATGCGTGTGGATCTGTGCTTGTTGCAGGTAGCACGGATCTGGTCGCCCGGGGAAGCAGGCAGCTTATAAGGTTGCTTAGCGAGCGTTATCCGCGGAAGAAAACAAAAGAGGCCCACCTTTTTATTTCGTTTTTATTTATTTTTTTCTCCGGAGACATGTATGCTCCGGGTCCGAGCTTTCACAAGGGCCGCCGGCACCGGAGGCGGCGGCGACATCACGACAACGCGACAGGGATTGCATCCATCCAGAATTATGGGCGGCGGCGTGCCCCAAGGCGCTGTTCTGACACCTTCCCTTTTTTTCTCTCTCTCCTGACATCTCACCCCTCTTTCTCTCAGAAGTTTTTTTTTTCTGACCGTTTTTGTTTCCTTATATGTTACACGGTGCAAAAAATGTTCCTGGCGCAGTGGTTTACGTTTCGCAGCCATACGGGGTGCTGACCTCGCAGGAGATTACGACACGTACGCGGGGACCCAGGGGCGTACGGACGAACGACTTAAACGCCGGTTTCAATTGTCGCGCTTTAGAAAAAGGTGACACCCAAAAAAAACACATTCAAATTTCTTTCTCTCCGAAGTTTATTGCCCCATCTCGGAGAAAAGCTCAATTACCATGGCTGTTATGTGACGCCGCGGGGAACGCTCTTGTCGTTCAACGTCACTCGCGTTTTAATCAGTTTTTTTTTTCGGTTTTGGTTGTTTTACGCTTTTCTTTTGTGCTTCATATTTTGCAGCAGAGAGGAGTAGCACGCTGTATTCACGCCGTGATATATAGATACGTGCGGTATACTTCTTGTCAGCAACTGTCGTCGTCGTTGGTCGTACCGGGGAGGATCTATTGCCCCTATTGCAAGAGCGTCTCTCTGCCGTCGAGTTGAACGGGTTGAGTAACGTGTTACGTAACATCGTTTTTGTCGCCGCCGTTTTCGAGGAGTCTGGATTAGACTCACGATCGTTACTTTTGCGCAGCCGTGTCAGGGGAACGCAGAGCGTATATACTATATTTTGCTCTGAGGTACGGCGACTCAAAGCGAACTTCAACAGGTCTCATAGGACAGAAGGTCGCTTCGCTAAAATTTCGTCAAGGTCAAAGGCGCTTTTATCGAGACATCACAGAACGAAATTTAAGACTTCGGAGATCACGTTAAGCATGTTGCGAAAAGATGAACATGCGTGCCACCAGCAACGTCGATAAGACGCACAGGACTTGTTCCAGACGCCGCATGGGGCCGTGCCATGCTGGTCAACGCATTCGAAAGCACCAAAAACGCCAGAGAGAGAGAGAGAGTACGTGCGTGCGTGCGTGCGTGCGTGCGTGCGTCGGTGTGTGTGTGTAAGTAAAAAATCCTTGTTATGACGAAGAACCCGGAACAAGCAGCTGGCTTCTTTATAAACGATACTTCGTTAGAAGTGATGATGACTTTCTCTCCTTGAACAGCCGTTAGGGCCGTTAAACACTTCGAACAAAGCTAGAATTCGAATAAATTCGAATAGAATTCGAACAAAGCTAAAATTCGAATCATAACAAGTTCGCTGGAATGCATATGGCATAAATTTAGTATGGGATTTGATGTATACGCTTGCTTTAATTACCAAGCTGTAATCCAACTGCAACGTCAGGAGGGCTCGGCTGGCGCCGCGGCAACCGACCAAAGACTTCTGGACTGGGAAGACCCCTCACCGCCATGAGGCCATGCACATCAAATTAAAACCTTGGACCCCGTAATGTTTATTCCTTCTCTACCACGATAAACCCAGAATAACTAGTACATTCCACGTTTCCGCAAGCAGCTTTTGGAATGTATATGTATAGACGCAAGATCGTTTAAATATGAACGTGCTACCAAAAATTGTTTGACTCGATTCTGTTGCCGCAAACGAGTTCGTATATCTCCAAAGTCGCTGAAGCCTCCTTATAGACATACTGTAAACATACTATTTATGAGGGGTATACACCGATACCATGTATCCCAGGAATATGTGCTGGCGCCGGTGCACGGTCGCGAACAGCCCCGGACCACACGGACGACTCTGGTATCCTGCTGGGCGGGCCCGCATCCCCAATGGCCGGGTAAACGCTTCATCTGAATAATGTCTCTTCCGTCGCGATAAATCAAGTGCTCCGGCGACGACGAGTCGGGTGAGCTTGGGTACAAAGGTCGTTTCGGTCGCGCACTGAGACAAAAAAAAAATCGGACAGTTTTTCAATCAGCGTGAAAGCAGTCGGGAAGTGCGAAGCTTGCCAAGAGGTGCTGAGGCGCCATCTCTTGACTAGTTTCAGTATCAACCTGGCGTTAATACCAAAAATAGTCAAGAGAGGGCGCAGCAGCTCCTTAAAAGGTGTATAAAGACGCACTGTATTGAGTTTTCATTAATTTGGGGTAATTAATGCGTTAAGTCACGATTTTTTTCTTATTTTATATTATGATGTGCAAAGATCAACCCCAACACTTTGTTAATGAGTAAAGTATGCCTCTGAGGCGCAGAAATGGGATAGACATTAGCTGCGTACGCCAGAGACCCAGGTCTGATCCCGGCCAGGGGAAGCGGTTTTCTTTACGAAGCCTCTGTTTCGGTGCGTGACGCCGTGACGCCGTGACGCTGGACGAGCTACGACAAGCCGGGCCCCTCAACTGCTCCGCACTTAAGACACTCCGACGACACTGACGTGCGCCTGGCTCCAGAGGAATGTTTGTTCGCGCGTACGTCTCAAAGTCCTTCCACCTGAAGTTCAGACCGCAGTGAGCAAAAACCATCGATGAGTTAGGCTACCGAACAAGCTTCTTTGAATGGAGCACATGCCGTTATTTTAAAAGTTTGTAATTGTTTAAACGTGGTTACGCTTTGAAAATTTCTGGACTGGGTAGCACACGCCCTGTCGACTGCGCCAAATAAGTCGGAAAAGAACTCGCTGGCAGCTGACACCAGATGACGTCACAAATTGATCTCGCCAAAGCCGTTTTCAGAGCCAAGGCGCTACTGTGCACCCGCTGTCGAAAAGCCTCTCCTGTGGGCGAAGCCAACTTTAAAGGGAGAGACAGCTGATTTTCATTGAGTCCATGTCCTCTGGCTCTTATGAAAGCCAGCATTTTATATAGTGGGTTTCAACAAGGAACTTCTAAATAAACTGGCAAAAATAATTTTTATTTGCCGCTATAATGGAGTCTGAAAGGTCGCGTCATGCAGCAGTCCAAACGTGACACTACCGTGTACGTACCGTATTTTCGCGCGTGTAACCCACCCCTGCTTATTATCCGCAACCCCACTTCAAGCCGCCGGAAAAAAAAACAAATCCTCGCGGATTGCCCGCACAGTTGATACAGGAAAGGCTGCACCAAAGCTATTGCTCAAGCAACACATCCCATACTATGTAGACAGAAAAAGCGTATATTTAGCAAGTAGAATACACTGACTGCAAGGCGAAAGCCTCAATTCGCTAATGAAATTCAGTTGTTATAGAGTGCGCTCGTCCTTGTTTTTTCGTCCTTGTTCTTGTATGCTTTGCGCAATCGCTGCCATGGAAGGCTTAGTCAGTGTTACTGCGTAGGAGCTTCACGGCACAACGCGCATTGCCGTGAAGCTACACTGACGGAAGAACCCCGCGTATTATCCGCACCCCTACTTTGCCCCCGAAATTTTCGCATTTTTGGTGCAGGTTATACGCGCGAAAATACGGTATACAAACAGCTTCGTCGGTTACAGTGCGTGACTTAGAAACCGCATATAGAATAGAAAAGGCTACATTTTATTATTGTCTTCGCTGAAAGAGAGGAGAGAGCGTACGAGCAGGAGGAGAGAGAGAGAGAGAGGAGAGAGATAGGAGAGAGAGAGAGAGAGAGAGGATGAGGAGAGAGAGAAGAGAGAGGAGAGGGAGTGAGCAGAGAGAGAGAGAGAGAGAGAGAGAGAACAGACTTTATTGTCATCCCTGAGGACACATTTTTAAATACCTCTTTTCATCTCACGTGCCGTCAAAAGTACGTTACTGCGCGTCTCAGTGTCATGGTAGCCAGCATTAGATTTGGCGGGACACGTGTGGCTGAAAAATCTCAAAATTCCGATTTCAAACGTTCTTGGGAAACCGTTTCGGTTGAAAGTGTTCTAAGCGATGCTCTTTCATTTGGTATAGAGAGCATACACTCCAAAAATCGGTTGCCTGTCTCTTTATGCAAAAAATTGCCAAACCAACAAGAAAAAGGATGCACTAAAAATGTCCGCGCACGCACAAAAAAGCTTGAAAGAGAACATTTGTCTTCCTTCACGGCCATTTTGTGCCTGACATTGTACCGACGCACTCGCAAGGTAAAAGCATTCCTCCTGTACATGATTTCCGAGACACTGAAACTATTACTCCGTAGATAAAGTCAATAGTATATAGAAGGCAAAAGTATATAGAAGGCAGCCCCGTGGCGCAGTGAACTAATAACTGCATTGCTCCGAAAGGCGGGGCCGCGTCCATCTGTCCCTCCGACCTTGTTCCAAGCGTTGGTTTACGCATGAATAAAGTTCATAACCTAAGGTTTCACGCAAATTTGGTGCGCCTCATAACAAAAAGAAACATTTTCCTTTCACGTAGTACATGTATCCGCGGCGTACACAGTTACGCCACCGAAAGTGCTCTAGTTACGTAAACAAGGGACCTTCGTGAGGGGAGCACGGCGCCCGTGCCACGACCGTCTTTTACGTAAGCGTAGACGCTTACGTAAGAGCACGCGTCCAGTGCTGGTCAAAAACCGAGTTGTGCACGTATATCTGTAGCACATTATCAGAAGAAACCACAAGCTGAGCCAAACAGGATCAGGACGAATTACGGTATCCCCAGTTGTTAGAATGGCAGATACCAAATCTTTTAAACTATCATCCCGACATAATAGGCCTTATTGATTGTTGCAGGTGTTCATATTCATTAAAAAGCGAATTAAACTTTACTTTATGAATTTATCATGACTTACATTGACCTGATTTGCTACCTTCATGCTCTATTTGCATCTG
The DNA here is from genome assembly GCA_013339765.2 of Haemaphysalis longicornis. Lineage (NCBI taxonomy): Eukaryota > Metazoa > Arthropoda > Arachnida > Ixodida > Ixodidae > Haemaphysalis > Haemaphysalis longicornis. The sequence continues at coordinate 118,581,963 of CM023455.1, forward strand.
TTTATGTAGTGTTTATTCGGAATGTAAACTATGCAACCCCTTTTGTTTGCTGGCTACAATGTATGTATTAGTGTAACCCTGCTAATTCTCGTGTCAAATGTTGGCTATTGTATAACTCTGTGTTGCTATCACATTGTCCCGTTTTTTTTTCTTTATTTGCTTTTGTGAAACGTTTCCAAGCTTGAAAAGCTGTCTGTGCTGCCAGTGTCACTGGGAGACAGAGGTCAAGTCTGGCGAAATTTACGTCGCCTTTAGCCTCGGCACCATGTACACCATTCTGCCAAATAAACTTCAAACTTCAATCAATCAAAAAAAAAGCACACCCAAGCTGATATCACGCTTCCTCACTCACCGCTAAGTAACTCCCGGCCTTATCTTGCAGCTCTAGGCGCGCAGAAAGAACTCGATTGATTGATTGTCGCTGACCCAACGGAGGCGATGAGGTGCGCCGTAGTAGAGGGCTCCGGACTAATTTTGACCACCTGGGGATCTTTGACGTGCGCCGAAACCGTGACACGGGCGTTTTTGCTTTCAGGAAAGCGCCTTAGCCACTGAGCCACCGCGGTGGGTCAGAGAAAGAATTGAAAACGTGCACAGAACAGTTTAACCTCGGTTTTACGAATTTTAAATTTTACGAATTAAGCGCATTGACGAACAAGTTCGGCCTCCCCCTCTCCCTGGGGTCGTACATAGGCTTGGTGCTTTTTCGATATTATAAAGTTTCCGATTTAAAGAAATAATTCGCGTTTACCGCTGCCTTCATTGAATTGAGGCGCAGTTGTATTTTCTTTCTTTCTTTCTTTCTTTTTTTTTTTCAAAAGTTGGGACAAGTTGTGTTCTCAAATTACGCTGGTTTAACCCCAAGTGTTCGTACACGCGGTCTTCACTAAAGTGTGTTTGGTTATTTTCACTAACGTGTACTTAGGGGTACCGTCAGTAGCGGTCCCAGAGATTGGTTTTTTTGGGGGGGGGGATTTTTTTTTTTGGGGGGGGGGGGTGTTGAGGCGAATGAAGAATCTCTCCCCTCCTTGCGCTAATTCTGCGGAGGTGGTGATAACCATGGAGGCGTGTGCGCGTATGCGGTGCAACCCGCTGGGATTTAACTTCGCGCAAGTGGAATGCTTAAAAAAACTAAAAATAGGAAACTAAGGACCTCTTTGGGGGGGCGACCGCCCCCTTCGCCCCCCCCCCCCCCCCCCCCCCTTGGGACCGCCACTGGGTACCGTCGCCATCAGTAGACATCAACAGCAAACTTCGCTTTAAACCAGACGAAGCAGTGTCGACTCCCCAGCCGCTCTCTGGCACTATCCTTGTAACGTCACAGGGACTAATTTTTGGGAACCTGGTTGCATTTATCGCGTAACTCGAATACTGTAATGAAGACAGCGTGCGCACTGACTTCTCTGTTTCTGACACGCCATCGATGACGCCAAAGTGACGTTGTGTAGCGGGAAATTTGAAAATGAATATTCGCATTTTTTTTTTCTTGTGTGAAAACAACGTCCTTCGAGGACCGGAATGGGGTAGAGCGAGTTATCAAAGGCGACAAAACAGAGACGTAGGTAGTCTTCGTGGTCTATTCAAAGAAAGGACTAACTCTTCAGATACCCATACGTCCCCCCCCCCCCCCCCCCCCCCCCCCCCCCCTCCAAATAATGTTGTGCTACAGCTAAAACGAACTGCAACAGCTGCTTCTAAAATAAAGAGGTCACCTGGAAAGGTCAACACAAACCACGATTTCGACCACTAAAAGATCGTCGTTTAAACATGCGTTGCCGCGCAGTCTGCGTCTAGGTCTGCTGCCAGCGCGACTAAAACGAACAAACACTCAACGAAGAAGCGAGCAGCACCTCACATTATTCGCGTTCACGGAGCGAGGTTATGAACATCGACCCAAGAAGAGACATTCCAGCGCGGCATGCGCATCGGCGCGTGTGAAATAAATCAAAGAAAAAGGGAAACGAGGGCAACGGCCAGTGTACGGAATGCGTCGCCGCGGTCGGAGGGACACCGCCGGCCGACACGGGGATGCTCCTACGCTGGTCGTCACCGCGTAAACTCCCCCTCCGCGATCGGACACGCAGGTGGATCGGAGATGCATCGCATACCGCAACAGCACCCACGCAGGCAGCCCCGCTTGCCTCAGCATCTGGGTCCCGTTGTTGCCCCCTCCCTCTCCCCAGCTGTTGCCCCTCAACGCCGGACAAGAACCAACACACCTCCTAGACATCACTAGGCCTAATCACTCTACCCCTCCCGCTTCGAACTGTCAACATCGGTCATATTACAACCGACGTCGACTCTTACGTCGACTCTTACGTTGGGGTTGTCGCTGTTCCTGACATTTTCAGAGGTTGGATTCAACGGAGAGGGGGAGGCATTCTCATCTGGGGGGCGTTGAGGGGCGAAGATGTCCCCTGGGCAGCGGCAGCGGCGGCATGCGGGGCAATCAGGCGCGTCGCATGCCGTGCGCGCGGCGGTCGCTGCATTGTCTCGCGCGGGCGGCGGTGCCTTTGAGGCAGGCCTTATCGCGGGACCCACTGCCGCGCCAGACCGGCTCGGGCGGCCCGGCCGGGGCACACCTGATGGAAGATCGCCGGCCACATCGATCGGCCTCCTCCTTGCATCCTCGCCGCGGCAACACCCTCGAGACAACAGAAGGCCTCGCTGCCACCTCCTCACCCCAGTTTAAGTATACACTCAAACTGGTAAGCCTACAAGATCACCCCACGTGATATTTTTAATGTCGACTACAGGGAGGAGGAGGACTGAAGAGGTAGCCATCCGCTGTGGACGAAGACGCGAGGCCTTCTCTTCTCGGAGGTGTTGGAGGGGCTCCGCCGCAGCTTGCCGCCGGGTGCAGTTCTGCCGTACGTGCGGAAGACTCCGAAGCGCGTGCTGCCTCGATGCTGGCGCGTTGCCGCAACGGCGAACGACTGTCGGGATCGGCGACCTTCGCGACCAGCTCCGTGGCGTCGCCCAAATGCGGCCACGCAGAGACCGCGCCATTTACTTTGTTTTCTTATTCAGGGAGAGACGCCAAGCGCACCCGGTAACGTTTGTTGTTCGGAGCGCTGCTGCTGCTGCTGCGTTACGGATGATTGTTGAATAAATCGGCGCTTGCTAGCGAGGCGTGCTCAACGACGGCTCCCACGGGCGCGCCTTACATGCGAGGCAATTGAAAACGAAGCTGGGCTTGGAAGGCGAGTTTGTAACGTATACGTCACAAACTACGTCACACGCAGTATATATACTGCGTGTAGGGGCTGACGCCCTGGAGGAATGGATACGAAAACAACGGTTTAAGGGAGGGGGACACGATAAAGAACTTCCCGGCTAATATTCTGCACAGCGATGTTCCCTGCGCACGAAAATGTAACACCTACAGAAATGCTTGACCCCCCCCCCTGCCCGCCTGCCTTCTGCTCCAGGGAACTATTACAGCAAAATTTTAGTGTTCTCACTGATGGTGACTGTAACGCGAAAACGGGTGAAGTTAAAAGAAAAAAAAAACGTTTGCGGTGGCCGGAATTGAACCTGAGTTCCTCTTGTTATGAATTGTTCCAATTGCTCTATAATTGGAGCAATTATCCGCAATTGCTCATTAATTAAGAAATAATTTTCCGCAATAATTGGAGCAATCATCGAAATGGAGCAATTATCCGATTTCTCCATTTCAAAGTCGAAGCCGTTTGGATTTGGAGTGGGGTGCATGTACGCGCAAAATTAGAAAAACCCTGCACCCACCGCAGGACTTCGGCGAGACCGATGCTCGAGTACGCCTCGGTGGTCTGGGCGCCTCATCTTGGGCAAGATAAAAACAGGTTGGAATCTGCACAGAAAAAGGCTGTACGGCTAGGATCGAGACTTTTCCCCGTCTTCACATGCTCTCTCGTTCACGGCCTCCGCGATCGGCTTCCGGCGGCGTAAACGTCCATACAATACATTTATACCTGAGAGGCCAATATCTTTTTCTCCTTTTCTCCAGTTATGCGCTGCTGCAATTCCCGATTGACACAGTCGTCGTGGCAGCAGCGTCTGCAAAACACATGTGCTTAAATTGGAGCTGCGGATAATTTAGCTTAAACTGATGATTCGAATAAGGCGAAAATTCGAACAATGGGATACTTGGACTAAAAAGACTTCGTTATAACGAGAGGTAACGTACTATATGTATACAGCAAGTCCAGAACCAGTGCCCAAGCGTGTCTTCGAAGTTTAACTAAATCTACACAAAACACCCACAGTACTTCCGGCAATTCTGTCGAGCGAATCCTGCAGGCAATTGCCTGAACGCAGGCAGAAAGCTGCTTTGTTATGGCGTCGAATCACCACGGTAGGCAAGCTGCGCGGGGTATCAATACCCCCAGCCTTTCTAGTGGATGCTCCTCTGCATAGACTTGCGGAATTTCTGACCTGTTACACCGTAGTCCTTGTAAAACGAAACGAGTTCTCAAAACGTTTTACGAGAGCATCTCACAGGTTGCATTACGCTACGGTGTATAACACTCCGGGATTGCGTACCCATCTTTGACAGCTGACGAAAGCGCTTGAGCTTGGCACTTGCGTTGCTAAAAAGCATGTTGGCAGCTCTAGCATGAACGCTGAAAGATGTCGCCGGACAGTAGGATTCGGACCAACTCTCCCGGGCGCATGCGCAAACGTGTTTCAACTTACGTCGCTTTCGCTGTATACATTAGATAACCACGCATCCGAACACCTCAATCAAAGCGCAGAAAGCCCAGGGGAATGGGCCAGTCGTATAGTAAATTACGAGTAGATTATCCCTATTCCGTGGCACTTCCGGGGTATAGGTAGCGCGGCAACTTTTGAGCAGCGTTGTAAGGGATTTTGAAGGAAGGGGGGGTTTACAAGCACCCATATTTACAAACCAGATCCACATCTTCGCAAATCCTCCCACTTAAGGGGATTTACAAAATCCCCCGAGTAGGGGGATGCTACAAACATCGTGTGCTTACACGAAGACCCCCCCCTCACCCTCAACTGTATATATAACCGTATAGACTGCGACATTATACAGTAACAGTGCAGGTAAATGCGGCCAGCGACTGCCATTTGAGGAATTCGAGACCCTAAGGTTCGTGGGGGGGGGGGTGTCACATTCCAGAGCCCGGCTAGAACCACCCGCCGGATCGATGTAGCCTCCTTCGTTGAACCCGAGGCTCGCGACGGTGTCGTATTCGTTTGACTCCGCGACGCACAGCTGGCCGAACTACCGGACGGAACGCAATGCCGCACGACGACACACGAACAGAGGAGATTCGGGCCACGCAGGTTTTGAACCTAACCCGATAAAAGGTTGCGACAGAAAGCCGAGATAAAGCACCTGAGGAATGGAAGGGTGAAAAGGGATAAGCGAGCTAAAGAAAACGACATCGATACCCCTCTCCCCATACCCTCTCGCCAAAAGCCAACAACCTGAGGCATTCGCGCGCACACAGCAGGTACCACAGCGAAGAGTCAAGCCGCGCGAAAGCTACGGCATCGCAACTCCCCGTGCGATAAAGGATGCGCGGCCCGCGAAAATTCAAATCGGCAAAAGTGCACCGCCCGAGGCAAACAAACAGTGAGGAGACCAAGAAACGGCATCCTTGCACCAGGGCGGCCCTTGCGGTGGCCCGTGTGCTCGCGCCTCCCGGGACAACCGCAGCGCAGCTTTCTTTCGGCCGGGGCCAGGGCAAACAGGCCGGGAAATTAGGGATCTCGTTTCTGTTGACATGTATACAGGGAAGGGAAGGGGGGGCGGAAAGGGCGCTGAAGGGGGGGACGGAGATCGGACACCCCCGCCTCAACCGGACAGGACAAGGGGGAGCAGCGGCAACAAGGGGCGCGCGGGAAGGGGCTTAAGCTCGTGCGCAAACAGCCGGACTCGCAGCTGGCGCACCTGCGTGTCCCAATATTTGCGATCGCTTTCTTCGCACGTGCGGCCCTTTGTGACGCCAGCATCGCCGAGCTCGGCCGGCTCCGGTTGTCGCGGCGGCCGCCGGAATGCCGGGCGTTCCTTTGTGGACCATCTCCCCTTGGAGGAGTCACCGCGGCTGTGTCCGGCCGCGTGCACCACCGCGGCCAGCGGCGCCGAGGCCGTAGCTGTCACGCCGACGGCGGCATTGCCCACGAAAAGAAGAAGCCCGGCCGCAGGCCCCCTCCCGGCGGCACGCCGGGGGCCTTATTTACGGCCGCCAGACACGCAGGCCGAGCAGCGGCGGCGGCGCGCGGCGGGAGATCGCTTCCTCGCGCGATTAAAGGTCTCCCCGGCGCGCGATTTCCCTCCGTTCTGCGTTCCGCCGCAGCGCCGAACGCTGGGCCACGCTGGGCACCACCGCCAGTGCCCCCAGCGTCCTCCTGCCTTCCTTCCTTCCTCCGCCCGGCTGTGGCGTTTGCCCGTCGCCGCCGCCGGGGTTTACCGCTGCCCAACGAAGCCTCGCGTGCTGCGTCGTGTGCCTCATCTACGGCGTGGGCCCCCGAGAGCAACGACTCCGTCCTGGCGGCAAGACGAAACCAAACGCCCGCAGTGTATGGCTGCGCTATTGGATGTTGCTTGGCTTCGAAAGATAAGGATGGTCGGCAAAACCTGCGTCTTCTTAAATTACAGCTTGGAATTTACCTAAATCCGCTACTGCTTAGCAAACTGTATACCCAGGTCAGTTTGAACCCAAATGCAAACATTGCGAAAGCCTGGCAAGCATGATCCACATGATATGGATGCGCCCACAGATATCAGACGGCACACACACCATAGACACCATTGGGAGGCTCTGATGCTCAGCTCAGACCTAGAAGCCCGACGGAAAATCATCAATCAAGCCCAGGAAGCCGCCAGGTCCCAGGGTATACTGGCCGACTCCTAGCAAGGGTTTTAAAACCCCTTTATTGATACTAAATAAAAGTTTTCTATCATCATCATCTATGTTTACGGGTGTGGCGAACTTGGCAAGTTGGCGAATGTTCATGGTGAAAACAGCGCATAAAAGACAAAGACAGAAATAGGGTAAACACAAACACGGCGCTGAGCGAACGGAGCATTGTTTACCCTACCTGTCTTCATCTTTTATGCACTGTTTTCAAAACGAACATTCACCAACTTGCCCAGTTCGCCGCACCCGTAAACACAGATGATGATGATGATATAAAACTTTTCTTTAGTATCATTCAAGGGGTTTTTGAAACCCTTGCTAGGAGTCGGCCAGTATCCCTTGGGACCTGGCGGCTTCCTGAGCTTGATTGATGATTTTCCGTTGGGCTCCTAGGTCTGAGCTGAGCATAGCATTAGAGCCTCCCATGTGTCTATGGTGTGTGTGCCGTCGGATATCTGTAGGCACGTCCATATCATGTGGACCATGCTTGCCAGGCTTTCGCAATGTTTGCATTTGGGTTCAAATTGACCTGGGTAAAGTTTGCTAAGCAGTAGCGGAGTCGGGTAAATGTGGATATCGTGAGTGCGAAAAATTGACGCTAGACATTCATGGGGAAGACAGCGCATAAAAGACAAAGACAAAGATAGGGTAAGCACACTTTCCTGGCAATTGTCCTGGCGCTACGAAAGCTGGATGTGTCAATTACATCTCCAATGATAATTTCCGATTCTTTTCTGTATGCCTAGCCCTTTCTTCCCCTAAAGGACACTCCCCTTCTGCGAGGACGTTTCGGTCACTCCTGCCACCTCACTTCACTGAAATTACCTCTTTGGGTTCCTGTCATGCAGGGATCAATACAACGAGACTGCCGACTCTCTAGCAAGGGTAGCACTTTCTGGGCCGGTAGTAGACGTCGTAGAGCCGACCCCTTTAATAACAGCAGCCAGGTACCGTAGGATGCTGAAACTCCAAGTACAGCAAGAATCGGTTTTTATTATCATTAAGGGGATTTCAATCATCTTAAATTTCATGGAAACCTGATGGTGCCCTTCACGCAACTTAGAGGTGATTATTACAGGCCTTACGTTGTCGAGTACCCAAGTTAAACAGGTATTTGCACAGGTCTCGGTCTGGCGCCAACAGCTCTGTGCGCTATTGCAACGAAGACGAGTCTGTCGATCACTTCCTTTTGGACATGCCGACTTTTTTTTTTCCCGAGTCAGACGTCAGTCCCTGAGGTGCCGCTTAACAGTTTGGGGATATCCCTAACAGTGCCGGCTATTCTATCGTTCGGGGCATCCGAAACGGGGTTCTGCCGCCGGGATGTATGCTCTGCCCTCCTGCGCTACATTGAAAATTTCAAAACGATTCTCTCCTATGATTGCGATTGGTCACCCTCGCTTTGATTTTTCAGGGTTTTTTTTTTTTATTTTTTCCTTTTTCCTCAAAAGTTTTTCAAACCGGTCTAAATTATCTTTCCTAAAAATCGCGTGATTAGAAAAGAATTCCATTCATTTTAACCATCCTCTGTTGATTGGCCGATCCACTGATTGGGTATGTGCCATACCTAAAGGCGCAACAACAACAACAACAACACCAAACACGGCGATGAGCGAACTGGGCATTGTTGACCCCCTGTCTTTGTCTTTTATGCGCTGTCTTCCCCATGAATATTCTTTCTATGTCTTGCGTCAATTTTTTGTGCTCACGGTACTAATGGAATTGTGAACCAGCTCGCCCAGAAGCAAGTATTACGCATTTCGCAGCTGGCGACTGTTCATTGAAGAGCCGTTTGGGGTTTTGGCTAGCTGCAGTGATTGGGTCGTCATTCTCGAGCTAGCCAACGCATGGCGGTTGACGTGAAGATAACTTTTTCAAGCAGGTAGTGCCTTGGTTTTATTTTTTCAGTGCCGGTATAAAGAACGCACGAGCTAATTAATTGAGGTATGTGCCTTCGTGGCCCGCAACTTCCACGGGGACTCGAAGACGTCGAAACACAGACGTCCATTTAGATTATCAGGTTCGACACACCTTGCACTCGGGACACCATTCAGGAGCGCTGCGGTTTCGAGAATACGTGCTCTGGTGCAACTGCTGATCAATCATGCTCCAACGTTCCTCCCTTATCTTATTGGTCAGTGCCATCATGACCCGACATAGGCCATGACTGCACCCATGTGGACGTGATTGCACTCGATATATATTTGCACACTAGCTTGATATGCGCTCACAAGTAAAGATTGCAGTGAACTCGAGTTTATGTCGGGCCGTGATGGCACTCATGTTGTGATGGCATCAATGTGGACGTAACATAACACATCAAATGGGCATGATGTACACCCGTGTCGTGTTGACACGCCGTCTTCATATGCGCCCATAAGTAAAGATTTCAGCGAAATCGGGCCATCACGGCACTCGTATTGTGGCGGCACTCATGCAGTGAAAGCATCCGACCTTGGTATGCACTCAAAAGTGAAAACTTCAGCGAAATCGGGCCGTGACAATACTCATATTGTGACGGCACCCATGTAGTGATGGCATCCGACCTTGGTATGCACTTAAAAGTGAAAATTGCAGCAACATCGAGCCTTGACGGCACTTACATTGTTACGGCACCCATGCAGTGATGGCATCCGACCTTGGTATGCACTCAAAAGTGAAAATTTCAGCAAAATCAAGCCGTGACGGCATTCGTATAATGACGGCACCCATGTAGTGATGGCATCCGACCTTGATATGCACTCAAAAATGAAAATTTCAGCGAAATCGGGCCGTGACGGCACTCATATTGTGACGGCACCCAGGTATATAGTGATGGCATCCGACCTTGGTATGCACTCAAAGTGAAAAAGTGAAAATTACAGTAAAATCGGGCTTTGCCCGGTTCGTGACGCCACTCGTGTTGTGGTAGCACCCACGCGGAGGTGATGGCACCCCACCTAATATTGGCGCGATGTCGTCCTAACGTATTATGCGCTCGGAAATGGAAATTTCACCAAAATCGGGGTTAACGGGGTCTTCGGCTGCATGGGCTCTCGTGTTTGTAGACACAACGTCTTAAGTGGTAACGAAGAGTGCGAGCTTGAAGCATTGGAACGGGCACACGCACAACTTCAAGAAATTCGGCTAAGTATAAGCCCTCCCCAGAACGCACAATGGAGCGGTCCGGCTTATGGATTATGTTGTGGTCCCACAGTGGATGTGAGTGAGATGAAGACGATGATAATGACCTCAGCTAAGCATGTCCTCCAATAACTACGAAGCTGAGAGAATTAATGCAGCACAGGTAACGAAAACGAGTACACCACTGTTAAGCACGTACTGTTGTCCACCTTAATTCCACTGCGAATAGGTATTTGCACCGTTTTCGTTATTTTCTGCAGAGATGTCTTACAGTGACACTATCCCGGCAAAACGGACACCCCTGCAGCGAGACGCTTCTACAGCGACGAGGTCGCCCAGTGACAAAAATCCTTCGGTGGTTCGAAGATGTTTACATCCACCGAATTATTTGCCAGTAAAGGCCGGGACAGGTCGGCACATCGGGTGAGCGGTGTAACGTATACAGGTAGAATCAAGAGATAAGAAAATTCGGCGGCAAAGAACGGATTAGTCTGACGTGTGATATGAGGTGGTGGAATTGTAGGAATCCGTCGAATTTTTTCCAATAGACATTCTGTTCATCAAAAGGCAGCTTTGGCCCCATAACAATGATGCCAAATTTATCGCGAATCGCAAGCAAACAAGCGATATATTAAGGAAAATAGATGATGCCGTGGGACTCCCAAGCCCCCTTTGTATGACGTCACAAAATGATTATGACGTCACGAAATGTTTATGACGTCACAAAGTACTGTTTGTGCGATTGGCGGCTGCCGATCTAAGCGTGCCCCGCTGAAAGACCTGGCTGGGAGATTGTAGTGGGGCGTCTGTATCCCGGGTTTCCTTTGACCGTGCCACTTTATTTTTCACTTGCAGTAGCCCACTGATCCCTACAGTTTGAGCACTTGCTTATATTACGTCACTCCTGCCCGCATTACGTGCACAGTAGCGCGAAATTTGAAATGTTTTTAATGTTTCTTGCTTTTCATTCGGCAAAAAAAGACGTTTTTCGTGGCTGAATTGTAAGGTATGGTAAGGCATAGTGTAAGGTATTCCAAAACAAGTGTTCAATTAGACCCCGGGGTGGGGATTCATCATCGTATTAACCATCATAACCATAAGCATCTGCTTTATTACCAGTTTTACATAAAATGCAAAACGAAAGGTGTTGGAACACCTGACGGTAGCCAACCCCCTCCCAAAGACAAGGCGATTTTTAGAACATGGAAGTTGAAACGGACTATCGTGATAAATTGAAATACGAACAACGGTGAGCATGGTTCTTAGTATATGATCCGCATTCTAAGCGAGGGTCTGCGCCTGCGCAGTAAGAATGAGTTATCAGAGGGTCTTCCCAACCTTATGTCTGCTGTGCCTACACGGCTCGTCGCCAGGGGGCGCAGCATGCACTGAAAACCATGTTCACCGTTATTTGCATTTCAATTTATCACGGTAGTACAAAATTAAAGACCGTTCAAAGACCGGGGCAACTCCCAATTCCGTTGCCCCACCTCCTGCGGCGGTCCATGTTTTGAAATTATTACAATCCTGTTCAAGGGGCCAAACGGCAGCTCCGCTGGTGCTGCTGCATGCTGATAACTGATTCACAGCTTGGAAAGCAACTGCACTAACCAACGTTGTACTGCTGGGAGCAAATTATCAGATTACTTCCGCACCCCTCCCGAAACACACCAAAGAAGAAGTTGCGTAGACTTTTTTTGTTTGCATTTTTTCCCGCCCGCAGCTACGCCCCCCAACAACAATTGTCCCATCGCGGAGTAAATCACTGGAGATGCAATCGCCGACGAAAAAAAAAAAAGCCGTTTCTAAAACAAAGGCCGCTGAGTTAATACAGCTCCCGCTTTTCCCACGGTATAGGGAGAATACTATGTGTTTATGTCTTTTCATTGTCGTCCGTATATAAATGTACCCATGCCTGGCGCGCACAAGGACTATAGAACAGGTTTTCCGACTTGGCACGTCTATGGCAAGCGGGCCGTATACACTCATGTGTGAGCAGTACTACGTCAGCGAAGAGGGACGAGGAGAAGGGGCTTTTATAGGGGCAACAAAAGCACATTTACAAAAGAGTCAGAAGAAAAGTCAGTAAAAAGAGCTTACAAGCTTACACTGAAGCCGTATACATTTTACACTCGCTGGCTCCTTCCTCTCTAGCCGTACCGCTTCTTTCTCTATCCCGGGCTCTACCTCCCCCTTATCCTGTCTATCAGCTGGTACCCCTCAAGGCTCCATCTTGTCACCCACCCTCTTTAACATCGCTTTAGCTTCGCTTACTCCACTATTAGATGCCATCCCCCTTCTCTCCTACTCTATATACGCGGATGACATCACGCTCTGGTCAACCAAGGGCCTATGAAAATGTGCACCGGATCAGCACGAGGCATCCTGAAGTATACGTGGACCCGGTGGATTGGACACTGAAATTTAGGACCTGGACTTAGGTCCTGCGTTAAATAAAATTTTGCTCTCTCTCTCTCTCTCTCTCTCTCTCTCTCTCTCTGGCTCTCTCTGGCTCTCTATGGCATTGGCCTCCACATTAGCATTGCACGTTAAGGTACATATTCAAGCGCCTGAAAACCCGCACACGCACACACAACGACACGGCGCGGAGGATGGGCATACCTTCGTTGCGGGATCGACCCCTTCGTTCGGACATAGCCTTCCTAATAGGCGGGTAAAATCACGCGAAAGGTTCGCCAGGGCCTCATGATCCTGGAATTTGAGACTGCGCAGTCGCCTTAAAAACGAGGGGCGATGTCCGGGATTTACTAAAAGAGAAGCAGGCCCGGTCATTTTTTTTTTTTTTTACTTTGGGTGGCATGACAACCCGCAAAGCTCAACAGATTGCAAAAGAAATAGGGGAGTGTTGGCAAGTTTAAACGCGCCGAACAACAACAGGGCTACGTGGCGGGAGGAGTTTTGGAGGGCTCCGGAATTAATTTTGACCACCTGGGAAATTTAACGTGAGCCGAATTGTGTCACTTTAGTGGTTCAACACAAGTGTTTCAACTAATTATTTGAGACCTTCCCCCCGTAGCCATCTGCGCTGCGCGGGGCGCCGGTCCGCCATTCCGGGTTGTAGCTCTCGGGCAAAATAAACAAAAGAGCGCCCCTCAGCTAGCTGCTTGGGGAGCGGATATGCACGTTTTAATCCTCCTTTCGGACAGTTCGACTGAGTTCTATGTGCACACAAAAAGGCTTCCAAGAAAGGGGGCAAAAATGACCACTGTGAGCACTTGGCTACCCTGAGGGAGCAACGAAATGAAAAAAAAAGTGAAGAAAAAAGTGCTACGGCCACTGCAAAAATTTGTCACGCGAGCGTGCGCCTGCTACCGTGACATTCATGTGAAAGGCAAGGGGGACGGTGGGGGCGGTATGGACGCAGGACCAGGATAATTCGTGCACGGGTTCCCGAAAACCAAACATTTTTGGGGCGTGCTTACTGCCAGTTTAGGATCGCCGTGGCGGCCGCTAAGAGGACGGTACGGGGAAAAGGTGTGTAAAGTAGTTATTGTCATGCCTCATCACCAGTTATTCTAAAAAATGCCAGAAATTTTTCTTTTCGTTCCTGTGACGAACTTTCCCAAGTGACAAACTGGCCTAGGGCGAATGATCCTATGTGACCAAACGGCCTATTACGAACCGGCCTATGACGAATGATCCTATGTGCCAAAAAACCCATTACGAACCGGCCTTGACGAATGATCCTATGTGACCCAAACCCTATTACGAACCGGCCTATGACGAAACGCCATGTGACGGAGGGCATACCTTCGTTGCGTACTCTTCGTTCGGACATATCACCTACACTTGCGGTAAAATCACGGGAAAGGTGTCTGTCAGGGCCTTTTATATCCTGGAATGGAGGCTGCGCACCGCGTATACGGGACGTTATCCGGGACGTTACTAAGAGTGCAGTCCCGCATTTTTTTTTTTGCTTTGGGCTCCATGACAACCCGTCAGAAGGGCTCTGGGACTGAAAAAAGAAATCAAATGTTGGGTGTATAACGCGCCGAAGCTATACACCTGGTCTACGAGGCGCGGAGGAGTGGAGGGCTCCGGATTAATTTTGACCACCTGGGGATATTTAACGTGCGCCGAAATGTCAACACACGGCCGTTCTGGCTCTTCGTCTCCCTCAGAAAAACGACCACCGCGACTTGGAAACGAACCCGCGTCCTTGAGCTCAGCGGCACGACGCCTTATCCATAGGCCATTGCGGCGGGTATACGACTCTCGGAAATCGTAAATACCGCTGTCAAAACCAGCTTCAACGATGGCGAAGCTGTTAAAAACGTTCCGGCTCATCACATACTGACTGCCTGTGTGAACGGCCGTTCATTAAAACAGTCACCTCAGTTTGCATCCACCATATTTAGGATTGTTCGTTTTCGGGTTTTATATATTTTTAAAATCGAGGGCTAAAAACCGCCTGCTGTTTTCCAAACTGATAATCAGAGAGAAATCGGGATTTCTGTAAAAACCATTCCGAAATTCTGGTTTTTTCGGGCTAAGTCTACGCGTGTACTAAGTAATACACTGAGATTATTCTATTTATTTTTGATTTATTTATCACGGCACCCACGATCTGAAGGAATCACAAGCTTCTTAATTTAACGCGTAAAAATTCGTGTTTGTTCCAAGCCAGTAATCGGGGCGAAATCAGGGTTTTCTATCAAACACTCCCCAATACTTGGCGTTTGTTTGGAAATGAATCAGTAACGATAACAGCATGGATAACTTCTAAGAAACGAAACGTTTTATTTAGGAAAAGCTGGTCATCGGTTTCTTACACATCCTTGTTTACAATTAGTTTACATACATGTTTACAGACATCATCTGGATGCACAACATGTCGGTCTCCGTTCCAGACATGTCCGCTCATTGAACATTTCTCAGCTGCAGGAGAAAGTTCTATGGATTACACAGCTAGGCACAACAATGCCAGTGCAGCATTTACCAGCCTGAAGGATAGCAAGCGGTAGAGAGCCATGCTAATACTCAACAACTTCGAAAGCTGTGTTTGTGGGGCTTGCTTCCAGCAAGTGCCGGTTGAGAACTGCGGACCGTCGATCAGCGCACGATTGTGCACGATCGCTACTTTGAAAAGGTCGGTTCGGGGAGAACTCGGGTTTAACCCCGTTTCCTGAAACGCGTTCGGGGTGTAAAATTCGGGTAAACTCGGGTTAGTAGTTTACCCGAAAACGGACAACACTAGCTATATTGTAAAAGGTTGAAAACTCGACGCCAACCCTTTTCGGTAAAACTCCGGGCTGCCAGCCTCAAACGCCTCCCAACCCCTCCGGCGAACGTCTCCTTCCTCGCAGCCTGACGTCGTCGTTTCCCCCTCAAAGAGTAACAATAACTGAGCACGCAATAGCCATACAAACCAAAGAATGAGAAGCACGCGAAACGCGCGTCAATGCGATGACGTCAGTCGCTCCGCTCAGCGGGCGCGTGGTGTAAAGACGTTTAGTCGGAATTCGGGTACCTCCAACCTTTTGTCCTTGAAACTTATGCTTCTGAGGGGCCTGAGAACACACGGGGCCTCTGGACTCCTCTGGAACCAAGGCCTGAACAGCGAAGTTCAGCAGTCTTCATCTCAAAAGCACCACAATGATCTCTATTCTGCTCTCCACCCTCCCGTGGGCGTTCCAGACAGGAACCTACTGGTACCTGACAAACGTTTTGTGTTCCGCGAAACCACAAGTCCGTGAAATTGTGTAAGCAGTTGCGCCAAAGAACGGAAATTCGTGGTTGGTCAGCGCACCAGTTTATAACCACGCAGGTGCGATACCACCTGGATCAAGGAGAAACTTACAACGAAGAAAGCTGACTCATAGTTTCGGAATGTATACTGCTTAGCTTTGAAGGGGAATCTGCTGTATTCACGTCGAAACCAGTCGCCAAGTCGCTTCCAGAAACTTTGCTGCACAGGGACATTTTTCCACCCAAAGTTTCACAAGAGCCTACTCCTTTGCAAATAGCACTGTGAGCTCCCCCTCACCACGTGTCGCTTAGTCTTCTCTTGCCCGCACAACGAAACCTTTGAGCGATGGGAGAGCGCGCTGACTCGCCGGGACAACAGCGATCCCTTGTGACCATAGCCCTGGAAGCCCCGCTGTCTCGCGGCCTCCTGGACTAAGGAGGCTGGACTCAACTGAACACTTGAACTTAGTCCAATAAGCGTCCATTAATGGTACTACTGTGAATCGGGGCAGAAAATCGCCCCCTAAAATTGTTACCTGACGCAGTCTGTACAGCAAGAAATTAGCCCGAACAAAAGCAAGAGATCCACACAGACGAGTGCGCTAAGACAGTGCTCCAATAAAACAAATAAGCAAAGAATGAACAGTCAACGTGACTAATTAGTAGTGACAACCATTTATGACAACTAAATAAACAGTTAAGGGGTACTCACCTGCTAACATTCCTACGGGACCCACGGCCTTAAAAACCATCGTGCATGCACAGGAAAAGTTTAACAAATACATCAAAATGTTCACACCGGCCTAGTTTGCTAATTTTAGATGTGACTTCTATATTCAAATAAATACCCAAAGTTCTCACTTACTAGACAGGTAGCGCTATCTATTGAAATCTAGATAAACCGAAATGGGTTTCTTGTTTATATGTCACTTCATTAAAAAAGAGGTATCTCTAAAAGAAGCGCACTAGGCCGTTGCGAACATTTGTATGTATTTGTAAACCTTTTTCATTGATACACGATGCCTTTTAGTTAGTAAGACCTATTGTAAGTCAGTGTGGGTAGACAATGCTAAATTACGTCAGATCATGACAACACGACCAAAACACCACAACGGGTGTATCACGATTGCCCCGTGCGCACAAGTCCCGTAGCAAAAGCCCCGCAACGTTAGCCCCGTGCCTGAAATTCCCTGCGAGCAGTAGCCCCGCGTCATAATCCCCGCGTGCCAAAAGCCCCGATCCCAGTTTCCCCGAACCATTCTCCCGGGGCGATATTATGGCCGAAGTAGCACTTTCTTCCTTTGGCTACGCTAATTTAGATGCGTGTTCAAAGTACGATGGCGGTCAGCACGCTGATTACACAGGAACAAATACGGTATATGGCAAAAAGTGGAAGTCAGGCTATCCTCGTAATAGCGTGGACGCGTGATTGACTCAAGCGATGGACTTCAATTCGAGGTTTACACTCGACTACAATTCAGCAGCGTGACATTTCATTCGATTTTTGACAGAGAACGACCAGGCTATAGAGCGAGGGGCGCTTTCGTGACGCGCGGTTACAGAGCCACGTGGCGTCCAGTCCTCTCCAAAGATTCGCGTTTGTGTCACAGCACCAGTCAAGTCGTGTACAGCCCGGTCAACGACGCCGCCTATAGTGACATCAAAAGATTGCAAATACTTCGAAATGCCGCCTATGCTATATCGTCGTTTTCCTCAAATATCGCACCCTAATTCAGTTTCCGCTAAACGTAGCCTATTTGTCTATTTGTAATACCGACGTGACTATCCACTGACTGAACCAGACTTGTACGCTGCCTTCATGGTTCTTTCAACGCAGCTCGGAAACGACATTTTATTTCGTGCTTTACACGGGCGTTTTGTAGATGCGCTCATTTAGAGCCCCGCAGTTTCTCTCCCCGCCGTCTTCCCATTTCCATTTGTCGCACGTCGGTCGCACTAATAATAGACAAGTTTTAGCTTCGAAAACCGAATCCCCATACACAATGTTGGCGCGTCCGCGCATGCGCACAGGAGTGCAAAGGCGGTCGGTTGCTCTACAGCGAATGCTAAACCACGTACATGCAACGTCAAAAGTTATTGGAACACGGTCTCGTAAATTTACAGGAATTACTTCTTCCGTAAATTGCCTGGCTGCAATGTTGTGCGTTTAAAGTGGCCCTCTCTATAGAAAAAAAGATTTCTGTACACACGTAATGGCTGTCAAAAAGCCAGCAGGACAAATATTTTGTGATATTCACAAATCCTTGTTCCAAATAGTTAGGACGCCATCTGTACATTGGGGTGGACCCCCTTCCCTCCCCCCTTAATCTGTACATCCATCGGGGTTTTCCGGTCGCTAGTTTCGCTAGTTTCTGTGGCGGAAACTCATTTGGTGTCTGGTTTATCAGCGATGCGCCTGACATAGAGACTCATCCTCGCACGTGTGACGTCACATGAGCACCCGCACTCACGCTGTTCATTCGACCGACCAGCTGTGCATAGTCGACGGCACCTGCAACTGCGACGGTACGTCGTATGTATATATTTATATCGCTCTCTAGTAGTACGTTCGTGTTGTTTCCGGGTAGTGCAATATGTACCATGTAATACGGCAAAGGAAAACAGATGTGGTTTGGTATGTGGTAATCGTTATCCCATTGCAATCTGTAATGCACACCCGTACTATTATCCTATTATCTCAGCGTTTTAAACCCCTCCCTGGAATACATGCCGTCACACATCAGGAAGTAAGAGAGGAAAACAAAAGAAGGGGGGAAAACGCCACCACTGGGCGTGTTGGCGACGCTGTACGCTGAGTCAGCGATGATTTTGGCGACACACAAGCGAGCTAAGTTTGCTTTGCGGGAAGTTTTAGGCGAAGCTTTTATTGCTGGGCATGTGTTTCCGATGCCAGAGAACTAAACTCCCGAAGCTCGACGCATCTTTGAAGCCCGGGGCGTTCAATAGCGCGAGGTGTTGGAAAATGAACACCTAGGTGCCTGCGCTAATAGCACGCGATAACCACCACAATGAGCGCGACGTCGCAATCTAGCCTACATATATTAGACAACGAACGCGTTCCACAGAAAGAAATGCCCTGTATATATTTCTTGTTTAGCATGTAAACGAACAAAACAAAAAAAATCTCGGGCCATCTCCATTAACGTGAAACCTGGGGAGGGGCGAAGCCTGCAGTTATAAGTGTATTCTTGGCGCCTTGGCGTTTTTGCCAACGGAGATTAAACCTTTGGGGAGTAGAGACATGCAGCTTTGCTTGAAAAGTCTCGTGTCTTTGAAGTCCGAAGCGTTATAGCGCGAGGCGTAAGCGAGTGTCCCGGTGTTTTAGTACCGTGACTACATGAGACGACGGTTACGACGACGACATTAGACGCCGGCAGCACGAGCCCCTAAAGGGATTCGCCCTTAAAATAAAAGTAGACTCCATAGGGGCATTGAGAATTGGGGAATCAGCTTAAGTCACTAAATGAAATTAAATGAAATTATTGGTTACTCCTGCGCTCGCGCTGTATACACGCATCCTATATTTCCGTCGGTTCCTGCTCAATTTCCCACATTGGGTGTTTGCGGCGGAATTCGAGAACAAAGCAGGAACAGCTGGCGCATTCACAATCTGTGTGTTCCGAGTTTTGCCTCATGCCCCATCGTTAACTTGTCTACGCGATCTGCAGCTATTTCTTGAAACCTTGGAAAAGCCCCGTTTCATCGTCATGTATCGCTAAACTTAAGCGAGGAATGTACGACTTACTGAAGGACCTTACAAATGCCGCTGGATACCAGGTGCACACAGAATTTCCAGTTTTCGAGTCATTAAAAACCGCAATGTTCTGTATCCGGTGGTCAAAGAACTGCATAGAATACAAATCGCGTTAAATGTGTACATATTCGTCTTGGTGTACATATATATAAAACACACAGCTCTCGCCATTCACTTGATATTTCTGCGTGACGGCGTTGACTAGTAAAATCGTATGCGAGGCATAGATCGAACGTATTGTTATTCATTGTACGAGATTACACGTGACATCGTCGTGATATTATATCTATAGTTACGTAACTTTTCGCGCGCTAATACGTAGGTCGGCCGCTACCGGAGATATCATGAACAATAAAACAGATAGACTACTGGATAGTTAGAGAGCCAGGAGTTAAAGTGTACATTTTGTTTTTTTAATTTGCGTGCGCTGGGTCACAGAGCGCTGCCAGTATATATATGCACGAAAAAAAGAAAGAACGGTGGCATAATTCTTTCCATGGCGTGCATATGTACGAACACGATCAAAGGCAAAAAGGAAGTGCGAGAAAAAAGGAACTCTGGAAAGTTATACTAGCTCCATGCCTCTAAAAGTATAAATACAAGCGCACAAAAAATCGACTCTACAGACTACTGAATTTTCAGAATAATGTGAATGCACACAACGCCACTGGCTTCGCTTGGGTGAGCGAAAGCCTATAGAGGTCGCTTTCTAATGTACAGTCACGGACAAATGAAATAAGAACACGCAAAATCAAAGAAGATGAATAGTGGAGATGAAATAATGGCCCGCCAGTGGTATATTTGGAATGGCACGTTTTCAATCTTTGTTAATCTAATAAAGCCACCCGACAATTTCGCTTGTACGGAAAGGTAATCGCGTTATTTGCGTGCTCCGATTCATATTTTCGCGTTCTCGTTTCGTTTGTCCGTGATTCTATTGAAAGCGGGCATAACAGCCCAGCAGTGAGGATGAATATACATGAGAAAGGTGGGGGATGGGGGAGGGGGGGGGCGTATTGAGAAGGCTATACTGCCACTCGTATACCTTCGCCTTACTCTAAATACAAAGCTGAAGCGTAACATATGAACTGAACTTCGTAAGCTGAATTTGCACAGCAACAATTGTACAGAGTACGCCGCGTGTGACCTTCATTCCCGGCTATCCAGGCACGCATTGCATCAAAGAATGCAGATCGGGTAAGCGACCGCATTCGCCGCTGTACATATACCTGGCTGCGGTAGTGTCACCGTTAGTGTGACAAAGTACTATGCACATACACGGCACGAAAGAGTACTGGCAGTGTGTTATATATACTTTCTAAGAAGTACCCGCGACTTCACCATGGACAATATGCTTCAAAATTACCAATCGAAGTGGCCTAGCGTGCAAATTCGGCGAATGACGGGGCTAATTTGAGTGAAAAAGGACAGCTGCGCTGGGACATTGCACAATGCAAAACGCATTGCATGCCTTCCGTATTGTCCCTGCGCACAAGCATTTTTTAAAAGTCAAATTATATGTTAAGCGTCGTCACTCACTGAATTCGCACGCTAGGCCACTTCGATTGATCATTGTGAAGCATTGTCGATGGTTGTCTATACACCTAAGAGCCAATTCCAACGGGGCAAGTCCTGTTGGCCTTCCATGTCTTCGTTCCCGTTCACGCTCGAACTACTTAATACCCATACAAGTACAACCTCCCGACTATAGCCGCAGGTCGAAGTGTAACACAGGGATTACGCTCTAAGCGGGTTATTAGAGTACCCCCTGCTATACTACACGTCCGCGTTAGGCTTAAACCCTTGAATGAGCTACCGCTCGGACGCACCTAAAGCTTTCCCAACTGCGGGGGCAGCTTCGCAAGCACACGCGCCAGACGTGAACCGCAGACAACAGCGCACGGAGTTCGGGGAACAGCGCGGAGGCGAGGAGACCGCCTTGGGGAACGCCCGCTCGACGTTAACTCCGCCGACGTCACAGCGGTCAAGTTTAAAAGCCATCAGCGGGCCATCAACACGGGTGTGTCTAATCGCTCGGCGAGGAATAGCGTGGTGGCCGTCGGGTTGTTATATTGTTTTTTTTTCCCGGCCTTCAAGTCGCGGCGGCGTTCGACGTGAGCGAGTCTGTCGTAGGCGCGTGATGACGAACTGCTTGTCTGCGACGGCAGGAGCGGGCACGCGTCGCGCGCGTGAATGCGTGCTCGTGGCGGCGGCGAGAATAGAGAGAGAGAACCCGTGCGGAGGCGTCAAGAGCGGCATCATTAGCGTGGGGAGGCGACAGCTGCGGTTGCAGCAGCGCTCGCGAGCGCCGCTGGTTTTGCAGCTCCGTCGTTCGCGCTCCTAGTGCCGCCACTGATCCGCTATTCTGCGGGTTGTAGGCCCTGACGATCGAGAACCAACGTTCTCGAGGCTCCAACTCGGATGACGATAGCTGAATCGAATAAACAAGAAACAATTAATAGAAACTCCAAAGAGGGAATTTCGGAATAATGCGTAAGCCTACAAAGCTCTAACGAGAACCCTAAAGTCGGCTGCCGTACTATGCACAAATGCATTGCTGAAGCATTTTTTTCAGCAGCAGTACAAGTAGCCTGATAGTATCAAAGTTGGAAGCACCTACGGTCTTTTTAAAGCGCAGCTTTCTATACCTCACTGGTGCCGTCCATCGTTACACAAAATCACTGCAGGAAAGTCAACTTACACAAAGAACGCCTCAAGAAAGGAACGCTTCCTGTGATCGGAATCGAACCTGAGTCCTCGCACTATGAAGCCGACGAAGTCGCCGTTTGGATTATGGGCTTTGGATTTGACTCAGGTTGCATGGCAAAAAGCTTCGCGTTTTAACCATCTCTCTTAAGAAAAGGGCTTTGATTTATTGAATACCTCCGTAAGACCACATTTATCCCTGAGAAGCGAGAAACAGCCTGCCCCTTTAAAGTTGACTTCGCTACTAATACTAAACGCAGATGCATTGCTGGAAAGACATTTTTAATACGGCGTTATAAGCGGCGTTATAAAAATATGGAGGTCCCATAGCCGCTTATTAATAGCATTTTCATATGCGGCGAAAGCATGACGCATTGTGCGTTACAGACGGACAGAGAGGGGTGTTTTTTTAAGTGCAGAACATTTTAGGGGCTCTCCTTGTCGTCGTAGATTGCCGCGCTGGACCCAAGTGGAGCCTTGGTAGAGCCACACAACGTTCCGTCGTCGCGGCGAAACCCACAGGCTTTGAAAGCCAAGCGGTTTATATAGTCATAAGCGTGCCAAACTCGTGAACCGCTGGCGCTTGTCATACATCTCCCCGTTGTTTAGCGCAAAGAAAACTGCGGGTACATTTGAGGCAAAATATACGTAATTAACCGGCAGCGCCCGCATTCATTTAGTTAGGAACGCTCGTTGGCTTGGTTTTTAAGATAGTTAGTGAAAAAAAGTGGCAGTGCAATGCCGGCACGTGCGGGAGGAAAATCAAGCACAAAAAGAACAGAGCTCCCGCTGGCGCAGTTTCAGGCAGGGGGCGCGCGAGCACCGCGAAGGCGGGAAATTTGAATTGCATTGGGTGGTAGCAGTGAGCGGATAACGGCGTTACAGCCCATCATGGCGAATCACTGCTCTGCACTTCCGACAGCTTTCACATTGAGTGGAACGGCTGTAATTTTTTTTTTTCATTATTCCTCGTCCGAGTGAACTCCACACAGTCGAGTGGCATGTTTGATAATACGGCGATTAATATTCGCTAATGCAAGGAAATGAATCTGACGATGCGCTCCCTTGGGCACTTATGCCTTTAATTTCCCGTCCCTCTACAGAACACGCCCGTTAATACGAAGTTCACGGGGACCACAAAGAAATTCCGAATGCAACGAACTTCCAATTAACCGCAAGGAACAAAAAATTGACGATTTATGAGCCTGAAAGCTCACTGTTGTGCATGGGGAAAATCGGAAATTGCCGTCCGCTACAGCTCGCGGAATCTTGCTGCGGAAAGTGAATTCCGCAGACTACAGAACGAACTCAACGCGCTTGCGACTATACCTCCAAGAAAGGTACGGAGACAGAGATGCCAACTTGCTGCTTACGCCGGGCTTGGAATGTGTGACCTTATAGCGCTTTATAAGCTGCGGCGGTGCATGGTCAAATGCATTTGCGCGATAGCATGCATGCACTCTTAACAAAAATGCTAGTAAACGTGTAGTAACGGGTTCTATTTACTAACTCCTTACGAACTTACGAGCGGATGTATTTCTAAGGTAATTAAGTTATACTCGATCTCCTCGTGCATCCCGTTGGTTGTCTTGCTCAATGTATTTGATGTCTAACATAGATATGTGCGTATTGAATGTGTCTCTATGTTATGCTGCGTGCTCAGCCGATTCCCATTGTCACGTGTAGTTTTTTACTAGGTTAGCCATGGACAGTTAGTAAAGTACCCAATGGATACTGTGACAAGTAACTGGTTAGTGTTTTGTTAGTAGGATTTAAGAGTGTGGACTGCACCGCGGTCATGAAGCGGAACGGCACACAAAGCTTGTTTCGCACTTTAAAAACAGCAAATTAATCAAACATTACGATCACCCTCGAGGCTCTAGACTGAAAAATAACTCCTAACTAACCGATATTTTAGACTTTTGCTCCCAACTGCCGAGCATTTTTCTTTCCCCGTATACAGCCTTTCATGCAGAGCTGACGGTTTACCTTCACTTCCGATTAACCAACAATTCCAATCATGCCACTTCGGGTTATGGGGAGTCGACTGTATTGGTTCGTCAAAACCTGTTACCGTCGCATGGAGCTCATGGTGTAACAGTCAAAATACATTTTAAATCAGAAATCGCAGAATCGCCCCCAACAGGTCAAAACGCTTTTCACTACTTTTGCTCTTGTTAACACCCACGAAATAAACAGAAATCCGCACAGAACGTGTATTAAAACACGGTGGTGACGCTGGCAAAGAAAATCGCTAGACATAAAAAAAACGCTACCACCTCTCTACTGAAAAATGCAATGCCAATGCAATGTGCAAGCTGCTAGGACAAAGTTTAACCGTTTTGATTTAAGCCGACATGGAGCCATCAGACGCCAAATAAAGAATTATTGCGGTGAGTGAGTCTCAGAATATAGGTTCCAAAGTAACAGTATACGAATGACAACGCCATTTGTATGAGAACACAAACGAATCCCATCAGAAATATACTACTTAGAAACCTTAACAGCCCACAAACTGTGAAGAACGCATCAGGATCACGTTGTCAATTTCAGTATTTTAATGCTGATCTTTTTACGTTACGTGTACATTTCCAAACATGGACCGTGCTGCTCAGCTCCAGCCCGGAAGATCAACTCTGGGCCATCCAGCTGGCTGAGGACGCTGCCAGAGCCCAAGGGCTCACGGCCGACGACTAAGCAACACAGTTGGCAACTGAACAAAGTTTATTCTCTCTCTCTCTCTATCTCTCCAAGCATGTTTGTGCTTCACATACTCGTTTCGGCGTCTTGTTATCCTTACTGTATTATCCTTATCCTTGTTGTTATCCTTATATCCCTTTCTTATCCCTATTATTAATCCTTCGCTGCAGCCTAACTCCTGCAAAAACACCGTTCCGCTATACGGCTTAGCGTTTCCAGCAAAACTCATTTCCAGCAGGTACCAATTTAAATAGTGAGCCTTTCTAAAGTATACGCAGAGTCAAAAGACCTTATACCATGCCAAGAGTCCCCAGGCCATACATTATTCATTGCAGAAGACTACTATCAAAATTATGCATTTTATACCGCCAAGTTGACGAAAGCGTTTTGTCGTCGTGGTTATAGCAAACACACTCCCATTGCCCTCGGGAGTTAAATTTGCAATCATGCGTGACCTAGGAACCTTTGACCATAACTGTAAATACTGCGATCAGTTTCAGCGGATATTCGTATCCGCACTTGTTCTTTCGTGCAGTGGTCCTCAGGCAGAAATCAGTTCCCTAAATTATGCTTGCCCGCAATATCCGTTCCATGATAGGCCCACTCCCACAGTTATCGCTTCCAGAAGACGTCCACACCCGTTGTTATCTATATTGCCGCAGATATATCCGCTTCGCATCCGTTATCGAAGTGTCTGTTTGGCGTATACGGTTATTTCACGGAGTGCCATGTCGATGCAGATAAACACTCATGAGTTGCAACTTTCCCGAATGAAGCAGATCCGTCCCCGGAGTGATACGTCTCAGCAGATATATTCTTTCTCCCAGATATACCGCTGCGACAGCTGCCGTGTTTTCCAGTGAATATTTTTTATATGGCTCTCGCAGTTTAATGTTACGGTTGACATGTACACTGAAACAATTGTGTTTTTTTCCCGATTCCGCAAGACACGATTTCGAGTTATTCGGGGTACACGTCGCAATAATTCTCGATAATCGAGTACAAATACACTAAACCCTCGTTATTATAAAACCACGTTATTCGAAATTTCGTTTTATTCATAGTTTTCATAATCTAAACTTGCGTAGTGATAAAAGCACAGCGCTTTTTACACATTATCGCTTATGACGAAACCTTTCTTATTTCTGTTCCCATTGCTTCGGCATAATGAAGGTTTACCGCATACATAAACGGTGTAACGCTATCGACTCGCGCGAGCCGAAAAACGTTGAAGTTAACGAAGTTGTGCACCGCACTTTTAATTCTCTTAGTTCCATTCAGTATGCCCATCCGAAGCTTTATGCGTCGATCAAGATCACTACCCTTTTCAATTGCGGCTGCACGACTCTCGTTATTTCGTATTTTCGTGCACGTCCTGTATACAAACAATAGTGCGATGCTGTGCCCGTAAGCGAGTTTTACGCAATAGGTTCCTGTTCATTACGGAGAATCATTTCGTACCTTGTCTGTCAGCCGCCTTGTCGTTGCAGTGCCCGAATTAAGTGCGAGATGGGAAGAAAAAGAAGAAGAAAAAAACACTCTTCTTACTTCGCGCGAAAACGCGAAGTTTGTGGTTTGCATTACGTAACAGCGTATGCGCGCAATGCAAACTCTGCTCGACTTAACTCTGCTTGCTTCAATGTACTTTCCTTGCACTCAATGCAAACTTTGCTTGTGCTCAATGCAAACTTTACCCCAAATGAAAACTCGTGCTTGCACTCAATGCAAACTCGGCTTGCCTCAATACAAATTTTGCTTGCGCTAAATGCAAACGCTGCTTGTGCTCAATGCAAACTTTACCGCTACACTAAATGAAAACTCTGCTTGCGCTCAATGCAAACTCTGCTCGACTTAACGCTGCTTGCTTCAATGTACTTTCCTTGCACTCAATGCAAACTTTGCTTGTGCTCAATGCAAACATTGCTTGTGCTCAATGCAAACTTTACCGCAAATGAAAACTCTGCTTGCACTCAATGCAAACTCGGCTTGCTCTCAATACAAATTTTGCTTGCGCTAAATGCAAAGCTCTGCTTGTGCTCAGTGCAAACTTTACCGTACACTAAATGAAAACTCTGCTTGCGCTCAATGCAAACTCTGCTCGACTTAACTCTGCTCGCTTCAATGTACTTTCCTTGCACTCAATGCAAACTTTGCTTGCACTCAATGCAAACTTTGCTTGTGCTCAATGCAAACTTTACCGCAAATGAAAACTGCTGCTTGCACTCAATGCAAACTCGGCTTGCCCTCAATACAAATTTTGCTTGCGCTAAATGCAACTTTGCTTGTGCTCAATGCAAACTTACCGTAACCTAAATGAAAACTCTGCTTGCGCTCAATGGCAACTCTGCTCGACTTACTCTGCTTGCTTCAATGTCCTTTCCTTGCACTCAATGCAAACTTTGCTGTGCCTCAATTGCAAACATTGCTTGTGCTCAATGCAAACTTTACCGCAAATGAAAACTCTGCTTGCACTCAATTGCAAACCTCGGCTTGCTCTTCAATACAATTTTGCTTGCGCTAATGCAACTCTGGCTGTGCTCAGTGCAAACTCTACCGTAAACTAAATGAAACCTGTGCTTGCGCTCAATGCAAACTCTGCGCGACTTAACTCTGCTTGCTTCAATTGTACTTTCCTTGCACTCAATGCAAACTTTGCTTGTGCATCAATTGCCAAACATTGCTTGTGCTCAATGCAAACTTTACCGCAAATGAAAACTCTGCTTGCACTCAATGCAAACTCGGCTTGCTCTCAATACAAATTTTGCTTGCGCTAAATGCAAACTCTGCTTGTGCTCAATGCAAACTTTACCGTAAACTAAATGAAAACTCTGCTTGCGCTCAATGCAAACTCTGCCGACTTATTGCTGTCAATGTACTTTCCTTGCACTCAATGCAAACTTTGCTTGCTCAATGCAAACTTGCTTGCTCAATGCAAACTTTACCGCAAATGAAAACTCTGCTTGCACTCAATGCAAACACGGCTTGCTCTCAATACAAATTTTGCTTGCGCTAAATGCAAACTCTGCGCGACTTAACTCTGCTTGCTTCAATGTACTTTCCTTGCACTCAATGCAAACTTTGCTTGTGCTCAATGCAAACTTTACCGTAAATGAAAACTCTGCTTGCACTCAATGCAAACGGCTTGTACTCGTAAATGACAAACACTCTTGCTTGCGCTCAATGCAAACTCTGCGCGACTTAACTCTGCTTGCTTCAATGTACTTTTGCCTTGCAACTCCAATGCAAACCTTGCTTGTGCTCAATGCAAACTTTACCGTAAATGAATACTCTGCTCTAACTCAATGCAAACACGGCTTGCTCTAAATGCAAATTTTGCTTGCGCTCAATGAAAACTCTCCTTGTGCTCAACTGAAGCTTTGGTTGAGCTCAATACAAACTATTGCGTTCAATGAAAATTTTCCGAGATTCACCACTTATCACTGTAGTCATAACCCATCTGGCGTAGCAAGCCCTGTCACGGGCTGACCTCAAGAGTTCACATTAAACCGCCCTGTCCTTCTCTCTTGCTTGCGCTTAATGTAAACTTAGCTTGACAAAGCGCACTGTGCGACTTTATATTTTTATTGGTCATCTAGGCTCACGCGAGTCTCAAGTATGGCCAGTGCACTAAATGGGGACATGGACGGGAATTGAAAAGATGGCGCTGCTTGCATTTGGCGCTCCAAAAGCATTCGTGAGCTCGTCACGGCGGGTGGCGTGACCAACAATATGCGTCTCAGTTCGCCTTGTCGGCGTAAGATTGTTCTCTAAACTTTTGTTTTTACTTCTCGGTTTGACACGGTACGTAACATGTGGGCAACTCTTCTCAAAAGGGATACCGTTCATTTGTTGGGTCTATGCATGCGGTAGCCATTGAGGCCGGCGATCAACGAGTACATACACATCCGCACAACGCCTTTGTATACAGAGGCAGCGGCCAACACGGTAAGGAGTCACTGCTCATTCAACAAAATCCTTATAAAGTGAACACCGTGTATCTAAACAGAAGTTACAGGAAACATCGCATTTTAACCAATTTCCGATTCAATTTAGAAGTTACAGTGTTTGCAGCTTCCGACGGAATTAACTGAACACC
The DNA here is from genome assembly GCA_013339765.2 of Haemaphysalis longicornis. Lineage (NCBI taxonomy): Eukaryota > Metazoa > Arthropoda > Arachnida > Ixodida > Ixodidae > Haemaphysalis > Haemaphysalis longicornis. The sequence goes on from CM023455.1 coordinate 118,610,947, forward strand.
TAAAAGATAAGCACAACAACAAGAAGTACAACACAGCGCTTAGTTAACAAAACTTCGCCTTTTGTTTTCGATAGCCGTTCAAGAATCAGAAATGGAAACACTGATTTGAGGATACAATTACGGGTAGAACTATTCATCGCACTTGTAAACTCCTATCGCTGCCATCAGCGGTAGCTTGAGAATGCAGCTATGGTTCCTGCATGCATATCGACGTTGTGCTTTATTCCGCATTCACGGTCGGAGTTATCTACCTTATACGCACCAAGCTGCCCTCGAAGAACCACATATTTAAATGCCTGCATGCGAGACACATATCCCCCGAAGACATCGAAATCAAGGCGGACATGCATAATTCCAATACGCGCACCCATATACACGCGCACGTGAACGCAATAGCACGCGTCGACAAAACGAACAGCAGCGGTATCACGGAGCCACCTTGGGGCACCCCCCGAATGCATGCAAGAAGAGCGCGCGCGCCGTGCGCGCAATCGAGAAATCGCGAGACGGCCAGGCGGGCGAATCAGATAACGCTAACTTCCTGGCCCGTATGCATGCAGCGAACGCGCACGCGTTCGAGAGAAGACGCGAGCACACCACCGGAAAAGTCGCGGGCTTTCTTTCTGCGAATTTTTTTCGTTTTGTTTCGCGAACGCGGCGCTGCGAAAATCTCGCTCTCTCCGTGGGCGCACGCACACAAACGTGGAATTCGTGCACCGAACAACCCCGAACCAAACGCGAGTTAGCTGCTCCTCCCTTTGAAGAAGTCGCTTGCCTGAGGCGATGCGGCGACACTATACCGCAGGATCGCCGTTGTGTATTCCGGTCACGGCCGATCCAGAAGTGACGCCGTGGGGAAACAGGTATATAACGATTCTTACTTACGCGTGCGCTCGGTCGCACCCAGCGCGACGCGTCGCTGAGAATGGGTTCATTATCGCGCGAGTTTCGGACCAACCCGCCGTCCAGCATGCAAGGTGGCCTTAAGAAGGGAACGCGCACAGATAATGAAGCCATGTATAATGACCCGAAGATAACGGCGAAGAATTAAGTTGGGTGCTGTCCAAGCGGTTCTATCGGTGAGCGATGGAAGTGCCCATATACATAAAAGCGTCGTTAATTCCGAGTGCATACGACGGATCACGAGAACCATTCGTAAAAAAGCGGGTTGTTGCCGAAACATCTCTGGACTGTATGTATACGGAATTGGCTGTTGGAATTCTGGGAGCTACAACCCCTGATTTTTTTAAACGAAACTAATTCGGATAATTGAACACTTCACGGGCGAAAAAAATCGGAGAGTGGTTGTGGAAATGAGAATTCAGGAGTCAAATGTGCGTAGCGCTACACGCACCAAATAGTGGTCGATAGGGTTCACGATGAAATTTGTGCCTCCGTCGAAGAGTTCCAGGTGAGCTGGCTTTTTCCGCACTACATTAGAGATGTTAGGATGGTTATTTTCCTAAATTATGCATGCATTATCTACGCCATGCAAAAAATCTGGCGATTCATTCTGGAGATAAAAAGAATGTTCCCTTCATGTTGCGTACGAACTGTCGTGGGACTAATAAATACGAATACATTTCCTGACACGTGTATACCTCAAGCCGAATACTCGAAATCTCCGATCAAGAGAGCCAGAAAGACGTGCAACACAAACCCAAACACCGCATGCTCCAGAGCCCAGCGTTACTCAGCATTACACCCTAAAACCAAATAGACGCAAACAATACTCCAGGCTATAGGAGATCGTCGATGTTGCGTCGATAAAACCACCGAGTCCTGCCGCCGAACGCGGATGCACATACGCGCGGCGCCCTGCCAAGTTCACCCCCACCATTCGCGGTTGACCAACCGAATCAGCCGACGAAAAGAAAACAAAAAGAACAACGGGTACGTATGTATCCGCGCTGAAACTAGGCATGTGCACGCATGCCTTCCCGCCCGGCGGAGGATAGACTGCGCCCACCGGACCCACGGTCCGCTCTCCAGGCGTCGTTCACGGTTGGTCGGGTTTCGGCGCGGCCGCTTGCATATAGCGTTCGTCGCCGTCGCCAGCGGCCCCGGCGGTTCCTTATAGAAGGCCGACCGTGTCGCGATGCCTATCAGACGCTCTCTTGCGGTGCGCTACGCCCGTTCGACTGCGGCGAAGTCTCGAGCTAGGCCGCCGCCGCCGCTGAGAAAGTGGGGCCGTGGAAGCGGAGGCATCAGAGAGCCCCGCCGGCCGCGGAAGCTTATCGCCGAGGTCGTCGTGGGTACGTGCGTCCCATGCACGATACGCGGCTCGCCGGATGAGCTCACGAAGGCGCGCGCGCGCGCGCTAGGCTGCCGCCGGAGCGGAACGTGCAGGGCCCGACGACGCCGCCGTCGTGGCCGATGACACCGGGAAATGCGCCGTGCAGGAGTGTATAGAGTTCGATGTCTTAACACTCGGCCGCCCTCCCGGTACGACGGTATACAACGTGGAGCGACTTTTCGTGTGGACGCAAACAATTTTGTCGTTGGGGGAAGAGGATTTCGGGAAGCGTGAAAAGCCGTTCCTTTGTTCTTTGCGGCGATCCTGCACGGGAGATCCCGCAACGCAAGACTCGTCGGCCGCGTTTCAGAGGAAGTTGGGCGCTTCAGACGATCCTCACTACTGTATTATTCCTTCATATTCGGAATGCGAATTGAAATATCATTCCAGTAGCCAATTTAATGGGAAAGTAAGTAAACATTCCCTCCCGGGCTTTTCGGTCTCTACACGCATCTACGCATACATACTTCTTTCATAATGACGTTGATTGCTTATACGGACCAGCAGGCCTTGTAAGTTAGTTATCCAATCACGAGCTAGGAATTCGCAGCGACCCCCAGGACGCCGTAAGGAGCGCAGACCACTTGTGCGGAGGAACAGCAGCGGAGACAGAGAACGGCCTTGCGGCACACCGCGGCGAAAAGCGTGGTCGTACACGTCGGGTCGACAGTGGTCAAGGGCTGTACGTCGTTGCTTGCAAACGGCCATTGGCAGCAGCAGCAACGAGCTTACACGAAGCCCGTCCCGAGGGGCGCAGGAACCGGTTCGACCGCGGCTGCTGGCTCGAGTGTACAAACACTCGGCACGACGGCTGTGCGGGGCCCAACTGGCTCTCAGGCGTCCTCACGGACACACCCACGAGACAATGCCAGTCGACCGGGCAACCCCCCTATCATCAAGGACCCGTCACGTGACTCGATCGCCTCCCCCCTCCCAGCAAAGCTGTCAGTGGCGGGACGACGAAACCCCGTGAAAGCCTGGGTCTCGGTTAAATACAATTCGAGAGAATCGGGATGTTTAAAGTGAGAGGTGCTGGTAACAAAATAAGCGACCGCGACAAAGCTTCAGTCACGGTTATATTTCACCTGAGACAAGGGAGGTTAGGTTTCACTTTGGGTTGCTGAGAATCAAATAAGCGACGGTCGGATTCAAAATCAGTTGTGAGCGTCGCAACTTACAAACTCGTCTGTGTGAATATATTTCCTCACATTCTAACTAGATGAGGTAGCTATATATTCGGTCTTTTTCCATATTCGTCTCTTCTCATACGAGACATCTCAAATCTAATAGCGGCCAGCGTAGCCACGCCAAGGCCTCAAGAAGTTGAAAGGTATGGATAACCTCTCAAGGCAATTTACTAACCCGCATGTCGAACTGAAGTGTTCGCGGGGTGCAATCCGTCAAGGGAAACAGAATTCTCCTCTAGCTTCCACAACGCGCATCTGGAGCAATCCGTAAACTGCTGCCCCTTTTTTTATTTGTTTCAGGGGAATACGGAAGCAGTATTTAAGGACCAATCAGTTCTACCGGTCATTATGGCGTATTCGCAGGTAAAATTGTGCCATTCATTGTCAAAACAAACCAATGAGATCCAGCTTCGCTGCACAGCTCCAGAAACGAAAAAAAAAAAAAAAGTTAACGACACATTTCATTGCTTGTGTCGCAGATTTGATCTTTGCTCTCAGGCACTTTCAGATGTGATCTCAGATTTGATCTCGGGGACTTAAGGCGCCGATGCTACACCTGGGCTATAAGTAGGCTGCGGATTAATTCAGGACACCCGGGGATCTTAAACGTGCGCCGAAATCGCAAATCTGGTCCAAGTTGGTGATTACTGTATCATCGCTGGACACACCCTCGGAAATCTTGAAATTTTGCTGTTTCTGTTTGCGTGTGGTCATTTAGCTATAAACAAGTGCAACCGCTCTCCGAAACACAAAACACGAGCGTCTGCAGTCACGCACACTGAGCTTGGACGGCATACCGGTCAAACAAACACCCCGGTTTAACTGGAACCAAAAGTCGACTCTGTATACTTTCTTTGTTTCCAGTCCAACCTAAAGTACACTACCGCCAGCACCGCACCGTGCCCTCATCCGGGATTGCACATTCGGCAAGGCTGCAGAAACTCGGGTTCCGAGCCAGGAAACCTCGCTAGTCAGTTGCGACGCAGGGAAAACAAAAACTAGGAGGACGAGTGCCAAAAGGAAGGAAATGAAAAGCAGCGGGCTAAGCGCGCCGCCCGGCGGCACCCCCAAGTCGATGCAGGCGGTTGCACAAGACGATCGCAAAACGCGGCCAAGGCGGAAGGAGCGACGGCGACACTGCATGCGACCGTTGTATAGGAGATGCCGCGTGCGACACTGCAGGGTGCGAGCGGACTGCGCCTGGTTGGACGGGGAAGTCGCCGGTCGACTGGGAAAGCGAAACAAGAAAAAAGGAGTTTTTCGGCGTGCCGTTGTGGCCGCTCTATTTCTTTTTCTCCCGTGTTCGAGCGACTTTCCCCTCTCCTTTCTTTCCTTGTCGAGCGTGCAGTTGCGCATGGAGTTGTACCCTATGCAAACCGCAGGGCACTTGCAAACATTTCCGTCGGCGTAGAACATGTACGACTACGCTCAACTTGTGGGAACGCAGAAAAGATAGATCTGTTAACTACAACAGTTTCCGGGGGCGAACGCGTGTTTGCCGGGGGCGACGCAAAAAACGGTAACTAACCTACCACAAAGAAATCACCTCTCTTTATCTCTGCCACCAAAAAACGCTATCAAAAACGCAACTCTTCATTTCATAATCGGAATCCGCGTCGGACACCATTTTTTCCAGTTTTTATAAAACTCAGAACAGGTATTAAACATTCGAACGACAACTGTCTTCGTGTTGTGAACGCATGCACAACGAACGTGCGACTGCCCGTTAAAAAATAAGACAGCCAGCTGCCGTATCTACCAAGGGCGGGTCGGGTGTAAGCCAAGCCAGCAGCGACTGCGAGAGAACACCCTCGGCTGATAAGCGGGACCCCCGACGTCAGGCTCCCCGGATTGACGGCGACCCCTGCGGCCGTTACGCCTGCGAATCTAACCGGGGGCCCGGCAAACCACATCATCCGCAGGGGCATCAACAACAACGGGCAAAAAAGTTTCTCCACCACGGGTGCAGCAGCCGATCCCTTTCCCCGAAAAAGGCTCTTCGAGGTCACGTCAGGTCCAGAAACCGGAACGCACCCACGGCTTGACTGTCCCTGTCGGCAACCAATTTGTTCGCCGTCACGCCAGGGGAGCGGGCAGCGACGGAACGGGGCCGCGGTCTCTGCCCGGTCTCACCCCCACCCCCCCCTCAACCCCCCCACACCGAAGGACCCCGAGCCCGTCCGTGGTGTTCAACCAACGGGAGTCCCCGGTAGGCGGAACCGTGGAAGCCCCGCCTTTCGCCCGCTGCTCCGCGCTCACTTTAGCCTGCGGGTCTGACTGTTGCTGGCTGCCGCGAGAAGGAAACATCCTTCTCTCTCTCCCACAACACACGCGATCCTCCTCACTCTCTTCACACGAAACGCGAGGGCACCGAAAAACAGCGGGTCTGCGGCGGCCGATCGAAAATTGCAACCTCCAGGGCTCTCCTTTCTCGAATCAGGCGAGATTGGACGACGTATTCCCGTGAAAAAATAGCGGAGTCCCGAAGTGTCGAGTATCCGAATGTATTCAGCCTGAAACATCCGAGCAACGTCCGAAACGCGCGAGTCCGTTGCAACACGTTCCGTTTCCAACGATACGCGGAGAAATGAGAAAAGCGTCGCACGGACGACGACTCACTTGGGCAGCCGGACGAGCTGTACCAGACTTCTTCGATCATCTGCGAATCCCAGTCGTCGCGGTACTTCTCCAGCCGTATCGGCGGGTGCGCTGCGGAAAAAAAGGGGGCAGGCCCCGGGCCCGCGGAGGGCGAGCGCGGCACACAATTAGGCATCCGTCAAAGCCGCCGTAATCGGCTTTGGCCGCTCCCCCTCTCCCCCTTCTTCGATAGAGCGGCCCGCGCGCGCCGCTAATCCAGCTTACCGGGATAGCCCGGGTGCAGCAGATCGACGCCCGGAGAGGTGTGCAGTCCGATGCCGTTCATCGAGTAGGCCGCCGCGGGACCCTTGAGGTGGTGGTAGGCCGCCGCCATGGCGCCGCCGGACGCCTGGCAGCCGCCGAAAGGCCCCGCTCCCGCCGCCGCCGGTTGAAACGCCAGCTTGCTCGGTCGCACGCAGCCTGCGCAACGCCGAGCCGCGCACTGGAAGCCTCCGCAGACGCCGCCGCGCGACGCTCCGCCCAGGGGACGGCGGAGCCCGGCCACGCCCACCACGCGCTCCGCTCCCGCGGCGCCCGTTGGGTAAGCCACGCCCAGCGAGCACGGCGCCGCTTCGTTCGGTTTTGAATTGCTTCACAGGAGCGGCGCCGCCGAGGGGCGGAGCGCGCGTTTGAAAGAAGCCCCGCCCGGCCGGTTTATCGCGCGCAGCGCCGCCGGTGGCCGCTCCGCGCGCTTTGCTCGCGACCGGCGAACGCGCGCGCCGTCGCCGCTGCCGGAAAAAAGGCGCTTGTTTGGGGATCAATGGAAACGGGCACGAGAGAGGATCAGACGGGAATTATCTCCTTAAAGGGAATTTGATCCCCTTTTTTTGGTTGCGGCGAAAGGATAATAAGGCGCTCAATTGGATTACAACGCCATGGCCGCCAAAAGCTAATCAGGTGGTGGGATGAACGGTGCTCGCGAGCGCTTACGGCGAGGAAAAAGTGACCGCGCGACGCCGTCGCACGGAAAGGAAGAATTGACAAAGAAAAATTAAGCGTAGACGGAAGAAAGGCGACACACTTCCGTCAAAAGCGTCGCACGTGTGGCGCTGAAAATTCGCGTCGCCGTCGCGTAGCCGCCGCCGAGAAAAAGGCCACACTTGTTAGGGATTTCGACGGCCCTCCGAAAAGGAGATTTGCGCTGGGCAAAGCTATTCAACGCGTGACCCGCTGTAAAGCACTTTGTGCGCTGTTGTCGAAGGGCGCCGCACTCCCTCGGAGGTTCGCACGGATTTCGACGTAATGCGTAAACGTAGCTGTCTACGGAAAGAACCACTCCTGTAATCTGCCTCTTTTAAATCGGTCATGAATGAACACAGTCTGCTGTGTGTTCGATTGAGCTGGAGCTCGGGAAACGTGAAGGTAAACGTAGTAATTCGGTAATTAGACGAAAAAAAACGAATTTTTTTGAGTTATTTGTTTGTTTATTGTGTAAGGTTTTGTTTGACTGGCCTCGGGTGATGTGTTCAAATCTTCTACCAGCGTTACTGCGGAATTTGCGTCACGTTAGAACAATAATATATTTATTCAATTTAAAAACGGAACAAATTTAATGTAAAAATATGGGATGCATATTTGGCAATTGTGCGCGAGACCAACAACTGCGATTCGTAAAAAATACATTCTTATAAGGTTCACCTGCTTCGTTCAGCATACGCTTCATACGCTTTCGGTGATATCCTATATGTAAACTATACTCCACTATATATGAGGAAGGCAGGGTCTTCTTGCGTCATAAGGTGTTTAGAAATTTCACTTAGATGCGCGGTTTAGTGTGTTCCATGTAGTAAAAATTTCTTTGTGTTCTTTTGTATATTACGAAGTTTGACATGTATAACATTGTTATTCCTATTCCTATTCCTATAACCTGTTATTCTATTTGTCTTTTTTGTTTTGTTCCCTCGTCGAGTCCACCCTAAATATACTACTTACTTTGTATTTGCTATATTGTCAATGTTTTTTCATAAATTATATTACTACTCTGCAATACATATAGCTCTATATGCCACTTTATAATATGATTTTAGCTAATTTCACTGTGTTTTATTCTTCTATGTTTTAATTAACCGAGGGTCCCGGTGCAGTCTCGACTATGGGACCCTCGTCTGTATAATTCTGCTTTGTTACCTTCATCTTTTTGTAAGATTGAATAAACTTCTTCTCCTTCTCTTCTTCTATGGGACCGCTGAGTCACTATTCTGAGCCCGTTGGCATGGCACTATTGATTTTATAGTTGTAACTCCGATAAATGTTACTGACGCCCCAATGAGTATAGTAATCCTGCGATTAAGCTTCAGCCCAGTTCAGAGAGAGAGAGAGAGAGAGAGAGAGAGAGAGAGAGAGAGAGAGAGAGACTCTTCATTACAGAGAAAGCAGAGAGGTTTGCCATCATGAATACGCCGACATGCTACTCTGCGGTGAAGGGGGGAGAAGGAAACAAAGGAAGTATATGGGAGAAGACGAGAAGGAGACAAGAAGAAAAGAATAAACATTAAAAATGAATAGAGTCCTGTTTAAGGGCGCTGAGTAAAAACTTGAGTGTACACGCTATAGGGAGATGGCTGCAATGTTAACACTAAGCATCAAGCTTAGTGTTAATGGTCCAGGTTGGAGACATTCAATTCTTTGCTGTAAACGGGCCCTTCATTCAGCATAAGCAGAGCACTCTAGTAATATATGTTCGACGGTTTCGGGTGAGCCACAGTTGCCACAGTATGGGTTGGAAGTCTGGCCTATATATACGATAAATGAACGAGTTTGTAAACGCTTTAAGGCGCAGTCGATTGTATATAGTGTCTCCAGTCGGCGAGGTAGTCGCCTCGTTCTCATGTTAGTAAAGTTCACCCGTCTGACCGACCATGAAGTCAGCAATGCAATTCTATGAACATGAAAAAGAAATACGCAAATTTATGAATCAAGCAATCAAACTCTGCGAACGTGGCTGTCACACGCCGAATTCGCTTCCTTGGCAGCATGGACTGGTCATCGGAGCACGTCGTGGCGAAGCCGAACAACGGGATTGATTGATTGATTGATTGATTTGTTATGGGGTTTAACGCGCCCACGCAACGCAAGCGACGAGGCGCGCCGTAGTGGAGGGCTCCGGATTAGTTTTGACCATCTGGGGATCTTTAACGTGCGCCGACATCTAGAACACACGGGCGTTTTCGCTTTTCGCCTCCATCAGAAAAACGGCCGCCACGCGGGAATCGAACACGCGTCCTCGTGCTCAGCGAACCGCGGGATGGCCTTAGAGTGCAATATACCTAGTAAGGTCCGCAAAAAACCCCGTTATATTATATATTCGCAATAAAAAATGACGCCGTTCGCTTCAGGTAGCCAGTATGAAACCAATGCTAACATGAGTACGTCAATCGATTCTCGATATACTTAGATCTCCGAGTCACCGCGAAAAAAAAAAAAACATCGCAAAATGCAGAAAACAAAAACGAATTAACCGAGACCAAAATATGTTTTCCTATAAACTACCGAGATAACACAACTGTTTGAATTAAGTGGCAATATCGAACTGACTGCGGTGAAATTAAAGAAGTCGACATGCTATTTATCGGTGGAGGGGGGGGGGGGGGGGGGGGGGGCGGTGATTGCAGGCACTGTAAAGTTAACTTCTCCGCACTATTTGAGTGTGGCTGTACTCGATGTGCCTTTACTGCAGCTGACTCGTGCTCAGGCACTTAGCACTCGGCAATAAATTTCACCGACGGGTTTCCCGGTTCGAACAATATCTTCACTTAGAAGAACGAGTTGTGCGGTGGAACTACCAATTTGAAGCGAAGCTTGCATATCTAGGGTTGCATTCGTGCACTTTTCATGGCCTACGAGCAAAAATTCACGAGTCTTTGATGTGCGAGGCGTTGGAAAACGGACGTCCCGGTTAGTGCGCCAGCACCCAGTCACCATCGAAATCGCGCGCTGTTCAGAACATTGATTTGGACCCAAAGGCTATACGTCTGATCACATGCATCTCGAGTAGATCAGTTAATTAGGCCCAATTTTCAAGATCTGAAAATAACTTAAATCTCAAGCTAATTCGTTGCACTCCTTGGATGTACATTACGAGTAGATAGTTATTAATACACAGAATTTTTAATATCAGTAGACTCTCGGGTAGATAATAAAGGCTTCTCGAAGGTTTGCCGCTGTGCGACTCGCGTAGGCTACGGTTACGTTTCGGCTTTCCAAGCGCTTGCGTGTGTAGGCTGCGTTCCTATTCACGGACAGCTTGGTGAACAGCTTTCGAAGCATTCTAATCAGACGTCCTAAAGTAATGAGAATTGGAATGGCGCATACGGTCCCGAACGCAACAGCAACGCAGACGACAGCCTCGTAGCAGACATGTTGAGAAACGCAAGCCACAGGTTTCGTAAATAATATTACCGTTATTATTACAAACATTACGCGATTTAAAAATAAAAAAAAAACATCTTACTGTTAGTAATTATACTAAATATTCCAAAGAAGAATGTTAGTTTGTAACAACATAATTACGTAAAAAATGGCTGGCGCCTGGTTTGGACTTTAGACAGGAAGGTAGCCTGCATCGTTGCTGACTTGATGCCTTCTCCTCGAAGCAGTCTTCGTTGACTGCCTCGTTCAATTAGAACATGGTCTTAACATGGCGGACTGTCCGCGAAGACGGCAACAAAGCCGTCTAAAGGAAAATTGGAACGCACCCCTAGTATCCTCCGGCTTTTCGAGGCAGCGGTCCCGTAGTCAAGACAAGTCAAGACAAGACATTTCGCTTCTCTTCTGTCGTCGTAATGAGGACGCAGCGCACAATCAGGACTCGAGTTTCCTCGTCATCCGCCTTCACAGATTGAAACGGCTCATTAATTGTTTTAAGCGAAGCTTTCTAATCCTCATTGATGGCGTTCGATGTCGCTACATAGCGCGCTGCAGGAAAGCGAGCTTTGGGTTAATCCAGTCTAAAATCACAACAGGAACACCGCAAAAACCTAACAACAATTCCTGTCGTATACGACAAAAAAACTTTGTTGTGATAACAGAAGTCATTTTGTTAGGGCACAGCCATCTGTTGTTACGAAACGTATCTCTGTCGTAACGACGAAGTCAGTTTTCACAACGACAACCATTTCTGTAGTCACAACAGAACTGTCATTATACGGTATACGTCTTCACAATGGGTATGCACATTCAAACCATGTGCAACTGGTGATGGAACGCAAGGATCACGACAAGACATGAATTCGGCACGACGAAACATCCGAATCAGGAAAGGAATATGATACCCGACAGAACATGAGAATCACGACACGACGAGAATACGACAAGACAATACGACACGCGAAAATACTACAGAAATTTTCCCTGTCGTCATTTTCGAATGGGTTTCACAAAACGACGACGACAATGACGATGACGATGATGCTGCTGCCGCTGCTGCTGCTGATGATGATGATGATAAGCGAAGGCACATCAAGCGCCTCAAGAAAAAAAACGCTTTCCGTGGTCGCAATTGAGGATATGGGTCATGAAGCCGGCGGCTATCCTACTGCGCCTTTCTGACACGGCCGAAGCAGCTTGGATTTTGGGCTTTTATTCAGGCTAAGCTTCGCGTTTGAACCGCATTTCTCTTAAGAAAGGGAATTTGATTTAGATTTTTTTTTTTTAGCCTACCGTCTCGATCGTGAGCGGCCGAAATCATCGAAAGGAGACAAAAAGCCGACTTTGGCGGAAGATTAGGATGAAGTAATGCCGCCAATTTCGGAACAGTATGCGCTGTTACATAAAAATCGCGGGCCATCTCCATCACTAACGTGAAACCTGGGATAAGGGCGAAGAATGCAGTGTATAAGTGTGTTTTTGGCGCCTTGTCGTTTTTTGCCAACTGAGATGAAACCGTTGGGGGGTACAGGTATACAGCTTTGCTCTAAAATTCTCTCGTCTTTGAAGCACGAAGATCTCCAGCGCGAGGCGTATACACGCGTGTCCCGGTGTTTTGTTTTTTTTTTAATGCGCGTTACGTTCTAGCGCGAGGCGTAAACGAGTGTCCCGGTGTTTAGTACCGTGACTACATGAGACGACGATTACGCGACGACAGGAGACGCCAACAGCTTCAGCCCCTAAGGGCTTCTCCTTCTACAATTGTGACGAGGAGGATGGGGATCGGGCGTTCAATTTCGTTGCGTGATTCTTTCGCTTACGTAGTATTTCTTGAACTCCGCATGAGCGCCTATAAATGCAAACAAATAAACAAACAAGAAAGGTTCAGAAGAGCTTCACGTAAAATTTAATATTCCGCAGTTGGTTCTGACTGTTCCACGCCTTTCCGGCTGGTCCAGACAAAACAACGAGTGTTAGATTCGGGCGTTAAAATGGGTGTAAACACTTTCGGCAAACAACCTCAGGACGTTTTCTTTTCTTTTTCTGTCTTCTCAATCAGTCCGCCAACCTCAATGATACTGTCGGACCACGCATGGTGTTGTCAAAACCCGTTTATCTGGAGTGGCGTCGGCAAGCCACTGCCATTTTGGGTGAAATACAAGTTCACACGAGTTTTATAGCGCGTCGTGGGCTAGTAAAAGTGTAATCTTATTCTGAAGACGTGATTTTAGGAGCTAAAAACTCGCCCGCAAAAAATAACAACAATAATTTGACGGCCCTCTGTAAAGCTGGCTTCCCGCGCTGCTTACACCTTCAGAGGCGAAGCTTAGTCATTTCAGGGCAGGTAGTGCACAAAAAAAAAAAAAAACTGAAATAAAGTACATGCATTCCAGGTCCGCCATGGTGCAATAAGAAGTATACATCAAGCATCCATGCATTTTTAGTAAAGAAACGCTGCAGATATCACTTATGTATTGATGTTTTGCCTCAGATATGCGTAATGCTCTGTGTTTGCTCAACAATGTTGACAAGTATGAACATTACCGCCAGACTTGGGTGTTTAGAAATGCTGTTGGCTATACTAAACGCATCGTTCAACATCTGCCTTAACTTTGGCCGGGCGGCTGAACAGACAGTACAGACAGGACAGACAGGACAGAACAGACAGACAGACAGACAGACAGACAGACAGACAGACAGACAGACAGACAGACAGACAGACAGACAGACAGACAGACAGACAGACAGACAGACAGACAGACAGACATTTCGGCGTTTAAGTCGCCCGAAAACGACCATCGCGTTAAAAAAAAGTTAAGAAGTCAAGGAACGTGCCAGGCTGAGGGTAAAGCTATGCGGGGAAGCCAACACTTTTTTTTTTTTTTGCGCGACGTGCGGTGCTGACGACAGCCGTTGTTGCAGAAAACTTATGACGTACAAACTGTAAAGCGAAGCTGACTTCACTATTCTGTGGTTAATTTAGTCTCTACTCTGTGACATTCGCGAGCTCGGAGACAGTAACTTAGTTTAGCTGATGAACTGCTCCAAATAAGAAAAAGTGCGCTGTCTTAGCTTTACGGGAAGGAGCTGAATACGAAGCATCCCATTGAACCATAAACCAATGACGGCAATATATCCATTGGCGGATCCAGGGACCAGAGGGGGGGTCCGGATGTCCTGATTTCCTCCCTTAATTTTTTGAATTTAAACTCGAGAAGATGACCACTCAGGTCGCAGAAAAAGGTGAATTGATAACTTGTTGTATTCCTTGTGTTTTTGCTTTCCCGAAATTTAAGTGAATAAATAAGGCTCCTCCTCCTCCTCCTGCTCATCATCATCATCATCATCATCATCATCATCATCATCACTCACTGATAGGAGCTGACCCCCCTCTCAGAAAAATCCTGGATCCGCCCCTGAATATATCATGGTTTTTTTGCACTTATTTGCCATCAGTTGCATCATCATCGTAGTTCGGAGTCTCTTCTCGGGTTTTGGGCCTCAGATGAAAGGGCCCTTCTCGCCTTCAACCACGCCCTTCTTACTCGAGTCGCCTCAATATATATATTAATGTATTTACTTATTGACATACCCTAAGGGCCAAGAAGGCCATTACATAGGGGATTACATTAGATTACATTACATTAAATACAGCTGCAAATGCACGCCTTGCGCTGTTGTCCCAGCGCAGATTCTATATTTTTTTGCTCAGATCGCAAGCTGGGCCTCGAAATTCGCCAAATCCACGCATTCGGTAACGCCAGAGTCCGAAAAGCATTGAAGGAATCTGATGACGCGGATTAGTCGTTCTAAAGCGTTGTGGTAAAGGCCGCCTGCGACAGATATGACGGAGTGTTCGTTTTGTGTTGAAAAATCAGTTTGGCAAATATACACGTACCAGGACAAAAAAAAAAAAATCCCATTTAGTGGGTTTTACGCGCCGATGCACGACATTTGGGCTACCCAGACACGCCGCAGCAGGTGGCGCTGGATTAATTTAACGCAGTGTGTAGAGTGCCGTCCGACGGCACTCTAGCTGATCGTTGCAGGCATGGCTAGTGTGCCGTCCAACGAAATTCGAATATTTAACAGTAGGCTAGCCCCGGCCAAAGAGTCTGTCGTTGCAATGTAGAGGATCCGTCTTAGCTTATGGATCCCCGAGTCGGTGGTTCGACAACGGCTCTTAACTTGGTTTTTTTTTTCATTATTTATTTTAAGTGTAATTTTTGTGCCTTAGGTTAGTTTTGGTGTTTTAAGTGATTTCTTTGTGTGCGTTAGGTTAGCTTATGTTATGTTTAGGTTAGGTTGACTAGCTTTATGTTATCTAGAGCGATGTACTGCCAGGCGCAGCAATTTTGTCATAAAACGCCGGTGGACGTCGATATAGTGGAGTGCTTATAAAACCGTCGGACGGCACTCTAGACACGGCCTTAATTTAAACTGCCCGGGAATCCTTAACGTGTGCCTAAATCTCCTCACATAGGCGTTATTTCCTTTCGCCTCCATCAGAAAAGCGGCCACCGCGGCCGACGCGTACGTGGACGATCTTCAGAACTATTCGAGGAATCTGATGCACTGTAAACGATTAAGTTTAATATCGGTTAGCTGGCGACGTTTCTAAACGCAGAGGCTCTAAATAAGGAAACATGAAAACACCAGCCAGTTACAAACCTGGAGGGCTGCGACGTTGGGTCTCTAAGAAGGAGGGGTATAATAAGATTTGCGTTAACCGGGTTTTTCAATTAATGAAGCCAGAGTCCGGGTAAAAATGACTTCGCTCCTATACATTTTCTGTTATGCGTTTGAGACAACTCGGGGGCTTCTTCTGCAGTTGTATTTCCTCCACGATTTTCAGCGATGTACAGGTATTTAATGGGCGCGCTAACTGTATAGACATTAATATTCCTTCGTCCTGGGAGGTTGTGGATGTGCGCTAGAACGTGCCTCACTTGTTTTTCTGTGTATGTGCGTGTGTAATATTTCCCTTCTGCCTTTATCGTTACAGTCCCGCAACCACGCGTGCAAGGGAAGCGAACAATTCCCCACATGACAAACTAGGGCAGGCTTAAATAAAATTTCCGAATTCAGAAAGTTGGGGTGGAAAGCCTCTCGTATGCCAAATCGTGCTAAGCCGCATTTAAGGTTTAAAAGTGGATACAGTATTAATTCGAATCAGCCAACAAAATAAGCACCTTGCCGAAATCCCGCGCACGTTTTGTTCACACTAGCTGGTTAAAGGGGACTCACCTGATCACATCCTTATGGGACTTAGTTATTCATGGCTCACGCGTTTCAACAGCATCGCGTACAGATACAAAAAAGTTTTAACATATACATGAAAGTGTTCCTAACGGGCCATAGTTTGCTCCTTTTAGAAATGTATCATTTCTTTGCTGAAATAAAAATTAAACGAGAAACACATTTTCGTTTATCTAGCTGGCGCTAGCTCTCTAACAAGCGAGAGATTTGTTTCTTTATTTCAGTACAGAAGGGATATATTTCCAAAATAAGTAAATCATAGGCCGTTTGGAGCATTTTCATGGATCGTGCAAAATTTTCCTGCTGGTGCACGATGGTTTTACGGGCGAAGACCCTTAGGGGCTGGGGCTGTTGGCGTCTCCTGTCGTCGTCGTCGTCGTCGTAATCGTCGTTCGTCTCATATAGTAACGGTACTAAAACACCAGGGAACTCGTTTACGCCTCGCGCTAGAACGTAACGCGTACTAAAAAAACACAGGGACACTCGTTTACGACTCGCGCTAGAGAGCTTCGTGCTTCAAAGACACGAGACTTTTACTGCAAAGCTGTATATCTACACCACAACAGTTTCATCCCCGTGGCAAAAACGCCAAGGCGCCAAGAATACACTTATACACTGCATGCATCGCCCATCACCAGGTTTCACGTTAGTGGAGATGGTGCGGGATTTTTTAAGCACGTGTGGGTTAAGTAGTAGCAAGTCTCATAGGAAAGTTGACAGGTGAGTCCCCCTTAAAAACGAGTCAAAAAGTATTGCTAAGGATTACTATGGTGATTTTTCACTGTTTCCAGCCGCCGCAGGTATACATAAGCGCTCTTACCAACACTGCCACTGTAACATCCAATACACTGAATCGCGTCTTATTTAGGCCTAGCGGGGAGGCGGCTGCCAGTTGGGAGATTACGCGGGATTATCCCTCACACTAGGCCGCTCGGCGGCTTAGGCGGATAAGTTTTAACAGGATTTTACTGCACTTGTGCGCGCGCTTCGGGGGCAGTCACACGCCGGCGATGAAAAAAAAAAGTTCGAATTTGGCGCCCAACGCATTCGCCGCGCGCGTGAGCTTCCAGCTGAAAGCCACGCACCTTGACGCCTGCAACTGTGTACTGTGTGTTTAAAGTAGAACAATGCGAGTTTGGCTATTCCCGAGCTAGAGTGCGTGAAGCCCTTTTTTTCCTGCCTCGTCATTTTCATCATAATCCGCCCTACCGTCGTTATCATCGTCATCATCGTCATCATCACCATCCCGCCGATGATTTTTTGTACTATTATTGAAATGCAAAGCTCCGCTTCTATTGACTTTCACTTCCTTGTTTTAGTTTTTACGGGCCCCTGCTCCCTCCTTGTATTAAGCGAAGCTTTTCCAAAACGCACTGCACGAAAGCCAACTTCACACAATGGACTTCACAGAACGGACGACTGAATGATGATAGGCGAAGGCACATCCGGCGCCTCAAAAAACAAAACAAAAAAAAAAAACGCTTCCTACGTGGTCGGAATTGCACCAGCATACGGGTTCCTCGCGTTATGAAGCCGACGTCTATCTGAAGTGCTTGGATGAGCGAAAGCTTCTCGTTTTAACCTTTCTTGTTAGATTAAAGGGGCTTTGATTTTATTTATGTTCCTGGTTGTTTACAAGCCTCGCTCCCTCCTTGTATGTATCTTCACCCTATATGCACGCATCCCGTTTCAGGCAAAATCTCCGCCCCTTTCTTTTTTCTTAGTCAAACATTTACAGTCATGTCTTTAATATGAACGCCTCCGTTCCCCAGAAAAATCGTCCACAATGTGAGTAGCCCATAGTAACGAAACAAGGTCAAGAAATACAAACGTTCAGGAATATTCGTTTAAGGAAATCTCGTTTCAGGGGTAATCGTTCAAGGAAACATAGAGGAAAGCTCGGTCCGTTTACGCTTAACACCAGCCATTGCCTCCACCGAAGTGACCAGAGGAGCCTTGCCTTGTACAACGAATATTGGCACGAATTATTATCGTCCTGTTAACGACTCAGCGGGCAATGGAGCGGAAAATGATAGGTGTAACATTAAGGGACAAGAAGAGAGCGGAGTGGGTCAGGGAGCAAACTGGTGTTAAAGACATATTAGTAGAAATTAAGAAGAAGAAATGGACGTGGGCAGGGCATGTAATGCGAAGGCAAGATAACCGCTGGTCATTAAGGGTAACAGAGTGGATCCCTAGAGAAGGCAAGCGCTGCAGGGGGCGGCAGAAAGTTAGATGGGCAGATGAGATCAAGAAGTTTGCGGGGATAAATTGGTCACGGTTGGCACAGGACCGAGGTAATTGGAGAATACTGGGAGAGGCCTTTGCCCTGCAGTGGGCGTAGATAGGCTGGCGATGATGATGATGATGATGATGATGATGATGATGATCTTGTCCTGAGCCTCAGGACTGGACCATTTTTGTTTGATGGGGAAAGGGTGTCACCCTGCCGTCCTACCACAGAGTGTCGTTCGCTGATCACGAATGTTCTCGATCTAATTCGACGGTACTGGAAGGAAGAACGTTCCGAGATAAATATGCACTGCTTCGGCTTTGTAAGGCGTCGGCAAGATCCCCGCAAGAAGACCCTGTGTGCAGGGGTGCACCCTTTACAGGCCGCTTGCTTCGTGGTACTGGCGTCACTTCCGTGACGGATTGACGTAAGTGAAATCTTGTGTATCCAGGAACAAAGCACTTTCGTGTTAAAAATCAAAGCCCTTTCAATCTAACGAGACAGGGGGTTAAAACGCGAAGAGTTCTCCCATGCACAGAGTTGAAGTCTGAAATCCAAACGCTTCGACCGTGTCGGAAGTGCGCAATCGAGATAGTGGTCGCGGCTTCATAACGCGAGGGACGTACCATGGTTCATTCCGACCTCGAGAAGTGTTTTCTTAAGGGTAACGATAAGGTAACGTTAAGGTAACGAACTATACGCTAACGAACTACGTTAAGGTAACGAACTAATACTGTAAGGCTGAATGTAGGTGCAACAACGTACCAGCTGAAGACGATAATAACATCCGCCAGAAGCTCACGGCCGTTTCAACAGTTCCCATCTGCGAAGTCAACAATACCACTCGAAGGAGAACTGAGCGGAATTTCATGGGACATTAATGCTTTCGCATTCACAACCAGGAAGTACCTAGGTGTCCTCGGACATCCTTTTTAAAGGTCGTCTATCAGGCTCCTGTTGGTATTTATCCTGAGCGTGCGATGAAGGACGATGCAATACATTTAAAGCCCTCGGTTACGCGGTTTCGCGATTCCGTTAAAATCGGGGCCGTAAAGTCGGATTCTATTGTACTAACAAGGTTGAAGCGATCATACAATCTGAGTCACGTAACACAATCACTGTCGTGTCCGATTTGATTTGATTTGATTGTATACGGTTTAACGCGCCGACGCAATGCAGGCGATGAGGCGCGCCGTATAGTGGAGGGATCCGGATTAATTTTGACCACCTTGGGATCTTTAAAGTGCGCCGAAATCTCGTACACATGGGGCGTTTTTGCTGTTCGCACCGTCGTGTCCGAGTCACTTTAATTTGTATTGACAAATAGGGTTAGCAAAGCGTTAGCTGTACACTCTATCGCGAATGGGACTAGTTGATTGTGTCAGTTCCAAACACATTTTCATAGGCCGTCAACGACAAGGCTTATTTTGCCGTGGTGAAATTTGCGTCTAATCATGAAATCTCTACAGCTACCGTTTGTGCAGAGCCTTGAACATGAAAAAAAAAAAAAGCGGAATTCCAGCCACCTATTCAGTCTGGGTAATTTAGTCATAAATAAACATGTCCATGAAACACGTCGTGCGGAGTATTGGAAGGTGGGTTTAAATAGAACTAATTATGGAGATCAAATGTTACGAACTGTAATTCCGAAGAATTTGAACAACTTCCATGAAAAAGGTATAGATTTTTACAAGCTTACTGCTAAGGAGATCTATGAATTGTTCTTGTAAACTTTATGGTTGTCATTTTCTATATTGCGAGTGGAATTCAGAGTTTTTCGATTTTTTCTTGTTTGTGTACTGTTGTCGCTTACTTTACTGTATGCAACTGCATTGTATTGTTCGAAATGCCTAATGATCATGTACGCTAATAGGCATAATTATTTTACCGTTGCAATTCAATGCACATTGTCAGGTTATTTCTCTTGTGTTATTGCTTGGAGGGGTTTCCGGCCGGGTATCGTGTACCATTTATAACCCGTTCACCGAGTGTTACCCGTGAAACATGTGTTGCTGTATGCTGTGTTGCTGTATGCTGTCCTTGCAAACAGGGGGCGGGGGCTGGTCAAGCTGCCAAGAGCAGCTTTTTCTTTCGCCCCCTCATGTACTACTTGGAACATAAAATAAAGATTATTATTATTATTATTATTATTATTAATTACTGCTAAGGTCTACTCCTTCAGCACGTTTTCACTTAGCCTGAAGAATTTTGTTTCAGACTGAAGTCTGTTTTGTGGCCATTGATACTTTTGCTAATTGAAAGTTTCGGGGAAGAAAATTAGGTTTAACTAGACATTTTTATGAACGTTGCTCCCCAGTGTTGCGCAGTTCACGAAACTAAACCATTCTTCAAATTTGTACGGACTCGAAATACACTTCGGCAGCTCAAATTTTAGAGCGGTCCTTAAAAAAATAGGTTTCCGTTTTTCTTTAGGAATTGCTGGATGCACACACGCTTAAAGACACCTGCTCGAGCTCCCAAACAGAAGAACCAAAAATTTAAAAAATGCGCAATTCATAACTCGAAAAACTGAACAGTACACTTTAATTTTCAGTCTAAAAGTGTTATCCGTATGAAATGTTCAGCCTGTAATGAACGGCAAAGAAATTGTCGGCAACTGCCGAAAAGACTTGTACACATACAAGGTTTACGATCCCCAGTCTTGTAGGCTTCGTATGTTGAGATAAGTCGAAATTCCGCTCCAAAATCTTGGCCGAAGACGAGCGCAATTTAGAGGTCACAATGAGGCCAAAACGGTAAATCCCCTTATCAATGTCGCGACTCAACTCATCCGCAAGAACTGAGAATAAATACTTTTTTTCGCTAATATCGAACGCCTCGCTACGTTGCGCCGAGTGAAGCAGACATAACGCGGGCGAAGTTTCCAACAATGAACATCGGGTGACCTTAAATCACACCGGTGTTACTCTGTGCATAAATAATAATTCCGTAAAAAATTAAAGCACTTTTTCAGTTTCTTTAGTTTAGTGGGAAGAGAATACGTCATCGCCGTCGAAGCCCCCGTCGTCTCCTGCATGCTACCAGAGAAAGAAAAAAAAAGCAATATCCCAGCCATTTCCACAAGTCGGTGTTGCGGCTTTGTCGCCGTGCACCCAGGCAATACGGCGAAGCCCGCTTGCGGTTTCCTCTCCAGAAGAAAGCGCATTGCGGAGAAGCCGAGCTCCGAGGAGGAGGCCGGCCGCTTCTGACGCCATCTTGCGCTGGCCCCGTCAGGCCTTCCCCTCGAAAGAAGTGAGGTTTATTTCCCTCTCTCGCAAAGGCGGAGCTTGACGGCGTTCAGAAAAAAAAAAAAAAACTAAAAAAAAAAGAAAAAAAGAAGACGACGAATGCTATACTTAGCCGTGCGCTGAGACGCCGGCACCCGCAAACGCCGCGGCGCGGCGAATTATCTACGATTCGAAGACATTCAAGGCAGCGAAGGCCATCCGCCTCCCACACGCCTATTCGAACGCAGCCGCACAAAAGAAGGCAGAAAGAATGGCGTACTACGACGTACTGGTGTCTGCGGCCAGGCAAGACTGATTGACTAACTCGTGCCTGTTGCGTTCGGCCTGTCGTGTAACGTCACACGCGGCGCGAGATGAATTATATGGGCGGCCTGGATGTATACGAGTTGCATAATTCGACGGGCGAAACAGCGAGCGGTTGATACCCTTCTTTCAAGGCCCCGCCCACGGCTGCCCTCCTAACTCACGCCGCAGCAGTCCCCACCACCTCCTTCCAGTTCACGCTTCGTACGTGTACGGTGCATACATCTCTCCAGACGTCGTGAAGGAAGAAAGCGGACACGCGCTACCGTCTGCTGCGTGCCTCCCCCGGCTGGCGCGGTTAACGCCTTTTCCGAGAAGCAGCGTCTCGCGTAACGACGGACCAGGCTGGGTTGAAAGCGGGCCACGTGGAGGCTTTCGTCGGATGTGTAGCCCAATATCAGCGGCCCTCAAAAAGGCGGGAAAGTTCAAACACGGACTTAAACGAGCCACGACGGCGAAATACAAGTCTGGGTCACTAAAAAGGCTGCTTTGTGCAAAAAACAATGACAAATTTTATCGCAAACTTCAGACGAGTAAGCTGAATACTGCGGAAAACTCAAGATAGTGGCGAGCCACCAGCCAGTTTTTGGCTGGATCTTTATGACGTCACAAAAACTTGTTTGGATTGTAGTGGGGCCTCTAGTGTCGTTTGATGGCATGGCATCACTTGCATGCTAACCTGCAGCTAACACACTGACAACTACACTTTCAATTCTCTTGCGTTTTTGCCAACATCGTAGAGCAAAATTTGGAAGCTTTTTAACAGTTGTAACTTTTTCTCGGTTGAAAAAGGCGTCTTTCGTGGCTGGACAGGAGTTGGGCTGGTTACCAAAGATCAGTTCTTTCAAATTAAGCAAATTGTATTAGGGGCGAAGCCCTTAGGGTGGGGCTGTTGGCGTCTCCTGTCGTCGTCGTAATCGTCATCTCATGTAGACACGGTACTAAAACACGGGGAAACTAGTTTACGCCTCGCGCTAGAACTTAACGCGTACTAAAAAAACACCGGGACACTCGTTTACGTTTCGCGCTGGAGCGCTTCGTAAGCCCGGGTTCAGACTGTTGTCTCAACTGTCGTAATATTTTAAATAATGACGTCATTTGTCGTCTCGGCCAACCGAACTGCGTGAAAAGCCGTTTTTTTACGTCCATAGCGCACGATATGGCTGTTACGTCGGTAGTCTGAGCATAGCATAACACATACTAAAAAAACACCGGGACACTCGTTTACTCCTCGCCTAGAAAGCTTCGCGCTTCAAAGACAAGAGACTTTTACAGCAAAGCTGTATACCTCTAGCCCCCAACGGTTTCATCTCCGTTGGCAAAAACGCCAAGGCGCCAAGAATACACTATACACTCATATGCATGCTTCGCCCCTTCCCAGGTTTCGCGTTAGTGGAGATGGCCCGGGATTTTTTATTTCATGAACCCTCCAACGTGCCTGACAAACATTTGGCATATATAAGGCATAAGCTGCGGGCTAATGGGTTACCCAGTACTATACACTGAACACAAGTATGTGAACACGTGAACAGACAGTGAACACGCTTATACAGCGAACTCATTGAAAGCTCTTCGGGGAACACAATTCTTCGGGCATGTATTGCCTTTAGCAGAACATAACCATCTTCATCTTTAAATTTTCGCGTGCGATCACGCGTACGACGTGGGCTTTCCATCGGAAAAATACCGGTCCCGCAAAGCCGGGATGACAGACCTTGCGTCAGAATTCGACGGCTTGTTGATCAGCGGCTACCCACGCATAGCCTTCGAAGCTCGAAATGCCGATGACCTGGTCCACGATTGCTCTTACGAGGCTATTCTGGACAAGCCTGATGATCGATGCTAGGTCCGACACTGACTTGCTTGATATCTTGCGATATATGTGTGAATTGGGTGTGAATATTTTTTGTTATTACCAGTAATTTTCTTTCGCACTATTACGCTTAATTTGTGTACTATGAAGAAATGTTGTAATGTAAGTGCGAACTGCCAGTTCACACCGACATGCAACAAAAGTAATAGAAAATCTGTTAATTGCCATTTATGCTATTTTTTAGAGAAAATAGCCTTTCTTGGGCTACTTAAACGCAGCAATTTTGGTCTGTCTGTATGTCTGTCTGTCTATCTGTGAATCGATTCAGCCACCGGCCAAAGTGAAACAAAACCTGCGCAATAGTCTTATATACTCACCGTCAAATCTAAACGTCTACGTCCGGTGTCAGTGTTCATACTTGTCAACGTTGTTGAACAAGCAACAAACATCACGCAAATATAAGGCGGAAAATCAATACATAAGTGATATTCGCAGTGTTTCAAGGTGCTTGGTTTTGCGTATAGCCAAATGAAATACTGCATTAACGGCAGGAAAACCGTCGTCTCCTGTGCCCGCGCTGCCGGCTCCTGGTCGCATTAAAAAATCTAACGGCAATAGCAACGAAAGATTCCATTAGATAGGATCCACGTCCCGCTTGGAACGCTCGTGGAGTAGGGCAACGTGGTTCTATAAAACTTTGTAGTAGGGTGCCTCGATTCACGCGTGGTCTCTGCCGTACGGCAGCGCTGGCATCGAAGCACCCGACTTGGAGCAGTGGAACACGGTAAAATTAGATTGACTTGAGCAAACCTCTAGCGTGTTTTCTCTGGAGGAACGAGACGGGAGAGGAACAGCAAGAGAGGTGAGCGGTAAAGAAAAGGGAGGCGTTTACTTGGCAGGGCGCGGTCAACTATCGGTTTTTCGTCGACATCTGCAACGAGAGGAGTAGATACGCGGACCATTTTTTTTATACTATTTGGATAGTGTTTCATGAGTTCACTACAACATGTCAGCATTATGATCAGAAGAGTTCTTCGCGTCAAAATACCAGCCGACTGTCACTTCTGAACATTCTAGACTGTAACCTTGTGCAATGGGATCACTAAAATCTTAGTTTTCAAATACCCACACAGTGCTGTTCGAGATTATTTCGTTTTTTTTCATTACATTCTATAACTTTCTATATTATTCGCTTTATCATCTGCGCCTACCATAACATTTATTGTTCATAACAATTACTTCGTGATACGTAAACCGAGATCGCACAAATCATCACAGCAACGTTAACCCAGTATAGTTTGACTGGGAGACGCTGGTACATTCCCGTTGTAACCTTTGTCTCTATGAATCTGTGATGATTTGAGCTTAACTATGGCTGGTTTCAATAGATTCCACAACCAATATAAGCCACTCTGAGCGCTAAGCTGCCTGAAACTGCAGCTCTTTGTGGCTGACACATCCTTTGGAATGAAAGAAAAAAAAGATTGGCGCAGCTTGCAGAAGTGGTGCAAGGCTGGAGAAACGGCAGAGCTGGTGGTCCCTCTCTCTTCGTCAGAGACCCGGATGTTGCACCTCACACGGATTTGCGAACTTGCCGCTGAAGGTTCTCCATGACTGGCAGGCCCGGATCGCTTTGTCCGTGGTCTCTTTCACATCTCTCCCAAAGTGGACCGCCTCAGCACGCGCTAGAACCCGCGCAAATCGCCTCCCGAACTCGGCGCCTGTGCTACCTACTTCAGGCACGAACGTACGTGAACTGGCGAGGACAGAACGCGAGATATCACGCCACGGACGCTGGTCAGAGTGTTCTCGAAGGTCCAGCTGACCGACGCCGGGCGCTCCTCACAAGGCGCACGCTCACCTGCGCTCGGTATTCTTGCTTTTATTTGTGCGAGCTCCTCACGTGGCGCAAACGCAAGCCTGGACCACACCGGGCGCTCCTCACGAGGCGCACGCTCCCGTGCGCTCGGCTGGGCTGAGTTTAAAAAGGTGATCACGCATGTGCACCGTATACCCGACTGAGTCGCACCTTGTGATCATTGTGTGACGCAAACGCGGGTGAGAGTTATTGCATTTCAACACATAGTCAAATGCTCGTTATATGGATCATTTTATGCGAGACGTTTCGTCCGTTCGAGCGCAAAGAGAAAAGAGTCTCTTCTTTTATCGAAGTACCTTTACAACGAAGGCGGTTTCTTGTCGCACGGCATTAGACGATAGCGTGGGTTTACTGCATGGGCGAATTCGTTTCGACCATTTCACCTTCCTGGACTCTTGTAACTACAGGGTATCGCGTTTATTTTGTGGATTTGAGCAGAATTATCACTCGTATTGTTTCAGGGCGTAACACATTTTTATCTGATCATCTCTCATCATAAGGGCAGGGGAACGAACCCGGCACTGGATGATTTACTTCCACGACGGCTGTGGGGACAGCACCATGCGGATCATTACTCTGTGAGCTATGTATTTTGTCGGAAGACAATAAATAGGCGGCGAAGATTTTTTTTCCTGGCGTATAGAGGTTTATCGCGCGGTTATTTTCGCAAATAGGCGTCAACAAGACCCCCCACGACAAAGAGTATACCTACATATATCACCACTAAATATATGACAACCCAACACTAAGCTACGTCTTTAAACAAGCTAAAAAATTCAGGGAAGCTTCCACTCACGTGCAAGACTTGAATGGCGAAGCTGTTGTATGATCATTGACGGACACAAAGTGTAGTTTCAGTATCGTTGTGGTGCCGTGGTTGACGTCGGCGGCATGGCATTTCAATGACCTTATGTTGAGCAAAGCCAAAGTGAGCTCGTCGTCTTGGTCGCCATTTTCGTACACACTCTTCCTCTGCCGTGCGAACTATCCGCGGCCTGACCATGTGGAGTCAATGATCCCCAAAGGAAACCTTGGACATTCAAGTCGCGCCCTTCTACGGCACACAGCGCATGCGCACGACGACACGAGGACGAACGAATGGTGGCGTACGCTATGACGTGTCTTTCTCGTTCCGAGCAACTGTTGCCACGATACGGCGACCGCTGGATTTCTTTGTGGGCCAATGTGGCCCAATCTCCCTAAGTGGTATGCTTGGCTTGACGAACGTGCTCTCGAGGCACGCGTGCACGATCGCTCGGAATTTTCTTGGTATTTTTAACTACGGGACACCATACACAACTATTTTCTCAGCAGCTTCGCTGTTAGAATATAGATAAACGGTGGCTGCGTAAACCACTGCCTTTTATGGTGGTTTACGCGGCCAGGGAGGCGTTATACGGGAGAAGGGATATGCGTAACTACTTCCTGATAAAATATTAAGTTCTTAATCCCTGGTTTAGCGCATAAGTTTACGTTGGAAGTCGGAGGTCGGGAACAGTTAAAGTTCGCTCACTTTGTGAATATAGCAAATTCGAGTTGAAAGTGATATTCGTCCCTCAAATACATTATCGTTCTAGTTCAAATTAAGCAGCCAGTCCCCTAAGTAACGTGTGGCCTACAGGACGCATGCAAATCTATTAACATGGCTCAAGAGGCAGGCCTTTGCTTGCGTTATTGTTAACAAGGCGTGCGGTGAGTCCTCCCTGGCATGTCCTGACCTTCCTGTACCCTAACATTTCGTGACGACCATTTTCTAGACGCATTTTTGAAACCTCCAGAAAGCGCAACACTGAAAAAAACTCTACACGAACAAAGGGGACACAGGAAGAGCAAAGGGGACACAGGACAAGCGCTCGTCCTGTGTTCCCTTTGCTCGTGTCGAGTTTTTTTTCAGTGTTGCGCTTTCTGAAGGTTTCAAAATGCAATTTCACCAAATACAGTAGAACCTCGTGTCAAGAGACACTGTTACAAGAGACACTTGGTTATAAGATACATTTGAAGGAAGACGGTTTGGTTGGTTTTCCTATGTTTGCTACGTTAGCAACATTGCAGACCTTGGTTACAAGAGACACTTTTCTTGGATCCCTTGAGTGTCTCTTGTAACGAGGTCTTACTGTAGCCCAACTCGCGATTCTGCTGCAGCATTTTTCTAGACGTTATTGCGCTTTTTTACTAGCGCACGAGCAATTTTTACTTAAACGACAGACGGACGGACGGACAAGTTGGCGAATAGACGTAAAGTCTTGTTTCACAAGAGGCTATGTTTAGGGCCGTCCGACGTCTGATCAGAAAGCTGCACGTAAAGCGTGCTTCACTGCAGGTTGCTACATTTTGAGGAAAAGCCATCTTCACGAGGGAAGAGAGGAGTGCATGGTGTAAACTACAGGAGAGTTTTAGGGGCGAAGCCCCTTAGGAGCTCGGGCTATCGGCGTCTCCTGTCGTCGTAATCATCGTTTCATGTAGTCACAGTACTAAAACTCTGGGAAAGTCGTTTACACCTCGTGCTAGTACGCAACGCCTACTAAAAAAAACACCGGTACACTCGTTTACGCCTCGCACTAGACAGCTTCGTGCTTCAAAGACGCGAGTCTTTTACAGCAAAGCTGTATACCTCTACCCCCCAACGGTTTCATTCTCCATTGGCAACAACGCCAAGGCGCCAAGAATTCACTTATACACTGCATGCTTCGCCCCTCCCCAGGTTTCACTTTAGTGGAGATGGCCCGGGATATTTTATAACACCAATATAACGCAGAAAACTCGTCGGGGATGTGGCTCGTATGCAAAACTCTGCGATTACACATACGGCCAAAACACTGAATGGACCAACGGGATTTGCAAAAACGCTAAATGCGAAGCACAACTTCTGCAAGAGCATTTCAATTAAAAAAAAAATACGCTTACGAGAAGGGCTGGTTAGTGGTTGAAGAAGTCGGGAGATTATGGATGTCGTTCCATACTGTTGCTAGAAGATAAAACAGACCACGCTTTTGACAGTGACGCCTATTTAGGGCTTTCATACCGGAATTTTCCAGAAAAGGTTCCCCCTCCCTGATTTCATTGATTGTGGGGGTTTAACGTGCCGACGCAACGCAGGCGATGAGGCGCGCAGTAGTGCAGGGCTCCGGATTAATTTTGACCACCTGGGGATATTTAACGTGCGCCGAAATCTCGTACACACGGGCGTTTTTGCTTTTCGCCTCCATAAGAAAAGTGGCCGCCGCGGCCTGGAATTGAACCCACGACCTCGTGCTGAGCAGCACAACGCCTTAGCCAAAAAGGTTCCCCCCTAACTGCCATGTCTTGTAAAAGCAGATATGCGGTATGAAGCATCGAAGCTACGCCGAAGCGCCCGTTTGTATATGAACGTTCGATGTTGTGGAGGGTCGCGGAATTATTTCATGATGCCTGAGGCATAGCCAGAAATTTTTCTTGGGGGGGGGGGGGGGGGAGGGATTTGGGGGGGGGGGGGGGGCTGAGTTGGCACCTCGACCCCTCCTCAATATGAATGCATTTTTAAAGGTAATTAAAGTTTATTATACTAAATACATAATTATTAACTGATAATATACATAACTGTTGACAGAAACTATTCACTGAAAATACATGACCATTAACTGTGAAGAACACGGAAAATTAAATATTTCGTAAATTTTTTTTCGCGTGTTCAGAGAGTAGTGGCATAATTGCTATCAGTGCTTACAATTTTCTGTTTTGCCTACATAAGAAGAAATAGCGCTCAAAGAAATTTGGAAATGTAGAACAAATATAAACATGTATGTTTCCAAACAAGAAAGCAAAAAAATGGAAGTAAAGAACTAATTCATCTAAAACTAACAAAACACATGGCCGACATCGTACACGTGTAAAGCACGAAACAAGCAACTTGTGGGTGGACGTCTTATCTTTACTCGTGCCGGACGAGAAGTGGCAGTGGCTTTACATCGGATGCCTTTAGGGGTGAAAATGAGCGAAGGATGTGAGCGCACAGAAACTCAGACAACCTCTAATAAACGTAAATAAGCACTCAGAAACCGACAAACGCAAAAAAACACACACACAGCTCACGCACAGTAGTAAAGTTAAAGCAAACTTTCACAGATACATCGGAGTTCCCTTAGGTTCTAATAGGTTTTAACCGAAATTGTGGGCGTCTCGCTCCGGATGCAGTGTAAAATGCTCTGTAGCTCTCAATGTGATGTAGGTATCTTGGAAAACATTTACTGAAATTGATCGCTAAGATGACTGTACCATTACGGCGAGTTTCATTTAGTTGTTGCAATCATCCAGTTCACAGTGAAATTTCAAACGTTACATGTAGAACCCACCACTGCTCTTAATACTCGGTTGTCCACGGGGGAAATATGGTTACGGGAAACAGCTGTAATTATGGTTTTATCAAAACTATCCCGAAACAAATAAAACAAGAATTATTTCTAAAAATGAAATTTTCAAAAATTTTCCTACAATCGAAAAGGCCGTTGCCTATCGCAAATGTTGTCCTCATAGCACTTAAAGCTACCCACAATATCAAACGACATTTGTGAGGCTGCCGTACCTTTCTTTCAAACATAACTAGCCGTGATAAAGTAAACCATCTCCCGTCCGTGTCCCGACCGTCACGTGAAGACGTACGCAACACGGCTGCACCCCCGCCGTGTTCCCTCTATACATCGTCCGCATATGCCGACGATCCGAAGGCAGCAGATGCCGACGAGTGAGCCTCGCGGCGCCCCAATCTGCCCCACCCAAAGATGCGGCGCTCGTCGACCGACCTGTCTCCCCGAGTCGTCGTCTTGTCCTCGCACGCGAGCGTCGTCGCCCGCTGTGCGATGCCCCGCAAGCGTTTGCCAAGACGGGAGTATCACGCCGGGAGCTCGATCGACGACACTTGTGCTCTGCTTGTTATTATTACTTCTGCTCACATACGACGCCCTAGATCTGCTGGACACACGTCGCGTTTTCTCGCCGTCTGTCGTCCGCGCTGAACAGCAACGTACAGTCATGGACAAATTAAACACGAACACGAAAGGAAAATTCCCGGGCTATCTCCACTAACGTGAAACGTGGGGAGAGGCGAAGCATGAACACGAAAAAAAAATTCCCGGGCTATCTCCACTAACGTTAAACCTGGGGTGGGGCCAAGCATTCAGTGTATAACTGTATTCTTGGCGCCTTGGCGTTTTTGCCCACGGAGATGAAAGTGTTTGGTGGTCGTGGTATACACCTTTGCTGTAAAAGTATCGTGTCTTTGAAGCACGAAGCTCTCTAGCGCGGGGCGTAAACGAGTGTCCCTGTGTTTTAGAACCGTGACTACATTAGACGATTACGACGACGACAGGAGATGCCAAAAGCCCCTGGCCATATTAGGGGCTTCGCCCCTAATACGAACTAGAACAGACAAATAGCACGATTTCTTTCCGTGTAAGTCAAAATTACGCGTGGCTTAGTGACAAAAACAATGCTCGGAAATGTGGTTTCTCAAGTACTAAAATAGCGAGCCCTTACTGGACCTCCACGAACAGTTTTTTTAATTCTGCGTGTTTTGGTTCATATTTTCGTGTTCGCATTTTATTTGTCCGTGACCGTATACACGGCAAGGGTGCTGTCTCGACACGAGAATGTGACGATCACGTGATTATCACGTGACGATCACGTGTGAGACTACTCACTAACATTATCGTCGTCCCAACAAGCCATCGGAAAGGATCAACTTTGGCGAAGCACAGCGTTAGGCAGGGCCGGCGAGTGGTGCTGCTGACATCAGAAGCCTGATGGTGGGGCATCTTAACTAGAATAGGTCCTGTGTGGCACGCCGGTATAAGTTGCTCGAGACCGCTTGCAACTTTAGTTTTTTTACACCAAGTGGCACGTTCGTCTGAATACTTCACGACCCCGTCTTGTCTCCGGCACGAAGAGAAAAATCAAACCCCCTTTCTTCAAAGAAAGGTGTTTAAAACGCGGAGCTTCTCCCATGCAACTGAAGTCAAAGCCAAAGTCCGAAATTCAAGCTGATTCGACCGTGTCGGAATGGCGCAGTCGGATAGACGTCGAATAGACGTCGAATCGAAGTCGAATAGACGTTGGATCGGAACTCTCCCAGGTTCCATTCCGACCGCGGGAAGCGTTCCTTTTTTTTTTTCTTGAGGCACTTCATGTGCCTTTGTAGAAACGAACTGCGAGCGTTGGCTTTTCTGCGGTGCGTTTTGGGCGTAACGATTTGGATTTTGGACTCTTGACTTTGGAATTTGACTTCGAAGACATTGGCTTTCGACGACGACAGGAAGCTTCGTCCTTCTTTCCCTTCATCCGCGATCATCATCATCATCATCGTCAGAGAAAGTTGGCTTTTCTGCAGTGCGCTTTGGGGCAGCGTCGCCATCAGTGAGGCGTAGAAAGCTTCGCTTTAAAAATATCAAGCACCCCAACCATCGTTACTCCCATGCCCGTGAAGAATACATGACAGGGCAGTATCTCTTTTGAGCAGACGCATTGTGATTCCGCTCTTCAACGGGAGGGGAGCAATGGTGTTAGTGAGGGGTGGGTTCGCCGTTACTGCCTTTCACGGTGTGCTCATTGGGTTGGTAAGATTCTGACAGTTAGGCAGGGACGGCAAGTGGTACGTGCTTACACAGCTAGACTCTGATTTGATTGAACGTGAATGATAACCACTTTTTCGGTGCGCATTGACAGTCGCACTAACATCGATGCGAACCAGTTTGATGCGCACCAATATCAATGCGCAATAAAGATCGATGTGTACTAATGGTAACAACAAAAGCCTTTTAGGGGCGAAGACCCTTAATTAAAGGATCAGGCTGTCGGCGTCTCCTGTCGTCGTCGTCGTCATTTCATGTAGTCGGGGTCCTTAAAACACCGGGACACTCGTTTTCCAACGTCTCGCGCTAGAACGCTTCGTGCTTCAAAGACACGAGACTTTTACGGCATAGCTGTATACCTCTACCCCCCAACGGTTTCATCTCCGTGGGCAAAAACACCAAGGCGCTAAGAATGCACTTACAGAGTATACATGCTTCGCCCCTCCCCAGGTTTCGAGATGGAGCGGGGTTTTCCTTTTGTTATAGCTGTATACGCGATAGAAATTCATAGGCATTGACGTCGTGGGCTGGTCCGCTAGCGCCACCCCCAAGTATACCAATTGGTGGCTAGGATTCCTCGCCCGGTGACATTATCAAAAAAGCGGATACGAGCTGCTCCAAAATGAAACGCCCCCTCCAACGAGTGAACAGGGGCGTCTGTCATGCGTAACTACTCCAGAGCCGGGAACTCCGTTCACAATTGTCAAAAGCACACTACTAGGATGACCACTTGTAAACAAATCATGCAAATCTCAGTCGAACGGCGACGATGGTTGAACGCGAAGATTTCTCGTGATGGATTCCTTGGTTGGCCAATCCCACGCTGCGAGTATGTGCTACTTTGTAGGCACAGCTGGGCAACACACTTGTCTATAACACAGGTTTGGTGCTGATAGCCTTATCTTGCCTCGCCCGAAAAGCATTTGAAGAAAACTATTGTGTCATTCTGAAGTTTTAACCATATATTTTGACCTAAACGTTTGTTGTGAAAAGTTTGAGTCCGCAGTTTTGAGAGGTGACTAGTTGAAGTTGAACTGAGTGTTATAGACAAGGGTGTTGCGCACTGTACACACCACTTTTCTATAGAATATCCACAGCAACTCTAGGGTGTGCAACTCCGTAGGCCTAACGTTTAGGTTTGGGGTGTGCACGGCGCGAATGCTTGCTCGCTCCGACCATGTCGTCGAAATGGAGCAGTCGGATAGAGGCCGGCTTCATAACGCGAGGTATTTAGTTCACTTTCCCCACGATCATTCATGATCATCGTCAGAGAAAGTTGGCTTTTCTGCGGGGCGTATTGGCGTACAACGGCATCAGTTAAAGGAGTACTGACACGAAATTTTTATGTTACGTTTTTTTCGCTGCTATGCGTGCCTACCAGCCAACTAATCATAGAATGACAGATTATACGGTCGAGCGCAGCGTAAACATTCATTTGCGGCGTCGTTTATTCGTGCCAGTTTCGGTTTCGACAAAAAAACGCCGAGCGGCCGCCATGACAGTATGTATCACATGGCGTCACCATTCTTGCGTATCGCTGCCTCTCTGGAAGCGCGCGCGAGCGAGCGCACGCGCGCGCCCAGACCGGCCGAGGTCTTCGCCGTCCCCACAGGCCCGGGCAGCATGACGTCAGTCCCAAAACCATGACGTGTACACACGCCCGAGCAGCGCGCGCCAACCACAGCCAGCGCGTCGGCTTCGTCACGGGAGCCCCGACGTCGACAGTTTGGGGCACGTAGCAGATGATGTCACGTCGACCCGCTCTGGCCTTTCTCGTGCGGGCGAAGATTAAAATGGATTTTAAATATGTTTCGCTGAACGGTTGCTGTTGAAACTTGCTGGGAGATATCTCCTGATAAAAAGGAAGCGTTTTACATAGTTATCTCAGCTTTGAAATTTCGTGTCAGTACTCCTTTAAAGCTTCTTCGCGCGAGGGGAGGTTTCTCGAGATACACTCAACTTTAAGTTCGGGTATCTGCAGACTGCAGTGAGAGAGTAACTGCGCGTCGGGTGTCACGTGGAGTCAAGCGTGGCAGAAGAGCGAAGCACAGGAAGTTTGTTATGGCAGAAAAGTACAGCTTGCACTGTATTCGTAACCGTGGAAGTATTGGGCATTTTTTGTGTTATTGTTTGTTTTTACCAGGTACTAGCGTCACATAAAACAGCACCTCCTGGGTAGCTCGGACCCGACGGAATTAAGTAGTCGTACGGGAAAGATAAGTTAAAGATTGGTTTGCAGGGCGGGAAAACAAAATGTAGAGACCACTTACAGACATCTGGCCGGAAACGCTACCTTTTGCGCACTACTTGTCACGAATGGGACTCCGTTTTCTAAATTGCTGAATACCAATTCGGTTGTGTTTTAACAGGTATTACAAAAGACGACTGGAGCAACTGGTTCTGATACATAGTGCCGCGAACCATGTATAAGTTATAAAAGTTCCCTCAGCTTTTTCGGAATTCTTAAACTTACGAAACTATTTAGCTTAAAAATGAATCCTCAAGCTCACAAGCCGGATTGTTTCGGCGTCTGCGCTTGTGTCGCGCGGTGGTGTAGCCCCGAGCTAACAGATCAGGATGGCTAGGTTCCACTGTCTCACCCTTCGAAAGACGTTCCGTGTGTGAATTCAAGTGACATCGCATGTGGAATCGTGGTGGGGGTCGTTCACAGCTTTGCTTTCCAACCACCTTCAGCGTTGATTGGAGCCAATTTTTTTTCGTGAGCGAACTGCGACGCCGTGGACGTTGAGAAAACAGCGTTTAATTGAATTAACACGGCTGAAGTGTGAACGATTTGTCAAGCTACGTTGCAGAGACACCGCAATCGGTGAAGTCATAAAGGCCGACAGATTTGAAATCCAGTGGAACTTATTCACGATAAATGTCATTGCAAAACCCTGTTAAAATTACTATTAAGGGCTCCCTAACTTATTAGCTTCTGTTGTTCTTGTATTGCGTGAAACAAACTTTCCCGGGCCGACTTCCTGCCTCGCGTATCGGCCAGGGCGACGATGGCGCGGATGGCCTCTGAAGGCCGACATTTTATAACGCGTACACTGGCGTGTATTGAACCAAGGGCCTCATGTTGACTTCTTAAGCAACGTTGACTGGGTTCGTTACATTAGCATATCATGGTAAAGAGAGAGACGGCGGGAGAAGAGAGAGACCGAGATACATAACTACAAATCAGAGCCACTTTCTTAAGACGAAGATGGTTAAAACGTCAAGCTTTCTTCATGTAACCTGAGTCAGAGTAAAAAAATCCCGGGCCATCTCCACTAACGTGAAACCTGGTGAGGAGCGAAGCATGCAGTGTATAAGCGTATTCTTGGCGCCTTGGCGTTTTTGCCAACGGCGATGAAACCGTTGGGGGGTGCAGGCATACAGCTTTGCTGTAAAAGTATCTTGTCTTTGAAGCACGAAACTCTCAAGCACGAGGCGTAAACGGGTGTCCCGGTGTTTTTTTAGTACGCGTTACTAAGCGCTCCAGCGCGAGGTGTAAATGAGTGTCCCGGTGTTTTAGTACCGTGACTACATGAGACGACAATTACGACAATGAAAAGAGACGTCAACAGCCCCAGCCCTAAGCGGCTTCGCCCCTAAAATCCAAGCTGCCTCGACCGTGTTGGAAAGGTGTAATCGAACAGACGTCGGATTCATAACGCGAAGGACCCAGGTTCGATTCCAACACGGGAAGCATTTTTTAGGCTCTTGGTGGGTCTTCGCTTATCATCATCATCGTTTTGTGAAACCCATTGTGTAAAGTTGGCTCTCCTGCAGTGCGTTTCTGCTTTTCGACGCCATCAGCGAAGCCCAGGAAGCTTCGCTTTATAAATTGTTGTCTAACAGACAGGTACAAGGCCAGACGAACGTTCTCGGAAGGCGTTTAGCTCCCCACACTTGCCACACCGCAATTTACGATCACCGTGAAGCGGGTATAACCACGGAGACGGAAGTCATGCTAAATTTCCCGGAGTATATGAGTGAGTCGCCTGGGACTGTCTCGACCAAATAAGTGGAAACAGAGACATTTGCACCTCTGAACACGATGTTTCTTAAATCAGTAACCCCAGCGAACATCACGCGGAATGGCCCGCACCAAGGAGGCCTATCCGCCAAAAAATCCGTTATTCACCACGTGGAGGAATCTCAAATGTTCCACTCATCACATCGCAACAGAACGCGATAACCCAGACCATGATAAAGAAAGCGACCGGCTAGTATTTACGGGCGATACAAAAGGGTAGGTGTAAAGACGACAGCAAAGGAAGATTATGACATTTCTCTCTGAAGACACAAGACAAGGGGGAGGGGGGGGACGAGGGTCGCGCTTGCATCGCGAGGGCTGCCGCGAGGACGGTTTGCTGGCTCTATTCGACTTACATGAGGGCAGTCAGACCTCAGAAAGGGTGAGTGCACAGCTTCGAACAAAAAGGACTCCACACTCGTACGGCCCCATCTACGCCCTTCTGTGATGAGCGCATCGAAAGATGACAGGCAACAAAGGACGCAAACAATCGCTCGACAATAGATAGATTAATACAAAACACAGGATGGCAGAAGAAAAGACTCATAGGCCTTCTTGTGTAGGGGGTGCTGTTTGACCGGCAGCACGCGTCACACCCCACAGTGTCCCGCTTGTTGCGAGAGCACAGCACCCCGCGGGCCGCACCCGTTGCTCTGGTCTCCAACTGCGCCGAGCGCGTCGTGTTGTGAGGACTCTACTCTGCGAACACTCTACTTCGCTACCCCCTCTCCCCCTTTTCTTATCCATGCAACGGAGACGGGGCCCGCTGTGAACGAGGATACACGTCCGCGTCACTCAACGCAGGCGCATCTACATCTCTATAGCGTGCGCGCAAGGACGACGGAAGGGAACCGCAGCGTATCCTCTCGCGGGTGCCTGTATAATGCGCTCGGCGTCTGGTGGAAACCTGACGGCAGTCGATATGGCGGCTGATCCTCGACAATAACAACATCTGGGGATCTTCCACCGCCAGCCGACACATGGGCCTTGCGTGTGTGTGTATACAGTAGGGGCTTCCGGAGCAAGTTAAGCCGCTATAGCTAACTGCTGGCAACAGATTCCTCGGGATAGATAGATGGTTTATGAGAACATGCGGATTTTAAGTTATTTAGAATGGCGAAAAAGCAGTCAAACTTTAAGCTGATGGGATGTTGAACACCCCCCATTTTTTTTTTTGCGGGGGGGGAGAGGTTCTGCATCAAAACAGAAAATCACGGAGAGTGCTCAGAAGTTTCTTAGACTCTGAAGGCAAAAGCCTAGTTGCACCTTCGGTTGATCTACTGTTGAATCCGCCGAGCCCGCCATCAGTTGACCAGCCCCCGAGCCTGCTTTACTCGAACAAGATCGACTACTTTTTTTCCCTGCCTTGGCTTCGGGTCAATGTTTCCGAGACCATTTTTCCTACCTTGAATTTAGGACCATTTTTTTCCAGAACCATTTATTCCGGACCGTTTTTTCCGGTACCATTTTTTCCGGTACCATTTTTTCCGGGACATTTTTTTCCTGAACAATTTTCAATTTTTTTCCGGGACCATTTTTACCTGCAACTGCCCCGTTGACAGAACCTTCCCTCGCCATTGCCACCTCACGGACGCGTTGTTATCAAGTTTGTGGTGACCCTAGTGGCCGCGATTATCGATACAAAAAAAAAAATACCGGTAAACTCGCACCAGAACATATTCATACGCATACCGCAAAGTTCAGACTTCCCTTGAAACCCGCCACTCTTTCTCCAGAGAAAGCCATGAACATGGCAAACCGGGGGGCGTTCATAGTTATTTCACCATGGCGACGCCAAACAGCTGATCTTTTAGGGAAGTGAAGTACCAGCTCCGAATACGCTTCGGTGTGCTTTGCTGCATTATGCAGTCCACGTTTTGTGCATACCGCGCGAGACTCGGAAATGTTGGGCCATCAGTCGGGACTGGATTAGGAAAATATTGGAGCCCTGAGCTAACGAGCATCTAGCTTTAGGCCTCCCTCTTCCCTTCCCATCCCCTCCTTTCCATGTTTTCCCTCACAGATGAGAGATACAACTCCACAGCCCCTCTCCGCCTCCCCAATTCAGCGCTGCTTTCCACCTTATGGCGATTAGCGATGCTTGCGCAAGAGCGGTGCAAAATTACGGCAGCGGTAATTCCCTGTCCGTGCATGCGAATTCTCGCCGCATCTGCAGATTTTTAAAAAAATCTGGTAATTAGAATGCGTGCAATTAGTATTTATTCGACATTTGCTGCATTTGGCGCAGCGCCATGGCCGCCAGGGCGCGTTGGAAACAATGGCGCTCACCTCCTTGTATCATTCCTTTCTCGCGAACTGCTCCGCAAAGGTTCGGCTCACGGGGATGAGGGGACGTACCGTTAATGCAGGGCCACACAAGTGCCATCAAAAGTAATTGGAACGCAGTCTCGATTGATTGCAGGGTTTAACGCGCCGACGCAACGAAGGCGATGAGACGCGCCGTAGTGGAGGGCTGCGGATTAATTTTGACCACCTGGGGATCTTTAACGTGCGCCGAAATCTCGTACACACGGGCGTTTTTGCTTTTCGCCTCCATCAAAAAAGCGGCCGCCGCGGCCGGGAATCGAACCCGCAACACAGTCTCGTAAATTTACAGGAATTTTTCTTTTGGAAACTGCCTGGCTGCATTGGTATGAATTTAAAGGAGTCATTCCTAATAGAAAAAAAAAATCCCGGGTCATCTCTACTGACGTGAAACCTGGGGAGGGGCTAAGCATGCAGTGTATAAGTGTATTCTTGGCGCCTTGGCGTTTTTGCCCACGGAGATGAAACCGTTGGGAGGCAGAGGTATACATCTTTGCTGTAAAATTCACTTGTTTACTTGCTTTTAAAGCACGAAGCTCTCTAGCGCAAGGCGTAAACCAGTGTCCCAGTGTTTTTTAGCACGCGTTACGACGCGCTCAGCGCGAGGCGTAAACGAGTGTCCCGGTGTTTTTAGTACGCGTTACGTTCCAGCGCGAGGCGTAAACGAGTTTCCCGGTCTTTTAGTAGCGTGACTACATGAGACGACGATTACGACGACGACAGGAGACGCCAACAGCCCCCAAGGTGCTTTGCCCATAAAAGCCTCCTTGAAACCGGTAAAGGCTGTCATAAAGCCAGTAAGACAAATATTTTGTGATATTAACAAATGATTGTTCCACTTGCTTATGACGGCACCTGTACTATAAAATGTCAACCGGTTTTTTTCGTCACCAAGAAAAAAAAAAGATTACCGTACTAAATTAATGCGACCGGCTTCGATTCACGCACGGATGCTTGAATTTATTGTGTTTCATCGTTTATGGTAAATTACCATCTGTTGAGACTTTTATTAAAGAACGCCACTCTACACAAGGTCAAAAATGCTTGCTAGCTTATAGACTTATCTGCTTGCACGCCGTTACAGACTATATATCTGCGGGACATTTCTCGCCCTACAACATTTTTACGACAATCATTAGTACATGCGATATCACGCGGCTTTTCTTCGGGCAACTATATCGTATTTCATCATTTTCTCTCATGGTCATGCGTGTTTTTCTCGATGCGTGAAACATGACGCCAAGTTATACTATACATGTTTTTCTTGCTGTTTTTTTTTATTTATGTCTAACTTTTGTGCTTTTATTCCACGGTGCTGCCATTTCTTCCAAACTTGTTAAACAACCTTCATTCAAACCTATCCATTATAATTGCTGCATGCATCGCAGTGCAAGTGCCGATTCTTTTCATGAACCGCACCTTAATGTGTAACCAAGCAGAGCGAACAATTGTGATCGCACGTGCAGTTATCTCCCAGACTTATTACGCTACATGGCTGATGCTGGTGTTTTAGAAACAATTTGTAATGGCGGTGTCGTACATTTTCCAATAAATATTTTACAAGGTTATATTTGTAAGTGTTTCTCTTGCGTTGTTATTTATGTGTAATCTTT
Organism: Haemaphysalis longicornis; assembly: GCA_013339765.2. Taxonomy (NCBI): domain Eukaryota; kingdom Metazoa; phylum Arthropoda; class Arachnida; order Ixodida; family Ixodidae; genus Haemaphysalis; species Haemaphysalis longicornis. Next base: position 118,650,731 of record CM023455.1, read on the forward strand.
TCGCTTTCATGACCCGTTGCTGACATTTATACGGGTTATAGGACTAGTCCAATTGCCAAGACGCAACTTTAAATTCGAATGCCTGAAGTGCCCCATTGTGCCAAAAACCGTCGTTGTTGTTTTTGTCCGGTAAAGAAAATGGCCGCTGCTGTCAAGAGCGAATAAAACACTGATATGAATTTTTATGAAAACTGAATCCGGGTCTCCAAACCAGGAGTTCTTAGCTCAGTATGTTACCACTGCGCTACCTCCACACGCAAAGTTGCAGCTGTGTGTGCCGCGTGAAGTCCGTTATACATGGTGCGAATTTCCATGCGAATTCGCAGCAGCGGCGCCGCTCATGCGGCAAAACGATCTATTCTCGTCGCTGCCGAAGCTACGAAAATAAATCGTTTTGCCGCACGAGCGGCGCCGCAGCTGCGAAATCGTACGCGAAATTCACGCCATGTAGAATGGTCTTCAAGCCGCAAGCCCGTTCTACATGTTACGAATTTCGCGTGCGAATTTGCAGAAGCCCGTTTTACATGGTGCAAATTTCGCGTGCGAATTCGCAGCTAGGGCTTGAAGCCGTTTTACATGGTGCGAATTCCCTTGAAGCCCGTTCTACATGGTGCGAATTCGCAGCTGTGGCGCTGCTCATGCGGCAAAACAATCTATTGTCGTCGCTGCCGAAGCCACGAAAATGGGTCGTTTTACCGCACGAGCGGCGCCGCAGCTGCAAATTCGCACGCAAAATTCGCACCATGTAAAACGGGCTTCAAGCCGCAGCTGCGAATTCGCACGCGAAATTCGCACCATGTAGAACGGGCTCAAGCCCGTTCTACATCGTCGCACCGTGTAGAATGGGCTTCAATCCCATTCTATAGAGTGCGAATTTGGAGCTGCGGCGTCGCTAGTGCGGCAAAGCGATCAAATTTTCCATTTATCACTGCTGCGACCAAGTGCCAAATGCCAAGCGGCATCCACAAGAGTAGTTGGACTTTACCAAACATTTGGCAATTTGCAACAGCAACGAGAGTTGATCGTTTTGCGGCACCAGCGGCAAAACCTATATCCAACGGCACAACAATAACGCGTGAACGTAACAGCATGTGAGTAGAAGACGTGCACTGAATTCAGCCGCGTGGAACTTCGATCCTGAGGAAGCTGTGGCGTGTGTGACCAGTCTGCCTGTTCCAGTAATTCGCGCCGTAAGACGAGGAAACGAAGACGAAGCGAAGCATACGCGCTGTAGCGGTAAACAAGCCCGTAGAAGTAAATAGCGACAACAGACGACAAAACGAAAAGGAAGAAAAAGAGGCAAATACGATGTAGCAGCCAAGAAGTCGTAACGAATTTTTGTTTTACGGCCTCTGTCTTTCCAGACATAAATTAGTATTTCGAAGGCCTCACGAATTTTTAGCCCTGGCCAATCCCCCCCTTTAGAATACGTGCCAATAATCTTTGAGTGCATCATCATCATCATCGTTGGTGGTGGTGATGATGATGAACACGGAAGCAGGCTTGAGTGTCCCCATAGAATTTTTTCCCTGTCATGCCCCAACGACGTCATGTTTATGAAAATAAACGTTCATTTGCTCCTTACCCTGATGAACCGGATGCCCCGTTTATTATTTTGCAAAATGTTGGTGGAGATAAAAATTTTTGTGCCTTTCCCACTCAGAACGTTTTTTTCTTCTGTATTTTACTTTTTTCTCTCAACGCTTGCTACTACATTGGCTTTTTTGCATATCACCAAAGCCATGCAAGGAAGGCAGAACCACGGAAAAGTGGTTTTAAAACTGAGTCTGCCATGATTTCAGGCGCGAATCTCAAGATCCCTTTCCCTCCATAGTTAGTGACGAGCAGTGGGAGGGAGCGCTGGGCAGCTCGGACCCAGAGGTCCAGATACTTCTGGTCACCCGCGCTGACAACGTCGCCGCCGGCCTCAAACCGACGGCCACACCGCTCCCGTGAACCCGGTTAAGGCTCAATAAAGTGATTTCTCTCTCTCTCAGGCGCGAATATAAGGGCTTTCTGAATGTGCCACGCGTCCAATTCCCCACTTCCACGACAACGTTAGCTGCCCAAGATTACAAGGTGTCACTGGCGCACGTGTGGTTGATAGCCATTGTTCGAGCGAAGACGTAAGCTGCCGAAGAAAGAGCTTTGCAGAGATTACGCTGTCGTTGAACAGCGTTCCACGTGCAGAGAATATCCGCGCCAGTTAGACTGGTGAAAGGTGCACTTTAACGCCAGAGGAGACAACACGAAGCTTCATAAGAACTTCAGGTGGCAAAAACAAATTGCGTGTGAGTGAAGGGGGGGTCTTGTTGAAAAAGATTTGGCGTGTCAAACGTTGCCGCTACTCTTGAACCACGAACACACCGCTCTCAAAGATAAAACCTGGAAGCCCAAATACGTAACAACAAAGCGCTTCGAACCAACACGGTTGATGCGACGGGCCAAACACGGGCCGCTCACGAAGTGCTTGTTCCCGCGTGGCCAATTAACGCACGTGCAAGTAGCCCCGCGTCCGACTGACGCCCGGCGCGTGTCAGTGTCTAAAGACCCGTCCGACAACCAAGAGAGAGGGAGAGAAAGTAGGAATCCAAGCCGCCGCGTCACGGCCCAGGCATCTCGGCGGTGCCGCGCGCCGCACCAGGACGGAAGAAAGTAAACGACTAAATACGAAGGCAAAAAAGAAAAAGCTGGGCATGCGTTTCGAATCGCGTTGCCGCCTTGCCCCGGCCTGTACGTTTCGCGGCAAGTCATGACGTGGGGAGGGCGCGCGAGGTAACCTGTCCCAAACCTCGCGGTGCAGGGAGCGCGTGTCACGTGAGTCGTCGCCGTCTCCTGGTCGACCGACGTCGCCCCGGAATGCGAGAGCGCGGGGAAGAAACAGCCTGAGTCGCCGATGGCGCGCCCAGTCACGCGCTTCTCGCGCCGCGACAAAGGCTCGTCGCTCGCTTCGAGCCCCGCGCCGCGATGGACGGGCTGAAGTCACGCAGGGGACGGTCAGCGCAGCGCAGAGTCCAGGACTGCGCAACAAGGGACTCGCTTTCAACCGGGAGGCGGCGGGCGGAATGAACTCGATTCCTGCTGCTCGCTTGCGTGTGTCTCTCGTTTTGCGGGCAGCACCGCCGCTGTGTCGTCGTCGGGGAGACTCGCCTCTGCTTGCGCGAGGCCGAGGAAGAAAAACACACCGCGCTTCTCTCTCGTCTTCCGAAAAATGCTCCGAAGGCCGCGCGCGTCTTTCCGCTTCTCCCCGCTTGTCACATACATTAGAGCGTCGTTGTGGGGAAACGTGTGGTTATATTGAAGTTCTGCTGCGCCTACCGCTGGTTTATGTCTTTTCTCTGTTTATTACTATTGGTGGTGTTTTGAGCGCCATGCGCACCGCAAGTATGGCGCGGGATAAAAAGGCATCGTATATGCGCTCGTTGATAACTCTGCGCCACATGGTATCGTTGCTGAGTCCTCAGGTTCAAATACCCCCCACTGCGGCAAAATTAAAAAACGAACACACAAACAAAAAACGGGCGGAGCTCGTAGCTACGAGACGCGCACCGGAGTGGGGGATACAGACTACCTTCGACCATCTGTAACGTGAGCTGAAATCTCGTAAGTGCGCGGAGTTCTTATTTCTGGCCCCACGAGAAAAACGGCTGTCACGGTCGAGAATCGAATCTGTGACGTCATACTCGGTAGCACAGTGCCTTGAACACTGACACACAGCCCGTCGGATAAATTCAGACAAAAGGACATCGGTGTCGAGACAGCGGTACCTGTAAAACATTATCGCACGAAAAACGGATAGGTTTGAGAGGGAGGACAAAGAGGAAAGCGCGAGGAGGAGGAGGCGGGGGAGGAATTGCATACGCAATTTTACAGCGCACACTTGTATTTACACCTGCACTAGCTCGCTGAAGAGTGCGATCCTGTTCGCATTATTTAGAAACACGATACAGTACTCGTGCGCTGTGAGTCGTACCAGCAAGTTGACTTTCATGTTGACACTGTTAGACATTTTAAAGCGAAGCTTTCTATGACTCCTTGATGGCCTATGTTATATCGCGTCGAAAACGTACTGCAGAAAAGCCAACTTTATCTGACGATGGATATGCCCGTGGTTGAAAAAGAAAACAATGCTGCCCGTCGTGGAATCAACCTGGGTCCCTCGCGTTGTGAAGCCGACGTCCATCAGATTGCACCATTCTGACACGCTCGAAGCAGTTTGGATCTGGAGAGGGGTGCACGGACGTGCCAAAATTAGACAGAAAACGCACCCGCCCGTCTAACGACGACGATAGTTGAACGCAAAGCTTTCTTCGTGCGAAATGAAATGGCCGAAGGGTCAAATTCAAAGCCTAACGAGTCAAAGTCCAAAGCATCCGCGAGTCAAAGTCTAAACTCAAACGACAACCAAAGAATCCCTCACGCGAAAGCTTCGCGTTTAAACGAGCCATGAAGACAAAATACTAGTTGGGTTTATTATAAAGACTGCTTAGTCCCAATAACAATGATAGCAGTATCATCGCAATCTTCGAACAAATAACGGAGATATGAAAGAAAACGTGTGAAGCAGTCGCGACCCCCTAGCCAATTTCCCGCAACTTTTCTACGACGTCACGGAACCTTGTCTGTGCGATTGGCGGCCGCCTAACTGACCTGTCGCGACGACACATGACTGGACGTCTGTAATGGGGCCTCTAGTTCCATTTGACCGCGTCACTTGAATGCTAACGTGCAGTTAACGCACTGAAAATTATGTTTTATTGCTGGCCCGTATGACGTCATTCTTGCTCGTAACACGCCACTGTGGCGCAAGATTTTAAAGTTTTTAAATACTCCTTGCTTTTTTTTTTCGTTAAAAAAAAACATCTTTTGTGGCTGTAATGGAGCTGAGTGAGATACTGAATCCAAGTTCTTTCAAATTAAACGAAGTTGTATTTTCTCTTCATGGCTCCTTTAACCATCGCCTCGTACGACAGGGGGGGGGGGGGTGTATCACTTTCAAATTTCCCGGCCATATCGCAGAGCAAATTTGTAGTATAGACACCCGGCTTACGCACGTGCATGCGCTCTCTCGAAAAATATCCCCAGGTTCCGAACTGAATATAATGCGCCTGTCACAACGAAATCGGCTGAACGAGGTCTTTCAACAGCGAAGCTGTATAGCAAAATCGTAATTTTTTCTGTCCGCAATTTAAAAAAACACTAAAATGCCGAGCGGTCATGTGTGCATGCCTCGCGCCGACCGCCCAGCGTCCCCGGCACACATTTGTCAAGCCAGGCATACCCACTTGGGGAGTTTGGCTTGGATTGGCAAAAAAAAAAAAAAAACTCCACCGCTTGCAGCAATAGTTCGCTGTATCCAGTGTTCGCCGTATCAGAGGTTAACATTTCTGTGGGTACCAAACCTTCGAGCGCAGCAAACGTGGACAAAATTGAGTAATGCGAGTGATACGGCATCTGCTTCCGAAACAAGCGTTTAGAGTGTGGCGCCTTTAACGTCAAAACAGCTTTCCAGCGATCGAAGCATACATACAAAAGCAAGAAAAAGGTGGAATAACAAAACTTGTTGCTGAGCTAATTAATTAATATTTTAGGAAGAGTAAGCGTGGCGCAAACTGACGAAGGAAACGAGGTAAGACATCTACAGGCGCCAACTTCCAACTGTTTACTTGAAGCAAACCACGTGAAATTTATACATGAACTTATCTAAACAGAACAACAACAACAACAAAAACTCAACCAAGGTATAATCATGCTACAAGTGTAAAAGGTGGTGACAATGGCTGAAATGAAAAAGTACATTCCAAACAGTAGTAGCACTTCCAGTGGCACCACCTTCCGCTTGATGCAGTAAGGAGAGTAGTTCGACCGGCAATTAGAAGCAGCGATGAGGTTAACGCAAGTGAAAATTTGACATATCGAGCGAGCATTTGAGGGCCCGCTTAATGAAGTTTCGTTTGAAGTATTGAATTGCGGTTGAGGCGCACTCTTGTGTCGAAATTCCCGTGTAGAAGATTTTGGTTTAGATTCATTCGTTAGCCTGTCCTTTTGGGGGATGTTTATGACGCCAGTGATCTGTTTACGAGTAAATCATACCAGCCTTTAAAGTAAAAAATACCAAAGCCCCTTTCTTAAGAAAAGGATGGTTAAAAGCGCGAAGCTTTCGCTAATGCAACCTGAGTGAAAGTCAAAGTTCCAAACCCAAGTTGCTCATACCATGTCGGAATGACGCAGTCGCATAGACGTCGGCGTCATAGCGCGATGGGGGACCTAGGTTTAATTCCTGCCAGGGGAAGTGTTTTTTAACACGAAAGTGTTTTATTCCCTGATACGCGAAGCTTTGGCTGACGTCATATCCGTCACGGAAGTGACGCCTGTACAACGAAGCAAGCGTCCTGTAGAGGGTGCACCCCTGCACACAGGGTCTTTTTGTGGGGAAGCAACCTTTAGCACTAAAGGGTACGTTATACTTAAAGGAGTACTGACACGAAATCTCAAAGCTGAGATAACTATGTAAAACGCTTCCTTTTTATCAGGAGATATCTCCCAGCAAGTTTCAACAGCAACCGTTCAGCGAAACATATTTAAAATCCATTTTAATCTTCGCCCGCACGAGAAAGCCCAGAGCGGGCCGACGTGACATCATCTGCTATGTGCCCCAAACTGCCGACGTCGGGGCTCCCGTGACGAAGCCGACGCGCTGGCTGTGGTTGGCGCGCGCTGCTCAGGCGTGTGTACACGTCATGGTTTTGGGACTGACGTCATGCTGCCCGGGCCTGTGGGGACGGCGAAGACCTCGGCCGGTCTTGGCGCGCGCGTGCGCTCGCTCGCGCGCGCTTCCAGAGAGGCAGCGATACGGCAAGAATGGTGACGCCATGTCATACATGCTGTCATGGCGGCCGCTCGGCGTTTTTTTGTCGAAACCGAAACTGGCACGAATAAACGACGCCGTAAATGAATGTTTACGCTGCGCTCGACCGTCTAATCTGTCATTCTATGATTAGTGGGCTGGTAGGCATGCATAGCAGCGAAAAAAACGTAACATAAAAATTTCGTGTCAGTACTCCTTTAAGGTTGTTCATTTTCGGGTTTTATATTTTAACGCGACAGTGTTTTATGCCGGGATACATCAAGATTTCGCTGACGTCATATCCGTCCCGGAAATCACGCCAGTACAGCTTTGCCGAAGCAACCGAATAGCAGGACGTCGCTCGCCATGCACGCCCACACGACAGCCACCGACCCGCAAATCATGCTCAGCTGCAGATTTCGCTGCACGTTCCACTTTCGCGTATTACTGATTCCTATGACAGAGAAATCAACCACAGTTTTTTCTTGAGGCGCTTGATGTGCCTTCGCTTATCATCATCTTTGTTTTGGGAACCCTATTGCGTAAAGTTGGCTTTCCTAGAATGCGTTGTAACTCGGACGACCAACGCCATTAAATAGGCATAGAAAGCTTCGTGTTAAAAAGTTACTATTTGTTTATTTAATCTTTTACCCCGCCATCCTTCGTGAAATGGCTTTCCCTCATTATGACAGCATATGCAGTGAAACCTGCTTTACAGATAGTTCTCGCATTTTGGACGGCGTGAAACGGCGGTATCCTTACACGTCAAAGCTGCGCTGTAACGGACGCCAACACGGCACCTCCGAACCCTGTTTTGCCTGAAAGTCACCGCGTTTCTAAACACGGCAACATAGGCGGGAACACCTAATTAAAAGTGCCCAGCAAGTCGCCACACCAAGTCGCCACACTAAGAGGTAGAACTATGCTAATAGTTCTACCTCACCCATACCATGACCTCCTACTAAACGCCTAGTCCATTCATCGGCTTAGCACTGCGCAGCGACAGCAGCCTGGTAGACGTGTAGACGTTCTGTGACCACAAATACGTTCTCGGGAACATGTCCATATACAGCTGCTCAAGACGTAGATCATCGGTTACGAGGCACGCGTATGCGAACAAGATTTAAAAAACACGGCCACAAAACCAAGATCATGCCAAAGAAGCTCTTTTGATCTTCACGGGAATGTGGACCATATGATCTTGTCATCAGATAACGCTGAGGGCAGACTCTTCGAACAGTTCACAGAGCTCCCGTCATGGCGAGTGTTAATTTTTAATCATAGCGTCCAGAATTCCCAGCGTCAGAAAAAACTTTACCCGCCCCTTCACAAAAAAAAAGTTGAAAGAAGCGCCAAAGCTTTCTGACATCAAAAGTGCGCCAAAAGTGCATCGAAACCTTCGCTGAAAGCGCGTCCAATCGTTCGTCCAACCTTCAAAGGCCCAAATCGCGAACGAAGAGCGAACCCATGCGACCATTTTTCGCGCACTAAGTAAACGCACCTACGAACGATATAAATGCATACCGATACGCGGTTTATGAGATAGAGATATAGTATTGTACTCCTTTTGCACACGTATGCACACTTGGTCTGGGGACCGACAACCAACAAGAATTTTAGCCAGCTTTTCCTAGTCCAAAAAAAAAAAAAGTTTCAATGATAATAGCGAATGTGCCTATAATTTCCACACGCCTGAACTCTTCAAGAAGTTTAAAATAATTAAAGTTAGCAATTACTACGAATACCGGTTGGCCCAGTAATACCTTGCAGCTATAAAAAATAACAACCGTTTTTACGAGAGCCTAGCCAAGTTAAAGAAAAATATTACAGCATACAACACACGCAATCCAAACATATGGTATACTCCTACACCCCACAACAACTACGACCGTCAATCCTCAACTTTCACTTTACCCAGACTGCTGAATAACTTTACAAGTAACTCAATTGGGATTGGTAAACTCTCTAAATCGGCTTTGAAAGAATATTTTTTTGTAACGCGTGTTATATATCTGTTGTGTTTTTGTTGTTATAAATACTTGTGACATGCACCTGTTGAATTCATTTTGCTGTTTCTGTTGCCCTGCTTACCATGACTGTTAAGCCCATTTTTTTACGTGTTACTTGACTCGTGTTTCAAGTTTTTTTTCCTGTTTTTTATTTCCTCTGCTGTATCTTTTAATCTGCTGGACCCGTTGCTTTCAATCACATGGGGGCTTTTTGTGGCTGCTCCTCCCCTGTACCCATCTGCAAGGCAAATAAAGTTGAAAGTTGATTCTTCATGATCGATGCGTGTATTGTCTTATCTAGAACCGCTACTTTATCGCGATTTTCAAGTAACAGTTTTGACGCAATGGTAGCCCGGTTTCCCGCATGCGCCGCGTGTGTCGAGAGATCTTATCGGAGCTTTTCGGTCGACCAACCGGTCTATGGGGAAATGCATTAGCGTAAAGTTCCGAAAGAACGCCCACCCAATGTGCAGTGATATCAAGTGAAAAATACGGGACGGGCGAACTTTCGGGTCAGGTGCGAAAAACTACAAAAAACGTGGCCGCACTGCCAACCAAAACTGACGATATATCCAGAAAAAAATATAATATAGGCGAACCTTCGGTTCAAGTGCGGAAAGGACGAATAAGTGACTGCATCAACGCATGAATAGATGATTCGCGTTTATTTGGTTCACTCATCGGCGCTAAAGCCATCGATTTGTGGGGGTGGGCGATTTTTCGGGTTTTTTCGTAACTTGAATATTTAACCCCTAAGGGTGGGTGGCCGATGTTTCAAGGGGGCGTTCTCTCGGAACTTTACGGTAGTTTGTTTGACACGACGCCATCGGTCCCACTAACGAATCATTTTTTTGCATTAAAAAATATATCTGGCCACGTATCTGCTTGCTTCCCTAGCACGTAACACCCTCTCTCACTCTCCCCTTATATTGCTCACGCTCTCTCCCCCCTCCGTCTCACTCCCCCCATGACCAACGCAATTCAAGTTTGTTCAGTTAAATTTTCCCGCGTTTGCACTGCTCGTGCGCCACCAGTGAGGACAACGCGGATCTTTTTCTTCATCTTTTGTTTTTTGTTTTGCTTGGGCCAGTGCATCCGAGTTATATTGTTTTAGCATTTGCTTCAGTGTTTGCTTTTATCTCGCCTCCTTCGGAATCCGTTTTAACGTGTTTTTGTTTCCTTTAATTTCGTAAAAACCGATCAAACGCACATTCCTTATTTAAAGAAACACTTCTGCTCTTGGTTATGTGCTCATGCATTGCCTTAAATATGCCGGAAATTTTCTCTGCCAGTTTTAGTAATTCGGAACGTTCTTGTCTATACCTACTTCGTGTTCAAGCATTCTTACCACTGTTTTTTGAACTAACGGTTGAACCTAGCGACGGCATTTGCTGTGTAGTGTGTTGAATGCCTGGAATACTTGGAAAGTGTTTGTTTTTTAGTGTAGAGCCCTTCAGGGCCGCGCCTTGTCGTCGTAGCTCGCTCGCTGGACCCAAGTATAGAGCAACAGGGCGTACCGTGGTAACGCTGTCGTTCGCGGCGTACCCAGAGGCTTTCGAAAGCCAAGCGGTTTATATAGTCATAAGCATCGGAACTCGTGAACCGCTGGCGCTTGTCATACATCTCCCCGTTGTTTAGCGCAAAAAAACTATAGGTACATTTGAGGCAAAATATACGTAATTAACCGGCAGCGCCCGCGTTCATTTAGTTCGGAACGCTCGTTGGTTAGTTTTTACGATACTGTAAGCGAAAAAAGTGGCACTGCAACGCCGGCACGTACGGGGTGAAAAGCGCAAAGAGCAATAACTCCCGCTGGCGCAGTTTTACGGCAGGGGGCACCCGAGCACTGCGAAGGCGGAAAATTTGAATTGCGTTGGGTGGTAGCAGTGAGCGGATAACGGCGCTACAGCCCATTTTGGCGAATCACTGCTCTGCACTTACTACAGCTTTCACATTTAGAGGAACGGCTTCATTTTTTGTTTTTTAGGGCAGCGCTGATACCCCTAGTCGCTGCGCCCCGATATGTGGTTTATAATAAAGTGTCTTTTCACCAGACAGACAGACAGACAGACAGACAGACAGACAGACAGACAGACAGACAGACAGACAGACAGACAGACAGACAGACAGACAGACAGACAGACAGACAGACAGACAGACAGACAGACAGACAGACAGACAGAGTGTGACATGGAAAGAGGTTCCTAGCCTGCACCACAAAAGTATCGCAGGAAAAGGCACAGACAGACAGACAGACAGACAGACAGACAGACAGACAGACAGACAGACAGACCAAAATTTTCGCGTTCAGGCAGCCGAAAGAAAGGCTACCGTCTTTCAAAAAACGTCACGTTTCCACCGCTCGCCGTATTGGACTCGGCGATGCGTGCGGGTATCGGATAACTCGACGACGCCTCCCCGGCGTGCACTCTCCTTCCCCCTTTGAGTTCAGTTTCGCCGCCGCGCTTAAAAACGCTGCAGCGAAGCCTGCGCACCCAAGCGAGCGGGGGAAATAAAAAACCGGCGCACACGTTCCTCCCGCGCCGCCACAAAGAGGCAAGACGACTCTCAGAGGCGCTGCAATGGTAGGAACGGCGGCAGCGGCAACAGCGGACGGCCAGGCGCGAGCCCTGTGCGTGCCGCGTCGGCGACCAGATCCATCACCGCGCACCGCTGACAGCGCTGTCCGTCGTGGAGGGTGGTAAAAAAGAACAACTTTCCTGGCGGCGTTTCTATGCGGCGCTACGGACGTCGTCCCCCGAAGCGGTCGCCGCTGCCGGGGGAACGCCCGAAGTCGTCCGGCGTTCCATCGGAGGAAGCCGGCCGGGCGCGTGCGCCGCGTTCTCGATCGATCGCGTCGCCCGAGAAACGGCCGCCGCTTCTTGATCGATAGCCACGGCCGGTGCTCACCGCGGCGTGCGCTGAAATGTGCCACGGGTCTCCTTCTCTTCTTCGCGCCGACGGTGGACTCCGTCCCCCCCTCCGCTGCCGCCACCCTGACGTCGGAGACGCCCGGGCGTGACCGCAATGCGTCCGGCGTTGGACGCCGCCACCGGCTTGTGGAACGGTGCGCGGATGAAGTGTTTTCGAATATGGCTGGCCGAAGAGGAAGATTTCAAGCGCGGCTTGCGCCGTATCTCAAATTTTTCGGACGGTAAACAAAATGGATGGATGAAATCAGAACATGCTGAGGCAAGGAACGGACTATAGGGCGTGTCGAGGCAGGAATGGGTAGAGGGACGTGGAAGGTCCTTCGTCCTGTAGTGGGCGCGAGGAGGAGGATGATGATGATTATATTATTATTATTATTATTATTATTATTATTATTATTATTATTATTATTATTATTATTATTATTATTATTATTATGCTGATGATGATTATGAAGAGGAGGAAAAATCCTTGGCCATCTCCACTGACGTGAAACCTGGGGAGGGCGAAGCATGCAGTGTATAAGTGTATTCTTGGCGCCTTGGCATTTTTTGCCCACGGAGACGAAACCATTGCTGGGTACAGATACACAGCTTGCCTGTAAAAGTACCTTGTCTTTGAATCACGAAGCGTTCTAGCGCGAGGCGTTGGAAAACGAGTGTCCCGGTGTTCTTTTAGTACGCGTTACGAAGCGTTCCAGCGCGAGGCGTAAACGAGTGTCTCGGTGCTTTTTAGTACGCGTTACGTTCCAGCACGAGGCGTAAACGAGTTTCCCCGTGTTTTAGTACCGTGACTACATAAGACAACCGTTAGGACGACTACATGAGACGCCAACAGCCCGATCCCCTAAACGTAGATGATGATGCTGGTATTGAGGATGATGATGAACCAGGTTATCCTCAGCAGTGATTGTTGGAAAAGTTGGTACCTTATATATGAGAAATGTTTCGACTGTGCCTTGGAAATCACGGCTGAGAAGGAAAAGGCTAAAATGGCCTCAGTACGAAATTGTCAAAGCATAAAGCTAGCTGCGTTGTTTCATGCGTATCTGCACTGCAAGGAAACTGGCTGTGAGGGAAACAAGCACGGCCATCGCATTGCGGCCGATTCTAGCAGGGCCTCGTGAGGTGGTGGAATGTCACCGTACCGGTGCTTCGGATGGCAACAACGACCGGAGTTCATAGCGCTGGGCGGTTAGATTCTCCTTGACATCCAGGCTTGGCTCCTCCAGATTGCTTGGCGCACATAAAGGGTGGTGCAGCCTGATTTGGGGAACGGCTTTCCGTGCTCCCAGTGTTAATTGAGTGTACATCCCGCAATGCCGCCAGAAAAACGACACTTCCTTAAAATCTACACGTAGTACAGATTCCACTACACCTTTCACTTTTCCTAGGAGATGAACCAACGTTCACTTACAAATGTGTTCTAACCTATCTTGCGAATGTCAACTTCTTGAAACTCATATCATACAGGGCGTGACTTGAGCCCTGTCATCCTTGAGGGAGGTCCTGATTATTCCTTTGTTTGCAAGGGAGCCCCGCTAGCGCAGCATGAGGCTTCAGGCGATGGTCATGTCTCAACAATAATCGTCTTTTATCCACCGTTATGAGCATCTTCATGTTTAGTATACCAGCCATCTACCCAGTACCATGCTCATTTCAAACATATTTTATGCCTGAACCTGGCATTGAAAGACCAGTTATAGTGACTTGGCGCTCTTTTGTCGTAGATACTCTTGCGTCAACAAAAATAAACGTATTATTGTTTATTATTAGCTTGATTTTCGAATTGCGAACTGCGTTATAAGCGGCATGCTAGTGCGCACTCCGTACCAGCACCCCGGGTATGGTTACGCACGGCAACGAGTTGTTCGTTTTGTGGAGAGAAGATGTAGATGCGTTAAAGCAAAGTTTCTTGCATATAGATCTGTCTGAGCCGATATAACCACAGTCACGACCGATAATTACGGAAAGTCGTGCATTCTAACCTCAACTACGGCAACAGGTCAAATCGTTTACTTCTCCATGTGAAAGCTAAGCCGTACCCACTGCGCATGTGTATCCTAACTGATAACTCGACCAGGATTGCCTGTAAAGCGTTGCTTCCACCGCAAAAGATAGTTGTAATGTGGCGAAGTCAACCAATTGGGGTGTTTTTTTTTTCATTAATTACTAAGGCTTTGTGAGTGGAGCTCGCGCGTTTTACGCCCGGCAACAAGTTGTTCGTTTTGTGGAGAGAAGATTTAGATGCGTTAAAGCAAAGTTTCTGCTCCTATAGATCTGTCTGAGCCGATACAGTCATGTCTCGTTAATATGGACGCCTCCGTTCCCCAGAAAAATCGTCCGTAATAACGAATCAAGGTCATAAGCAGAAACATGAAGGAATAGTCATTCGATCCAGAAAAAAAAAAACACGGTTTATTCGGCAAAAAAAAAAAAGAGGTGTGGGTTCGCACTGATGCCCTCGATCATATACTGTAGTGTCCAGAAAGCGCACCACGTCGACTACTTTAAATGCGGGTTCTGCGTGTCCCTCCTGTTCAATGTATGCGATAGCGTATTCAAGCCACGGCGAGCTTCACGTCGAGTAATGGTTGGTCTGCTTCTTCAGGGGCTGCTTCTGTCGGCGCGGAGCTTTCTTCGAGTCGATGTGACTGTTGAGCGGATCTGCCGACAAGTTCCAGGATCTGCTGGTCCCTCACAAGCTCCTGCAGGCGTTGGTCTCTTCCTCTATCTCCAAGAAAACCAATGCTTCTGCTTCTAGGTTTCTTGCACCCAGCTGTCGAAGAGCTTCGCTAAGTGCCACAAGTGGAAGGTCATCCGTCGGATTGTCTTCTTCACAGCAGAGCTATCAACGAGAATACCTGCGTGCTACCAGAAGTAACAATGGTTGGAGGCATAGCCGCCTCCCATGCCTTCTTCCATGCCCCGTGTCCATAATACCGAGACAAAAATGTCTGTATTTGCCCTTTTCGTCGCCAAAACAGGCGTCCGTAGTCCGGACAGCGGGTTTCTATATTAACGGGGCGGAATTGCATGGCGAGAAACCGGTCGCCTAAAATTTCCTCCATATTGCGTGGTGTCCATATTAACGGGGCCCATATCAACGAGACATGACTGTATATCACAGTCCCGGCGGATAATTACGGAAAGAGGTGCGTTCGAACCTCAGCTGAGACGACAGATCAAAACTGACAGATCAAAAAGCTGAGCCGTACCCACTGTGTATGTGTTGATTGATTGATGTGGGGTTTAACGCGCCGACGCAACGCAGGCGATGAGGCGCGCCGTAGTGGAGGGCTCCGGATTAATTTGCCCACCTGGGATCTTTATCGTGCGCCGAAATCTCGTACACACGGGCGTTTTTGCTTTTCGCCTCCATCAGAAAAGCGGCCGCCGCGGCCGGGAATCGAACCCGCGACCTCGTGCTCAGCCTGTGTATGTGTGTCCTAACTGAAAACGCAAGGGTTACCTTTAAAGCGTGCTCCACCGCAAGGATAGTTTTAATGTGGCGAAGTCAACCAACCGGGGTGTTCATTTTTTTCATCAATTACTATGCCTTGAAAGTGGAGCTCGTGCGTTTTACGCATGGCAACAAGTTCTTCATTTTGTGGAGAGAATATATATGCGCATTAAACGCAGTTTCTGCTCCTAGATCTGTCTGCGCCGATATATCAAGCTCACGACGTATAATTACGGAAAGCAGTGCGTTGGAACCTCGGCTAAGACGACAGATCAAATCTTTTACTTCTCTATGTGAAAGCTGAACCACACCCACTGTGTATGTGTATCCTAACTGAAACGCAAGGGTTGCCTGTAAAGCGTGCTCCACCGAAAAGATACTTTTATTGTGGCGAAGCCGACAAACCGGGGTGTTATTTTTTTCATCAATAACTATGGTTCGAGAGCGGAGCTCGTGCGCCTTACGCATGGCAACAAGTTCTTCGTTTTGTGATAGAAGATATATGTGCGTTAAATGCAAGGTTTCTGCTCCTATAGATCTGTCTGGGCGGATATATCACAATCGCGACGGATGATTACGGAAAGCAATGCGTTCGAAGCTCAGCTAAGACGACAGATCAAATCTCCGTGTAAACTCAAGGTCGAGATCCACGCGTAAAAAGTAGTTACGCAGTTAAGCAGTATTTAAGCAGAAAATAAAGTTCACCGAGACTCAGCCGCTGCCGGATGCGACGCTCACTACGCGTGGTTTGCGTCGCGCAAGAAGAACTCCACACCACAAGCAGGTGCAGTCCAATGTAACGCCCTTTCGGAGACGACACCGCGCCGAGAGACTTTCCCAAGTTTCCGCCTCAAGCCGCAACAAAAGACAGACGCTGCGCTGCGTTCAGAACGCGCGCAGTGGGCTTCTGTCGGAGTGGTTCACTCCGGGGCGCGGATAATCTGCGGCTCATCGTCTACGCGCGGGTGGCTGAGTACCAGGGTGGAGGCCCCCGTGTAATCTGATTGTAGCTTAGCCCCCGCCGCACGCCCAGCCTCTTGCTCATCCTCCTCGTCCCCCTCCCCATCCTCCGGATGAGAGGAGAGAGTCACGTTGGGCTGGCGAGCGTCGGCACGCGCTGGCCGCATGCACGCCGGAAGATGAGCCGCGCACTGCGTCCGCTCGACGAGAGAGGGCGGTTTAGAGAGTGGCTGCGACAATAAAAAAGCCGTCCCACGGACCGACAAACGTCAACGGTTGCAGTCCGGTTGCGAGCTTCTGTTGGTTCGCAGTTGGTTCGCAGTCTCTTCAATTTTAAATCGAAGCTTTCTATGTTTCTACAAGTGCATTCATATAAGTATCTCGGTGTCATTTTATGTAACGATCTTAACTGGAGTATGCACATTACTAACGTTGTATCACCTGCAAACAAATATTTAGGTTTCCTGAAACGCCACCTTCAGCACGTTCCAAAGAATGTGAAACTTCAGGCGTACAAGTCTCTTATCCGATCTAAATTAGAATACGCGTCTGCAATCATGGAGCCCCACACCAAGCATATCTAAATCGACTCACTCGAAGGCCGTCAAAGCCGTGCTATTATAGGTTTATTCATTCTTCGTATTCGTATAATACCAGTGTATCATCGCCCAAAAAAGAATCGGGTATTTTAAACCTTTACGTTCGCCGCCGTATTCCAGCCTCTGCCTTTTTCACAAATTCTTTTACAGCCCCCTCCGTCATCCATACATCATTCCACCAGCCCGCATATCTCACCGCACTAGTCATCCACTTCAAGTCCCGACCCCGTATTAAACGACCACTTTTTCAATGTCTTTCTTTATACGGACTACAAACGACTGCAATGACCTTCCTCACGACATGGTCACCATTCCTGCCCATCAACATTTTTGCACCAGTTGTCTACTCATTTTTCACAATGAAAAACTTGTGGCGAATAAAAATTATATTGGTCAACCCCACCGCATATGTAATACCCCTCAAGGTGTATTTAAGGAAATAAAGTCCTGTGATGTGATGTTTCACTGATGGCGCGTATCCCGCCTAAAACTCACTGCAAGAAAGTCAACTTTTTCTGACGGTAGTGATGAGCGTGAGCTACGCGCCCACTCGCCCTTGAAACTATTTTCCTAATTTCGAGAGTGATGCCGTTTTGAAATGACTGTTACCCGTTAACGTAGAATATGGAAGCGTACCACCGGCAAAAGGGCTGGGATGGGCGACTCCTTCGATCTCCAAGCTGTGCGAACAACGTTGAGACGAGTTTTGGAACGCAGACGACCATTTCGCGTAGTTCCGTAATAGAAGATGATTTTATTGTCGCAAAACATCGGGCATCCCCAAACCGCATTTCTTGGGAACTCTGTCTGGGCCCAATCTATTTTTTTTTTTTTTCAACGCGAGGGAGATTTATCCTATCTGGGTTCCTTAAACAGCGTTCTCGAACCTTCTACGTTATCGGTCGCAGACTGAATATTCATTGAGTGGACACCTTCGGTGCATATCCACCTCTAGGCTTCCTTCTCACAATCCGCTGAGAAATTTCCGTTGGCGGTGTAATACAGCTGGTCCCGGATGGCACTTCGCTCGCTGCACATCACCACAGTTCCGCCTTCGCTTCGCTACAGATCTCACACGTATGTTTTCAGGCCTCCGTTATATATCTGTAGCAAGGCGTGTAATAAAGTTACGCAGTCGCTCTGTACAGGTACATCCCCTCATTGCCGTGCACTAGTGTAAGAAAAGTTGAGATTTTCCTACCTTTCAAACAAGTTTTCCCAATCTTAACGAAACTTCCGTAACTTCGCTAGCGAATTTTACCAACCTCCACCCGAAAAACACCCGCTCAGTTCACGGAATCCTGAACAAGTACCCCGCACTCTCCCCACAAAATAACTTGACTCCCTTCAAAAGCAACCCTCACACAAGCTTACATTTCCGACAGTTTGGGAATCAAAGCAAGGATCGCCGAAAATCGCTACCGGCTTTTAGTTTAGCATAACCATATACTCAGCTTGGACAAATGACGCTACATATCCAGCGCGTCTCGTAACAGCTGTCAGGGCCTTTACGGCCACATAAAACATGCATACGCGTCTCCCGCACGGCCAGCTCGTAGGGAGGGACGCCAGACCCCCGTTTCCCCCAAAATGGCGGCGCATTCCCGCCCCCGGGGCTTGTGGGAATGTGCGCTTTTCTATCACAGCCTTTGCGAGAAAAAGAAAAAAAAAAGCGACAATGAGCGCGCGTGGTACATGTATATACGTAGAGTGGGAACCCTGGGGAACTGCGTAATCCGTGCTCTGCTTGCGAGGCCAATTTGTCGGGTCTTTGCACTGCCCGGCGCATGTGAAACGCGAGCCCTTGCAGCAGCGGGCTGCTTAGGGGCGCAGGGGTGACGAAGGCTGAGAAATTAATGAACACCGCGGGGGCTAGACGCTTTCACACGAGGACTGCATCGCACCCTACTCGTCCGATGATCCCCCCCTCCTTCTCCCCGGACTGCTTACGGGCGCATGCCGCATCCTTTGAGTAGTTGTAGGGACTTCTAGCGAAGCTGGGGGGCTTTTACTATGGCTGTTAGCGTGACCTCGTGTTAGCGAGTGTTAGCTAGTCGAGCCAATGTCCGTATCATTTGAATCATTTGTAGATAGTTGTAGCTAAACTGCGATTATAGATAGAATCAGGAGCTTTGACCGTGACTGTGGGCGTGGTCTTGTGTTAGCGAGTTTTGTAGCGTAAGCTACACTGGCCGAGGTTGAGCAGTTTCGCGTGGCTCCTGGAGAGCCGTGCTGCGCATGCGCGAGGAGCAGTGACGTCTCACGGCGCACAGCTGGCGCACCGGAGCCGCCGCCGCGATTGGATTGGCTTGGATTGGCTTGGCTTGGATTGGATTGGAAATCGTCTTAGCAGCAGTAAGCATGATAATCAGCTAATCCTACACAACCAGAAAACTTAAGAATAACCAGCTGAACCTTACTTCACGCTACGTATATCCCGGCATAGCCGAGCTAAGCCGCTGCTATTTTTTTCTTGGCGAGCCGATTTCGTATTGTTTAAATTGTTGTGGGGAGTTTTATGGAAGATGTGACCCTGTGGTACACCCTGACCGAGAGCGGGAGTGCGGGTGTGTATTATATTCTGGTTGCGCATAGCCGTGTCATATCCTTTGGGTCACGGTAGAGAGCTCCAGCTGCGACTGCAGTATCCCGGCCGCGCATCATATTGGCATACGGCCGAATTACCACTCATAGAATATGTATAACATATATTCTATATAAACTACAATTGCATCACTATATTCTGTATAAATGACGCTGTGGAGTTATAGAGAGAATATACGAAGTACAGTGCATTAAATATGAAAAGGTTTTTAGGTCCGATCTCCGTGGAAGTGTGACCGTCTTTCCGTGGAATGACTGAAAAGGTTTTTAAGTCCGATCTTCGCGGAAATGTGACCGTCTTTTCGTAGAATGACAGAAATTGTAGGTGCGGAAACAAGGGAGAAGGAAGGGAGAAATATTCTCCTCCTTCCTTTCTGCACGCAATCACTGAGAATAGAAACTCCAACCTCGAACGAGCAGTCCAGACTCAGGTAACCCCCTCTCCACCTCCCCTTTATAAAGCCGTAATGGTATACACGGGTTGCTGCCGAAAAAAGGCAAGCAGAGGTCACACGCCGCATTTGAATGTCAGTTTAGACAACCGAGTAAACTGAAAATTCAGTGCCGTTCTACTCAGTACAGACGGGTGACCAGCGAAGCTGTGGTGCGTCATCTTAGAGCCGTCTAACTGGCTAATTGTTTGTTTCCGGATAGTTCCAGTAAAACAACATTTGCAGCCTTTTCCGTAACCATACTTCCTCCGCAGATGGCCGTGTTTCACTGTTCGATTGTTCCTGAATGAATTGTTTTTTTTATTGCGGAACTGGCCTTAGATAAATAGAGGATACCTCATAAGACTTCTAGAAGACAGATATAAGGAATGTACAGGCAGGAGAATCCTTCACAAGCAAAGAGACGAATTCCCGATCCGAGGTATCGGGAATTCGGAATAATTTATCACTTCTGTTTTTCAAGTTGATTAGTGCTCATTTGCCAATTAGTTTTATTGATTCACCCTTCCTGCTTAACCCCAACTCCACCAGGTTTGCCTTTAATCGAAATCTTCTATTGCCTCTTGTTAATTCTAATTACGGAAAGCAAACGTCACACTTCGCTGCTGTTTCATTCTGGAATTCCTTACCACCAACTGTCAAATCCGCTACGCACTTGTCTTCTTTTAAAAGATCTGTTAAAAAGTTCCTTTTAATGTAGCAATCTTCAGCACACACGCGTGTTGCTCTGTATTTTGCGTCCTGTTGTTATCATAAGTGGTACTATGATTTGCATTGTTCCAATTCTTTCCCCGCGCTTGCCCAAACCGTGTTAACTGTATGGTTACCCCCCCTCCCTTTTCTTGGTTTCTTTTCTTTCGTTTTTGTTGTCTTGCTGTTTTTTTTTTTTGCTGCCAATTACCCGACTGTTGGCTGTTTTTTTTTTTTCGGTGTTCTTCCTTTGTATCATTTTTTATCGTTCATCCCGGCCGATGAATTTTGTTTATTTGTTTGTCTAGCTGACATTCCCTGAACGTCTGTACCCTTGCAACGTTTTTTTGTATATGTTATTGGCGTTTTCTTTATCAATTTTTAGTCGTTTTGTATAAATTACATTTAAAGAGTGTTTTATTTGTTGCATTCACCTCCGCTGCTACCCTGCATATTGACTGAATTCGTTGAATTTACTTATCAAGGGTCCCGTCGCAGTCCCTGGACTTTGGGACCCTTGTCTGCAAAACATAACCCCCTGTATTCTTTTGTTGAAATAATAAACTTCATTTGATTTGAAAAAAGGGAGTCAGAGACGTATTGAACAAGTAAGAGAGGAGTAAGAGAGTAAGGGAGTAAGACAGGGAGATACCATCTCGCCCAAACTATTCACAGCATGTCTGGAGGGGGTGATCAGGAAGGTTTACTGTGAAGACACGGGACTCCGGATGAGTGAAGAATACTTGAGCCAATTGAGGTTTGCGGACGACATACTCTTGCTAAGTGAATCTGCAGAACACCTGCCAAATGCTTGGGCAGCCACAATCAGAAAGCATGGCCTTCGGGATAAAAATAAATATGAATATATCTCAACTAATTAATGACATAAGCATGCCGAAAGCATCCTCTTTCGCATATGCAACGAAACGTTATGAGAAGTAAAAGAATATAACTACCTCGGACAGATGGTTAGTGCTGATCCCAACCACGAGAGAGAAATCGGGCGCAGAATAGGTATGGGTTGGGGAGCACACGGCAAGCACTCCCAGATAATCAAAAGTAAGCTACCTCTGTCACTCAGAACAAAAATCTACAACCTGTGCACACCGCCCGTGATGACAAACGGAGCTGAAACTTGTAACCTTACTAAACAACTAGTAAGCAAACTTAGGTCGGCTCAGGCTCAGCATTCCATAGAACGAATATTGTTATAGGAATGACACTCAGGCACAGGAAACCAGCCACCTGGATCAGAGAACAAACTAGAGCAGAAGATACCACAGTTCAAATAAAGAAAAAGAAATATACTTGGGCTGGCCACGTAGTGAGACGGTAACAGAATGGATACCAAGAGATGAGTCTAGAAGAAGATGAAGACCAATATAACACGATACAGGGATGAAATATGGAACTTCGTTAGAAAACAGTGGACTCGAGCAGCGCAGGAAAGGACCGGTTGGATGTCAGTGGGAGAGGCCTTCGTCCTGCTGTGGACCTGAGTAGACTGATGATGATGATGATGATGAGGATGAGGAGGAGGAGGGGGAGGGGGGGGAGGATGAGGAGGAGGAGGAGGGACTTACATTTAGTTAAAAATTATTCTTCCCCACCTCTGTGACAGCCCGCAAGGGCTAACAGTAGCGGAAATAAACAAACAAGCAAACAAACAAATAAATAAATAAATAAATAAACATTGTGTGAGACAGGGCACGGCAGGTTGAGGGATGTGCGAACCCAACAGTAGAGCGGTGTGAATGGCATGCTTAAGATGTGCGCATGTGTGGACGTATCTGCAGCAGCAAGGCTGAACGGAACATCGCGTTTGGACATCGATATTATACGGGGAAAAGGGTATACGAACACGAGCGAATGTATCAAATATCTCCACGGGGTGTCTGGAAAGGGCGTGAAGAGAGAATGAAGGCGAGACACACGAGTCATGACATGGACGTGAGACATGTTGAACGAGGCATTTAGATGACACGTTGGATGAGGGTGAGACCGGCATGTTTCACGACAACAATAAAAAAAAAAACAAAGGGGATACAACTAGCAATCACCCTCATAATAATAATAATCATCAGCCGAATAGGTATCTATGTAAAATATCGATTAGCCGCAAAAACGTACAGATATTTTTTGAGATATACATTTACGGTTCTGTACCTGCACGAAAAAAAGCCACGAAGAAAGGTTTCAAACATAGGAAATCCTGCATCGAAAACTAGGAATTTTCTCGGCAGTACAGAACATTACTGACTGGCAAACGGACACAACCCTAAAATAAACTTCACAGTGTAACGTACGCTTGAAACTACACACGACGTCCCTCAGTCCACAACGCACCCGGCTAACGACCGCGCCGCCAAAAAGCGCAGCTTTTTCTGGCCACCCGTCTTCTAGACACCCTCCCTCCCGCCATTAGCGTCATTCCCATGGATGCTCGAAAGCCAGAGCCGCGACAGAGGGGTCAGGCTACCTCCCCGCAGAGCAACACTAACCACTCCTAATAGACTCGTTTTGTGCCCTATGAACACGGCTGCGGAGCGCGGGGGCCTGCAAGGTTCCCCTTTTCACCCCCCCTTTTCATCTTTGCCCTACGGGTGCGGGTCAACGCTTTTAGAGACACCGGGCCCCGGTGTCCGGTTTCCGCGCAGCGGCCACGTGCTCTTCCAGCAGCGGCACGCCAGCTCTTCCCCGATGCTGGCTCACGCGGGAACTTTAAAATAATAACTCGCTCCTGTGCGAGTTGGCTTCGCCTAAAAGCCACGATGAAACCGGTCTACACCCTGCCGCTCTCCTGACCTAAAACGTCGGGTGCACGGACCGTTTCACCTGAGAACTGCGAACTTCATACACGAAACTAACCTGTCGTATTTCTGTGAATGCATTCACCTATTATACCACAGGGCAACTTTCGAATTAAAAAAAAAAATCCCGGGCCATCTCCACTAACGTGAAACCGGGGGAGGGGCGAAGCATGCGAGTATAAGTGCATTCTTGGCGCCTTGGAATTTTTGCCTACGGAGATGAAACCGTTGGGCGGTAAAGGTATACAGCTTTGATGTAAAAGTCTCATGTCTTTGAAGCACGAAGCGTTCTAGCGCGAGGCGTAAACGAGTGTGCCGGTGTTTTCTAGTACGCGGTTACGAAGTGTTCCAGCGCGAGGCGTAAACGAGTGTCGCGGTGTCTTAGTACCGTGGCTACATGAGACGACGGTTACGACGACGACATGAGATTCCGACAGCCCGAGCCCGTAAGGGGCTTCGCGCCCCAAAAAACCGACTCGAGTAGGACGAATGCAAAGTAGAGTAATACCTCTGGCACACGGCAAATCTAATATCAGCTAGAGATTAATGCGGACATTCTGGGCTATAGTTGGTACTACAAGGCTGACGATTTTTCGCACTTTACTGGTCCGCCAGACAGTTAGAGCGAACGACAGTCGCTGTTAATACTATTTGGTCTGGCCGTGCGTTCTGCACGGCAAAGTAAATGTAATTTGATATTGATAGCATGCACTTGATTAGCAAACTGCAGAACTGAACGATACTAATGTAAATGTGCCTGCACTGTTTCTTTTATTTTTAATTTTTGAAAAACAATACAAGGCAAGTGGTGTTTTATCACGTTGTATGTAATCACGTTGTATCACGGTTGTAGGTAACATAAGTAGGCACCACAAACCAATATAAGCAAGCACAAAATCCGTATTTGTGTCAACAACTGTAGAGCTCTGTGAGATGTCGTTTGCTTTCTTTTCAATATAAAAACAGATGCCGAGGAAGTTATGGTATAGTATTTAGACACAGTGGCCTCTGGTTTATCATTAAACTTTCGTGTTCAGTGCGTGTCACTCCTGTCGAAAGCAACTCATTCGGTTCGGAAGCAAACGCAACTGTGTCCCCGAACTCATTCGATGCCAGGATCCCGTTCGCGCCGAAAACGTCATCGGCACTCTCGTCTAGCGCCAAACCAATGACGTTACCGCTACTGCCATTCACCCTAAATGCCAGTAGAGATTAGGTTTGCCGGTGTGACAGGGGCGTACAAGAGCGGTTCGGTCCCGCGGCCACGTGGAAGTTTGTCTGATGGGGGCGAAAAAGGAAGATGCATGTCGAGATTTCGGCCAGACTTTAAAGACTCCCAGGAAGTTGAAATTAACCAGAAGCGTTCCCGTATGGCACACGTCACAGACCAGGCAGCCAGCCTAGGGCGCGCTATATAACCCCCCCCCCCCCCCCCTCTTCCCCAATAAATTTGAGTTTTTGGAGTCGTACGTTGGCAAGTGAAGCTCTGCTCTCAAGTGCGCATGCTCACCCGTACTTGCGAGTACGAGAACTTGCGTCACGAAAACGTTTTGAATGAATAGCGTGAAATATATCTCCAGTCGTGACAATGCACTGACTTGTGTTCGTTTTATTTGGCTTTCGCCATGGCTGATAAGCTATGAGAATGCGGAAACGTACCTGTCGACTCTGACGATAAGCGTTGACCGGTAGGAGTGCGTCCATAGGCTGAAGTGAAAAGAAGAGGGGAGGGGTACGAGGAAGGGAAGAAATACAATGTTTCAAAACATTTTTATGGGTTGTTTTTCCGGGGGGGGGGGTCTCGGGTGGGTGCGTCGGACTAGCAAGAAAAGTCGGCTTCATTACTTTAAGAGACCTGTTGCTGGAAGACAGTCATTTTAGGAGAATAGCAAGCAGTAATTATATAATATTATCAAGGCCCTAGATCCGTTTATTGATTGTCACCTCCTTAAGTCTTTAATATCACATGAAAACGCTATAATTCGGGTCTGTAAAAGTCGGCTCCACTAGTATACAGTGGTGCATTGCTAGTGCATCGTGTAACGCAGGCACGCGCGCGTGCGTGAGTGTTTTAAGTTTTTTATTATCAATTCTGAGGGCACCAATCATCCCTAGTTTTTCCGTTATAACACCTAATGTGACCTGTACAAGCAAAGAATGCTTGCGCAACAAAAGCTGTAGACACACCGTACGATTTATGCCGACAAGAGAACAGCAAACGGCGGAGAGGAGAGAGAGAGAGAGAGAGAGAGAGAGGAGAGAGAGAGAGAGAGAGAGAGAGAGAGAGAGAGAGAGAAGAGAGAGAGAGAGAGAGAGAGAGAGAGAGAGAGGAGAGAGAGCAACCTTATTGTGTGCGCAGTGAGAGTGATGAGGAAGGCTTGTTCGCGCTATGCCTCCGCGCTGAAAGTGACAAAAGCAAGGCACGCCATTGCAGACACACACCGGAAACCAAGTGGTCAAGAAGAAACCGGAACTTCCGGCCTGCTCGCTTCCTTCCGCGCACACATACACTCTTCCGCTCGCGCACGCGTCAGCACATCTGCCGGCTTTTAATGAGCGCGGCGCTCGGACAGAGCGCGAGCGTGGGCGGGCCGGGAACCGTCAAAAAGGTGCACTGCACCACCACCACCACCACCGCTACACTCCCACTCGTCTTCCCACGAAGGCTCGTGGTTACAGCGGGCGGGCGGCGACAGAGGGTGCGAGGCCACGTGCCGCCACGGGAAACCACCACTCTGGCCGGTCGCCCCGAACCTGTGTGCTCGTACTCTATACGGTGCTCTCGTAGAGCGAGCGAACTATTATGAGTCAGTATAAGCCGCCGTGCTAAAGCGCCCACGTGCCGTGCTCATGCCGCCATTCTCTCGTCTTGTATGCATTTATTCATAAGCCGTGCCGAGCTACCGAAATTGAAATGGGCGCGGGCGTTAACTGAGGCGGGTCTCTCTTCTGTCCGGAGCGGTGAAGAGAAAAAGGAAAAGAATACGCAAATCTACTAGCAGCGGGGTGACGTAGAGTTGGCGATTTGCTGCCTATGGGCTATGCTTAATGCAGCGGAACCTCGTTGTTAGAACGAAGTAGTATCGGTCAGTAAATCAGTTCGTTACATCCGATATTCGTTGTAACAGTACTATAGGTAAAAATCGGCTCTAACAAATCGGCAATCGGGCATGCGCAAAAATCTCGAACACAAGAACGCATTATTCTAGGCTTAGTTCGAACCCAATAAAAACCAGCTAATCCTGAGGCGTCTCCCGGTGGCCTTTCAAACTAAATGTGCCGGAACATGACAACGACAAATTACAGCGGGACAAAGTTCCGTTTGACAAAAAAGTCCGCTTTCTTAATTATTGGGAGACGAATGTGATTCCTGTCCGGCTGCTTTTCACAGCACTCCAGGAGGAAGCGTTCCACTGTTCGCGCACAAAGGGGCCTTTTCTGCTTTCGTAGTTGTATTCTAAATCTTTTAATGTTGCTTTTTTAGGCTATTTCGAGTTTTGAACCACGCGAGAACGAAATATTTCTTCGTTATAGCCGATATCGCACGGCTCTCACGGTTTGGGTTTCGTTATGAAAAGAATAAGTGTAATTGAAATAAAGGCGTGAACCAACCAAAGTTCGTATTGAGTTCGCTATAGCCGATGATTAGCTATATCAGCGTTCGTTATAACGAGGTCCGACTGTATATATACTGTGGTCAACTATAGGCGGACAGCACTTTTGCTCTCTTGTAACATCCACAATGCAAAAAAAAACCCTTCTTAAGGACGAATTTCTCAAATACGAACAAATTTTCACGGTCCATTCCAGTTCGTCTGAAAACGGGCGTCCGGAAAAACATCCCCACACTGCGCTAGTTGGTCACAGTGAGGAACGTGGGTGAGATCACTCTGAATTTTGATTTTAAGACACTAATCCGACCGCACGCCAAACTTAGGGATGACACTAATTTAGCGGCTTATATCCGGAAAATGCTGTTTCAAACGAATGGCGGGAATCGAAGTGGCCACAGCTCGGACCTCTACGAGTAATGATCTGGATTACCTACACCGAGAAGTGCCAAAAAATCCCTGCTTAAGAGAAGTCGTGGCGTGACTATACCTGCGAACGCGCTTTTATATCGCCCCTCGGAATGGACCTTTTTCCAGTAGCGTAGCCCTCTTGGCGGCGACCGCCCGAACCACACTTGGGGTATTATAGAAGAACACGCCCCCCCTTTTTTTTAGCCTGCCCTGCACAGTTCAAAAAGCCGTCTCAGGCGCAACGCATGGTTTTGGCGGCTAAGAAATTTTTCGATGGCAGCCGTAGCGCCTACCGGTCTGCTGCTTTTCAGGACTCAGAAAACGGAGCAGCACTTAGCTGGCTAGGCGTTCGCAACTGGCTAATCAAATATGGCGTCGTTTTGTTACATTTTGCCCCCCCCATAATGGCGGATCGTCGCTGAGAGCGAGAGTAGCGCATGCGCAGAAAAAAAAAAAAGTGTCAGAAGGAAATTCTGTATCCCCACGTCTTTTTTTTTTTTTTTTGCATTGAAAGGTTCAACATGCGTACAGAAACACTTCCCTCAAGTGTTTCGTTCAAGGTCCATGCTTGGAAACGTGCTTATTTGCGTGACTATCCCGCTTTCCGAACGCGCGTTAAGCCGAATTTCGCCTGCGAATTTCGCCTGCGAATTCGCAATTGCGGCGCCTGCTGCGAGGCTACGAGAATAAGTCGCTCACGCGGTGAAACAATTCTTTTTCTTTTTTCTATTTTTCACTGCTGAAACAAATTTCCAAATGTCAAGCGGCGTTCGCAGGAGGCGTTCGATCGTTCCAAACATTGGCATTTCGCCACAGTAATGAGAATAGATCGTTTTGTAGCACGAGTGCCACCACATTTGCGAATTCGCAGGCGAAATTCGCACCATGTAAAACGGGCTTTAAGGCCCGTTCACACGTGCGACGAAAGCGAGAGAAAGGGATGGGAATTCCGTCGCCTTGTCGCGGGACGACCATTTTTGTCCAATGGTCAAGACCAATTTTTGTCGCTGCGCGACAAAGGGACAGAATTCCCGTCGCAAGTGGCAACTGTGAACGGGCCTTTAGTTCGGCGCGTCATTCACCCGCCTCTATACACCTTCCGCGTGGATAAGAAATAATCAGAAAAGAAAACCGGTTCTTCAAGTCTGAGGCATTCCTTCTCATTATCACCCGTTTCCGAGGGAGCCGACAGAATACATGTCACGAGACCAGCCGTTTGTTGTCTAACCATCCATGAATGGTTAGAAAACATCACCGACTGCTTATGACAACAGCGCAGTCCTCGATGAGAACAACGCACGCAGGTAACGTCAGCTCCGACAAGCATCAAAAAGAATTGACCGCGGGGCCGACAGGTGAGAGGAGGGGTGGGGGAGAGATATCCAGCAGGAAGAAGCAGTTTCGAACAGCGCGCATTGTGCTCGGCCGGCGGCTGGTAAGAGCGGCCGTAATCGTCTTATCCCAAAAAGCGTGATCGCATAGCCGCTGCAAAGCAGGCGTAGCCGATAATAATGGAAGGGGGATGATCCTTCCTTCGGCTTTTTATCGCTAAACACACACACCATGCGGCCAGATTGATGTGCGAAGAATAGAGGCGCCAAAACATTGAGTGGACCGAGCGGTGTCAAAATCCCCCGCTACCCATCGCTCTGTTAGCGGGTTCCGGTTATCCACTCCGACGAGGATTTTCGGCGCGCTTGCTTCGCGGGCGAACGTGCTATTTGTAGGATATGCGCACCGTTACATACGTTGCGTCTAGGGGGAGTTCGTCGCGCGAAAAACAGCGCTTGAAAGGGTGAATGAAGACGATATATTACGACGCTTTTCAGCTAACGTACTCGCAACTTTGTCGACTTTGTTTCCCGTTTCCCATGGTTGCCAGACCGCAGGGCTGTTCCCCGCTAAAAGAACGAAGGTAGGTTGTTGTCCTTTTATGTGACACTCTCACTTAATGAAAACCAACGGCTGTAATTCGCGGACAAAAGACGGGTCAAAACCACTGGCCGTTTTGCGTTCCTTCATCGTATCTTACGTCACGCCCACATAGCACAACACAAGAAGCCGCAGAAGATACAAATGCAATGTTGTCATCTACAGGGCCAGTTACAGAGCGCTTGTGTGCAATCAGCGGACCCGCAGCATCCGAATGCGAGCGCAAGCAGCTAAATGTGATCTTGCCGGGTACACCATGCGCATGCGCAGAACCAGATTGCCCTCCTCTACGCAGGCGCAGTAGCATCGGTCGCCTAACGGGTACCGTACCGGCACCGGTTCTCCGCTGAGCTGAAACCTGAGCGCAGAGCGGAGACCCGGTCCCGGTACGGTACCCGAATCACCTGCGCATGCGTTTTTTCTCATCTGCGCCCGCGCTGTAGCGCCGGTCGCCTGCCGTTACGAAGATGATCTGCTTACCTGCCAGCCACTCCGCAGTCGTCATGGCCACCTGCTTCTCTGGCGTTTCACGATCCATAACAACCGTCGGGCTCGTACACTCACAACTGACGGGTGCAATTCCCGATTGGCATACGAGTGTACAGGGTTCCGTCGCAAGGCTAGAACGGGTGGTGTGGCTAGCAGACGGTAGAGGGACCCCACCGTAGACGCAGACAGCAGCCGTCGACGGCGACGCGGGGGACGAAGATTGTGTTCGCCACGGCCGAAACGACTTGTTGAGGCGGTGGACGTTGGGTCGGTGCATCCCAGGGTTCTGTTCGGCTACTGTTGCCACCGCGTGGACGCAACACCCTTTCGCTTCAGCTATTGTCAACTCCGCTTCGTTCCCCGAATCGCACCCGCCCAGATTTCACTTGTCCGTCAACTTGGCACCCCCTTTCCCCGTCCTCTTTCTTAAGCACCCGCTTCTGTTTGTACCCGCAATACCCTCGTTGACAACCTTCAAGCACATCTGTGGCGTTTCAGGCATCTTTCGCGGGAAAGTACTGCCCGCGCCGTCGTCTCCCCTCTTTTTCAAGGCGGAATACTTCTTGGCTTCACCCTCAGGTGTTAGGGAGTCTCGGAGAGCTAGGCGACGAGGGAGGCGAGTTGTTTTGTTCAAGATGCTGCTTTCGCGTGCCGCGGATGCCAGAAGCCACGTTTGAATTTCCCGCCGTCCTGCCCACGGGGGAGGGCCCAAGACCGAAAAGAGGAAGAAAAGAGAAAGGGAGTGCATCGGGTAACACCAGCAGTGTCAAGGACGCATTCCTCAGCGTCTTAGGAAAGAGTTGTGGCGTTTTAAGACGCTCCTCACCTTCAAGACGGAGCGACCGCATCAGAATCGGCGAGGTTCTTGTGACTCGACAGTCATTTTCGTTCGAGATGTGAATTCCGCATTCCCTCGAGGATTGCACGAACGGCGTAACATGCTAGCAACGCATGCGTGTTGAGATGGACATCCAATTTAAATGCGTGCGTAATTTAAATTACAATCCCGAATCTGTGTCCCTTGAAAGCAGTATTACAGGGAAAAGAAGTAACTTTTTTTTTTTTTGCTTTTGGGCAGTCACCGTCTTCGTGGCGGCGTAGTGTGAGAAAGGCGCAAGTAACAGTATCCGCATCGACTGCGATTGTGTGCGCAAATACGCCCTGATAGGTCGCACTTCTCCTTGCACATTGGCCTAACAGTTACAGTAACAGTGAAATTTATTAGCTGCATCTTGTTACCTGAAAGATTGTTTTCCTCGCAGCCACCCCTAAACAACTACCACCGCGTCTAGTGAGCAGTGTTTGCGCTGGTTGTTTCTTCATCATCATCATCACCACCACCATCCTTACGCCCACTGCAGGACACAGGCCTTTCCCATTCATCTCCAAATATCCTGGTCCCGTGCTAACTGCGACCAGTTTATTTCCGCAAACTTCTTGATCTCATCTGCCCACCTAACCTTCTTCCGCCCCCTGCCACGCTTGCCTTCTCTACGGATCCACTCTGTTACCCTTAATGACAACGGTTATCTTGCCTTCACATTACATGCCCTGCCCACGTCCATTGCTTCTTCTCAATTTCTACCAATATGTCCTTAACACGCGTTTGTTCCCTGACCCACTCCGCTCTCTTCTTGTCCTTAACGTTACACCTATCACCTTCCGTTCCATTGCTCGATGAGTCGTCCTCAATTTAAGTTGAACCCACTTAGTGAGCCTCCCAGTTTCTGCCCCGTAGGTGAGCTTGTTGTTTAAGAGTGATATATTAACTACGTTGCGATGCGTCCCTCTCTCCAGAATATATTGGCAACCTGTCAGTGCAACATTTCCCAGTTCTGCCTCCAGATCAAATCGAAGGTGCAAATCCTAGCTCTTGTCCTTGAAGGAGCCATGAATACAAAATTTATTCGAGTTTGTTTATATAAAATTATACCATTTATAGAAGCTTGTTTTATTCGAAAGATGTCGTGTTTTACAGTGTCCCCAGAGCGAAAATGATGCCGTATTAACTGAGAAATTAGTCTATTTAGGTTACAAATTGATTCTCCCGCCAAATCGTGCGTTTTGGTGACGTCTGCAATGAAGTCATAACGGTTTGCGCTGATCAGCACGAGGTCGCGGGTTCGATTCCCGGCCGCGGCGGCTGCTTTTCTGATGGAGGCGAAAAGCAAAAACGCCCGTGTGCACGAGATTTCGGCGCACGTTAAAGATCCGCAGGTGGTCAAAATTAATCCGGAGCCCTCCACTACGGCGCGCCTCATCGCCTGCGTTTCGTCCGTGCGCTAAACCCTACAAGCAATCGAAGTCATAACGGCACGTATAGAAACGAAATTCTACAGCGCCATTCGGCTCTCTAGGCTTGCTGCCGTCAAACCTCCCAGGTGGCGCTAGCATACTCAGCCCTCCGTCGTTGCTTTGTTTTTGACCGTATTTACACCTGGCTTGTTTTTGTTACTATAGAAAGTAATCGCTTCGTGAAACATGGGGTATCCTCGACAAACAGGGTCACGTAAGGCAACTTCGCTTACACCTATCGGCCATAGTCGTGCAAGACAACTTCAAAGAGGCGAACTGCTGTGCACCTAAAACAAGCATAGTGTGCCCAGTACCAACAGCTGTGCGTATCGGTACTACTTCTATGTTTACGTGTATTTTCGTAACTTTTGTTCTTTACCGCACAATTCTTACTGTTGTAAAGTGGATATGCATTACATTTAGGCGCAAATAGCTCGTTCGGTAAGCTTATAAGCTCTGCCTAAGTGTGCGTGTGCTTTTGCCGGCCTCCGCAAATCCCAGAACAGGCTAGTATCATGTATGAGATCAATTCTGTTGCGGGAAATGAGCTAGTGGGTCGCATGGCCATTCCCTTTTTTCCTAATTAAATAGCTTATTTGAGCAAAGTTTACGTTAAAAGTGGTGTCAGTATTATTCTAACGAGGCATCTTTGAATGAACCAAACTTGTGTTTTTGTCTTCATGGCTCCTTTAAGGTGTTGCCTTGGAACATGCACACCAAAGTACCATGACTTGAAATAATATGTTATCCGTTTGTGTAAAAACCGAATAAAAATCATTGTTTGAGAACTTTACCCTTGCAGATGGTGTATGCTTTCAAAAATGTTTACGCAAATAACAAAAAAAAAATCGCCCGCGCATCTGCTCCCTTCGCTGCAAATGTCGCCGAAAAACGATGTTCGTCTGTCACCCTTGCCACGTCAATGCACTCCCTTCTCTCCCGCACCCATTTCTCATGCTTCTCCCAGTTTCTTCCGGTACCGTTTTTTAGAGACCATTTTTTTCGGGGAAACCATTTTTTCCGGGACTACTTTTTTTCCGGGACCATCTTTACCTACACCCTGTTTATCGTGTGAGGAATGATACGGCAGGGGAAAACCATGATAAATGGGCGGGGGAGAGAAGAGAATGCATTTGGGTGTACGTAAAGATGGTCCCGGAAAAAATGGCCCAAAGCCAAGGTAGAAAAAAATGGTCCCGGAAAAAATGGTCCCGGAAAAACCGGAAAAATTGGTAGCATAAAACGCGTTCGGGAGAGGACTGGCTACGCCTCCTCACTGTTCCGACCGAACTTTTTGTTTTAAGTAGAAAACATATGAACAACTAACGTACAACCAAGCTTGTGTCGTCCCTTTATGTTATTTTTTTTAAACTCTGGTAGCTCGAATCTCGGCCATGCCACCCATCCTTAGGGCTGGGTGATTGATCGATTAAACTGCCGATTAATCGATTAATGCATTGCTTGCGAATAAATTCTTTACCAAGTTAATCGGCTGGACTAACGTGAGGCGAGTTGACTAGATACTAAAGTCCTTCAAAACTCGCGCAAACATGTTTGAAGGCATTCGCATTGCATAGCCACAACAAGTTCTTAAAATATCATGGTCAGAACCACAACCGCATGCATGTAGTCGAAGGCGAGAGGCGACGACCTCGCTCCTTCGAGAAACAGCGGACAGTTAAAGGTGCGTTCGCGCCACGTTTGTTACCACGCGAGGGTCTGTTTAGCCCATATGGACAGACACGCACACACGATATCGCTTTAAAATGCGGGAATGCATACGAAATTCAACGGCCTCCGTGTTGATTACCTGATAACAAGAAAAAGTTAAGTAGAACTGGTATTCTGGTATTATTTTTTATTTCTGTAATTCACACCAACTGATAAACAAATCAATTAATCGATAATTGCCTGCCGATTAACTGGATTAAAATTTTTAATCGATGCTCAGCCCTACCCTCCATCCGTACATCCATCTATCCACCCATAAAACTCGTCCAGTCCGTCCGTCTCTCTGTCTGTCTACCCAACTTGCTTTGTTATATTTTAGGCCCCCAGAAGCGTTCATTTGTGGCCCATGTATGGATATTACAGCTTCTCATTTATTTCCTCAACCCTTTAGCTGAACGCGAAGGGAGAACCCGAGCATGGGATTATTTTTTCCGGGACCTTTTTTTCCGGACCCATTATTTCCGGAACCATTATTGCTGGGAACATTCTTTACGGGACCATTTTTTCCGTTTTCAAATAAACAAGGTGACGATTTGCTCAAGTCAATTGAATTTTCCCGCGTTCCACTGTACACGCGCCATCTAGTGCAACTTATCGTTACTGTTGGATTTGGAATGTCGCAACGTGGCCCTATGGCCGCGAGCCCTTTCTATATTTATTGCCCGAAACATTGTTTTCCAAGATATATTTTTATTTGCTCTCGCAAACATCAAGCACACATCTATTTTCATTAAAAGAACCCTGCCAGTACCAGTATGTGTTGATGTTTTGGCCTCAAATATGCGTTATTTTTTTCTTTTTGCTCCAAAATTACGTTGACAAGTACACAATATGCTTCCAGGTCTAGCTGTTTGAAAATGTCTTGCTACATAAACTGCTCGTTCAAGAATTCTGTTAAGTTCTAGCCGGCTTGCTGAATCGAGGTACATAGAGACAGACAGAAAACACAGACAAATTTTCGGGTTTAAGTAGCCCAAAAAGACTATCGCCTTTATAAAAAAAATGGGCCCATCTCCACCGCTGAGGGGGGACTCGAGTAAAAGCCGTCGCATAGGGGTGGGTGTATTGCGTTAACGTTTAGTGTTTGGGGGGTTTGGGTGCTATCATGTGTACACCACGCAGCTATCACGCCGCTAGCACGCCGCTGAGTCGCCAACGCACGCCGCTGACGACGTAGTTTGAATGAGTCAAGGATATAAGGCGCGTTCGTAGCCTTTGATTCTGTGTGGGTTTTGTGGCGCAGTGGGAAGAGCACCATGTACCTCGCGTTCCGCCCACAGGTAGTGAATGCGTTGTATCAGCAGCTTCTTGACGTAGTTGAATGAGTCAAGGATATAAGGCGCGTTTCGTAGCCTTTCATTCTGTGTCGGCTTTGTGGCGCAGTGGGTAGAGCACCATGTACCTTGCGTTCCGCCCGCAGGGTCGTGGGATCGAAAACCAGGCCGCCGTAACTGTTATTTCTTTTTTATAGTGTAGGGGGAGGCTGGCTGCTGCGGACGCCGACGCACGGGTGACATCGTGAGTTATACAAATGCTCTGCATTTAAAAAACGGCGCAGCTTGCATTAGTGGTGCAAGGCTGGATAAACAGCAGAGCTGGCGGCCCCTTTCTCTTCGTCGGACAGACCCGGCTGTTGAAGCTCACATTTATTTCCGAACTCGCCGCTCAAAGTTCTCCGTGAATGGCAGGCCCGGATCGTTTTGTCCGCAGTCTTTCACATCTCTCCCAAAGTGAACCGCGTTAGAGAACCGGCGGCGACCGGCTTCGCGAATTCGGCGTCTCTGCTCCCCACTTTAGGTGCGAACGCGCGTGAACTGGCGAGGAAAACAGCACGCTTGAGATCACGCCACGAACGCTCCGCAGAGAGTTGTCGAGGCGCACGCTCTCTTGCGCTCGGTATTTTTTTTCGGCATTTCTTTTTGCGAGCTCATCACGTGGCGCAAGCCCACGCGCATGCCTGGCTGACGCGGGGCGCTCCTCACGAGGCCCACGTGCGCTCTGTATTTTTTCTTGTGTTTTTTTTTCTTTTCTGGTAACGCTACCGCGGAACTAAAAGCTTAATCTGCTGTTAAAAGAGCTCGGCCGATCTGCATAATTTTCGCAGAACCGCTACATTTACTGCTGAAAGTTTCTGAAATATTCCGTGAGGTGAAATATCCTGGCTCCAATCCTCTTGTGTAACAATAGCGGTGACACCAATATAGCCCGTATATAACAATGAGAAACCTCGGCAGCGTTAATCTTCCGGAAAATCAAATGTTTGTTGGCGAGGGCGCGGATAGCGCACTGCGCTACGGCCAGTCCATGTGCCGGGACACATCACATTTTCGAATTTCGCGCCTTACCACCCCTCTCGCAGAATTAATCAACAGCTCCGCTCTCCCCGGTCACACCTCGTTCAGGTGCGATGATCTGCCGCGCTTCTTTCATCTTACCGCAACTCCACTGAATAATATATTGAAATTCTCCCTTTTCCGCCCGTTTCCCCTTTTACCTCCTCCAATATGTTTTTGCCCACGCACACTGCCTATCTTGCCCAGGCCTTGAGCGAGTCACCGATCAGGCCACGAAAGAACAGGAAGTCATCCTGAGACAACTGCAGACTAATACGTACCCACACCCAACAAGACTATACACGCTATCCATCCTACTCTTTATGATCCTCTACGTACTTACTGCCAAGCCACCCGCACACTCTACCATACTGTCTCGGAATGTCAACTAATCCCAGAGCTCCCCCCCGCCCTCCCCAACCCGTCACGCGAGCATTGTGAGTGTACGCTGGCCAGCTCCTGCGCTGAAACGCAGCTTATGTTAGCGGAAAGGGCGAAGACAGTCGGCCGTAACAACGGAGTCTTGGACTGAAAACCCCGACCACAAATATGGTCACTTCAACTGTGATTAAAGTCTCTCTCTCTCTCCCTTCTCCTCTCATCTGCCCCTCTCTCTCCTCCTCTCCTCTCTCCAGTCCTCTCTCTCTCTCATCTCTCCTCTCTCTCTCTCTCTCTCTCTGCTCTCTCCTCCTCTCCTCTCTCTCTCTCTCTCTCTCTCTCTCTCATTCCCTCTCTCTCTCTCTCTCTCCCTCTCTCTCCTCTTCTCCTCTCTCCTCCTTCTCTCTCTCTCTCTCTCTCTCTCTCTCTCTCTCCTCTCTCATCCAGCACGCCGAATAGAGTTTATCGGCGGTGTCGGCCATACTTAGCATGGCAGTGCAGTTTCGTTCTGGTTTGTTAAAAAAAAAAAAAATCTCCGAAATGTGTAACCATTTAACCCGCTCCTCATTATTTCCCTGTGTTGAGAATTGTCGGGTTAAAGCCCGTTTTCTAGCTGTGGCATGATTGATTGATTGATTGATTGATTGATTGATTGATTGATTGATTGATTGATTGATTGATTGATTGATTGATTGCTTGATTGATTGATTGATTGATTGATTGATAAGTTTAACGCGCCGACCTACACAGGTGATGAGGCGCTCCGGTTCAGGATTATAGTTTTGACCACCTGGGGATCTTTAACGTGCGCCGAAACCTCGTACACACGGGCGTTTTCACTTTTCGCTTCCATCAGAAAAGCGGCCGCCGCTGCCGGGAGTCGAACCCGCGTCCTTGAGCTCAGCCGCCCAACGCCTCAGCAACTGAGCAACCACGGCACTCGGATTTGTCATAAGAAGGCTTCATTAGATGTTTTTTTACATTAGATAGATGTCTAGATGTATTTAGTAGGGGAATGTCTGTTGGCCCCATTGGAGTCGAGCCGAAACGCACGAACCATGATAGTTAATACTCCCTTGCGCCTCCTGGGTTTCATAACAAGTACACAAGCTGTCAATCACAAAAGATTCATCTGCATGAGCAAGATTGTCGCCCTTTCAATCAGGCGTATAAGTCACAGGCATATATCATAGGCTGACATCTATCACAGCGGGGAATATGGTGGTGGTGGTGGTGGTGATGTTTATTGACGGGTGGACCTAGCCTTGCGTGGTATGCCGGATATTGCTCACCTGATCAGCACCTTTTTACTGCTATGCGCGGGAATTCACCATGACTCGCTGAGGCTTGTGACCCGTAAAAATTGCAGGATCAAACGAAAGATGTCCCTCCTCGTGATCCAATGGCCTACCGGGAAAATTAAATCGTTCAAAGAGGCATGCGGAGCGGCTATCCTTCGCAGTTCTTTAAACAAAGCTAACCGCTCCTCCGCATGCTCTCGGCAGTCCATAATAAAATGACCGATGTCGCCTGTAGCACCACACGTTCCGCACAGAGGTGAAGAGATAATATTTCTACTACATATCACTTCATTCCTCAGCAATACGTAAATACCACACAAATAACCGCGAACAATAGATTTGGCCCTCCGAACTGAAAACCATCCATTTCGCAAATTATTACTGTAGCTGTACACGGACGCACACATGAACGCTTTAAAATGTGAAATTAAAGTCGATTACACAGCAAAAAACACTTTTCACCCGCCCCCCCCCCCCCCCCCCCCCCCCCGAAAAAAGCAATCCGAAAGGGATTTAGTAAACATTACCCCCTCGTCACCGAATGCCAGGCGAAGCCACCAGCTTCGCGCCTAGCGTCGACCCTCTCCTATGTCGCCTTCTGCTGTACTCTTGCCACCTGTGCGTCGTAGACCGCCCCACTACATGTCTCCAATAGGATCCACAACTCTCTACGCCGGATCGTTTGGCGCCATAAGATCGTGTTTTAATTACGCACACTTTTACGAACCTCGTTTTTTAAACTGCACTGCAAACTCATACGTGAGGTGTGGTCCGTCAAGTCGTGTGCAAAATGCGCGCTTTCGACCCAGTGAGCGCCGCGCAGCCCCCACAGCGTCGCCGACGTCCCGGTGTTCAATGGCTTTCTCTTTCTTCTTCGATCGGCGAAGAGAACGGACTGGGGCTGGGGGGACCGACGACGGGCAGCGAGGGGGCTTCGGTCGCCGACACAGCCGAAGTCCTCCAACAGCAAACCACGAGTGACTACGCTCAGCGGAGCAGCCGCAGTCTCGCGCGGTGCTTCACCGCACAGCTTCGGAGCGCGTCAACCGAGCGCACTTCCAGGGTCGCAGATAGAAACGCCGCTCATCTCTCTCGCTGGTGGGCAGCAGTCAACAACCCTGCAGACGACGAGTAAGCCTCCGCAGGACGTCATAGTCATTGTAGGATAAGAAGAAAGCTTCTGTTTATTTTTATCCACGGAAGATACGTAAAAGCTGTTACCGGAGTTAGCTAAACTTAAGTGAATCAGTCACCTGAAAAACGTTGTGCGGTGCACGTGGCTTTCGTACTACCTTTAGGTGTTTCCGAGTCAGTCTGCGCTGTCAGATGGCGGCTTGTGGGCCCACTGATCCGAGCACTATCCCTCTCGACGCCGTCTGCCCCTGTTGGAGGCATCCCTCCCGAATCTTTTTTTAGCCATCTATGCACTGTATCATCCCCAACCTATACAGCACTCATTTCGTCCGTTTTGTATGCCTGGACATATCGCGAGCGCTATTGAGGTTGTACGTGATCACAATGGCTGCCCCCTCAGCTCCCTGCGCGCGATTACTCAGCGCACCGGCGGCGAAGTGATCGGTGGTGGTGGTCATGACTGGATAACGAAGCGACGTTAACTGAATGCGTATTCCACGCTCGATGCGCAGGCGTCCCGGGTCGTCCATGTTGCTGAACCACGTGCTCCGCGTCACGACCACCACTACACCGGTGGTTTAATCAATCGCTAAAACGTCCCACTTTGGAGGCTAGGTCGGGGCGTCGATGTCATGGAGGTGGTTAGCTGCGTTTTACAGAGACGCTGTCAGCCTCTTGCTGGGTCAGGATTTCTCACGGCGTCCGGTGAGAGGTGGACTCGAAAAAAAGAGGTGGAATCGAAGAAAAAGATTGCGACACAGCCGCTCGAGTTCCTCTCAATGTCAAAAGAGGACAACGCCTCCTGATTCGCCGGCCGGGTGAAAGGACCACGTGGACATTTTAAACCCAAAATATTTAGTTCCACGCCACGAACACGTGCCACAGCCAGCACCGATCACGTGAGCACCGCCGGCCGCCAAAGACGCAGCAGGTTATCCACGAAGAGGTGCGGGAGAGAGAGAGAGGAGAGGAGAGAGAGAGAGAAGAGAGAGAGAGAGGAGAGTGAGAGAGGAGAGCAGAGACGAGAGAGAGAGAAGAGGGAGTCAGGAGAATGAGAGATGAGAGAGAGAGGGGAGAGATTTTAGTTAGACAGCTGAAGAGGTTAGCCTCACAAACGGGGGTCCTGGCTACTTCAGGTGGCAGGCGAGCATAGTAGAGGTGGGAAAGGCAAGAAAATTAAGGTGGGAACAAGCACGTGGTAAAAATGGAAAAAAGAATGAGAAGAAAACGAAATAAATAAGGAACATAGGAAAAAGTGTCATTAATTAGGGAGAAGAAGGTATGACTATCTCAGGTATAGAACCATCAATCAATCCAGAGTTAGATAAAAATATAAAAGAGCCTTTGTCCCTAACAAACCACTGCAGCGTGATTCTGCCAAGGTTCAAGAAAGTGACAGAATTCTAAAGAGTTTCCCAGAAGCAATCGCACAAGAGTTCTTTTCGCTGTTTCACGTTGGGTTGCATGCTGCGGGCAACCTTGCACAAGAGATGCCGTATGTCCTCTTTCATAGAGCACACATAGCACAATGCCGAGTCCGCCCAGCCTATCGCAAAAAGGTACGCTCATAGGTGGTTTAAATTAGTACGGAGTGTACACGGTGCGTTTCGTATTTCGGGTCCCGTTACCTCTGCACGGCGACTGCAGAAAAGAGTTCAAATCAAACGAAATTGAGGCCTTGACCATCAAGGCTACGCTACGAAGAACACCGTAGTGGGGAGGGCTGCGGATAAATTTATAGACCACCTGAAGCAAAGAGGTATAGAAATTCTGAGCATTGTCTGTGAATGCACAGTCATTATTTTTAGGTGAGTCCGTATGAAGTCGGCTTCACTGTCACATGGAAACGAATTGCTGAAAAGACATGTTACCAGGGGCAATGCGAGCAGTCATATCAAAGTATGAGGGCCCCTAGTGTCCCTACAAAACACTATACACAGAGTTTCTATAAAGTCGGCTCCACTACAATGCACAGATGCATTGCGAGCGCATAGTGCCACGTATTTTAGGGCGCAGCATTTTGGCGGCCGTCTCTGGGCTGAGCCGCGTTGTCGGCGTAACCGAGTGAACGATGGCAAGGCCGACGAGTGAAAGAAAAAGCGAACGATGAAAGAAAGCAAAGGAGGAGAGTGTCCCGAAACTGGTAGGGGAGGACGGTTCGCCGTGGCGGCGCGAGCCAGCGCTCTCCGAAAGTGTGCGATGGGGGAGTGGAGGGGGCAGTATGCTGTGCCCGCGCGAGGCGCTCGACAGCGCGACCCTTCGCGAAAATGTGAAGGGGGCGTGCGCGTGACTATGATGTGCGTTCGCTTAAAGGGACACTGAAGTGAATTTGTCAAGCTCCCGTTTTTGCTTGCACTGTGTAGACTGGCTCAAATTAACACACTATTCATCGTTTATTCGGTTGACAAATCGGTAATTATTTTACAAAGCGCGAAAGAAGAAAAACTACTATGCGCGGTTT
This sequence comes from Haemaphysalis longicornis, assembly GCA_013339765.2. NCBI lineage: Eukaryota > Metazoa > Arthropoda > Arachnida > Ixodida > Ixodidae > Haemaphysalis > Haemaphysalis longicornis. The sequence continues at coordinate 118,692,171 of CM023455.1, forward strand.
GCGGCGGCCGCACCAACTAAAGGCTGTGACGTCAGGAGAGGGGGGCACCGTGATTGGATGATGCCCAAGGTTAGCAATCAAAAGTTTCGGTTTCGGTTCTGTAAAACAACATGCTTGACATCTGATGGCGTTGTTGGATGGGCATTCTCGATTTCTCAATTATCGCCGTACCGCGCTTCTGCCATGTTGTCGGCTGTCAAATGTCTAAGATAAACCTCCCAGGGCGGCTTGGAATCGTAGAAATCACTAGACGAGGTCTACGCAGTGGATGAACGCCCTCCGCGTCACCGCAGACTCTCAAATGCCATGCGCTTTTCCCGCATATTCGGAGCTTGCCTCACTCATGCCTGTTCGTAAAAAGCTAGTTCGCACCAGGCCAAGGGTGTGCTGATTCAGGCCTGGGCCCACTGCCCGCAAGCAGTCGGTGCTTGTGGCAACAGCACGCCAACGAGAACTCGCTAGCGCGTCATTGTCAGTATGCGCGCGTTCTGCGATCTCGCTCGTGGAGCAGTGAACGTTACGGCCCAAAAATGGTGAACTCAGTTCAGAAAACATCGGCCGCATACGAAAAAATCAACTTACAAAAAAAAAATACATATACCCTCGGGGATTCGAACTTGCGACTTTCAAAGCAAATTCCAGCGCCTCAGAACGCTAAAAAAAAAAAAAAAGCTAGGCCACGAGCCGGCGCTGGCCGATTTGGATATATAAGGTTTATAATGTATGACCAGTTTACACTTTTATTTATTTTAAGCATTTTAATTACTTTATGTGACTATTTGTTGTATATCACTCCTGCAGTAAGTGTCCCCCAAACTTCCACAATATCTCACGTCTAGCAATTGCATTTCTTTGACGGAAAAGCGTTCGCAGATGTGCGGTCGTGCTGCTGACCGCTGTGCTTGTTTACCCAGCGCAAAAAGTGCTTCCTGCTCCCTAGTTTTGCGCTGTACGGTAAACGTTTCAGGTGATTTTATTTTCTTAGTACCTATATTGACTTCGCTGACTCTTCTCCCGCCTTCAATTGGCCTTAGATTTTCCTACTAGCGTAAAGTCAGCGAAGCGTCGCATGTGCACTTGTGCAGCGCTTGTGTGGAGCGACCCGGACACAGTGTACAAACTAACAAAGTAAGGAAAGGCACATTCTTTCATCCACAAAGGTGTTGTGGCTTAGTTTCAATTGAGCGAGCGAATAGCGACGACCCGTCGGCGGCCGGCGGACGAAACGCTGGGCCGACTGACTCGATCGGTAGGTCGGCTGGTCGGCGAACCGTGCAGTAGCGCAGCCATTTTCCAGCTCATCTCCTGCTGACGTCACACGAAAACGCCACAGAAAATGGGCGAGCGTAAAGAGAGGAGGACAGCATTTTCGAATTGATTTTTCTACTAAATAAATTCGAGTAAACGCGGCCAGAGTGGTCGAAACAATGCCTACGGACTCCGAACTACAATTTGCGCTAGTAATCCCGCAATGTTTACAAATCACTTCAGTGTCCCTTTAAAACGCGGGTCGCGGTCTTTTCCTGAGACGCACTTAGCGCTACCGACGCACAGGCTCATCATCGGTGCCGTCGAGAGAACCCACGAGCTAGTGCTGCCTCAGCGCAGTGCTGCTGCGCCCAAATATCGCATCAGGGAGTATCGTAATCGCCAGCCACTTTTTGCACCTTTATTCCTTCAATATTGATTCTCAAGGTACCAATAATCTACATGTGCCCTGTTATAATGATTACACGTGTTAAGTTGAACGATTATGCATTTATTTTGCTTATATAAGGGGTCACGCTTTTTCAGCGGGTAAAATCGCCATTGGAATACTTGCGCATTATACAGCAGCTGGTTGAGGCGAGAACAGCCTACTCGGCCTTCCTAGAGCTTCGTCATATTCCCGAAACTTTGCTGAAACCGGCTGCTCGCCATTGAATGTGGTGTGGCTTCAAAGGAACCATTAAATGACAAAATAAAAGTTTCGCTCATTAGTAATACTGCTTTGTCCCCATAAAAACCGTATCAGTTTTATCGCAAACTTCAAGAAAAACAGTGAAAATGTTAAGGAAAACAGATCAAGCAAGGCTGACTTTCCAGCCACGTTTCGGCGATTTCTTTATGACTAAAAACGCGTGGGTACGAGTGAGTCGGTACTCCATTATAACTCCGTTAAGCGCAGTAAAGAAAACACAGGACGAGGGAGACAAGGGCGAGCGCGTCTACTTACAACTGAATTTTAATAACAACCACGGGACGTATAAATAGAAAAGAAGCACAACACGCTCAAATGACTATGAAGTTTATAACGGAGTTATAATTCTTTATGACGTCACAAAATGTTACTTGTGCGACTGGCGGCCGCAAACCTGAGCAACCTTCAACCAACATGACTGGTTGATTGATTGATTGATTGATTGATTGATTGATTGGTTGATTGATTGATTTGATTGATTGATGATTGATTGATGATTGATTGATTGATGATTGATTGATTGATTGATTGATTGATTGATTGATTGATGTAGAGTTTTAACGCGCCGACGCAACGCAGGCGATGAGGCGCGCCGTAGTGGAGGGGTCCGGATTAATTTTGATCACCTGGGGATCTTTAACGTGCGCCGAAATCTCGAACACACGGGCGTTTCTGCTTTTCGCCTCCATCAGAAAAGCGGCCGCCCCGGCCGGGAAGCGAACCCGCGACCTCGTGCTCAGCAGCGCAACGCCTTAGCCACTGAGCCAACGCGGCGAGTCAACCAACATGACTGGGCTGTTGAACCGCGGTGCATTGATGGTATGACTTGAATGCTGACATGCAGCCTTTTTTTTTTTTTGCGATAGTTGCTATCTCAGCATTAGGAAAGTCGACACATCTGCTAACTATGATTTAGTGCTGGCCCAATTAATACGTCACTCCTGCCCATATTACGTCACCGTAGCGCAAAATTTGAAACTTTTCAACATTCTTGCGTTTTTTTTTCGGTTAAAAAAACGTTTTTCGTAACCCGAACGGTGCTGAGTGAGTTACAACACGCTAGTTCTTCCTAACTGAACAAAGGTCGTATTTGGTCTTCAAGAACCGCGTTGCTTTGGTGCACATGTTACATATACGAACCAATCTTCTGGTCCGTAACGCAAATCAAAGCGACAATTGCAGCTTTCGACAAGCAATAACTATTTAATGCCTCGGTTCCAACTCAAGCACCACAGGCAATGGCGTTCGGCTTCGCACTCTGGACTCCGAGGAATCCAGAAATAGTCTATTCTGTGGCGAGTAGATACCCCCCTAAGAGAGTCATAGAAACTTCCTTTTTTCTTAATCTGCAGCACAATTAACACCACAAATCACTTGGAAAACGCACATGCCCCAATTAAACCGCCCTCCTCCGCATGCCACTTGTCCGCATTAACACACCTTACTTCCCTATAACCCCCATTTTTAACAAGTGTTTTATTCCTGGATTCAACAAGATTTCACTGACATCATATATCCGTCACGAAAATGACGCCAGTACGACGAAGCAGGTGGCCTGTAAAAGGGAAGCAACCTTTAGTTCTAAAGAGTACGTTATACTCAGGGTTGTTCGTTTCGGGTTTTATATTTTAACACGAAAGTGTTTTACGTAGGGATCAACCAAAATTTCACTGACGACATATCCGTCACGGAAATGACGCCGGTACACCTTTGCCAAAGCGAGCCGCCAGCAGGACGTCGCTCGCCAAGCACACCCACAACAGCCGCCGACCCGCAAATCATGCTCAGCTGCAGATTTCGCTGCCCATTTCGCTTTCGTGTTTTACCGATTCCTATGACGGAGGAATCAACCACAGTTTTTTTTTTTTTTACAAATTGATCATCAACATTTCAGGGCAGTTCCTCGGCAATTTTTATTCAACTAGCTAGGAAGCGCTATCCCACACCATGGCTTGAGTGAGCGACTTCGCCCTCATCAGCTGATCTTCATGGAATCAAAGAAGCCATTCGATACAATTTTCGTTACTCGCCGGCACTTCGGAGCCATTTTCTTCGATTCAAAAGACGATCTACGGAGCCTGCAGCGCGATATGCGTCAGAATTTACACACACGCCCAGCGAAACGTGAAATTCCTGCACAATCACGCACACGTAGCTAACCACTGCCTAACAATGCAGTGGTTCCCACGGCACTCTTGAGAAACCCCGAATGGGACGAAGCTGCTCGCACGAGCCCTAACAGAATGAAACCCCCATGACCCCTGCCGGAATGTCATCAGGCATTTCTACGCAGCGTATAGACCAGTAGGCATACAGACTAACACACCGCATATAGACCAGTGCTATACTGTTTGCGTCGTGGCTCAAATTTGAAGTGACTTCGTATGTGAAATATAAAAAGTTTAATTACTGCAAAACTCGGTTACCTTGGTATGACTCGGTTACATTGGTGTCAATCGAGTGTTTTATGTCCAATACCGCCTAAAATGTAAAAAAATGTGCCTTTTGTGCTTCTGTGTGTCAATCGTGTGTTTTATAACCGTGTTTTATGAACCTCCTTACTGATCTGCCCCCCCCCCTTATGTAATACCCCGAAAGGGGCCTTTAAGGGAAAAATAAATGATGATGATGACTCCAGCAATAAGAGAGAACGGTGGTGAAAACGTTCCGTCTCTTCGCGGGCGCGTGGGGCGACTTACAAAGAACACGCGCCGGACAGAGTATGGGTCTATTCGTTTCACCTGCACCGCGTGAACCAGTTCAGGCGGTGCCGCACTTCGCCGTTCGTTTCAGCGGTGCAGCTCGCGGCACCTGAACCGCGCCGTTCGATTCACCGGTGGTGCCGACGGGTGCAGGGCGGGTTCATGGCTTTGCCTGCACTCCCTGCCGAGGAGGTGCAGAAGCAGACGAAAAATGCGCAGGTCTGGTTCCGCCGATGGCGGAACCCGCTTTGCACCGCTGTGAACTGGTTCAAGAGGTGCAGGCTGAATCGAATAGACCCTATGAAATCTGAGCCCTCCGAACCACGCATTTGTGGGCATAAATAAACACTGTCGTCTGGCGGCGCCTCAACCCCTCGGGATGACTAGGGGCCCCTCAGCGTGGCAGTTGCAGTAATTTACGGTCATGCAGTCGTTCTCTGCGTGTGCTTCGAGGGGAAGTTGCGGTGGTGTTGTGTGCTCCGGGGCCGTCTTCTCCGCTGACGGTCGATGTATCTTTTGTTTTCGCTCATCGACATGAATGAGTTCTCCGAAGCCTTGCAACTGGCTGACAATATCTTTCTGACTAGGGGCATTATCTCGTAGGTCGGGCATTAACGGGGCGTTCGTTCACAAACTCTGTACTGTCAGTGCAAAGCGCCAGTATCATTATTTGGGTGCATTGGAAAGAGAGAGAGAGAGAAGGCTCTTTATCGAAAAAGCAGAGAGGTTTGCCGCTGTTTACCAGCTTCTCTGCTGAGGTATGGGGATGGGGGAAGAAAAGGCCCAAGAAAGAGCTGGGCAGAAAAAACAAACAAAAACTGTCTTAAACTTGGCGCGATAACGGACTTTCACAAATTTGGTTTTTGGGCTGAGCGTGGGCTACGTAATTTACAATTTTGAAAGTAGGCCAATGTCATCCAAATAAGAGAACAGACTCCGTAGAGCTTGGCGCTGCTTCGAGGGACAAATCCATGGTTCTAAAATAACCTTGAGAGTTATTGGTCTCTGTTCCAGGCGTTCAATTTTTTTAAAGAAGTTGGATCGCGGTTCCATGTAGGCGGCACATTCTAATAAAATGTGTTCAACTGTTCCCACCGTGGATAATTATCACTGTGCGGATTCTGCGTCGCTCCAAGGCGAAATAGGTAACTATTTGTGTATGCACCGTTCAGCCGTAGACAATGATACAACTTTCCAGTTTACGAGGGAGCTGTCTTGGCAGTCTCGACTTCAATTATGGGTCAATAGTGTCCAGAAAGCAGCGGGTGTTTTGCAAGTTACTCCACAAACGTTTTTTTCAGTCACGACAAAGTGGTGAGCCATAGCAGAAGTTTCTGTTTTCGTAAAATACACCTTGCGGTATTTCAGGTGCAGAAGGCCTTTACGGGCCGCGTCGGTACACGATAGCTTTGGCATTTGATTTTTCACCCACTGTAACTGGAAACCATCAATTTTCTTTTCTTTTTTTAATTTTCGGTTTCTCCTTGCTACATCTACGGTTCTTCTACTTATTCCCTCTTTCCCGCAGAGTAACATGTGAGGCGTAGAGAGCATAGGGCCAGGCGTACGGACGTACAACTATGTTCGCGCCTTCCTATCCCACAGAACAGCCACGCTGACACCGGGCGACTTACAATCTCCAGAAATACAGCTCCCATCAGGCGGCACACCACAGGGATCGGTCATATCCCCCCTACTGTTTAATCTAGCAGTGTCACACATAGCCTGTGCTCCGGATAGCGTGTCCGGTCTTCAATACAGCATGCATGCAGGCGATATAACCCTATGGGTCACTCGAGGAAGTGATGCATACATAGAAGAAACCCTTCAACCTGGCGCTACAGCCATCGTGCAAGGAACCCGAGTAGCGGGCCTACAATGCTCTCCCACCAAATCAGAGATGCTTGTCTCTCCAGCAAAAAGATCTGGACCTTCGCGAGAGGCTTCCATCCATGTTTTAGTGTATGGGAAGCCTGTACCGCGGGTCACAAGCCTCAAAATTTTAGGACTTATGCTACAGAGTAATCGGCGCAATACGGAGGTAATTAAAAATTACGCCCACCTCCCCTCGCGGGAACCCTGGTGTGATGCGACGCTGAGTGGGGTTCAAGCGCAAGCGGAGAGCAACCGTCGACCGAAAGGCCGCCGGAGAGCGGCACACCGGTTATATGCGCAGCGCGCCCGAAGGAGAGGAGACCGCGGAGAGAGTGCCGTGGCTATGACGCAACACAATCCAACACAATCCACTTTAATCCAATACAAATCCAATCCAATCCAAGTCAAGCCAAGCCAAGCCAAGCCAGTCCAATCGAATCCAATCCAATGCCCCTCGCGAGAGAGTGTTCGCTATCGGAGAGGAGAGGGGGAGAGTGGCTGCGGACAACAACGGACGCACGTAGGAAGGACAGGGCCGCCGACAAGAGATGCTCTGAGCGTCGCATCTAAAAGTTATCGGCGTATGCTATCCAAATAATTGGCCTGCTCCGTCGGATCGTTGCCCGAGGGCATGGCCTGAAACAGCAAGACCGCTTGAGACTCGTACAAGTGTTTGTTATCAGCCCACTCACATATGCACTTCCCCATCCTCCCCTCAACGACAGCGAAATGAGGAAAGTAGATGGTCTCATCCGCAAAGCATACCGAGCCACCTTGCAGTTAACACCGAATGCATCCACTGCCAGATTAGAGGCAACAGGGACATACAATACGGCAGCAGAACTAATCGAAGGCCACCGCACTGGCCAAGTCAACCGCCTAGGGCGCTGCTCCGCGGGCAGACTCCTCTTGCAGAGACTCGGGATCGGCCCAGCTCAAAGCCCTGAGTCTGTGTGCTGCATCAAATCATCAATCAGAAATCATATAATCGTTCAACCGATTCCCAAAAACATGCATCCAAAATTTCATATTGAAAGGCGGATTCATCGAGCCACGACACTAGATAAAAAATTTCCCCCTTCCCGAGCGACCCTCTATGTTGATGCCGCAGAATATCGGCATAAAGATGCATTCGCCGTTGCTGTAATTCACTCCACGTCATCGCCTCGACCCATTCTCTCCAATTAATTCTCCTGGCCAGTGGACGGAGGCGTTGGGCCGCTCGGACCCCCAGCTCCAGAAGGAGCATGTACTCGAGTGGCTGATGTCGTCAAGGCCCTCCAGGTCGTGCCCACTGCGCTCTAACCCTTTATGTAAATAAAAGTTATTCCTCTCTCTCTCTCTCTCTCTCTCTCTCTCTATATATACTATAATATATATATATAATATATATATATATATATATATATATATATATATATATATATATAAATATATATAATATATATATATATATATATATATATATATATATATATATATTATATATATATATATATATATATATATATATCTCTTCGTTTTCTGCTGTTTCCCTCCCACTCATTCTGTGCTGAACGTAACAAAATATCATGTTTAAGCTCTCTGCTTCTGGGAAAATAAAGTTTCTCTCTCTCTCTCTCTCTCTCTCTCTCTCTCTCTCTCTCTCTCTCTCTCTCTCTCTCTCTCTCTCTCTCTCTCTCTCTCTCTCTCTCTCTCCGTCTAACGACGACGATGGTTGAACGCGAAGCTTTCTCGAGATGGATTCTTTGGTTAGCCAAACCCACTCTGCGAGTATATGCTACCGTGGAGGTAAGCGCCACTTTTCTAAGGGAGGAGAAGAAAAGCGAAAGGAAAGGCCGAGAGGTTATCCAGGCTTAGAGCCCGGATTGCTACTCGGCACTGGGGAAGGGGTGTTCAGGGGATAAAAGAGATGTCAGGCGAAAAAGGGGGGATAGGAGCGGGGTCGCGCACACACTTTAGTCCCTTCGTGGGCACTAGAGTCTCTCAGCTAAACCTGTGTCCTTCATAAAACGCAGAAGGGCTTTTGTTGCCTTCTGCGAAGTCGTTTGTAGGGGTCTTTGTCCTAGAATAGTCTCTAGCTTGAACTGTTGATTGTCCAATCTTCTGAGCTCGGCTGCCAAAACGCGTTTTTCCGAATGTCTTTCACGCGCAAACATACCACCATGAATAACATTTATTGCATTCACTCCGTTCCTATTGACCACACCAGTACTTACAAGTATCTAGGACTTCATATGACGCCATCTCTATCATGGGTGACACATATCCAAACAATCCGCTGTGAAGCTTCACGCACACTTGGGTACTTGCGACGCAACTTAAAATCCGCATCTTCCGAAATAAAAAAACTTGCATATTTAACATACGTTCGACCGAAACTTGAGTACGCATCATCCATTTGGCACCCATTCCAAGCTTATCTCAGCGATGACTTAGAAGCCGTGCAAAACCGCGCTGCTCGTTTCATTGCTTCAGAATATTCAAGACGAACCAGCATAACAGCCCTAAAACAAACTCTGTCTCTTCAACCGCTTGCTTCGCGGCGCATAATTTCTCGCCTCTGCCTCCTGCACACCTTTTACTTTACTCGGTCAGGACACGCCCTCCTGAAGCGCCCGTTTCGGACATCGTCCCGTATATCTCACACTCACCCCTTGGCGGCGATAAAGGGCCGCACGACGGCGATGAGCAGCTCATTCTTTCCCCACACCGTCACGCTTTGGAACGCGCTGCCGGACAACATTGCTTCGTGCAGCGATCGCACAAAATTTCGCGAAAAACTAACGTATATCAGCTACCCAAACGATGCTACCTAAAGACCCCACCTGCCTTCTTCATATCTCTTTTTTACTCTTCTTTCTTTGTCTGTTATTACACTCCTGTAAAATTTATTCTTAGTCTTGCTGTTGTCACTTGAATGTTCATTCCTGCTTTTATTTCCTTCTAGTGTTGTTTCTAGTTACTATGTGTGACCATTGTCGCTTTTTTATATGTTACAACCTCGACGTACGCCTTGTCACTCCATTTGAGTGTTAATTTCCTTCCTTTTTATTTCCTCTTTTGTTGTCCCTTGTTAACTTGTGATCATTTTTACTTTTTTACGCAGTTGTTGAAAACCCGATGTATGCCATCACTTGAGTGCTGATTTCTGTCTTTTTATTTCCTCTTTTTTTGTTATACCTTGTTACATTTTTGCGAAGATGTTACAACCTTGATGTACGCCCCCCCTTATGTAATGCCTCCTGGCCCTTAAGGACGAATAAATGAAATGAAATACTCGGGGCAACAACAAAGCACATGGTCGATTGTCTCTTCAACCTCGCAGGCGTCGCAGTGAGCACTACTGGCCATCCCGATGAGGAAGGAGTAGGCTTTCGTGAAGGCCACTCCCAACCACAGCCTACAAAGTAGACTGTGATCGAGTCAGCCCACACGGAAGACGACGCTGGAGTAGAGCTACAGGGGTGGGCACTCCGTAGGCCTAACGTTTGGGTTTGGGGTGTACCGCTCGAATCGGTACCTGCTGTTTTGCGTTCAGTGAGCAATTGTTTGAGTGAATGCCGGTTTGAGGTGTTAAACCCGAAGATGTGACGTTAGGCTTAATGTCCTAAACCTCAAAACGGGAAGTTACGCCTAACGTCTTGTGGCTAGCATCCTTCCGGCACGCGGACACCGCCAGTCTCATCCTACTTCGGCCTGTGGGTAACGGCTGCCGATGTTCACCTCACAACATGACGTTAGGCCTATTTACGTCGCACTGTCTCACGCTTGCGTCCCCTCCTCCATCTGCTGCATGAACCGTTAGCGGAGGGAGTATATTATCTCTATGACGGAGGGGGCCCAACGGAGCCGCCGCCAAGCCTCGCACAGTAGCGTTTTAATTTTGCTACACTTCACTCACGATCATCATCATCACCAGGGAAAGTTGGCTTTCCTGCATCTGCTCATTGCAGTAGCTGAAAATGTTCGGTGACATCCCATTTTAAATCAATCCCCGCTTTCACGAGCTCAAAATGCTTCCGCTGTGATTCGCGCTGTCACAGCGAATGACTCCGGTTAATTCAGGCCACCCGGGACCTCTAACGCGTCCCGAAATGTCCTGCCCGCAGGCGCTTTTTCTCATCTATCATCCACGCTAACAGGGAATGCAGCGCTACCTATATGGAACAGGGGCTGGACCCCGTCACCTCGTAGACACGCAAACAGTTCACTCCCCACACCATAACGGAAATAGGGGTAGGGGGGGGAGGGCAAACGGAGTAAGTAATTTAAAAAGGGTGCGGACAGCGGAACACCGCCTGCGCGAACCGCGTCCTGTCGTTAAAACAGCGGTGCGGTGGAGCCGAGCGTGCAAAGCCACGGGGAAAGGCAAGCAAAGTGGTGCGAACTTTGAAAGAGAGAACGGACCCTCCGGAAAGAGAAAACGAATCGATGCTGCGGTGAGGATGCGCGCGGGGGGGATATAAGAGTTCGCGGGGTTCCGACATCGCGAGAGCACGGGGTCCGAGCGCATGCAGCGCCACGACGCGGCGGGAGCTGCGGCACGCGCGGAACCGTCCCGCCGCGGGCGTCGGAATGGAGACAGCTGCGGCGTCAGACGCCCCGGCGGCGCCCGACACGGGAAGCCCATTTCCGCCGCCCCCACCCGTGTCCTCTCCAGCCGCCATGCAAATGCGCACTTGACTCGAATCGCGCCCGGCCGCCCCCATTCAGGCAAGCCGCGGGCCACTCTCTAATGCAGCAGCATCAGTGAGAGGCCACGCCACCGCCGCGGAAGAGCCCAACAGATGGCGCTGCTCTCACGGCGAGCACCCGCTGTCCCGGCTATGGTCCTGGCCCGGCCATCGATCGGAGCACCCACCGCCATGTTGGATGTCCCTTCTCCAGGCCGCGCCGCGCGCGGAATCACCTCCCAGATCAAAAAGCCTCCTGCGGTTGACAACTTGACACAAACCAACGTTCTATTTCTCTCCACACTCCCCGATAGCAACAAACGTAAACGAAAGTCTACAAGCAAATTTGTTAGTTGTCTGTTGAGACAGAACTGAGACGGTGTGGTTGTACGAATTTGTGTTTGCTTTTTTTTTGTATCTCGGAGGTGGTTGCATTTGCGCGGCTCAATAAATTAGCGACGTTTCGGGTGCTGGCGGGTCGGCCGCGTCGCCGGGGCAACAAGCGGCTTAGCGGCGAGCGGCTCTTCTCGCTGGAGTGGCGAAGGAGAGTCAACAGGCCAGTGGCGGAGGCGATCCGCAGTGCAAACAGTGCCGGCCTAATGTGACTCAGGGTGCCACCCCCGGCGCGTATCGCACCGTCCGCAGCAGCACGGGCAACCCCTCCCAGTTCCGATCGCCGCCGCTGTGCTGTATCGCCACCGCCGCAGGCGCAGGACCCCGCGCTAGCCGCATGGGCTTCTCGATACGAGTCCCACGTCGGCGTCCAGGATGCCTAGGCGGGACGGTCTCGTCATTTGGACGCGGCGGTTCACGGGAACATTCGTCTGGGCAGCGAGTGAACCTTGTTTCTTTTTGGCGTGAAAGCGACCGCGGTGTTTGCCACTTTCCTCCTTAAACGAGGTCATGCAGACAAAACACAAGTTTGGTTCATTCGAAAGATTGCTTCGTTAGAATCATAATGACCCCACTTTTAACGTAAGCTTCGCTCAAATAAGCTGCATAATTAGGAAAAAAAGGGAACGACCATGCGACCCACTAGCTCATTTCTCGCAACAGAACCTATGATGTCATATGTGCCAGCTCTGCGATTGGCTGAGGCCGACTAAAGCAAACTCAAATTAGCAGGGCTTATGAGCTCTCCGAACAAGCTATCTGCGCTTACATTTAGGGCAAATTCTTTTAATAGCAGTAAGAATGGTGGGGTAAACAGTGGAAGTTACGAAAGTACACGTAAACGTGAAAGTGCTGATGCGTACTGCTGTTGGTACTCCGCGCACTATGCTGCTTTATCTGCACAGCACTGCGGCGCTTTGGGGTCATCTCAGACGACACTGGCTGATTGGCGCAACGGTGTCTTACGTGACCATATTTGTCAAGCGTACACTATGTTTCACGAAATGATTATTTTCTACCTTAAGAAAAACAAGCCAGATGCAAATACATTCGAAAACAAAAGCAGGAAGCGACCCGCCGAGGTATGGTGGCGCAATTTAGCTTGACTAACGGGAAACAATTGCTCCCCAGCACAGATGATGTCATTGCAGACGTCACGAACACGCGATTTGGCAAGAGAATCAAAATTTTAACTTACAATTAATTTTTCAGTGAATACAGCATCGCTTGCTTCCAGGCAAGCGCTAAGGGAACTACAAACAGGAAATCTTCCGAATAAAACAAACTTGTATTTTGTTTGCACGGCCCCTTTAAACGAGGCAACGTAGAAGAAAAATAGAGAGAAGGGCTTCACAGTTAAATTTGACTGCTCGCACCGGTAATCCCGTGACGTGAGCTTTTACGGGGTCTGCCCTCGTGTCGTTATTCACAGCTTGTGCCGAGTAACCACGGGTAACCCTATTTTCTCAAGGAGGTCGCCTTATTACAACACGAATTGATGAGATGAAAACGGTGTTCAGCATCAACGAGATTTACCTAACCACATCCATGCCACATTTTACCGTGAGAAGTAGGCTTCACCGCAATGTTCCGACGTCGCGCGGTGAAGGTGACCGAAGCAAAGGCACGGCCGGACTCAAAAAGGAAGGCCGGATATATGTAAAAAAAAAGAAGCGTTGAAAGAAAGAAAGAAAAGAAAAGAGAACACGTTGCTGGACACTAGGTTGTTTGGGTGTGAATTGGATGCACTACGATGCGCACTGTATAGGAATGCATGCCATGGTGACCCTCACCGTGTGGGTGATAAATACGTGGCAACCACAAAACTAGGTCCCTTACGAGTGCTCCTCTTGGCGTATTACCGCATTTTAGTTTTGGCGTATCTGTCATGCTGGCGCGATGGCATGTTGGCGTACTTTGGTATTAGCGCACTTCCGTGTTGTCGTAAAGGAGTATTGGCGCTGCACGCTGGCCTAGCTGTGAAGTGTTGGTGCACTTGCATGTTGGCGTACTTTGGTATTAGTGTACTTTCGTGCTAATGTTCATAAGTATTGGTGCACCGTGCATGCACGCTGGCCTACTGGCGTGTTGGCGCACTTGCATATTGGCGTACTTTGGTATTAGCGCACTTACACGTAGGCGTACAGGAGTACTGGCGCACCTGCACGCTGGCCTACTGGCATGTTGGCGCACTTGCAGGTTGGTGTACTGGGGTATTAATGCCCTTACGTGTAGACGTACAGGAATACTGGCGCACCTGCACGCTGGCGTATACTTGTGTGTTGGCGTACTGGGGTACTAGCGTAATTGCGCGTAGGCGTACGAGTATTGGCGCACGCGTGCGATGCGATATCGCGTACGCAAATAGAGCTACTGTCATGCCAGAAAAACCAGTTCCACTTCCATCACATCTCATGGCGCTTCACCAACTAAAAGACGATATATTAGGGAACCGAAGCAGTCACACATTTATAATCTTTCGTGATACAAAAAATTCAGGCAGTAAGATGACAAAACTAGTGCAAATATTTTGAGTGAGGCAATTTACGTTGCAATGAACAAAAATTTCTTGCAATATTATACAAAATTCCGCTGTATTATTTGAAGCTAAATTCTAAAATGTCTCCCTTCCTCTGACTAAGGGGGGGAGGGGTACCCGGAGGCATTCTCTAAGTCAACTAAGCTCGAACAATTAACAGCAAAGTTACTTAAGGTAACCTACCCGTTCAAGCGTAACAGGAGCCTTCGTAATGACATTAGCATTTTAGTCGAGGAAACACGAAAAAAAGAAAAAGAGACAGCGATCATGTTCTTGTGTAGAAATTACATCAAAATAAAGGCAAAATAATGCCTTCCATTTGGCCACAAAAATGATAATTTTAGTCATAGAAATAGATCAATCATGGCCCCCAGTAATACTGTTAAGCTGAGGTTTTATTTGCAATCTTAAGGCAATTTGGCAACTACTGCATAAACACCCCAAGCGTGGCACTGTCAAGCAAAAAACCGTGTTTGTTGAACTGGAGGCTATCAAGCCAGCGAGTTATTTTAGGTGCGTAATAAATACACCCAAACAGCTTAACGAATATTTGTAAGATATAGAAATAAAATTAACATAACCTCTGCAAGACTATTAAAATTTTCAGGAAGTAATTGGAACACGAGTTCCGCTAAGGCAAATTTGTATCTGAGCCCCGTAAGCAATAATAGCCCATGCTTCCTAAGTATGGTATTATAAAACGTAAAAAAAAAAACAACTAAAGGCTATATAAGTATATAAGAAATTCTACTAATATGACTCCGAAAATCTTACAGAACCATGTCGAAGCAATGAATTAATCCATGCAGTATCCCTCCAGATCCCATTACCAAAAAGACAAAGCGAACTTTACAATGTTATGGATGCAAACAAAATATTCTATTGAAAAACTAAGTCCCTCGATAGAAACACGACATTCCATGCAAGGCCGATCACTGGAAAAACCATCCAGCATAAAAAACAAAAAGATTTCTAAATACAAATATATGGCTAAAAACAGCAGGAGGAGGAATTGACGGAAAGCGTTGTCGTATACTCGGCGATGAGCACGGCTGTCTATTGCGCCCGACAGAAGAATACGGCAGTACATCACACTTGTATCAAAAGCGAACATGCTACGGCGTATTACACCCTAGCACTGACGTTATCGTGTCTCCTAGCGGCGCCCGCGAGCGGTTGCCTTTTACTCGCACGCCGTCTGTGGGGCAGCGACTTGAAATTCCCGGAGTTTCATGGGCGCCGCAAGGTGGCGCTACGGCGTTTTCAGCTCACGGCAAACTCCGCCGACAACGCTGGGTTTTCTGCGCCACGGGGCCCTTTACCCTGGGCGTTAAATGGGAGCATCATCAACCCGCCGTGGTGGCTCAGTGGCTAAGGCGTTGTGCTGCAGAGCACGAGGACGCGGGTTCGATTCCCGGCCGCGGCGGCCGCTTTTCTGATGGAGGCGAAAAGCAAAAACGCCCGTGTGTACGAGATTTCGGCACACTTCAAAGATCCCCAGGTGGTGAAAATGAATCCGGAGCCCTCTACTACGGCGCGCCTCATCACCTGCGTTGCGTCGGCACGTTAAATCAACCAATAAATAGGAGCATGAAGTGTGGCATTGAGAAAAAAGATGTGAGCGTGCTCAATCTTTCAATCTTACACCATAGTTAGTTTTCCCTACTTTGCTTCTTCTGCGCGTTTCTGCTATGCTCGAAATGATGAGACGAACAATTACTGAATGCTTAAACCGACTTCCTTGCGCGCAAAGGCATCGCCGAACTGCGCTTCTTTTGCTTGTATGTTTTGACTGCACGTCTTCGCCGCATAGCCTCCATAATTTTGTCTTCGGCGCTCCTGTACAGCATAACTCGCACCCATAGGCCCCTCTGGCCATCCAGAGAATTGTTAGAAGCGTGGGGGAAGTCACGTGACTCTTTCGCGCTCTCAGGAGGCAACTGGCAACGCGTCATAGGCTGCGTTCCAATCCGCGGAAAGCCTGGTTCATAGGTTACGAAGCAGTCCAATTAGACGTCGCAAGGAAGTCTAACTGGAACGGCGCAGTGGTCACCAACGCAGACGACAACTTTGTAGCAGACATGTTGAGAAACGCGAACTGCAGGTTTCGTTAATAATATTACCGTCATATTACAAACATTATGTGATTTAAAACTAAGCAAAAGCATCTTCACCACTAGGAAATTATACTAAGTATTTCAATAAAAGAACAAGTTTTTAAAAATAACAAAGCAAAACAAAGCAAATAACAAAACAAAACGAATAAAGGAACAAAACAAGAACAAAATTTGTCACAACATTGGTACACAAAACGGTGGCGCTGGCGTCACTTAGCAGTTTAGACAGGAAGGTAGTCTGCATCGTTGCTGACTTCCATGCTGTCTCTTAGAAGCAGCCTTCGTTGACTGCTTCCTTCGAATTAGAACGGCGCTTAACATGACGGAGTGTCCGCGAAAGACGGAAACGAAGTCACCTCTTAACAGCGGCCACAGGGGCCCTACGTCACGGCGAGGCCCAAGCAGAATTCAATGGTCGACAGGCGTATACGGAGCAGACGACCGGAGGAACGAGTAAAGGCGGAGAATACGTAGTGTGTGCGCACAAAAAGTAAGACCTTCCAAAATTGCGTTCCCGCATTCAGTAGAACTGCAAGGCCTCTTCTAATCTTTTCTTTCTTTCATACTCGTGCCACTTTTATCATCGCCTCTTTTAACTACGGAGTAAGCAGAACCTCAACGCAGCCACTAACGCAACTATCGGAACGCGCGACACGGGCTTGGACTTGTCTCGAAGCGAAGTAGGTCTGCTAACGGCCGAGCTGGCATAGAACAGGGCGCCATTCCAGCGCGACGACTCCTCTTCCCTTTTAGGGGCAAAGCCCCTTAGGGGCTGTGGCTGTCGGCGTCTCCTCGTCGTCTCATGTAGCCAAGGTACTAAAACACCGGGACACTCGTTTACGCCTCGCGCTAGAACGTAGCGCAGACTAAAAAATTGGCCGCGTATCTGCTCCTTTCGTTGCAAATGCCGTCAAAAGACGATAGTCTTTATCGGCTTTTGCGAAGTAAATGCCTCCCTTCGGTTTCCCGCTCACCTCTCATGTTCTTCCTCTTGCGTCGCGCTCCTCCCAAGGTAAAGACGCCAAACTTAAGGTTTGCTTAAATCATTTTAAATTTCCCGCGTTCCACTGCTCCAAACCGGGTGTCTCGATGCGAACGCTGCCGTACGGCGAAGACGCGCGTTAATCGAGGCGCCTTACTTCAACGTTTACAGAACCGCGTTTCCTACTCCACGTGCGTTGCAAGCAGAATTTGAAACCTATCTAGTGGAACCTTGCGTAACTGTTGCCGGTTGATTTGTTAAAATGGCGCCAGAAGCTATATTGGCGCGGGCGACAGCAGGCGCCGGCGGAGTGAGTTCTTTTTCTGCAGTTGATGAAGTATTTAATTTCGCAAAAGTCAAGCATGCTTGATTTTTTTATAAAAGAACACTGCAAATATCACTTCTGTATTGATTTGTTGCCTCATATTTGCGTAATGTCTTGTTCTTCTTCAACAATGTTGACAAGTATGAACATTACACCGGAGAAGAACGGAAGAAGAACATTACACCGGACATAGACGGGTAGATTTAGCTGTGACTATATAAGACTATTGCGCAGGCATTGTTTTGCTTTGGCCGGGTGGCTGAATCGAGTCACAGACAGACAGACGGACAGACATACAGACAGACCAAAATTTCTGGGTTTAAGTAGCCCAAGAAAGACTATCGTCTTTAAAAAGCACCGAGACACTCGTTTACGCCTCGCGCTAGAAGGCTTCGTGCTTCACAGACAAGAGATATATACAGCAGAGCTGTATACCGCTGCCCCCCAACGGTTTCATCTCCGTTGGCAAAAACGCTAAAGCGTCAAGAAGATTACACTTATACACTGCATGCTTCGCCCCTCCCTAGGTTTCACGTTAGTGGAGATGGCCCGGGATTTTTTTTACTGCCTCCACATCAGGTAGCCGTACGCATACAGAGATCTTTTTCCCTTCTTATAAGCGCTCTAATGCTCACTCATTAATAACAGCCCACAAAAGTAATAACAATTTCCATTTTACCACGAAATTTATTAAGCTGAAACAATCGCCGTTCTTGAACCTGTCAAGTATATTTCGCACTACGGTTCGCTCAAAAACTATCAGATTGTAGCTGATAGTCTGTACTCTGCACTCTCTCCGGAATCCCCAAAGTAGCAACCCCTTTTATGTTACGCATTAATGACAAATTAAATATACGCAAAGCTCCCTTGGATGACAAAACTTATTTATATCAAATCTCCCTCGAAAACAACCAGTTTAAGCGGTGAAGAAGTTGATATGCAAGGCCCGAAAGGCTTTATTAAAACCGGGCTCAGCAAAATTAACCAGGAAAGAAAAAGCAACTCCGAGTGGAAGAGGAAAGTCAAATTATTTTACGGATTTAAGCAGATGTAGAACATGTTAGGTCAGTCCCAAACTCTCTTCTCAAAAACTAATACACCCCTGAGGCAATTTCACCACACGTAAAAAGCCCGCACTACGTGAAACATTTCAAAGCCAGCGAAAGCAACTAAAGCGCGGCGGACTAAAGGGCCCAAGCTTTGATCATTACCCGAGTGAATGGCAAAATACAAAAGCGCAGAGAGAGAAACCCAGCCAAATTGATAATGAAGACCTAGTAATACCCAAACAGGAAGTACGGTACAGCGCACGAGCCTATTAAAGATGACGCAAAAAATGTAGACGTACGCCTTTCCCACCCACACTAATCCTGCAACGAAATAACTATGTTTTTGCTAATCATCTTTAAAAAAAATACTGCGCAAGCATGTCCAAAGTGTAACATTTTATCCATTTGGACGCTATTATCCCAATAGTAAAGAAAGGGATTGTTTTTTTTATGTAATCATCTCTAAATTATTTTTTGAGACTGCGCTATTCTTCTAAATTTTATAGTTTCATCGAATATTTTTCTGATGAAACGAACCTCTTAGGTCATATTCAATAAGCCAATCCCTGTTATACACTTGTACTACAGGCAGGGTAGGTGTTTTTATTCCTTCAGAAGCCCACAATAAGGCATAAACACACAATTGTGCATACCATTTACGATTCGTTCACTGTGAAAAGCAACTGAGGATAGAATCTCCTCCTCCAACTACTTGTTCTCTCTCTCTCTCTCTCTCTCTCTCTCTCTCTCTCTCTCTCTCTCTCTCTCTCTCTCTCTATCTATCTCTCTCTCAGGCCGACGACGACGACGATGATGATGATGATGATCAGTAATGACCTCCCCTTTGAATCAGGGTAACGCCATGCGTCATCTCGCCTATGATAATCATTTATCTACCTTTACCTAATTAACCTACTTAATCAACCTCCGATTAGTATTTCGTTATAGCTGCGCCCTAGCGCTACCCCTGGCTGTGATGACCGTTGATCGACTCTTTCACTGCTTTATTTCCACCAATACTGCAGCCGCTGTTTAGTAATGTCCACTGCTGACCAGTTAGTGCTTCCCTCAACGGTGAAACCCGCAGTGCCTCAGCAAGGAGGACTTCTCCCCAATTCTAGCTGGCTGGATCATTCAGCACTCTATTACTGGTTAGGTAATTGTTTATCTTTTCCACAGTCTACACATGTCCCATCCTGGGGCGAATATTTGCTAATGTAGGTCCTAGTTCTCAAGCAGCCAACCCGAGCAACAAAGAGCAACGCACTAGTGCCCTCAGTGTTGCCGTGAAAGTTCTCTTTCTCGGTCTCTTCTTTACAGCTTCCAATGATCCTTTCTTTTCCATCCTTTCCGCTCCCATAAGCGTGCTTATTTCCTTCACTTTATTTTTGACTGCCCGCGTACATTGGTCGTTTGACCCGGATACTTTGTATATAAGAGGACTCAGAACGCCACCCTGTGGGATACCTGGTAACCCCACTGCAGTTGCCGCTTAGGAAACATACATTCACAGAAAACGAGGCCCCACCTTTCTTGAGCTGCGTCACATCCGGGTCGTCTGCTTCAGACAATCAGGGTTCGCTCGAAATGGGCACTTTGAAATGGACACGCCATGGACAAAACAGAGAATTGTGCCCCTGGTATCATTTGAATTTCAATTTATCTCTGACAGACAGTGTTTACAGTCCTAGTACATTCGAAATACATCGAAATACACACCGCTTGCCAAGGTAAGCGAGGCAAAAGGCGGCTACCTGACGCCTGTCTGGGTCTCGCTTCCTAAAGTTTTTGCATTGCTATGCAGCATTTGAAGAAAAAATCATGCGCCCCTCTGTCTAACGTCAACGATGGTTGTACGCGGAGCTTACTCGTGATATATTCTTTGATTGGCCAATCCCACACTGAAAGTATGTATTACTTTGAGGTACGTAATACTTTTCTAGAATACCCACACCAACTCTCGGGTGTGCCCTTCGCAGGCCTGACATTTGGGTTTGGGGTGTACGGCGCGAATCGCTACCTGTTGCTTGGCGTTCGCTTCGAACATGTCAAAATGGGGCAATCGGATAGACGCCTCTTTCATAACGCGAGAAACCCTGCAAGTTCGATTCCGGCCACGGGAAACGCTTTTAACAGCAAAGCTGTTGAGCAAATCGTTTGTGTATGGCGTCCGCAGGTTTAAGGTTGGTCACCACCTTCAAAAACGCATTTTTTGAAAATGTTTTTTTTTTTAATTTAGCATTTTCAACATCCCTGTCTATTGAAGAATGTATAGAAAAAAAATTGTGCAGTTATGTTAATCGGTTCAAAAGTTATGATCATGTTTTAACCCCTCCGAGTCGCATCCGAAACCGAAACTGGAGGTTTCCGATTCCGCAGCATCTGCCACATCGTCATAAATGTTTCTTCGTATATACGTTACGGAATGCTAATGTATTAAGGTACATTCTTAGCTTTTGGACACATTTTGAGGGATATTGTACATTCGATTTATTTCAAAATTTCCACTCAAGGGCAGAGGGTGGCACGCTGTTGTTCACGTTGCGCGCATTTGCGTTGCCTTGCGTTTGTGTCTGGTTGTCCGTACTTTTTCGGATGCCGTTTTAAGCTCGCGGATTTAGTTCTAGCCTTGCAAGGAGGCAGTTATAGTACTTTATAGTCTGCAGTTACAGTTATAGTACGAGGATGGCGTGCCTGACCACTGACTGTCACCGTATGACGAAGGCCGCATCTGAGTCAACTGTCAGACGCAAAACAGGCAAAAAAAATATGTGCGCTTCAGCTCGGTCAAAAGGAGATCGTTCCGGTTACAAGGAGGGAGCAAGCTATGAGCCTGGCGGATTTTAGGCGCATTGACTGTTTTTGATTATACGTACACTAAGTCTAAACCTTCAAAGCCATTTTTTTCTCAAAACTTGATTTTTTGTTTTGAGGGTAAGTTGCGCTTGTTAAGAACACTGAGACGGACACGGGGAAAAAAAAAGCGTAGACCTTCACGAAAAGACGGCGCACTAGCAACTGATTTATTCGGAACAAAACGCACACATATATAACAACGCAGAATGCAACAAATTCCAGAAAGATGGGAAATGGAAGTGCGACTGGTGATAAAAAGATACATATAACAAGATAGCGGTGGTAGAAGCCGGTCCACGTGCTGTCGTTAAAAAGATGATTCTAAAAACAGAATCACACGCAACTTACCCTCAAAAGAATGCTACACCAACTAGCCCGACATCAAGCTTTACTGAACTTGATTTTTTGCATCCATCAGTTACGCGAACAGTGATAACTTTGCTTCTAGTAAATATTTTTTCGCGAAACTTTGCGTGCTGTTTCTTTATATAAAGAGCTATGCAATGAAGCAGAATGACGGAAAAATATTGGTAAATTTTTATATTATGGCCAGTTGTGTGAAACCAAAACGTGCCGGATATCAAATTTTTCTGTCGTTTTATGATTACGCAACTTCGTGGAGGTTAGATGCACAGGTTATTGTCTTCATTACGTTCCTGTCAAGTCGTGTTTGAATCGCACCTACCATTTTGTAGTTATCACTGTTCGCGCAACATGCATATTTTCGCGCATTTTGATTTATATAAATTTTTTGTTAGACATTTTTAGCAATTTATCACTTTAAAGTTTCTAACTGTATTAACTTTACAAGCCAAAAATATAATTGTAACGTTTGGGCTACGCTTGTAAATTTTTTTTTTTCGAAGCTGGTGACCTACCTTAAAAATAGTACAACTAAAATGCCGAGCGCAGGTGAACGTGGGCCTTGCGGCGACCACCCGGCAGTCAACAAAATCAAGAAAATGCCGAGCGCTCGTGTGTGCGTGGCTGGTGGCCACCGCCCAGCCTCCCCGGAGCACGTTTGTCAAGCCCAGCATGTCCACTTATGGAGATTGACAAAAAAGGAAAAACGCTCCAGCGTTCGCCGTAATCGCGCCAACACTTGCTCGGAACGAGAAAGACTCCAGCGCTCGCCATAAGCGTGACAACACTTGCAATTTATTGATTGTGGGGTTTAACGCGCCGACGCAACGCAGGCGATGAGGCGCGCCGTAGTGGAGGGCTCCGGATTAATTTTGACCACCTGGGGATCTTTATCGTGCGCCGAAATCTCGAGCACACGGGCGTTTTTGCTTTTCGCCTCCATCAGAAAAGCGGCCGCCGCGGCCGGGAAACGAACCCGCGACCTCGTGCTCAGTAGCGCAACGCCTTAGCCACTGAGCCACCGCGGCGGGTGCAACACTTGCAATTGCGTACGCCCCTCCAAAGTGATGCTCAATTATTATCACTCCCTCAAAAATGAAAAAAAAAAAGCTCCCATTTATAGCAATATGGAGTAAAGGTCGTTGCGGCAGCGAAGGAGAAGCAAATCGGGTTCACTCATGTACATAAACCGTCGTGATGGTCGTGAAGGTTGCGTACAGTCGCGTGCGATTTTAAGGTAATCGCGCTAGCTTCGACCAATAAACACGATAACGACCCCGCATGGCATTTTCGGCGCGCCTGGGACCTAGTTTAGGCCTTCTTCTCTCCCTCGGTCACTGTTCCTTCAAGCAGTCATCAGTCCCGCGGCTAGTAAACCAGATACGACAAGTGGCACGTCGTCGCTGCTTGCGCGATACGAAAAAAAGAAGAAAGGTTGCTTGTTTTGCCGCGGGGGTGATAGCTGCTTGCAGAAACAGCGACCGAGGGAGAGATGAATGTGTAAACTAGGCAGGGTGTCGGAACGAAATGTTTTTCGTTCCGGTTTCTGTTTCCTTCCATAAATAAAAGTTCCGTTTCGTTTGAGCTCCGGAACGAAAAAAATAATGGTTCGTGTTTGCGCGAGAAAAATTGATATTTATGAAATTGTTAAAAAGTATTGAGAATTGTGAAATTGCGTTAAAGAATATGAAGTGATGCTTAATATTTTTTTTTAAATATAATTTTTGAAAAACTCCTATAGTTGTGATCTTAATGTTGAAAGTTTAAAACGGTCTGTCTCACGGAACACTGAAAAACCCAGTTTTTAATCTTAAAAGATATTGTGTGCGAGTATGTAGCAAGGAATTACCATCAGTACCTTCAGCAACCCCCCCCCCCCCTTCCACCGTATATATTCGAACGAAGGGATAACAGCACGAAAATTGGTGAATAATTATTGCGCACTTCCGCATTGCAAGCGTATTTTTCTAAAATACTGTAATAGGTAGGAGTGCCCTGCCCGACATTGTTGCTTCCGCGCTCCTTATGAAATATTTCCCGCTGCGCTCTGGCACCACCTCCTTACAAGGGCAACGTGACTTGTAGCGGTTTGCATTGAGTGTGCGGCTGTAATCTGCTTTTTGCACTGCTAGTGGTGTATGCAAAAGGTTGTACGCTTTGCTCCTTGTTCTTATGTCGTGTTTTAGAATGAATCCTGAAACACATGAAATTGCCACTCAAACCGAAAACCGAAACGAAATTTTTTCGGTTTCGCTCTTGAACGATGTAATAAATATCGTTACGTTCTCGTTT
The DNA here is from genome assembly GCA_013339765.2 of Haemaphysalis longicornis. Taxonomy (NCBI): domain Eukaryota; kingdom Metazoa; phylum Arthropoda; class Arachnida; order Ixodida; family Ixodidae; genus Haemaphysalis; species Haemaphysalis longicornis. The sequence goes on from CM023455.1 coordinate 118,716,300, forward strand.
TCGTTCCGGCCAAAAATTCCGTTTTTTTCGTTTTTCGTTTCTGGTTTTCGTTTCGTTCCGACACCCTGAAACTAGGAACCAGGCGCAGTAAAACAAGCCGCGCGGGGGCGTTATCATCGTGGTCGGTCGACGCTCGCGCGATTATCTTGAAATCGCACGCGACTGTACAGCTTCGCTACACTTTCAAGTCTTACGTGTTAGTGTGAGCTTCCTTCATTTCTTTCTTTCACTTAACCCACGATCATTCATCATCATCATCGTCAGAGAAAGTTGGCTTTCCTGCAGGGCCTTTTCGCGTTACAGTCGCCATTAGTGAGAACATTAAAGCTTCGCTGTAATAACACATTGTTTCAGTGCACGCGATCAAAGCGCACAACAACTTCAAAGCACACTTCAAGAACGGGATGCAATTTTATACACTAAAGAAATAACGAAAAAGAAAACAGAATAGGAAACTGAACACACGGCAGGATATACAAATACATGGCAATTACTAAAAGCTTAGCAAGAGGGCTTTTAAACGTAGCAGTTGTCGTTGACTCACGAGCTATTGCAGGCAATTGCGGAGAATTATTAAAAGATCAGGTATACTGCATTCTGTTGACTGGGTTACGCTCGCACTATTTTTTTTTATATATGAATCCTGTCTGAATTTGTAACCGCATTCTGGCCGTTCGTAATTCCTATGAACGGCGTATCATCGTATTTTAAGTCACTGTAAATTCGCAGAGCTAAACGGTGAAGATGGATGCGTTCAATCATTAGGGTTTCATGTTTTTGAAAAAAAATGGCAGCATATTTTCACCTGGCAAAAGGTTTTCGATAAATCTAAGACATCTATTTTGTGCGACCAAAATCCGTTCACGATTACCTTTTGCCATAGTGCCCTAAACTAGATTACAGTAGTGTAAGCGAGAATAAACCATTGCATAATACAGCTGTCGTTTGAACCATATTGGCAAGATCGACTTAAATCTGTTCAGCATTCCTATGGCTTTCGAAATTTCTACACTCAAGTAATGAACGTTTTCTGGCTAGATTAAGTATTCCTGAAAATAAACCCTCAAAACTTACTGTGATGTAACTTGCTTCAGTATTTTCCCTTCGAATGTTAGTGCAGTCCTACAGATCGGTTTGTTTTTTGCTCTAAATATGATGTAACTGGTTTTATCTCTGTTAAGGGTTAGTTGATTTATAAGCAACAAAAAGGAAAGCTCGTCCATCCACTTATCTGCTTGGTTCATTACCTTAGAAAGAGCAGCAGCATGAAAGAACACATTAGGACTGGTTTAGACTGTTCCCGCAACTGCCGTAATAACTTTAATGAATGACGTCATTTCAAGTCTCAGCCAACCGAACTGCGTGACACACCGTTTTTTTACGTGCATAGATCACAATATGGCTTGTACGTCGGTCTGAACACAGCCTTAGGGTATTCAGCGTAGAGCCCTATGTCTCGGGTTCCCGGTATTAGTACAATGTCATTGATGTACAGCAGAAACAGTAGCGGGCCTAATACGGAGCCTTGTGGAACACCCTATTCTATTTTCTTTAAACTCGATTCAGTATTATTGAACCGGACAAACTGATCATCGTATCCCTCCATACGACCCTCCGTCCTCTGTCTGTCTGTCTGTCTAATCTTATTGAAGCTGTGCTTTTTTTTCTTGTGTTCTTTTTTGCATGATATTCACCAGTCATCCCACCAAGACGCCGTTGTCGTCATCCCGGCGACCGGAGGAGAGCAGGCCGCCGCCTTCGAGCGATCGAGGGCCCCGCGCGGCCGGCCGGTCGGCGGCCGGTCGTCCCGACGGCGCCGACCCGGCGGACCGACTGCTTCCCCGGGCCCAGCGACCAGATCCAGCGCGCGCGCGAGAGGACAGGTGTACAAGGGCCTTCCCTGTGCCCAACGTAACTGGGCGCCTGGCATAAATCGCCCCGGCGGCGCAAACAGCAGCGCGGCGCCCAGCGTCCAGCGCGCAGCGGGGCGCACGAGGCGCCCCGCCGACCGCGACCGGTCCCGCTCAAAGCGGCCGCCGCCGGGGCCGACGCAGCGGGAGCGGCCGGCCGAGGACGGGGGCCCCTCTTTGACCGAAGCCGCCGCCCAGGGCCTCGTACCGAGGCCCCGGCGGCGCGCCGATAACTCAATCGGCCCCCGGAGGCACCCCGAGCTCAGCGACGTCACTGTTGTTCGTGTATGTATACAGCCGGGTACTTACCTGAGCGCCACACACGGGGGGCCTTGGCTGAGCGCGTGCGCCGGCCACGGGCCCTGATGGCGTCCGCGACAGCGCAAGATGAAAGCGTTAGTGCAGCGCACCGTCGTCCGCTGATCTGTCAGGAAGGTACGCGTGCAGCGCGAGACATAAAGACGAGGGCGGGGGGCCAGTGAGCAACGTATACCCGCGTCCCTACTTACACGTGTTTTACGTTTGGCTGACGGCGCTTTAGATAGCAAACGGCCAATTAACGGAGTAAGTTGATCTGCTGAAGCGAGAGGCAAAAAAAAAAGTAATAACAAAACTAGGAGGCTTTACTTTCCGAAGTATGACTCATAGTATACCGAATATGTGCGTGTAGCGATTGCTCGGGAAATTAAGAAAAGACGATTTAGAACTGGTAATTTGTATTAGTATTTATTATAACAGCGGAGCTGTTGTTCTTGGCCGTTTATTTGATTGATTGCAGGGTTTAACGCGCCGACGCAACGCAGGCGACGAGGCGCGCCGTAGTGGAGTGCTCCGCATGAATTTTGAACACCTGGGGATCTTTAACGTGCGCCGAAATCTCGTACACACGGGGGTTCTTGCTTTTCGCCCCCATCAGAAATTTTCTTGGCCTTAATGTGTTCGGCGTCATCTTCTGAGAAAACCCCGGGTCCGAGGTACTTTACCGCGCACGTGAGCACGCGCCTCACGAGGAGCGCCGGGCGTCGTCCAGGCTTGCGCGTGGCGCTCGTAAAAGAATACCAAGAAAACAGTTCACGTGCGTCCGCGCCGCGAGGGGAAAGCACATGAGAGCTCGCGTTACAGACGCCCAGTTCGCAAAGCCGAATGCCGCCGGTTCTAGCGCGTGCTGACTCAGCGTTCCACTTTGGGAGAGGTGTGAAAGCCCGCGGAATAAGCGATTCGGGCCCGCCAATCATGCATAAGGAAGACGACGACATCGATAAATATGACTACTACCACAGTGAAAAGCGACGACGGAACATGCGAATAAACAATTTCAAACCTAATGCCAGTCATGCATAAGGAAGACGACGACATCGATAAATATGACTACTACCACAGTGAAAAGCGACGACGGAACATGTGAATAAACAATTTGAAACCTAATTCAATGCGTGGTGGTGTGTCTTTCAGTGCTTACATAGAAAGAGATCCTCCAGCTTCGCTGTGGTTCAAGACTTGTGCTTGAACCACAGCGAAGCTGGAACTTGAACTTGTGCTCGACTTAGTGCAAGCTTCGCCATTTTTCTTCTTAATGAATAAACGTTCTATTTTGGTAACCTTTGTTGAGGACAGGCCCAACTGCCCAGAGCGGGATTCCAGACTCTCCGTCAAAGAAAACTTCCTTCTATTCGTTCTCATGCACTTCGTAGACATGCGTACGGTTTCTGCAGTATATAATCAGCCCACGTCGTTGCTTGCATTTTTACGACTTATATTTCTACCCATTGCACTGTGCTTTGTTTTCGTGTTCAGAGCCCATGCTTATTCAGTTGACATTGTGACGTCACCCTGACGTCACAGACCTTTACAAATGGCAGTGCAACAGATAGATGCACAAGTCGTAAACAAGTGACGTCAGTGGCTGACGAAATATACACGAAAGAGGGTGGTCCGTTTTTCCGGGGGAAGTTTCCGTACTTCTGAAAGGCTTGTAGGGCCTAAAACAGCCTGGCTGAAAAAAAAAAAAAGGAAAGCAGAATGGGGTCTCAATAGACAGTGTCTAGCCAACCGCTCGGCGTAAATGAAGCTGAGAGTCTATTACTTTATCCTCTTGAAATGAGCTTGGAATACTCCTGCCACTGCTGAACTTCGTCGTTATAAAGCGTAAGAGAACTGTGTAAATTCAAACAATTCTCGTAATTTTGGGGGATAGAAGGAACCGATCGCACTCGGCAAGCGGTATGTCGGATGCCGTCAGCTTTTGGTATACGTCTGCACTCAAGATCACGAACTTCATCTTTTGCATGTCGTTGTATGGCAGGCCGCAGTATGCGTTCAACGCAAAATTATTTACGCCCTTAGCGGGAGCGCAGCTTTATTGCAGTGAGATCTGCTCATTCTAGGGTCCCCTGAGATTTCAACGCTATGCACTCTCACAAAATAATGTTCCTCGGGGCCCTCAAATCTGCTTATCTGTGTCGAAGGCGGCTTTGCCTGACGATAATTAAAGACTTCATTTCTGCTGCGTTGTGTCTGCGTCTCTTTCTTCGCTTTCGTTTCTTCGTCTGATGGCGCGAATTACTTCCGAAAGGCAGGCTGGCGACACTTGACGCCACAGCTCCCCCAGAATCACCTGCTTTACTGAGGTGCCGTCACGCTCACATGTCACACTATATATATATATATATATATATATATATATATATATATATATATATATATATATATATATATATATATATATTATATATATATACAGAAAGAAATGCCGGCAGTCTACAACGCCAAAGAAGGCATAGGGGAAGGTTAGACTATTTTTTACCGTTAGTGACGTTACATTATTATCAATTTTTATTAATTACGTGAGAAAGAAAGAAAGAAAAACACGCGCCCAGAGTGGGGACCGAACCCACGCCTTTCGATTAGATCTCGAATGCCTTACCCATTCGGCTATCTGGGCGACTGTGTTCTGCTTCACTTTCTGGGGTATTTATATTTACTACAGCTGTATCTGACCACCCTCAAGCGTCAGATACAGTTGTAGTAAATATAAATACCCCAGAAAGTGAAGCAGAACACAGTCGCCCAGATAGCCGAATGGGTAAGGCATTCGAGATCTAATCGAAAGGCGTGGGTTCGGTCCCCACTCTGGGCGCGTGTTTTTCTTTCTTTCTTTCTCACGTAATTAATAAAAATTGATAATAATGTAACGTCACTAACGGTAAAAAATAGTCTAACCTTCCCCTATGCCTTCTTTGGCGTTGTAGACTGCCGGCATTTCTTTCTGTATTTCCTAACGAGCCCCTCATTTCCAAACCCTATTATCGCGCGAAAGCTTAGCGAGGGCCTCGGTTCTGGCAGCCTTGATGCCAAGGTAGCATAAGAGGGTTTCCCGCCAGTTGACCGCTCATGACAGGCTGTAGACGTTCGCGTCACGCCCCGGGGGTTGAAAAGAAGGTCCCCTTCTCCCCGTGTAGTCTGAGTGGCGCTGGCTACCACCCTCAAGCGTCAGATACAGTTGTAGTAAATATAAATACCCCAGAAAGTGAAGCAGAACACAGTCGCCCAGATAGCCGAATGGGTAAGGCATTCGAGATCTAATCGAAAGGCGTGGGTTCGGTCCCCACTCTGGGCGCGTGTTTTTCTTTCTTTCTTTCTCACGTAATTAATAAAAATTGATAATAATGTAACGTCACTAACGGTAAAAAATAGTCTAACCTTCCCCTATGCCTTCTTTGGCGTTGTAGACTGCCGGCATTCTTTCTGTATTTCCTAACGAGCCCCTCATTTCCAAACCCTATTATCGCGCGAAAGCCTTAGCGAGGGCCTCGGTTTCTGGCAGCCTTGATGCCAAGGTAGCATAAGAGGGTTTTCCCGCCAGTTTGAACCGCTCATGACAGGCTGTAGACGTTCGCGTCACGCCCCGGGGGTTGAAAAAGAAGGTCCCCTTCTCCCCGTGTAGTCTGAGTGGCGCTGGCTACCACCCTCAAGCGTCAGATACAGTTGTAGTACATATAAATACCCCCGAAAGTGAAGCAGAACACAGTCGCCCAGATAGCCGAATGGGTAAGGCATTCGAGATCTAATCGAAAGGCGTGGGTTCGGTCCCCACTCTGGGCGCGTGTTTTTCTTTCTTTCTTTCTCACGTAATTAATAAAAATTGATAATAATGTAACGTCACTAACGGTAAAAAAATAGTCTAACCTTCCCCTATGCCTTCTTTGGCGTTGTAGACTGCCGGCATTTCTTTCTGTATTTCCTAACGAGCCCCTCATTTCCAAACCCTATTATCGCGCGAAAGCTTAGCGAGGGCCTCGGTTCTGGCAGCCTTGATGCCAAGGTAGCATAAGAGGGTTTCCCGCCAGTTGACCGCTCATGACAGGCTGTAGACGTTCGCGTCACGCCCCGGGGGTTGAAAAAGAAGGTCCCCTTCTCCCCGTGTAGTCTGAGTGGCGCTGGCTACCACCCTCAAGCGTCAGATACAGTTGTAGTAAATATAAATACCCCAGAAAGTGAAGCAGAACACAGTCGCCCAGATAGCCGAATTGGTAAGGCATTCGAGATCTAATCGAAAGGCGTGGGTTCGGTCCCCACTCTGGGCGCGTGTTTTTCTTTCTTTCTTTCTCACGTAATTAATAAAAATTGATAATAATGTAACGTCACTAACGGTAAAAAATAGTCTAACCTTCCCCTATGCCTTCTTTGGCGTTGTAGACTGCCGGCATTTCTTTCTGTATTTCCTAACGAGCCCCTCATTTCCAAACCCTATATATATATATATATGCTAATTCTTGTTCCGCCACTGGTTAAATGTTGGAGGTAACGCTCTCGACTCCTACTCTGATTACCCGGATTCAATTACCACACGAAATTGAACAAATGTGTTTTTGTTAGGGCTGGGCGTGGCTTTAAAAAATTATCCGATTAATCGGTTGCTTGGTTTAGAAAGAAAAATGACCAAAAATAATTTTTAAGAATACTTCCAATCAATCAATCAATCAATCAATCAATCAATCAATCAATCAATCAATCAATCAATCAATCAATCAATCAATCAATCAATCAATCGCTTATAATAATAATACTACGATCAATGTGCCCATCGGCCTGTTTACAGACATAATTTAGGAACGTATGGATACGAGCTAGTTAGTACTCCATTATAACACCGTTATAACTCCGTTGTAACTCCATTTTAACCCGTTATATAACTCCGCTGGTCGTCTCCCACGTCCTGTGTTTTCTTTGCTGCCCTTAACGGAGTTATAATGGTCACAAACATTTCACTTGAGGTAAGCAGGTCATCACCATGGCGCTGATGCGGGCGAGACGCTCAACACCGCGTTCGTCCCTCACTTTTCTAGGGTCATGAACATCCGCACTGGTCGTAATAACAGGGGAAGCTATTTAACCGTGGTTTACTTACGACATAGTTTATGCAATGGCCAAATGGTGCGAGTGCCCGCTCGCCCATTTTCGTACCGTGCAAATTTGTAGTTAGAGTAGCCACTTTTCTTGCGTGTCTTGGAAATACGCTTTCGGTTTTAATCCCTATCATGTCTAAGCCTAACTGCATCATTTTCAGCGGTGACGTCAGGCGGGTTATTTGAACGCGAATATGATCCTCGACACGTTTTCGCACATTTTTAACACGGTGCACTGTTGTTTCAGCGCTCACAAGACTTCCACCGATTAACCGGTAAAGAAAATTAATCACGACTAAAGCATTATTCGATTAATCGGAAGGTCAATCTATCAATTGCCCACCCCTATATCTTATTAATTCCCTACATACATACATTTAATACATACATACATGCAGAAAGCTAAAGCAATGCATAATAGCCTCGGGAGAGCACAGCGGTTAGACATAGGTGGCGAGGCAGTGGAAGTGGTAAGCGAATATATCTACTTAGGCCAAGTTGTGACCCCGGATCCCAACCATGAGGCAGAGATAATTCGAAGGATAAGAATGGGGTGGCGTGCATTCGGCAGGCATTCTCAGATAATGAATGACAGCCTACCACTGTCCCTGAAGAAGAAAGTGTATGACATGCATCTTACCGGCACTCAACTACGGGGCAGAAACTTGGAGGCTCACTAAGAGGGTTCAACTTAAATTGAGGACGACTCAGCGCGCAATGGAACGGAAGATGATAGGACATATTAGTAGAAATTAAGAAGGAGAAATGGACGTGGGCAGGGCATGTAATGCGGAGGCAAGATAACCGTTGGTCATTAAGGGTAACAGAGTGGATCCCTAGAGAAAGCAAGTGTGGCAGTGGGGGGGGGGGGGGATAAAGTAGTTAGATGGTTAGATGGTTAGATGGGCAGATGAGATCAAGAAGTTTGCGGGGATCAAGTGGTCGCAGTTAGCGCAGGACCGGGGTAATTGGAGAATAATGGGAGAGGCCTTTGCCCTGCTGTGGGCGTAAACAGGCTTATGATGATGATGATGATGACACATACGTCTACTCTTTAATGAGACGGCAAGTTCTCCACCGTGGAACAACAACGAAGGTTTTTCGCACAGTGAGGCACTTAAGGCCTTCGCATTACTATTTAAAGGGCGGCGACCTTAACGGAATTGGTGAACGAGCAGAGGGCGGTTGAGTAGTAACGTTGGTTGAGTGTGCCGTAAAAACAGCGGAGACAGAGGAATGACTTCGCAGTGGCGGTATGCGACGACGTCCGCTGGCTGCTCAGCGAGGAACTAGATACAGTAGACAGACGCGCGACAATTGAAACTCGGAGGGACCCCAGGACTTTGTTTGTATGATCAGAAGTTCTCATAGATATGACTCGGGGTAACATCAACACTCGTAATGTAATGAAACATTCACGTATATTAAGTGCGAATGCATTTTATAAGCGACCCTGAATTCCGTTGACCGCCGTCCGTCCACATAGCAACAGCTGCGGGTGCGCGCGCTCCTCGTCTTCCTTGGCAACGGGGGGAGATGGGCGCGCGCTGCCTGGCCGCTGACATGCCACATACCCACGTGGGGGATTGGCCAGGAATCGGGCGTGAGAAGGGCTAATGCACCCGCTTAAAGGAGTACTGACACGATATTTCAAAGCTGAGATCCGCTCTAGCAATCAAGTACAACGACAACACAAATAGGTGTCTGTGAATAAATGCATCTTTCTTTCTTTGTAGTTGTGTGTGCGTGTGTGATCTCTCTTTCGCGAACATTACCGAACCGCGCAAATTCAACTCGTGCATTCGCACTTTCACATTCTTCCCCTCGGGGAAATGCGGGGAAATTTTTTTAATAATGCAACATTCGTCCACAATACTAAAGTGCTATACACACTAAAAATATAACCAGTGGATGACTGCTTTGCCTTTGCATGGGAGTTTAAAACAAAGTTTTCGATGCTGGCAAGGTAAACCAGTTAATTGATTTGACGCGTGTATGCAGTTAATCGGCTTTGTTTGTGAGTGTTTGTGCATACGGCAGACTCCCGTTTTAAGACGAACTCGAAGGGACCGTGAAGAGTTGTTCGTATTATCAAAAATTCGTCTTAAGCGGATATTTTTTGCATTGTGGACGTTACAAGAGAGCGAAAGTGTTGCTCGTCTTAACCATGAGGTTCGTCTTAACGGAGTTCGTCTTAACTGGAGCCTACTGTACACATGAGGACGCAAATGTGCAGCTACAAGCAGCAAACGGATCAGATAACCTCCGGCAAGGACAAGCAAAAAGTACTAATTAACCAAATTTACGCAATGAAGCAGTTTGAATTAAGCGGCTTTAGAGTACATCGGAAACTTAGCGGGCCAACCAAAATTTGGAAATTGGCTCGCATTAACCGAAAGCTTGAATTATCCGAACTGAATCATCACCAGTCTATTGCCGGTAGAGCGGCTTGTGACCTGCGAAAATAACCAATGCACGCGGAGTGGGAGATTTGCATAGCGATATCCCGCAACCCGCTCTCGCTGCACTTTCAGTGCGCTACAGTGTAGGGGATTTTATTTTATCGCTGGCGACAATGGCGAGGCGGTCGAACGTCTTTCTCATCAGAAATGCTTGTACCGCATTGCTTAATGTGATGGACCGCGAAAGCCAACTGGGCCTGTCGCGTACGAACGCGTCTGCGTGAAAACGGGAATTACGACGGTTGTTTTAGCGTCAACTTTCCTTCATGCTGTATTCGCACATCCGACGCCCACATCTGCGAATAATTCTGAACAAAGTTCCATCCGCAGCTATCGCTGCAAAAGAAAGAAAGATGTACAATCGGGCCGACCACTGCACTGTTATGAAAACAGAACTGTATTAACAGGTGATTTCGTTGCGCAGAAAAGAAAAAAAAAAAATCTACCTTTGCGTTTTTCTTTTGTGTGCTGTATTTTCGCTCGTATAACCCGCCGCTGCATATAATCCGCACCCCCACTTTCGGCCCGCCGGTAAAGAAAAAAAAGTCCTCGCGTATTGCCCGCCCATTTGGTACAGGAAAGGCTGCACCAAAGCTACCGCTCAAGCAACACATCACACAGTATGTAGACAGAAAAGGCGTATATTTGACAAGTAGAATACACTGACTGCAAGGCGAAAGTCACAATTCACTCTGGGTCACTGCTCTCGCTAGAGCTATCATTTGAGCCGCAGTCCTCATTGTTGTACACAAGGTCATCTTCGGTTCCATCCATGCTGTTCGTGATGCAGCATTTTTTAAAGCTTTTTTGCGCAACCTTACTTGTAACCGTCCTCCATGCCTCGGCAATCCACTTGCAGAAGCGCAATATCAGGTCTTCGGACGCGTCCTGTCGGCGTCCTTGTCCCTAGATGATTTGCGCAATCGCTGCCATAGAAGGCTTAGTCAGTGTTACTGCGTAGGAGCTTCACCGCACAACGAATATTGCCGTGAAGCTGCACTGAAGGAAAAACACCACGTGTTATTTGCACAACTACTGTGACACCGAAATTTTCGCATTTTTGGTGCGGGTTATACCCCCAAAAATACGGCATTTTATGTCAACACTGGAATTCTTAGTAACAACCACTTCGATGAACCCAATTACATGTCCAATTAAAATGAGCTCCGACACAAAGTGAAAGAGTACCGTGCAATTGGGACAAGTATGTTATAAAATTCCCTTTTTTTGACGATACCTATTAGAGATTGGAGCTGGCTGAAGGAGATGCAAGTGTGCTGTACGGATGAAGAAGTGTTTTATTCCAGTTTGCAGTGTCTTTCTGGCAAAGAGGGACAATCACTGAATAAAGAACGAAGAAATAAAGAAAGAAGGCGGTGGTTAAAAGCAATTTATTGATCTTCACAAGGGGGAAGGGGGTCAGGGAGCGAAGGCCCGTACTCCGGCTCAAAGAGAAAAAAGGAAAGCGAAAATAAATAAACACACAAACAAACAAACAAACAAACAAATAAATAAATAAATAAATAAATAAATAAATAAATAAATAAATAAATAAATAAATAAATAAATAAATAAATAAATAAATAAATAAATAAATAAATAAATAACAGTCAGCCCTAGAATATGACAAAAAATTAAAGCCGTTCCACTCAGTGTGAAAGCTGTCGGAAGTGCAGAGCAGTGATTCGCCATTATCCGCTCACTCCTACCACCCAACGCAATTCAAATTTCCCGCCTTCGCAGTGCTCGCAGCCCCCTGCCTGAAACTGCGCCAGCGGGAGTTCTGCTGTTATTGTGCTCGCTTTTCCTCTCGCGTGTGTCAGCGTTGCACTGCCACATTTTAAATGCAGAACATTTCAGTAACTCCCGATGTCACCCGCGTTGACGTCCGTAGTCGTAGTCCGCACCCCTCCTCCTACACTATATAAAAAAAAATACTATCCGGCGCCTGGTTTCGATCCCTCGACCCTGCGGGCGGAACGCAATGTACATGGTGCTCTACCCACTGCGCCACAAAGCCGACACAGAATGGGACGCTACGAACGCGCCTTATATCCTTGACTCATTCATACTACGTCAAGAAGCTGCTGATACAACGCATTCACTACCACCAACTCCCCAAACACTAAACGTTAACGCAATATACCCACCCCCTATGCGACGCATTTACTCGAGTTCCCCTCGCGGGGAGATGGGCCCAATTTTTTTTTCGCTTACTATCGCAAAAACAAACCCAACGAGTGTTCGTAACTACATATTAACGCAGGCACTGCCGCTTAATTACGTATATTTTGTCTCAAATGTGCCTGCAGTTTTCATGCGCTAAAGAACGCAGAGATGTATGACAAGCGCCAGCACTTCACTTGTTTCAAATGCTTATGACTACATAAACGGCTTGGCTTTCGAAGCCTCTGGGTTACGCCGCGACGACAGCCACTATCGGTACGCCGTCTTGCTCTACTTGGATCCAGGGAGCGAGCTATGACGACAAGGCGAGCCCCTAAAGTGCTCTGCACTTAAAATAAAGGAAGCAGAAGTTGAAGACGTTCTACATATGAAGACGGGGCCGAGAAACGCTCGTACAGAGAAACCTCAAAACCATTTAGCGCACTGGATGCGCTCTGAACACCTAGCGTGTACGATTTTGTCGTTACCTGGCTCTTCTCTGCGTTTTCAAGGAGAACCCGACGTTGCCCGAGTTCTCCGGGAAAATTTGCGATTAAAACATTTTTCATTCGGTAATAAGGCCGTAGCCTGAAACGAAATCCTCTCACGAAGTAAACGCTGCGGGGATGGCGCTTAGCGGCAAAACGTAACCTACAGGAAACTATCACTGTAGTAAATTTAAGTTTACACGGACGTCACTCAGGAAAAACTGGCTTAAAAGTGAGTTTTGCGTGTTCATGCCCCAATGAAACAATCAAAACATTCCTAGAGACACGAGAAGGGAAATTGCCGCACGCGGTTCCACCAGCCTACGGCAAACGCCGTACTGTCATTATTCCTGATTACACAAATTCAAGCAGTTCTCCATCGAAGCGATACAAAGAACGGGACTTGTATATATACTTGTTGTATATATGTTCCTTGTTAATCTTGCCTATGTGTTATATATGATTCATGTAAACCCTCTACCCTACCCCCTATTCCTATGTACGCTTTCCTCTCTATCCCACCTCCCCTACACCAGCAGGCGTTCCGGTGTCCGCCCATAGGCGAGACAATTTACGCCTGCTGGTGAACCTTCCTCTCTCTTTTGTCCAAAATACTTGCACAGCATGTGCGACTTAGACAGCCTAGTTTTTCTAAAGTTACCAGTTCATTTGCTTACATGAGTCGTGTGAAACTTTTGCCTCTAAAATACATTAATGCACACATCGTAATAAACGCGTGAGCATTCCCCCCCAAGTAACTCGGGCCGGAAACCTGTCGTCGAAATTCCCATTGGCTGGGAACGAACTTTTGAACGAAATAAGAAAGCTGCCTGGGGCCCTAATATTTTGGTATATATTTCCCGGGGAGAAATTCTTTCCTGCCAATGAATTTGTGCAAATTAGTGATGGCGAATATAAACAGGCTCGGTGCACATCTTCGTATCCGTAAGGCTGGCTTTCCCACGTGATGTGTTGCAGTGAAGCCTACGCATAAAGAGGTGGTGGCGGTGATGTTTATTAACGTATGAACCTAAAGCCTTGCGTGGAATGCCGGAAAAGGCTCCCCCGATCAGCCTCTTTTTACCGCTATGTGCGGGTCACTGAGGCTTGTGTGCCTTAAAAACAGGAGGATCAGGCGAAAAATGTCTCTCCTTATGATCCAATGGCCTTTGGGTGATATGACGTCGTCCAATGAGGCATACGGAGCGGCTCTCCTTCTAAGTTCTTTAAACAAAGCTAACCGCTCAGTCGCATGCTCTCGGCAGTCCGTAAGAAAATGTCCGATGTAACCTGTTACACAACACGTTGTGCACAGAGGTAAGGAGATAAGGTTGAGCTGCTGAAGCCACGCCGGTGTCCGAGCTGAGTTGGTCCGGATGCGGAACAGTAAGGATGCCTCTGGCCTCTTTCACTTCTTTGGTAACACAAGGTTGGTGTTGTGGTCACCAAAAAGATCGCAAATGTTCTTTAATGATGGTTTGTAACCTGAGCCCTTCGTCTGGAGCCACTTTCAAAAACGAGTACAAGATGTCGCTTCACGGGCCAACTTGTCCGTGGCTTCGTTTCCAAGCACTCCGACGTGGGAATGAACTCATTGGAGGCGGACGCTAAGTCTGTTTTCATTAAAGGAGACGTGGGGAATGTTGGCAAGTTTTATCTGCAGGAAATCCGAGGTGCAAAAGTTGTAGGGCTGACTTGGAATCCGTTAAAACTACCGCACGCCGCACCCGAAGCGATTTGACCTTTTTCAAGGCCGTCTCAATCGCTATACACTCCGCCGTTGTGGGTGACGTCAAATGGTCAAGCCGTCCAGGAAACGTTCATGCCGGGAATCCTAAAGGCCGCTGCGCTGGTATTTAATTTTCTGTCGACAGATACGTCCGTAAACACGTGAACACAATCTCCGTACTGCCGGTCCAAGTGTTCAGGTGCTAACGCCCTGGCTTCAGCCGCTGGTGTAAATCTCTTCGAGCGAATGCCCCGGGTGGCGAGATGACACTCCAAACTCTCGAAAGACCACGGCGGTTCCAAGTGATGTCGCTCTAGCGTGTTTCGCATCATCGTGCACTATGCATCAGTAACACAGCGAGAAGTGACTAAAAGAAAAGTTAGGTGCCCCCGAACTTTTCTTTCATACAATAATCACCCTATTTTCTGAAATATGTTAGTACTCGCCAATTTCACACTATATCACCCGACTTCACCATGGCACCCGAAATTAAAAAAAAAAAATGTTGGCAAACGTGAGGTACTTATCCACGCAATAGGTCTACCTCATTTTATAATTCCCTATTTTAAAAAGAAGTCAGAGTCGATATAGACTTATAGATGCATATAAACAGCTATATAAACACGGTGTGTATATAAACACGCGACGTGTATAAGCCCGCCGTGTATATAAACATGGTGTGTAAGTAGACGCACGCACCTGAATAGAAAGAAACTCTTTGCCACGCGCTATTTTTACCGTTTCATGTAGCAGGTTCTCGTAGAGTCTAAACAGCACTCTTACCCTTGTGCGTGCAATACATGTTGTATTTCTCTTGTGTAAACTTTCTTTGTGAGCGAAGCATGTTTCCCCTACTGTTCGTGACTCGAAAGTAGTTTTCATAACATGCATCTGATAGTGCCGCAAATAAGGCAATAATAAATAAATGTTTTGCAAACCAATTGTCTAATATTTGTTAGTGTTTTCTGTAAAAACACAATATACCAGTGGAAAAGATATGGAAATAAAGCATTATTATTTGGTTAATGGGCAGTGGGCAGTTATTCTCCCAGAGTAGTGTGTGTATATATATATATATATATATATATATATATATATATACATACATACATACATACACACATACATACATACATACAAAGCAAATGGGAGAATGTGGTAGGTCATTGAAAAGGATAAGGAATTTGTAAAGACAGAAAGAAAGTGGAGAAAAAATGCCCGCCGGGTCGGATCCGAACCCACGGCCTCCAGAATACGCGTCTGGTGCGATGACCACTACGCTACCGGCGGGGCTATTTTCCCTTCACTTTCTGGGGTATTTATGTCAAGGTATTTTTGTTTCCTGCGCTTGGGGGTGGTAGCCCGCGCCACTCCGACTATACTCTCGGTAAAGGGGACCTTCTAGCAATTGCAAGTAAAGAAATTCCCCGCTGTCTGTTCCATCTGCTGGTATAGTAAAGAAACAACCGAAATTTCAGTGGCGACAGAGAGGGTGATTAGTCTTTTTTTTTTTTACTTGACAAATTCACAGTAGTATTTCGTTGCAATTTTGCAAGAACCGGAGAGAACTGAAGTGTGCACAAATTCAGAGACGTGTCTACTTACGCACCGCTGTTGTTGTTGTTGATCCTGATAATTAATGGCGCATACCCAATCAGGGGATCGGCCAAAACAACAGAGGATTGTTACACCGCTTGTCTTCCTCGTAAATTTTTATAGCCAAATTTGGCTATGAGTAGCCAAATACGTTTATTTTCTCTCTTTTGCAAAGGTGTTTATTTTCAGGGGATAGTAGAGTTGCAGACGACGGTGCTCAGGTATCGCCGAGAGGAACAGCCGGAGCTATGGTCAGGATGCAGCGAGCTCTCCAAGATCACGGCGCGTTCTCAGCAAGGCTGCCGTTGTTGCGCCTACATACCCAATCAGGGGATCGGCCAATCAACAGGGGGCGGTTAAAATATATGGAGTTATTATCTAATTACGAGACGCTTAGAAAAGGTAATTTAGACCGGTTGTAAAGCGTTTTGGTCCCATAAACGACAGAAAAAAAAACTGGAAAATCAAGGCAAGAGTGAGCAATCGCAATCATAACGTGAATCTATTGGAATTTTCAGTGAAGCGCAGGAGGGCAGAGAATACATCCGGGCGGCAGAACTCCGTTTCGGATGCCCCGAACGATAGTCGAGCCGGCAGTGTTAGGGATATCCCAAACTGCAAAGCGGCACCTCCAGGAACTGACGTCTCAGTCGGGAAAAACGTCGGCATGTCAAAAGGTAGTGTTCGACAGACTCGTCTTCGTTGCAATAGCTGCACAGAGCTCTTGGCGCCAGACGATACCTGAGTAAGTACCTATTTAACTGGGGTACTCGACGACGTAGGGCTGTAATATTCACCTCTAAATTTCGCGAAGGGTACCATTCAGATTTCCATGAGAATTTAAGATGATTAAAATCGCTTAATAACAATAAAACTAGTGCTGAGTCCTCGTCTTCACAATCCTCATTCGCAGCATACCCTTTAAGTGCGCATGGTCATCTACCGTAGCATACCCACACGGGGCATAGCGTGTCCTTCGCAGTGTCCAACAGCATACGCTAAATGGGCGGATCTTTCGCACTACACTTTTTATATTTTCCTGCGTTTCTTTTCGCCAATGAAGTACATTTACGTTACTAAAGCAATTAACGGCCTTAACTCTGGCAGTTACGCATTTTTGTGTAAATAGAGGGCATTACACGGTTGGTGAATTTTCAGGATATTTTATTCGTGTTTTCGTCGGTCTTTTCGGGCTTTTCTATTTTCGTCTTTGTTCTTTGGTGGGAGGTGTACAAGATTCATGTTTTTGATTTCGTAAGTTCACTCTTATAATTTCTGTAATTTTTCAATTTTTTTAGATTCGAATAAAAAGGATCATCATCATCGTTGTACGACGAGACTTGACGACGTTCGCATGTAAAAGGCGCGCGATCTTTTTACTATTACATCGTTTCTTACTGGGACAAAATGAGAGGACTGGGCGGCAATTGAGTTAATTCACAACACTCTAAGGTGTCGCCAGTAAACAGGACACTGCTTGAGCATATCATTGCATTCGGGTTGCCCAGGGGCTAAACATGCCTTTTCGTAAAGCGCCTGTGTTCAAATTCCTCAATGCACATACTCCAAAACTACCCTACTAAAAGCAAATCACCTGGAGCACGCTATACTAACAGAGACCGCCCTCAAATGAATAATTAAACAAAGTAAAACAAATGAAGGAAGCTCACATTAACGCGTAAGACTTGAGGGTAGCGAAGCTGTACACAACCTTCACGACCATCACGACGGTTTAAGTCCCCGATTGCCGCCGATTTGCTCCTTCTTCACCGCCGCAACGACCTTTACTCCATCATTGTTGCTATAAGCGTGAGCTTCCCTCATCACTGGACATCACCTTGGAGGGGCGTACGCAATTACTTCTCTTTCTCGTTCCCAGCAAGTGTTGCCACGATTACGGCGAACGCTGGAGCTCTTGTTTTGGCCAATCTTGGCTAATCTCCATAAGTTGGCATGCTTGGCTTGACAAAAGTGCGCAGGAAACGCTGGTCAGTCGTCGCGAGGCACGCACACACGAGCACTCGGCATTTTCTTGGTTTTCCTAACTTCAGGGCGGTCGCCGCAATCGTGGCCAATCTCCCTAAGTTGGCATGCTTGGCTTGACAAACATGCGCCGGGGACGCTGGGTGGCAGTCGTCGCGAGGCACGTACACACGAGCGCTCACCATTTTCTTGCTTTTGTTAACTGTCGGACGGTCGCCGCGAGGCCCGCGCTCACCTGCGCGAGCTTAGCAATTTCTTGGTATTTTTAACTGTGGACACGGAAAATTACGATCGGTTAAACAGCTTCACTGTAAAAAAATCTACAATGTTTAACTCGCCCAAGCAACACCTGGGCTATGAGGCGCGCTCCGTAGTGGAAGGCTCCGGATTAGTTTTCACCGCCTGGAGGTCTCTAATGAGCGCCGAAATCTCGACACACGGGCATTTTCACTTTTCGCCTCTATCTGAAAGTGGCCGCCGCGGACGGAAATCGAACCCCGCGTCTTTGGGATCGGCAGAAAAACGCCATAGCCGCTCAGCCACCACGGTGGGTAACATTTCGACAAATTCAATCACAGCCCAGGGTAATCTTTAAATTTTATTCCAGGTAAGAGTAAGAGAAATAAATGTTTATCGTTCCACAGAACGGGAAAACGCGAGTGGAGAATGATGAATGTTTTTTTTTATCCAGCACAGCAGTTCTTACGCTGCGATGTCGGGGTATCGCAGTGTAACTCGCCCACTTGAGGTTGCTGATCACAAAACAACCGCCGTCATAGCCACCACCACCTTCGGCCGGCAACACAGGGGATAGGCCAAGGGAGCGCATCTAAACCAATCATGAAGGTAAATGTAGGCTGAAATCACCTGTCGCTGCGTTGAAATTGCGACACACCCTCTGTATCAGTCTACCAACTTTTAGGGGCGAAGCCTCTTAGGGGCTGGGGCTGTTGGCGTCTCATGTCGTCGTCGTAATCGCCGTCTCATGTAGTCACGCTACTAAAACACCGGGACAGTCGTTTACGCCTCGCGCTAGAGAGCTTCATGCTTCAAAGACAAGATACTTTTACAACAAAGCTGACTACCTCTATCCCCCCAACGTTTTCATCTTCGTTGGCAAAAACGCCAAAGTGCCAAGAATACATTTATACACTGCATGCTTCGCCCCTCCCCAGGTTTCACGTTAGTGAACATGGCCCGGGATTTTTTTTCTGGCTTGGTCAGTTGCCGATATGTTTCGTGCAGCATTTAGTGACGTTTTCTCTGGTTTGTATTCCATACTAAACGTGCTCACTCAAGGCCTAAAGCAACTTTGGGGCCACCTACAACTATCGCACTGGGGATAACGCAACAACAGCTACCTGGGGGATCGGCGTACGCCAATCTCCCACCTGTACAGAATTTCCGTTTACCACCAAATTTCCGTGTACCACACGCTGCCCCAAATGACTATGCAGTGGACTCGCGGTAATTCAAACTCAGAAAATTCAAACTTTCAGTTAATTCAAACAAAATTGAAAATTTTGGTTGGCCCTATAAGTTTCCAATATATACTAAAACTGCTTAATGACCGCGCTTTTACAACAAATTTAGGATTTAAACTCATGCAGGCATGTCTTCGCTGCAACTGTGCAGAGGAATTCCCTTCGGTACTTACTTGGTCCGTAAACTTTTGTCTTTGTCCACGCATGACCCAATGCACCACCATGCATGGCCCGCTCCTAGACCGCAGATTATGGACTAAGATTACGGTTCCCGTTTTCATGTTACAACGGCGGGTCAACCCACTCTCCTCAAGTGACGAGGGCTCAGACGCGCCAGACTCAGTTCTCTCAGTGCGTATACAAGTCCAGCATTTCCTGCGCGCACCCGGCGCCATCTCCTGCTTCGCTTGTTACACTCCTTCCAGTCTTTTATGCAACTGCTGAAATAGCTCCGCTGTTCTGCCTCAGTATCCCTGGTAGAATCGAGAGTTCCGGAACGAACGCCTGGGTTCGAGCCCCAGCAATGATGAATTTTAAAGCGCAGCTTTACTAATCTCTTCTAGCGGTTTCGCCGTCGCGGTAAATTTGACCTTCAATTAACCGCAGCTGCGTCGTAGGCTTGGCAACGCATCACGTGACTCGCCGGGCCGAGCTCCGATGACTGCCGCGTTCGCTAGCCGCCGCCGGCTTGGCGCATGCGCTCTCCGCAGCTAATTCGCGCATGACCAGCTTGCCACGTGCATGCGAGCTTGGATATGAATGAGAGCGAGGCCAGACTGTCTTTTCTGAGAGTTGCGCGGGAACAGGAGGCTTTGAGCCGTCGTCGGCAAGCGGTGTCCGACTACCCCGCGGATATCGCCCGGCGAGCCCTTCAACTGGGAAAACGCCGGAAGCGGGAGCACAACTGTAGACAAAGGCAGGCTTCGGACGAATAGCCTAATGATTACAGCCAAACCAAAGGTTAACCAAGTGAAACCAAGACTTAACCAGGCTAAGTCAAGCTTTCGCTTAGCTGGGCTAAGCCGCAGCAATTTTTTTCCTTCTTATTCGTGATTTTTTTAGTGTAAAAACGTTCTGTTACCTCAATTACACAGAATTATTCGTAAATAAGGGTGATATGTTACCTTTGAGGTCGGTTTAGAGGTTGCGCGAAGCATACCACCACGTTTAAGTAATGTTTTGCATCGCACCGGAAGCTGCGGGCTTGTATTTATCATGGAACGGAGTATCGCCTCAGACACACACGCGGGCGGACCCTTAATATTCATTAGAATGTTAACTCTGGTGGTCTTCTCTTGTTATTTGTCTTTGCCCTTTGGTAAGCGGTTTTAGTCTTCATACGGGTTTAGTCGTGTTCCGCAGCACTCCTTTTATTTGATTTAGTGATTACGATGTTTTATAACGTGCCGATGCTACACAGGCGATGAGGCGCGCCGTAGTGCAGCTCCGGATTAATTTCGCGCTCCTTTTACTGAAAAAAAAACACACACACACATTAATTCTTTTAGTTGAATTAGGTTTTTACATCATCAGTATTCGTCCTAAAGGACTCTAAGCTCGAATGTAAGTTGTTTACACAGCATTGGAGGATAGCGTTGTTGGGACGCGCTGCTCGGCAGATCTGCGAAAGTGAACAACCCGCGTCCCAAGCAACAACTGACCGTTTATTATCAGCCTTCCTCTCGAAGATGACTTTCTCTTGCGTGCGCATGCGCTCTTTGCAACACACACGGAAGCGCCGCTTTGCGTCGCCACAGTGTTAAGTAATTGGCTTCGTCAACTGCTCTGGTGTATTCTGTTATATGAAAAGTAGGCTTCCCTGCAAACGCCAGAAATAATCAATTTTTTCCCACAGTAAGCGTTAGTTGCATTTGGAGGTTTGCCTTCGTCCCGCTTAAATCTGACGCAAAAATCACTTTCGCTTTGTTTATGTTGCCGGCACAAGCGCAGTTACGAGTACTTACTCTCCCCAAGGATGCAGAAGCGCCGTCTTTCCCGCACAGCTCACCGGCATTGCGGCTGAGATTTCCAAGGCGCAGCGCTGCGCTAATACACGCGGTAAAAGTGTTGACGGTACAATGACTAGTATTGCATTAGAAGCACTCTTGAAGCCCCCGGAGTCCCCCTCTCGTTTCATTCACGGTAGAGATCATCATCATCATCACCATCATCCCGTTTGTGTTCACTGCAGAACGAAGGCATCTGCCATATTGCCCACCCGCTGCAGTCTTGCGAAGTTCTTTGCATCAGAATTTCCGTATTTTCTCCCTCCATCGGCTTATTGGCCCACCCCTTCCTTCTTCTAGACCCGTCTGTTGGTATCCGCTCTGTCACCCTAATTGTCCACATGTTGTCGGTTCGTCTCACTACACGGCCAGCCCAGGTACATTTCTTTTTCTTTATTCCACTACAACTCTGCCTAGCTGCCCAGATTGTGGTGGAGTGCTGCTGCTGAAGCAGCTTCTGTACTTAAGTTGTGTGTGTGCGTGAGTGACCCCTTTTACATGTGTGCTTTGTCCTTTGTAGATTCATGTGTTGTCTATATCTGTAGTTTTTCTCTGTAATGTTAATTTTCTCAATATGCAACTCCTTTTTTTTTCTCTTATTCCCCTTTTTCCTTTTTTTTTCTCTTTTGTGTTTTATATTTACCCTTGCGCGAGTTACATGCATTGTAATGTCCACCTTCTCCCCTATCCTCCTATTCCTATGTATTCTTTTCCCCCTATCCCCCCCTACACCAGCAGGCGTTCCGGTGTCCGCCCTCTAGGCGAGACAATTTACGCCTGTTGGTGGATCTTCCTTTTCCAAAGAACAATAAATACATACATACATTTAAACTATGACATCTTCTCTAGTTTGCTCCCTGACCCAGGAGGCTCGTTCCTCGTCCTTAAGTGATACTTCTATTATCATTTTAAGTTGAGCTGGCCCAAGTTGACGTGGGCAAATGACGAGGCTGCACCGCGCGCCATTACGTCCTCATCCGGCACTAAATGCGAAAAAAAAAAAAAAAAAGAAATTGGCGCAGCTTGCAATAGTGGCATGCAAGCAAGGCTGGAGAAACAGCAGAGCTGGCGGCCCCTCTCCCTACCTCGGAGACCCGACTGCGGTACCTCACACGGATTTCAGAACTTGCCGCTGAAGGTTCTCCATGACTGGCAGGCCCGGACCGTTTTGTCCGCAGGCTTTCACATTTCTCCCAAAATGGACCGCGTGCGGCCACTTTGCCGCCGGTTCGAGAACCGGCGGCAACCGGCTTCGCGAACTCGGCGTCCGGGCTCCCCACTTCAGGCGCGAACGCACGTGGACTGGCGAGGAGAACAGCACGCGAGAGATCACGCCACGACCGCTGGGCGAGTATTCTCGAAGGGCGAGCTGGCCGACGCCGGGCGCTCCCCAAGAGGCGCACGCTCACCCGCGCTTGGTGTTTTTGCGGGCTCCTCACGTGGCGCAAGCCTGGAGGACGCCGGGCGCTCCCCACGAGGCGCACGCTCAGGTGCGCTCGGCGGGGCCGGGTATTTTGGTAACCATCCCCGGCGTAACTAAAAGCTTAAACAGCACTAGCTGCTAAAATATCTTTAAAATGAATATTACCTTGTACCTGCTGTCCCAACAATAAGTACAAATCTCCGTTAACCCTTTCGGCCCTAGTGGTGTCAATTGACGCCATCGCCTAAAAGTTCCTCTAGCGCACAGACAACGAAACCAAAACTGTCAGTTTTCTGGGGAATTGTTCTTCAATGATGCCTACTGCGATAGATATCGCTGTTGCTTCATTTTATTGGAGCTAGACGCTACAAAGAAGAAGCTGCGGTGAACAAGAAATTACCACATTGAGGCTGAAAGAAATGACGGTCCGAGTTTTATTCCCAAGCAATTAAATATATAAATACGTTCACTACGAAGCTCATTTTTTGTTTGTAGGTTGATGTAGTCATAAGATTTAGGAAAATATGCAAAAGTGATATCAATGCTCAAAATAAGATTTTCAATTGCCAGATTTCCTAATTAATTGCCTCATTAATAAATCTGTTAATATTAGCACTTCCACCTTTATTTCTTGTTTTTGGGCTTATGAGACCCTAAAATGTATGAAAACACCAAGAAAACAATGTAAAAACAATGTTTTGCTAGAAATAAAAAAATCAGGGCTAAAAGGGTTAAATATTTTTTCTTCAGTTTATGTTCAAACTTTCAGTTGTGATGTTTCATGAATTTACGTTCATGTCACGAGTGCTGGGTCTGAGAAAGGTATACGGGCGCTGCCACTTCGCCAGACATTTGTAATTGCCTTTTCGTCAATAACCCGGACAACTGTACTTGCTGTCTGTATAAACTCTGAACAGAACCACCTCCACGCGAACGTCCAGCGATTTCCTCGTGTGTGAGGGCCATAATTTTGGCGATCGCTCCCCTTGACAACGCAGCACGCTGACGATGCGGATACGCCACACGCTGGCGTCTACATGGGAGAACTCGTTGCTACAGTCCACGGAAATGTTAGAAAAAAATATGTAACGATCTGATGCAGATTCATTGTAGACGCAGATTCACTCTTGTTCCCTAATTGCAATTATGGTAAAAAAGAGTGAATCTGCATTTAGTTCGTCTCGCTATACATGGCCAGCCCAAGTCCATTTCTTTTTCTTTACTTGAACTATGATATCTTTCACTCTAGTTCGTTCTCCTATCCAGGTATAGCTCGTTTCCCGTACCTGAGTGTTACTCCTAACATCGTTCGTTTCATGGCCCGTTGAGCGACCTAACTTTGCTTTCTAGTTTGGCAAGTTTGCTTTCCCCCCTGCGTATACGTTATTCGGAATCTAAGCCATCAGTCAACTGCACGAACGCAACAACTGTTGCAACAAAAATTCCCCAAGACTCAACAATCCCACTGAGAGCACTATTGGTAGCAACGCATTAAGCACTACGCCGGAATTGACGCCGCCAGTTTGATGCACACTGGCAGTACGAGATGGAGTCTGAGCTGATGTCATGAGTTGCAAAAGCGAAGCGGCCCTCACAATAGCGGGAGCAATATCCGCTCCTGTGCTGGACCGAAAAAGGAACAGTGCCGTACCCTCATTAATAACGAGGATCTAATATAAGAGAAAGAACTCAACAAGCTCTTCTTCATCAGGGGGCGCGCGGGTCACCACGCATTTAATAAGTGCCCAAGTAATGCTTGCAACACTAAAAAAATGTTGCAAGTCTGACGCATTCCCAAGAGGCGAGTTTTCACTAGACTGCCCCCGCACGAAATACATATATATTTTCTGAGCGCCATGCACGCTGAAGTGTATGGCACATGTCTTCGGCGTCCGTTTTGCCGCACATACCCAGCTTTCTCGCTCAAAATTACAATCTCGGGAACCTAGAAAAACCACTTTAGGAAAATGATATTTGGCACAAAGCTAGAAGTCAACGTGAAGATTAAAACGCTGAAAGAACATTTCAGGTTTCTGAATATTTTTTTGTGTAATTCGCTGTCAAATCTAATTCCCCATGCATTTCTATGGGATAGTTCCCATGGCTCAGGAACCCAGTCGCGCAACGTGCGCGACTTGAAACTGTGCAAAAAGCAAGTATTCACCCCAAATATTAGCTGTGCAAAAGAAATTTTCATTTCGCTAAAAAATTGCAGAGTAATCACTGTTGAAAGGACTGCCATGAGCGGGAAAGCTGCACATGTACGGTGCCCGTTCCGGAAGCATGGGCCACCCCTTTTGAGAACAGACGCGGAGCCAGAGTCCGCTCCGTAACAAAATAGCTGCGCCAAGGTGAAAGTCTAAAAGGTTCGTAAAATACAAACGCCACGGCAACCCCGCGAGCCGAATCCCAAGACACGCTGCTGGACATTGCAAAACTTCTCCATCCCTTCCCGAAGCAAGTTAAATGACGCGCAAGAGCTTTGCGACATCAAAACTGTGTCAAAATCTTCGCTAAAAGTGCGTCCCAATTGATCGTCAAACCTTCACAGACCAAAATCGCAACCGAAGAACGAACCAGTGGGACCATTTTTCGCTCACTACGTAAACGCATCTACGATTCGAACGATCTACATGCATACCGATACGTGCTTTATGAGAATAAAGGTATACAATCGTAGTCCTCCTTCACGATCGATGCATTGTCTTTTCTAGAACCGTTCCTTTTTTGTGATTTTCAAGCAACCGGTTTGGCACAGTGAAAGCCCGGTTTCACGCACGCGTCGTGTGCCCCAGATCTTACAGAGCTTTTCGGTCGACCAACCGGTCTATGGGGAAAAGCATTAGTTTTTTGACAGAACGCCATCGCGACACTAAGAAAGCTTCGCTTAAAAAACCGTCAAATCAGGCGATTCCGTCCATGTCACCGGCCGATACCGAAGAAATGTTAGCGTTGCGAAGCCCACCTACAGACCATGGCCCCGCGAAGCCAAGAGCTAGCACTAAGAAAGCTTCGCTTAAAAAACCGTCAAATCAGGCGACTCCGTCCATGTCACCGGCCGATACCGAAGAAACGTTAGCGTGGCGAAGCCCACCTACAGACCATGGCCCCGCGAAGCCAAGAGCTAGCGGGGGAGGGGGGAAGGCAGGCCACAATGAAGCAACCGCCCACCGTCCCCGTACCGAAACATTTTAACCAGAAGGCCCAGCCGCCACGGAAGGGTATAACGATACGCTCGTAATCCCTCTGGGAAAGTGACAATGGTGCCACCGGCGAGAGTCAATGCTGCGCGCGCGTGTGCGAAAAAGGACACACGCGCTGGCCGACGGAAAACAACCGCAGCAAAACGGAGTGCCAACTCGCCCCGAGGGCGTCAGCACCAATCTGAGAAGCCCGAGGCCCGGGAAAAGGCCAAGATGGCTCCCCGGCGGCTGTTGCCAGGCAACGGAGAGCAGCAGGCTTTCGCAGAGAGGTAGATGGGGGGAGGTAGGAATCGATCGAGGCCAGATGCGCGCGGAGCGCTCGGCCCTTCCGCAAATATTGACGGCCGGCCGCTGTTATTGCAAGCACCGCCTTGTTTTGGCTGCGCCGAGCGCTCATTAGCGGCCTCCCCTGCCAGAATAAACAGCGGTCGCGGAAGCCAGCTCCGAAGCCGCCACATCTCCCGCGTCCCGCGAACCAAACGGGACAGGGGGGAGGGAGGAGAGCGCGGGGAAAGCGAAGGGGGAGGTGAAGAGAAGGCTGCGGGGGAGAAAAAAGTACCGCTGCTGCCAGCGGCACCCGCGCACAGGGTCCGCAAGGCGCTGTTCCGAACGTCGGAGCCACGGCCACAATTAGCGAGCACGCGCACTGTACCACTAAACCGCGAGCTATAAAAGAATAACCGCGAAAGTCCCACGGAGCAACAGCGGGCAAACGCCTTCCCGGCACCTGCTCGGCCGCTACGCGAACAGCTAAAAAAGAAAGAGAAACAGAAACGGGAACCCCGAATGAACAGCAGCGGAACCAGCGCCTAGCCTTGAGGAACGCCGTTCGGCGTTTGGCGGGGGGCCGCGCGTCGGTTCCGGCAATCACGCCAGCAGCTAGGAGGAGGACTCAAGTAACAGAACCCCCGCCCTTCGGATAAAGCCCGGGCTCGTGGCCGTTCCCTTCGACGCGACGGCGCAGCAGCAGCAGCAACAGCGCCGGCAACAGCGTCGTCGACGTCGGCCATTTGCATGCAGCGACGTCCAAAGGGAGCCGCCGCCGTCCGTGCCGAAACAGCAGCAGCAGCAGCAGCAGGTAGCGACGAGCGGCCGGGCTAGCGGCGGCGGCGGCGGCATCGATCGGGGATTAGGCCGCTGACGGATGACTTTCCCGCGAGGAAGAAGAGGCCGCTTCATCACTGTCTGCGTCGCCACAATGGCCGCTGGAATGCGGTTGCGTCGCCCCGACACCGCGCCGGCACGCGCCCGTCGCTGATGGATGGCGGAGAGCGCTGCCGCATCTGCGAAGAAGGGGCCGGCCGCAGGGCGGATCCCGTCGCCGCCTCAGCGCCGCTAATTGCACCCCATTCCGACGGACGCAGCCGCCGCTCCCGACGGCCCCGCCGACGAGGAGAAGAAAGAGACCACGAGTACGCGCGCGTGCGGGCGACCAGATGAGGCGGGGAGGAACGGCAGCCCTCCACCTTCCCAATTAACGCCACGCCGCCGGAGGGCTCCGGTTTCACGCCCCACTAATTGGCTGCTGACGGTTTATTGTTGCACGGAGGCGCCGCAGGGCCTCCCCCACTTCCCCCCACACAAGTCGTCGTCGTTACTGGAGTCTGCAGTTGGCGCGCTCTGGCGGAAGCCGCTGTCCGCGAGTGGCCAGCGCCATCATCTCGTCCTCTTCGATGCTGCACCAAGGGGGAAAACAAGAGCGTTCCTGTCAGGGAGGTCATCACTGTGTACGCTGACGGGGAGGCATGTCACGTGACCTGCCACCACCCACGACAGCCAGATGGTGGCGAACCGAAGGAAACCGCGTCGGGCTACGATTGTTTTACGCCCTACAAGGAGAGGAAAAGTTTCGCTCCCATCTGTGCCTTGGTACTCCGCAATCTGACATCTAACGAATATAAAAGTACCGAAAGAATCTAGAATAACCAAAGCGGAACCATAAAAAGTAAAAGAACGCGATATGTACCGAAGAATGCAAAAGAACGTTATAGTACCCAGAAACTAAGAACCTGATCAGCACCAAAAAGCCTAAAAGAACATGATAAAAACCGCAGAATATAAGAGTACCTGAAAAGTACCCAAGAACCAAACCTACACAACCTATAAAAGGGCCAGCAATATCGCCAGCGTTCCGTCTCCATGTGAGAGCCGAATTCCGAACCGCGCGACTCCAAACCCATTGTTCAGCTTCGGCGTCAATTCCGTTCCAGCGATTTCCATCAAAGCTGCAGCGTCCGCTCCCCACACGCGCCGACGCTGCTTTCCACCCACCCGCAAACCTCTATTCCCACCAACCCAACTTTCTCACCCGACGAAAGCCGTTGCAACAGACAAGGCTCGTCTCTAGGCTCCACCCTGAACGCGGCACTCACCACAGCCCACCCAAAAACACTGCGCCGGCGAGCGCTCACACAGAAACGCGCAACCACGTTTCTTTCCCCACCCCCTTACCGCGTTTCCTTCTCGGGAAACAAAAGATCGATCGCCCGTAGCCCCAAGGAGAGAAGAAGAAGCCCGATGTCTCTCGGTGCCGTCGGAATCGCGCGCGGTCCACCATCTGGCTTCGGCTCGTGACGTCAGCGTTCCATTAGTGTCCCCCTCGCTCCTGGCACGCGGATATAAGCACACACAACGTACGCCTTCTCCTGGGAGTCCAAGTGTTGCACAAGCTCGTCCCTCTGTCGACCAGCGCCACCAGCTCTTCCAACAGTAGCGCCTCGCGGCTGCGCTGGGCGTCAGTCTTCTGCCAGTCTGCACAGCGCAGGGCGCGCGCGCCTCCATTAGCGAGCGCAACATCTCCCCCCCCTCCACTGATTCCACGGGGACGAAGAACGACGACCAACCAACCCCGGGTGGAGAAAGGGCCCTAAGCGGCTTAGCGCTGCAGCGCCAAAGGCACGCACGCACGCACGAACACGCCATACTCGCCTTGGAGCTGAAGAACGCCCCGGAGCTCTTCGTTGAGCAGCTCGAAGCGGCGCTCCAGGTCCTGCTCCTTCTCCCTGCAAAAGCGTACATGCACGCCACGTGACACACGCGCTCGGGTTACGTCGGCTCCCGGGAGGACGTGCACGTCCGAAAAACACGCGAGGTCCTCCCCCAGCGGAAGGCAGCTTATATCAGCACCGGACGACGCAGCGCGCACTGAAGGTCAACATTCGAGCTGACGCAGTTTACTTTTCACCGACGGCGCCCTCACACAACGCGAAACGCGGGGAAGGACTCATTAGGGAACACGAGACGTCAGCCGAGAGTGACCTCTTGTGACGGGGCTGCCGATTAGCTTATGACGACGACGACGACGTCGAGGGGTGCAACTTGGGCTCTCTAATTAAGAACCCGTTTTCCCGCGCTGCAGCGTCGACGAGCTGGGCCCGTCCGTGTTTAAAGGATAGGCTCGGTGAATATGCGCGGCATTATGTGCTCGAGAAGACGGCAAGAATGCTTGCAAGGCTTTGCGGATCAGAAAAATGAACCCTGCTCTCAGTGAATACTCCGGATTGAAACTGACAATTCCAAAAGAGGTGTATTGGCCGCTTTCGCGACGAAGCCATAGCTCGCAGTATAAACACTTCTTTTTAGGCAAATGTACTACCCTGTGGAGCAAAGTTATTCCTAGGAAGAGTGCACTTCATATCAGAGCAAGCTTACCTTATTGTGGAGTAAACGAACTCTTCTTAACAAAACAAATTTACTCCACGGTAGAAGAGTACACTTAATCCATAGCGGAGCCAGCTTACTGCTTGATTGAGTTTAACGACCCGACGCTACACAGGCGATGAGGTGCGCCACCTGGGCATCTTAGACGAGCGCCGAAATCTCGGACACAGCTAACTTTATTGTGGAGGGTAAACGAACTTTCTGCAGCGCAAATTTAGCCCCAGGTAGAGCATCTGTACTTCATTACGATGTAAGCTTACTTATTCGGAAGTAAACGAACCTTCTCACGGAGAAAATTTACCAACAGGTAGAGTGCGTTTACGCCATTACAATGTAAGGTTACTTTATGGTGGAGTAACCGAACTCTCTCACAGAGCAAATTTACTCCCAGGAAGAGTCCGCTTACTCCATTACAACGTAAGTTTACTCATTGCAGGGTACACGATCTCTTCCACGGAAAAAACCATGGTAGTGCACAGTCACCCTATGAAGAGGTACTGGATCTATGGTAAGTAAAAAGTGCCACATAAACACCCCCCCCCCCCCCTTTATTCAGCGTACCGTAGGGACAACAAAACAGGCTGAGATTTGCTGCCTACACCCTGTAGTTTATTCATGCTCCGTTAGCCAGGCAGCATCTTGGCTTACTCGCATGCCCACCGCGTTATTCCTTCGTGCCTGCGCCTACTTCCTTCCAAGAATGCTGCAATCTTGAAACCAAGTAAAACGGAAAAATAAGAAAAAAAAAGATCGGTTTGAAATGCAGTACGCGATCCAGGTGTAAACTGCACGCTCTGCTCTTTTTTTCGCGCGTAGTTAGGATGAACGAGGGAACATCGCGCTGAATACTGAAAACAAAAACAAAAATCGGCAAACATTTAAGATTAAATATACGCGCACGAATGCGAAACCAGTAAGGTTCCGGGCGGGTGAAATGTTTGCCAGTAATGTTTCTACAAGTATTACCTGCTCAGGGAGCTCTATATGGGATTGCGACTGCGGTGTCGCATTACTGAACACCGTGTATATCTTGGAGTAATTATAAATCATGCACCCCAACGTCGAACGACGACGATGGTTGAACGCGAAGCTGTCTCGTGATGAATTTCTTGGTTGTCGTCTGAGTTCGGACTTTGACGCGAAGACGGTTTAGACTTTGACTCGCTGCGGCTCCGACTGATTTTTGCGCATTCATTTCGCTCGATGAAAGCTCTGCGTTCAACCAGGTTCGTCGCTAGACAGACGGGCGCATAATTTTTCTGCTAATTTTTCCCGTCCATGCACTTCTCTCCTAACCAAAGCTGCCTCGGCCGTGACCGAATAGCGCAACCCGATAGACGTCGTCCTTACTTTTATTTATTTATTCATTTATTTATCAACACTGTTGAACAACATTATTAATTAAAATGCATTGTTATAGGGAATGGAATAAACTACCAAGTAATATTGTGAATTGAACATCTGATGCTCTGTTCCACACGTTTTTGTCGCACATGTAAATTTTTCATTGTGACACTGCTTGTACATTTGACGCGCTATTGTGCAGATTTGTACCACTTATTCTCATGTCAGTTTTTTTTTCTCTCTTTTTCTTTTTTCCCCATGTGATGAATCGTATTCATGTATTTGCATATACCCCCCCCCCCCCTGCTGTAATGCCTATTGGCGCTGCAGGTATATGAATAAATAGGGAAGTGTTATACATGAAATAAACACAAAGAATCACAAGCACGCAGATGGTAACAAGGAACGCAAGTTACACCGTGTAGCGTGTTGACGGCAGCATACACACATTACAGAATAAACAGCAGATGATAGCGGCACACTCAATAAAAAACTGAACTACATAATAAAGAATACGCCGACCACCAGAGAAAATAAAACAATGACGTTTCGGCACCCCGAACGGGAGCCTTGTTCACACTCCTTGTTCACAGTGTGAACAAGGCTCCCGTTCGCTGTGCCGAAACGTCATTGTTTTATTTTCTCGATTTCATCAATAAAAAACTATTCAAGACTGTTGCGCTATGATACAGCGCGAGAACCCGGGTTCGATTTCGAACACGGGAAGTTTTTTTTTTCTTCTTTCACTTAACCCACGACCATATTCATCGTCAGAGAAATTTGCCTTTACTGCAGTTGGTTCCGGACGCGACATACGCCATCCGTGAGACATAGAAAGCTTCACTTTAAAACAGCCGCGCCGGGCTACCACCGATCCGACATGAACGAAGAGGCAATAACATTCAGTTACATCTTTGCTTTTCCAGCTCGCATCCACGAACAGGCTCTAAAGCAGGTACGCCAAAATTTTCCGCCCGTTCCCTTCTTTCTGCACTTTTATTTTTGTTCACATCTACGCACCGATAAATAAGGAGTCGGTCTGGTGAACACCCCAACACGATTCCCCGACCTCTAGTCCCTGCAGAAGGTGTTTAACCCAAACGCAAAACTCAGTTGTTCGATCGGCCGAAAGAGCAGTCCACCCAGCAGACCGTCGCCGGAGCAATTAATACCGCAACTTGATAGATGCTAACGCGATACCTTGATTGATGGTCTCTCTCAAGTTATTCGTTACCGCCGCGTGAGTGATTGTTCTGCTGGACAGATTCAATCGCCCTACACAACTCGCGTGTGCAAGTAACAACACGCGACGTCTACGAGCCCAATCTCTCGACGAGATACAGGAAAGGAGGAGGGGGAGGGGGTTTGCACTGCTCCCCACGCCGCCGATACAGCCCCGATTTCAACCGAGCGCGTGTTCGGACACATGCACCGCCGTGCCATTTCGCTGCCCTGCCTCGATCAGACCGCGCAGGGCACGCGACGAAGTTACAACACGAGTGGGACCACGGCCACTCAATAACGTCTGTCCGACTGCCGCGACAGTCCGACCCGCGGCACACCACAGATTGCAGGCAACATGCCATCATCGAACGCTGCAGGGTTCGTATGATAGAGCGGGGAGGTCTATACGCGCGACGGGAGCCGTATAACTTCGAGAATTGCAAGCGTTTAATGAGACTCCATCAGGAGTTCAATCAGGAAGCGACGTTTACACCGACAAATTAGCGAATTTCTTGGCTTCACGGGCGCAGCTTTATACATATTTAATGAACGTAAAGTTACGTGACCTTTGCGATGCAAAAAGATGAAAAGTGTAGTGGAAAGGTGTGCTCCCTGTGGGGTACCAGTTTCTTTTTTTGGCTCAACAGCGCAATTTAGACGCGGACAAACGAAAAAGCGCGTACGTCGCCCTCTTCGCTTGTCCCCGTCTAAGTTAAGCCGCTGAACCAAAAACGAATACCTACCAACTCGCCCAACTACTGACCACCTTCTTCTACCCGTTCCGGACATTTTGAAAACAGCGATATTTAAATAAGCGAAATCCGAAATTAATCATACGGTGCCTCAGGGCAATGACTCCACCCGTAGCGGAGGAATGCGCGGGTTAAACTACGCCGTTAATTTACATTTTCGTCCACCTACAGTGCGTGGCGTAACCAATTCGACAAGAAAACGGCCGTCATACGGCGCGCAAGAGACAAATGGTGATACTTCATTTAAAGGGGCACTTTTCTCTCTGCGACGGAGGAGGGAACGTTTTATTCGTCACGGGTACAACTGCTAGTAAGTATAATGGCGCATCGCATGCGCCGTCAAAGGCAAGTCCCGGCAAATCCTGCTCCTTTCCCGCAGTAAGACCATGACTTTCGGAGGTGCCCCTTTTACAGGCGCCAGACTTCCTTATTTTTTTTCTCACACCTTTTACAGCAAGCATAGCGACACAAGCCCTACCGTGGGCCGTGCACTGCAAGTCAGACTAATGCTTTCTATATTCATAGTAAACCCGTGTTTCGAGGAGGTGCAGACTTTACAGGTGCCCACAGTTAAAAAACAAACAAACAAGCACACAACAAACACAAACATACTCGAGCTAGTTAGTGGTGGAGCACTTCGAGACAGCGTTGTTTGAAGCCTCACTATGCGATCGCCGGCGTTTCGAACAAACCAGCAAACAAACAAACAAACAAACAAACAAACAAAAAACCAGCAAAGCAAACACCCCTGTGCGCGGCGCTTGTGTGCAATCACCGCTAAGCAGCCCATACTGTTTTGTAATGCTTTTTATGTATTCACACTTGACGGTTTTGTTCAGCTGTACTTTTTTTTTCTCCCCCTCTTACAATTGTGTGTTGCATAACCACATACCCCCGCCCATGTAATGCTCTTGGACCCTTGGGGTACTGACAAATAAATACCGTATTTTCGCGCGTATAACCCGCATCTGCATATAATCCGCACCCCTCCCCTTTTCAGTGCGCCCGAAATGAAAAAAAAAATCCTCGCGCATTGCCCGCCCATTTGATACATACACGAAAGGCTTCACCAAGGCTACTGCTCAAGCAACACAGCACCTACAATGTAGGCAGAAAAAAAGCGTACATTTAGCAATGACAGAATACACTGACTGCAAGGCGAAAGTTCCAATTCACACAGTGTCACTCACTACTCTCGCTAGAGCTATCGCTCGAGCCGCAGCTTCCACTGTTGTACAGAAGGTCATCTTCACGGCACAACGCGCATTGCCGTGAAGCTGAATTAAGGGAAAAAACCCATGTATCATCCGAACCCCTACCTTGCCACTAAAATTTTCGCATTTTTGGTGCAGGTTATGCTCGCAAAAATACGGTATATACTGTAAAACATGGTCTAGATCGTGGACGTACTTTTGAGGACAGCATTCCGGTATCATATCTCCTGCTGCCTAGACTGATATCCCACCTTACAAAACAGATGGCGGGCTGTTCGTCACTGCCGCATGGTGGGAAATGACGTCGACCAGGACGTATCGTATTCAGGTAAGGGTTGGGTGAAGGTCGCCTGACAGGGGGTTAGCAAACCGAGGAACAACGGAGCGAGTGTCGACGCGTAGATAGCCGAGGGGGAGAGACAGGCGTAGGCTGATAAAAGAGAGCTTCAGCAGAGCGCAGGGGCGGAAGCGGGCTTGTCTTTGGGAGCAGCTTTGAAGCAGTAGAAGGGGACTTTTGGAGCAGCCCTGGAGTGCCAAAGGCGAATATTGGAGCTGTGCGAGTCAGTTTGGGGGACGATTTTTACATTCATACGTAATTTATCTGAAATTTTTGATTCCTGGTAAACACAAATGAACAAAAATTTAAATGGCTTTTACTTAACATTCGGTCGATACTAAGCCGCCCACTTTTTCAACCAGTTAGAAAAATATACGTTTCCATAATAAAAGCGTCGCAGCTGACAGAGCAATAACTAAGAGAAAAAAAAGATAGAGATAAGCGATGTTTCGAATAGGCTACGCCTAACTAGACTTCGGATAAGTGAAAAATAAATGTTCCCAGTATTGCTACGATGCGGACACCGTGAGAATATTACGACACCATGACAGCCATGAGAAACAATACCGAGAAAACCAGAGATGGGCGAAATGGCCTCAAAGCGCAAAGGCTCACGGGTACGTCGCCTGCTCTCCCCACTTCCGGTTCAAGATCTCTCCTGCCCTCTCGTACGCCGGCGGCTTTCAGGCGCGCGTGTGCGTGTTGTTCATTTGTCACAGGGTGCCAATTACCAGTCAGGTAAACTTCTAATAAATCAATAGTATTTATGGAATTCCCGATGCATTAGCGTTTTTTTCCCCTTACACCTGGTGGGAACAAACAAGCACAGACGCGCGTGAAAGCCGGCGGCGTACGGGAGCCCTGGAGAGCTCCCGAAACGGAAGCGGCGATACTTCGCGGGAGAAAACAATGCACCCATGAGCCTTTGCGCTTTTTACCGGTAACCTGCTTGCAGAGCTTACAGTGCTCAGAGTGCAACATATCCCAGTGGGACACACACCCTCGCTCCAGACATCTCAACTGCGCATGTCCGCGTCTTTTTCACGGCCGCTGCCAGGTGACGGCACCGGTATCTTCGGCCGTGCGTTCCGCGGTTCGCATTTCAATTGTACATGACTGCACAACCGATCCGCTGTTAAAAAAAATCCTAGCGCATTACCTGCTAGGTAATACATGCTTCTATCTACGTAAAAAAAAAAAAAAATACATGCCACGCAACAACCCCGTCTTTATACAGATAACTGTACCAAAGTTTATGAACTTTTTTTTTCGAGCCTACACAGCAGGCTTACCGGATGAATGCAACCCAGATCTAGGAAGCTGATTATTTGCAGATAGCCGCTAGCTTAACACAACGTCCCGTCTGGGTTGTGCAGAGCCGCGCACTTCATCCTATCCTGTTCGGCACGGCACGACGGGATCGAACCTTCGGAAAAGCAAGCACGCTAGCGATAAGATAAAGTGCTGAGGGTTCGAATGAACTGTAAAACCGTTTTATTCTTGACACTAAGTGGAAATACAGCAACGACGGCTGATGAAGACGTATGCCTCACCGCGCAGCACGTAGTGCGGCGAAGCTGCGTTTCAAGGCGAAGATAGCGTACTGCGCGCACGCCAAGATCGATCCCAAGTCCTAGGGTGAGACGCGCGTGCATCGAGGCCCCATACCAGTCCCGTGAAACCGCACCGCCACACGGAGACCAGCAAATTTGCGACGAGCGACTCCGAGCGCTAGTCCTTTAGGGAGTCCGCCGCTGCGCGCCACTTCGAAAACAGCAGCTCAACGAACGATTGCGCTGCTCCTTGTGCAATGCGACTGGCATGACACATCATCTTACCGTTGGCTCACATTTAGCAGCACCGCTTGGGTTTCGGCGCAATTCTGCCCAGGGATTTATTTTATACACACACCCCCAACACCCCCCTAACACCCCCCCCCCCCATAAAGCTTCCACAACCACAAGCAACCCTGCCCAGGGATTTATACAAACCAAACCCCCCCCCCCCCCCAACCGTCCCCAACACACCCCCAAGAGAGTTTCGACACCCCCCCCCCCCCCCCCCCCCCCAAATCGAAATTCTGGATAAACCCCTGATTCTGCCCTTTGGAGCAGGATGACGCAGGAAAAGCGGATTGGTGCGGCACTAGAGAGTTTTAGCACAGCGGCTAGCGGAGGCTCACGCGACGGCGGCGGGTTAACCGGGACACGACTGCGCATGCGCACGCGATGAGGGCGAGGAGGTTGCCTCTGGGCGGAGCGAATGCTCGGGCATGGCGAGGGCCGGCTATCAGAACTAATCCACCCTACCGGAACGAATCCGCAAGTGCCCAGTCGAGTCGCGCTACCCACCGCCGTAGCGTTAGCGGAC
Organism: Haemaphysalis longicornis; assembly: GCA_013339765.2. Taxonomy (NCBI): domain Eukaryota; kingdom Metazoa; phylum Arthropoda; class Arachnida; order Ixodida; family Ixodidae; genus Haemaphysalis; species Haemaphysalis longicornis. The sequence goes on from CM023455.1 coordinate 118,753,056, forward strand.
GCTACCCGCTATGCTGAAACTATGCTATACAACGCCGCCTGTATAACGTTTAGGCATGCCGCCTGTCGCGTCAGGGGCGCCTGAGGCATGTCCGCCGTCGCGCGCCCCACCAGGAATCAGCGAAGAAACTAAGCGTCCTAGGGGCCTAAAACATGCAGACGCAGGATCGCCAACATCCGTGGCCGCCACCTTGCGAAAGCTGCGAATAGGTTTCGTGAAGCAGCGCTGCCCAGCGGGCACTACACAGGCGTGGGAGGCAGCTCTGGCCAGCTCAGCCTTAGAGGACCAGGCAAGCTTGGTCTGAAGAGCAAGGCAGGGTGCTGCTGAATCTGGAGCCCTGGACATGGGGACCCACCCACAAGAATCCCTCTAATCCTTCTAACCTCTCACCCCCTATAATTTCTAAAATAGTGTTTCTACTACTACAACTATAAACAGGCCGGCAGCAGCGGAAAGGCTAGCTAGTGAAGAAGGGCAGCTAGGAGATAGCACCAGCAAAGTGGCTGCTTTGCTATGATCGGCTGACGCAACAGGCGATGTTATAAATAAAATGACGCACATCTTTAAATGCCTATTAAAGCTGAACCTATTAAATATAAAATGCATTTTGCATCAACTGTTCGAGAGACACTCAACTGTTTGAATTGGGTCATTGATGACTACACACCTTTCTTTTCCCCTGTTTTAAGCTTAACCGGTTCATACTTATCATTTTTTTTGTAATTCAGAATCAAGGCACCTTTATGTGTAGTCGCATAGCCAGTTTGAAGATAACCTTAAAATGTATTTTTTAAAGATACTGCATGATAAACAGTAATGATAACTTGGAAAACATACCTGTGAATAAACTGTCGTATGTCCTCGGCAAATAAGACCTACATTACGGAATACGAAATTCAGTAACTCTGTAAGGTCTTATAAGAGTTACAAGTTATAAGAACAGTTGAAGGGACACCGAAGTGAATTTGTCAAACTTCTGTCTGTGCTTGCATTGCATACATGGGCTCAAACAAACATACTTTTCACCGTTTATTCAGTTGCTAAAGCAGTATTTAATTTGTAAAGCCTGAAAGAAGAAAAAATACCATGCGGCCGCAACTACAGCAGTGATGCAGAATGACGCAAACGTGCCTTGCAATGTGATTGAAAGATGTTCGAGATTTTAAAGTTCATGTATACCACTTGCATGTGTGTCAATGGTATTTCTTTCTTTAGGGAAAACCTCAGTGTGTTGGCAACAAGCATATTTGTCGGAATGTATAGTTGTGGTTTATTTTTGGAGAGTTGTTCAAACCAGTTTCGATTTCGGTTAGTGCAACACTCTTATGGCTTCCGATGTTATCTGTATTGTTCATGCAGTTCCAAGTGAGGATATGTCGAGCGTATGCAGTGGCTGAGCGCCCTTGGCACTATAAGAGAGGCTCAACTGGGCATCGAAATGGGAGGTGTTTCCCCTTTGAAGTATGCCTGCCTCCGCTCTGTAGTGCACAGTGGGTAATAAAAGGTGCGTGTAATCAAAGCCAACACTTGGCCAATTAAAAAAAATAAAGAAACAAAAAACACAACTTTATCTAGGATTTGAACCCAAACAGTCAGATGCCACTCAAATTTTAAAGCCGCTCCACTCAATGTGAAAGCTGTCGGAAGTGCAGAGCAGTGACTTGTCATAATGGTCTGCGGCGCTGTTATCCGCTCACTGCTACCACCAATCACGCTCTTCACCGCCCTGTCTCACACCCCGGAGGTTTGGCCAATGCAATTCAAACTTCCTGCCATCGCTGTGCTCGCGCGCCCCCTGCCTGAAACTGCACCAGCGGGAGTTCCGTCCTTTTTGTGCTTGCTTTTCCTTCCGCACGTGCCGGCGTTGCACTGCCACTTTTTGTCAACAAGCGTTCCTAACTAAACGAATGCGGGCACTGCCGGTTAATTACGTATATTTTTCCTCTAATGTACCTGCAGTTTTTTTTTTTTTTTTTTTTCACTAAACAGGGGGAGATGTATGACAAGTGACAGCAGTTCACGAGTTTTGAACACTTATGACTATATAAACCGCTTGTTTTTTGAAGCCTCTGTGGGACGACGGTACGTTGTGGGGCTCTACTTGGGTCCGTTATGTCGCTGCAGCACCTGATTCCGGCAGTCGCTTGACATCGAGCGCTACAGATAGCTATGACGACAAGGCGAGCCCCCAAAAGTGCTCTGCACTTAATAGACACGCATAGTATAATGAGGCCTACCCCATCATGTTGTACATTGTTGCTTACTTATTGGACTGCAGCTCTCCCAAGCTGCTCATCTGAGCATTCCTTGAACAACTCTTGAGCAGTAAGCTTGTCCTAAGCCCACAGAAATATCTAATTACCAGCGACTGCGTTCCATCTGGCAGGAAAAGTGATTGCCAATGTGTGGTCGTATCGCAGGCCAGTGTTCTAGTTTACATTGCAAAAAGGTTCTTCCCATGCCTTCGTTTTATGCTTCACGCTTAAAGCTTTGGATCATTTTAATTCCTTGTTACCTCGATCAACTTTGCTGACTCTCCTCCTGCCTTTAAATTGATTTGGCCTTAGATTTTCTCCGTGGATGCACATTAGTTTGCGCCTGTTGCTTCCTCGATGTGGGGAGTGTGTTTCGGTATTAAGGAAGCTTTTCAAAGTGACTGAACACCATTTATTGAGATGGGGGGGACTACATGGGGAGGGGTGGCAATCAGTCAGTCATGATTGGGGCTCGTTGCGCATGATGCATGATATCATGGGAGAGGAGTGTAGACCCCATCTTACACTACCCTTGCCAGGCCATCTTAAATTGAAAAAACACTTACAGCATGTAGGAAATTAGGGTCTTCGTAAGGGGGTGTCAGGAGACGAGTTAAAGGGACCCTGCAACACTCTTTGAGCAGTGCAAGTAAACCTGCGCGACGTTTAGATTACACTGCCAGGAATACCTGAGCCAAATATTACACGTGCACGTGAAGCGGTGAGCGCGCAAATCGATGTGAAAGACGCGGAAAAACCAACCGCTCTCTATTCAGTTGTCCTCATTATGCAACCCCTGGCATGGCCTAAGGGACGTCACATAGGCCATGGCTGCCCGATCGGCTGTCACTGGTCAACTTCGCGGCTAGATTCTCCCATTTTCCGTCGTCGTCATCGCTGTGTACGAACCTCTTCTATGCCTGAACCTGTAGGCACAGTTTTGCCGTTTATTTTGTGTTTTGAGTGCGCGCGGAGTTTGAGTGATGAGCTCAATACTTCCCTTTCAACGGGACCACTCGACTACAACGTTTATTGCTTCAAAAACGCCCTACCAGCCCGAGCGCGCACTTGCGAGCAGGCACCCATGCCTGCTTTTTTTGTGGCACCAGACCGGAAATAGGCCCCTCCGCGTGCGGAGAAAAGGGAGAAAACTACCCGGCATGTGATGTATCGAAGGCCGCCGAAGAGGAATGCTGCGAGCGCCCCCCTCTCCGGGAGAGAGGAGCGCAGCTTTCGTCGCGTTGTCTGCGGTCGAGTTGAGAGGGAACGATTATGCGCGATTTCTCATCGCGCGTAGTTTCGTTAATTGTGAACGGATTTTCATAATTCTTGCAGGACGAGATTTCTGGGACAATAGACTTTATCCCAAAATACATTACTAGTAGTCGATGGCAAGTGTTGCAGGGTCCCTTTAAGCACAAGTTTCACGTGCTTAACATCTGATTGACCACTTCTTTTGTCGCAATGGTTTGCAATTGTTTACCGTGTTTAGAGTATAAATTTTTACCGGCTGATAACCAACGAGCAAATATGATCTGGCGCCAGCTGGTCTCAGCTCTAATTTACTCTTTGGAAGGGAACTACCACAGCCCAATCTGGAAGCTCCTTTATGATGTCAGTTTTAACAGCTCACCTAGCCTGCTGAGGTACTACACCGGACATGTTAGGGGGGGGGGGGTGTCAAGGTTTCGAGCACGCAATGAATCTGAAATTCTAATGCTAGTGATATACCATTTAGCAAAGAGGTGCACGCTATGAATGGAAGATTGATATTCGGTGCATGTGATGAGGGAGAGACGTCGAAAACATGACTTTTAACAAAATAAACTGAGAAAAAAATGCTTTGAACGAGAAGTGCAGTAGAATCTTTTATATACAATATATACAATATAAATATGAATGGTTTAGCAAGTAAATAGCTTGTCTTGAATTTCTTTGAGTCTTACATTTTTGTTGGCCAGCCCTCTCATTTCAGCATGCTGCTTTCGACACTGTTTGAGTCATTGCCTTGTGCTACCAAGCTGTGCTTTCAGCGCCTCCAACTAAAAAAAAACAAACACGCTGCTTCTTCCGTTTTGGCAAGCCTGATCTGCGCGTCTGCTTTTGCTGGCTGCTGACTCTAAAACAATCCTATAAGTTGTACGACTAAAGGAACAAAGTGACACCACAACCAAATCGGTGCAAGAGCTGATCGCCACATAGGTTCTCCTGCCGAGCTGGTGTTCACATTCTGGCCTTCTTCTACCTGTGCCTTCAGGTGACGATTCACGCCCCCTCTTCGCTGCTCTCCTTTGAATCACTGGCCGGGAATGCAGTTTTGGCTTTAATCAGGTACGGCGGGAGGCATCCAAAACCCCTCGGAGTGGCACCGGTCCTGAGTGTCGCTCTCTCTCGTCGTAGCGACAGGACGTCCCGGTTCACGACGTGCTTGCTCATCGGTTCTTGTTGGCAGCATCGAAACGCTTTTTGCAAACATGCATATTCTTACAGTCAAACTTTAAAACAAGCCCACTTCCAAAGGCAGTGTACCCTTTTCCACATCTCTCGAGGCTTGGCAATAGCTGGAAAACAGAAAAGCGACACCTTTTCATTTGTGTTTATGTATCTGGAGCAGGCGCCCGTCATATGTCTCAGGCAATGGTGATCCCAAGTTTCGTGTTGTCGGCCTTGTGCACAGTGCGCTGACACATGAAGTTTGCGTGACACTAACGATCTTTCGCCCACAACTTCCGAGGTGACTGGTGCCCTAGCACTTAGCACTAGTGCAGCACTTCTTTAGACAATGTGGAGAAGCGTGCACTATCTCGGACAGTGAGGTTGTTCAAGCAGACAATACGGGGCTATTTCTGTGAAATTAAGGCAGTTTCATCAATAAAGTGTTTCTATAAATGGTACGTGCTTTTATGACATCCAATACTTTAGCACGCTTATATCGAATTATCCTCTATATCGAACCGATAAACGTATTTTTGCAAGTTCGATATAACTGGGATTGACTGTACAGGGTGTTGCGACGATAATTGGAACACTTTAAAAAATTTTTCCGAGTGAACCGCCGCTCGGTTCGCGCTCAAACTTGCCACGAAGGTCGCAATTTGTGGTCTATTTTGTTTGATACTGGGAGCAACGACGGTACTTACCTGTTTATCCTGAAAATAAATAAAAACGATTTTCGCCTATGGGAAAATGGTGGCTGATTTGGACGTGTGAGCCAGTGCAAGTTGATATTAGAATGACAGAACCACTTGCAAAGTGAAACGCATATTTGGGATTCACGTACGGAGCCAAATGGTGCAGCAGACGATCAGAAAATGCACCTAGAAATGAGCTAACAGACGACCAGAAAACCCGGTTTTCGCGCTCGCACGTCCAAATCGCCGCCATTTTCCCATAGGCGAAAATCGTTTTTATTTATTTTCAGGATAAACAGGTAAGTACCGTCGTTGTTCCCGGTGTCAAACAAAATAGACCACAAAATGCGACCTTCGTGTGAAGTTTGGGCGCGAACAGAGCGGCGGTTCGCTTAGGAAAATTTTTTAAAGTGTTCCAATTACCGTCGCAATACACTGTATATGGAAAACTAACACGACTCAGGCGACTGCTACGAGTGGCTTTACGAGCAGCTGTGAGCAGTAGAGATGTTGTGCCACCCACTGAATGGCTCTTGTAACAGAGTGAAAGCTTTTGAGGTAGAAGGAATCGCAAAAAAATTGCATGCACCATTCTTTCAGAAGACACTCATGGGTCAGGTGAGCTGAAGCTGACCTATTCTAGCCACTTCCATTGCCAAAAGCAAGAACAAAGTCCATGGCTACGCTATTACTTGGCACGGTCGGTCGGTCGTGGTCGGTCGTCACAGCATGCGTATTGGCCAATCATCACACTTCGTAAGCGGTGTCTGACTTATCCCACCAATAAGAAGGGGCATGCCTATGGCAACAGTTTCAAAGTCTTCAAAGCAGCCATGGTGTCCCTAGCTAGTCCGGATGAAGTCGTGTTTAGGTCTACAATCACAGAGAATATTTGATGATCCCTTAGCGGCATGGACGACAACTTTCAGTGTGACTTTTGCCAACAGCTCCCTTTGCACATGGGAAATTTGTTTTTGCGCAAAGTTTCATTTTGGCAAGCTGTGACGGTCCGTAGCTGTGATGACCTGCATCCATTCATGACTGCTGCCAGCGTGATGTCACCGTTCGCCAAGCCGCCTGGGTGGAGTGACGTCACGCGTTCCTATTCGATTTTAATTTAATTTTACATCACCTTCTCTAATTTATGCAGAAGTATGCAGATGCAGATGTCCATTTGCAGATTATGCAGATGTCTATTTGCCGGGCACCCATTCGTGACAAGAGGTGTGCGAATACTCGAACCTTGGAATGCTTACTTCACAAATAGTATTTGGTATTTGACTTCAATTTGCAGGGCAGTTTCACTGCTCGAAGTATTCGAAGTTTTCGAATATTGAAATTTACGGATAGAGAAATAACTGCCGCACGACGTACAAACTTTCAAGCTTCACCATACGGCGTGCCCTTTCGGGTTCACTTTTTTCGCACGACACTGAAATCGTCGGGGCAGCTTAGAACTTTCTAAAGCGAAGGCGAGAAAGCCCAGCTGGACTTTCTGTTGATTCAGTGTTGAGCTCCCTCTAGAACTTTGTGGCCGCGCCTGTTACCACTTGACCACCTTTTGGACAACTTTCGCACAGCTTTCGGACAATTTTCAAACAGCTTTCGGACAACTTTCCGACAGTTTTCAGACAGCTTTCATGCAACTTTCAGACAGCTTTCGGACAGTTTTCGGACAGCTTTCAGACTTCTGGACAGCTTTCTGACAATTCCTGGACAATTTTCGGACAGCTTTTGGACAACTTCCGGACAGCTTTCGGACAACTTTCGGACAGCTTCTGGACAATTTTCGGACAGCTTTTAGACAACTTTTGGACAACTTAAGGACAGCACCCTTCAAAACTCGTCCTGCTAGCTCACCATCACCAGGAGCCCCCGTTTGCCATTGGTCAGCCGTCATCACTCAAGGCAGCTTGTACAGCTTGTGGGGCAGCAGCCTACCCTCTTTTGCTTCAGCAGCTTCCCTTTCCCAGGACGCACTTTCTGGCTTGCGCTGCTCGTACTCCTATTTTATTTCTTGTCCAATTTTTGTACCACTGATTTTCTGCACCTCCCAACGCACAATCTTGAAACATGAGATCTACAACTTGCCCTCTAAAAAAAAGCCTAAAAAGCCTTGCCCACAATAGGTGCATGATATCCCTGGTGTATATTAGCTGAAGTGGGCCACTACTTAAATTAACGAGCTCAAAAAAAGTTTCCTATATACACAGCGGAATAAATGAGGAATCGTTACTACTTGCTGGCTTGCAGGGACCAGTCGAATACACTCCTGTATTCACTGCATGTTGAGAAGGAACCCACGTTTCTTCATTGCACGGTACGTGCAATTTGTTTCACTGCTTTCTCATCTTGTCTCAATCCTCATATTTTGTACCATTATCTTACCAAGCAGTAGCACATGAACATTGAGATATGCCAAGTGCTGACCGCGTAGTTTTTGTTCCATTTTTCTATCGCTCTTGTGTTTTAGGAGCTCTATATACATTAAAGCAAAATTATTCAGAATCTAAATACTCGCAGTCCCAAATTTGATATTCACACATCTTTTCTTTCCGAGTTATTCAGTTGGTGAAGGGAATACAATCAAATTAAAATGTGTTTCCACATGATGCAGACCATTCATATTTCAGGTGAAGTACAACTGCATCAATCCCAAAAAGTGGTGTCAGTAATTCTGGATACTTAAAAAAAGTAGCCCGAGCGTATTGTTTTATTTATATCTTGCCGCATCAAGGTCAGGTGAAATGTAACAAGGTAGGCTTTTTAAGCAAAGCATCAAATAACTCTGTGTTTTGTTATTTTTCTGGAATGCTGTTGCAAGAAAGTGCCAGGGCAAAGTGGCTGGATCGTTCTATTCGAGTGGAAAGTTAGTACACTGGGCTGTTTTGTGGCAAAAAAGGAAAGAAAAAAAAACCAAGAGAGAGCCAATTACAAGCATCGCTAGTAACCGCACAGTAATCACGATAAACCCCGCATGGCCTGAACTGTCCTGGTTTCTGGGGGTGTATGAAGGTTCAAGAAGACTGACGGCAAGGACAAACCACACTACTTAATCACCAAGCTTAACACGAATTTATCAAGACATCAGCGAGTACTCCTCAGGTAACACACGGTCAAGCACCCATTGTCGGTGAAAGCTTTGTTCCTTTTTGGACCGCAACATCAAAAGATTTCCCATATGCTTTGTCAGAACAAATGATCACTGGTACTCGGTGACCATATTCAGGAACTATTGAGAAGTCCGTCTAACAGCTTGTTCTATAGTTCCTCAATAAAAAAATTTACAACCCCCTTCCTAAAGAAAGTTGACAAAAGCGCGAAAGCTAAAAGTGCGTCCAATCGATCGCCAAACATTCAAAGACCCTAATCGCAAACGAAGAATGAACCCATGCGACGACTTTTCGTGCACTAAGCAAATGCATCTACGAATGATCTAAACGTATACCGATACGTGGTTTATGAAATAAAGGTATGAGATTGTATACCGATACGTGTATACCGATACGTGTATACTAAATGTATACCGATACGTGGTTTATGAGATAAAGGATAAAGACACCTTCTTCATGATCGATGCGTGTATAGTCTTCTTATCTAGAACAGTTTCTTTTCCGCGATTTTCGAGTAACCGTTTTGACACACTGAGGGCCCGGTTTCACGCATGTGCCGTGTGTTCAGAGATTTCATCAGAGCTTTTTGGTTGACCAATCGGTCTATGGGGAAATTCATTAGATCTCTGACAGGACGCCATCGGCCCCACTATGAAAGCTTTTGCTTTAAAACCTCAGTAGTTGTATTTAGTGCTGTAAATACTTAGCATATCCTCTTTTGTCCATGTGTCGCATTTCCAAATATAGCCAGACATGCCCATTTAGAAGCAGGTATTACTGGTCTGCCTTGCATAGTTAATGTCAGCTGCCTTGCATTCTGCCTAGTTTCGTTCATAAAAAGATTATTTTTCATTGAGTTTAGGGATTTCCGGCATTCTCTGGGCTGCGACTGGCAAAAACTGGGCAATACCGTATTTTCGCACTTTTAACCCACACCTGCATATAATCCACACCCACCCCTTTCAGACCGCTGTAAAAGAAGAAAGAAATCCTCGCGTATTGCCCGCACATTTGATACAGGAAAGGCTGTACCAAAGCTACTGCTCAAGCAACACATCACATACTATGTGGACAGAAAAAGGGTATATTTAGCAAGTAGAATTCAGTTGTTAAGCGTGCTCGTCTTTGTTTTTCTTTCTTGTCCTTGTATGTTTTGCGCAATCACTGCCACGGAAGGGTTAGTCGGTATTACTGCGTAGGAGCTTCACGGCGCAATGCACGTTGCCATGAAGCTGCACTAAAGGAAAAACCCCCGCGTATTATCCGCACCCCTATTTTGCCCCTGAAATTTTCGCATTCTTGGTGCGGGTTATATGCGCGAAAATACGATATCAACACCTTTCCGCTATTGGTAGAGGATTTGTTCTTTTGTGAATTAACTCCAATTTGCAAAATATACTGGAATGACACCTTGCTTTTAAAGAGTTGCCATGGCTGCAGGCTCCATCTCAGGCTACTTGTTTACGTTCCCGCCCACATTGTTCGTTTTTTGTATTTTGTCACCTTAACAGGTAAATAAACCCAAAAAAGCCTAGAATCCAGCCCAAAAAATCGTACGTGGCAGTTGGGCACCTAAATCACCGTTTCACCCAGTTTCAAGGACTACAGCAAAGCCTTAAAAGAGCCATAGGTCGAGTAGTTCTTTCAACACCAGCCTACAAACAGGTTTGAAATATCAGACGTGCAAAACGCGAGTGTCAAAATGCCCCAACTCATAAGGGAAGACAGCATTTTATCTCGGTTTTCACATGAAACAAAGATGAGCACGCAGACACAAATTTCGGGAACAGGCCCAGCACTGCATGCAGCATTAAATGCAAAACAAGCTTGTCTTTTGATGTCACAATGCATGACCATCACTTCTCACGTAGTTATGTCACCGAGTTTAGACTTCTGTGCTGCTGAATTTAGTGTTGCTTTGGTGTATGCTGTTCTGAAGCGCACAAAAACAAAATTTTCCCTTATAAGTTCACTTCACTGCAACACAATGTGGGAAAGCCACTTTACAGAGAGAACACTTTACACCGAGCACCCTTGAAGACGGCTTCACTACTTCACAAGAATGCAATGCAGCGAAGACATTTCTACGATGAAAATGTAGGCAGTCTTGTATGTGAAAATATGAATATCCTAGGACCTTTTTTTTTATTTTTATTTGGAGGTTTGTTTGCAGCCGATGGGAATTTCCCCACACCTTCACTTTGCAATCATGCCGATCAACAGATGGCATGTTTTTCCCAAACTGAGGCAACTAGTAGCGAGTGTTGCTCACGCTTTAAAAAGACACTAATCAAAACAGGGAGTAGAATCGAGCACTGCGAGTGAAAGCTTCAACTTAGAACCCACATGTACTCATGCATTTTCGGAACCTCAACGCAGTCTGGTGTGTTTATTACGTGCTTCTCTCAGAAATGATCAACGTAAACGAGTCCTGTGCTTCAATCATGATGGCAGATTTCGCAAGCAGCGGGTCATGACCCACAGAAACGCCAAACCGTGAGAAAGTGTGTGTGAGGACCTTCTCAGCCCCCATGCTTTGTTTGCCCACATGGCCAGCCAACCCAGCTTAGTGGGGCAGTGGTGTGGCCAAAGGGTGTACTAGATCTTTCACAAGCCACAACATCCCCCCTGTACCATGTGGCTTGAGAATGAGAACGCCAAAGAGCGGTAGGCCTTCCGCCGTGCCCTCTCGTGAAAAAACTTCTCTCTCCGCCGATCAAACACAGTTCAGACGCCCGAGCCATTTGTGCAGGGACTTTTTTTTTTGGAGACTTAGCTTGGACTTAGCTCTGTTGGCGGGGGCATTTTGCCCCCACCTAGCTACAATTGCAGATTACCGGGCTTTAGCATGATGTGCATGCCTGATGGGCATGATGTGCATCCTGATGATGTATGGGACTGAACACGAGTGGCGATCGATTTGCGATGTTCATCTCCATTGTGAGCGACAGTTGCGCTCGTGTATCGTAAATTGCCTGTAGCTTTCTGGAAATAAAGCCACTTCTCGAAGTTTAAATTGGTATAAATGGGAATCATTGAGCTCGCATGCCGAATTGTTTCGGTGTACGCACTTGTGTCGCGCGGTGGTGTAGCCCCGAGCTAGCACATCAGGATGGCTAGGTTCCACTGTCCCCAGTCAAAAATGACAACAGGAAAAATTCCTGTAGTTTGTCGTTTGTCGTATTTTTGCGTGTCGTACAGTTGGTCATCTTGTCGCATTCTTGTCATGTCGTGGTTCTGATGTTTCGTCGTTGTCAAAGCAATGGAGTATTTCTACCATGTGCAAGTCTTTGGAGGCCGTTGCAGCTCGGCAGTTTCTGCTCTAGCGTAGCTAGATGGTGCGGTCATCTTCCCCAAGATCCCATCAGCTAGCTAACACTTGGTGTGTGTCAATGGGAAAACGTAGGCTTGCCAGTACAGCAGTGCGACAACTTTGGACTGACTTCACTGCTTTCCCCAATGCTCTGAGGCGGCATGCTGGGACGGGGCGGGCGTACTCACAGTAGGTTAAGTTGCATCTGCCGTCGTATTAGTGCATTCTTCTCGTTGACCAGGGCAAACCAGCGCTGCATGCACCGGTCCTCTTCCGCCTCGTTCCCTGTGCACAAAAAGAGAGACGAGCGACTTCTCTTAAACGTATACAAAAGGTCAGCATTACTTCATCTTTCAGAAAAACTGGCAGAAGATAGAATGTTGTCAAGCACGCAGCGTCTTGGGCTATTGCAGCGACTTTTGTTGCACTAGCCACAGTTATTTATCTATTAATTTATCTTCCTTAAAGACGAGGAGAAATGTTAAACTCCAACCTTACTTCTCAGGCACTAGCACAACCAATAAAAATAGTACACTGGACAAGTATCAGAAAACTATTGTCAAATCAAATACCCCCGCCAGACTGGGTTCAAAAGGCCTCCTGACTTTGCTGATTCCGTCTTCTGCTTAATTCAAGCCCACTTTTGTGCTTCTGTCAGCACCAAACAGAACAAAAGGTCACCCATATGGGCGGCTTATAGCCACTAGCACCACTAAACATGGGTGGACAATTTTCGTTGATGCCCTGCCTCAAAGGCTTGGAATGAGGTCGAAAGGGGCACTGAACAAAGATGCAAACATAGTCTAAAAACTTTCAACACACTGTTGAAGTTGAGAGGTTGCGTTTCTCATTTTATTTCTTTTTCTCTCAACCGATTCACATGTACTGCTATCACGAAAGGTTATTTCGGAAGTGTCACTGCCCACGCACCACTCTCCTCGCCCATTTCACAACACTGGCTGCGAGAACAAACTGGCAAACCTGTGAGGGCACCGTCGAACAAACTACAAGCACATTTGTGCGAGATAAACTGCGTGTCCCAGCAAACACACAGACAGCATCAGCCGGAAAGCATCTCAACACAAGACCCAGGTGGCATCAAAATGAACTAAGAACAAACTTGATGCCACAGCGTGGTAATTTGCGAGGCAGTTTCGACGGGTATTCACTACTTTCTACTATTCCAATTTCTATTCCAGCTTTATTCTAATTTATGTTGAGGTATCCTCCATTATATTTCTCAAGTATGTTGAACCAATCTGCCCACAATATGCACTTTTGCTAGTAGTATTCTAAGGCGAAAAAACAGTGCTAAACAAGGACCAAGGATTCTTTTCTTGGTCCTTGTTTAGCACCATTTTTTCGCCTTAGAATGTAGAACCAACTAGGCCAAGTTTATTCCTCAGCTAGTAGTATTATTCTGTGATACCCCTGTGTTGTGATGGGTGCCCAGTATTTCCTATTCCGATTTCTATTCTGATATTTCCAATCATCTTTTTAAACCACGTCAAACTAACTCGCCCAGCTTAAGCTGCTTGCTACTATTACTCCGGGCCCTTAGGAATCAACTAAGGCCAAATTACAAGAGCCACACCACAACAATGCAGCTCCAGAAGCAAGAGCCCGACACCAATTTTCTATGGTGTCCCTTTTAAGGGGGGACATGGCTCTTAAAAGAATTTCTTTTAATATTAAATTAAACTCTGTGAAACATGTCAGTCTTGCTGCTTTTTTCCCACTGATTGCAAATATGCCAGTATTTTTGGAGCCACTCAATTAGTTCCCAAGATAATAAGAGATAATTACTCATTTTTGGAGGAACAATAAGGCAAAACAGTGTTAGTCATAGCACTGTAATCTTTATATTTTCAAATACTATGAGCCCTGGTGAACGCAATAAGAGAATCAGTTTTTTGATGCACCTCCTGGAACTAATTTTACAGCTCATTAAACTTTGGTGGCACCAGTGGCAAGGAACCATTTCGAGTGCCCATTTCAAACACCACAGTTTAATGAGCTGTAAAATTAGTTCCAAGTGGCGCATCAAAAAACAGCTTCTCTTATTGCAGTCACTAGGGTTCAAAGTATTGAAAAATATAATCATTATAGTTTTATGATTAATGCTGCTTTGTCTATTGTTCCTCCAAAAGTGGCCAGTTATCTCTAAATATCCTGAGAACTAACTGACTGACTCAAAAAGCAATGGCATATTTGAAATCAGTGGGGAAAAAAGCAGCAAGTTTGGGAAGTTTCACAGAGTTTACTTGAAAATTGAAAGGAGCTGTTTAAAGAGCAGTGTCCCCCCTTAACCACCCCGCAGTCAGCGGGGCAAGGCGACAGGGCTCACCGCTCTTCATGACTTGTCGCAGGTACGGCTCGAAGCGCTCCGCCTGGGCGTCCACCCTCTGCCGTTCCCGCTCCAGCGCCTCCAGCTCCAGCTCCACGTACGTGTGCCGCCGCCTGGCGCTGGGAAGCTGCGTCGGAGGAACACACCGGGAAAAGATGTCTTGCACCACGTGCTGCGTTGGGGCGAGAGCAGCAAACACAGGGCACCCAAGTATGCTTACCTGCTCTGAAGCGACACTTATCAAAGACTCTTTTACAGCTACACCTCTTTCGTTTCTTCGTTTTTTGGCCTGGATAACTTTGACAGGCACACTGTATTTTACTCTTTGTGCAATAAAAAGTGCCGCTTTTTTGCACAATGCAGCGCATAAGGCTTTCACTTTGAAACACTTTCGTCAAGACTCATTAGAACCCAGCCAAGTGACTGCAATGAAATGACAGAGCTTTTCGAAACTTTATCCACAGGGAGAACTTGTCCTGGAAGTCAGAAGTCAGGAGGAAGCTGACAAGTGTTGAGATTATCGGGCTCCACTGATGGACAGAATGGAAGACTACGTAGATATAACTGCATTTGTTCGAGAAACTTGAACAGACGTACAGCAGGGTGACCTGAGATTGATGAGCATTCAGAACAGTGTTTCCTCACTGGGACTCAAATTCCAACACCCTAATTTATGCTATTTGGGTGTTACGGGAAGTATACTCAGGTGAAGAAGAGATTGGCCCTCGGATATCTGCATGGCACTCCATCACGCACCGGAATCAAGCTGAATCAAGAAATGCACAATGGGTGATTGTTTTGTGTGCATACTCAAAGTTTGTGGCTGAAAAAAAAAAAAAAAAATTAAAATTATTTCTGAACTCTGAGTATAAACTGTTGAAGTGGAATAGCTAGAACCATGAAACAATCACCCTGCAAAACTTCTTTTATTTAGATTGCAGCTGCATAAAAATGAGAAGCCCTCCCCTGAACAGCTTTTTTGTCTCGTTTCGAGAACTTGAGAAAAAAAAATTGCGTGCAATTAAAGCAAATTCTTGAGCATATAAAAATTGAGCTCAACTTTGATCTCGGGATGCGGAGTTACACGCATCTGCCAATTTTTACGATAGCAGTTCAAATGGTAACACCCCCTCTATACATACTTCTTGCCAGTAACTTTTCAGCCCAGTAATAGTTATAATAATTATCACTTACCTCGCCACCTTCTCTCCCCTGGTCTTCCGACCGGTCAGAGTCCTCGGACCCTGCAAGCGGTGAATCGTTTGTGGTATACTCTGTTATCACTGGCTGGTATAACAGGCTGGTATTACCAAAAATTAAGCTCAGAACAGGCTTCATCAATAGGCATGCTTTGAAATGTCACCGTGACAACTGCAAATGACATCCGACCTGGGGAATAGACATTGTTTTTCATTCGCTTACACACGTCCAGTTTCAATGTCTCTAGTTTCAATTCCTGCCACACAATTGATGCTTTCTTTGATCCAGTTTTACTAACAGATTTGTGATCCTTCAACACGCAGATTCCATTATTTTCGGCCATTAGTTTCGACCCCCCGTACAAGACCTCTTGTAAGATTATTTTGGTAAGAAAGAATTCCGTGTGTGAGGCATTGTAGAAGAATAAATAATTTAGTCACAAACGTGAAGTCAACTCTTTTTCATTACAGAACATCACCAGCGTTACTGATCATTATGTACTACTAGTTACATTTCTTACTCAAAAAACCACAGCAAGCACACTATCGATCATTATGTACTACTAGGTACAATTCTCACTCAAAAACTACAGTGACCGCACTTTTGACTACTTTTGCATGTCGGCACCTCATGCTTTAGGGGCTAAATTCTTGAAGGTAACCGAGTGTTGGGAAAATCAAGTTATTTTCCCCATTCCAGCTTACTGAAACCACACCACAAAACAGTCATTTTAGGGAAGCAATTATATGACACCATAAACTTACACCTTTATCAAAAGCATTATATGGAAGCAAAAACAAACAAACAAGGAACTAAGTTCAGAATAATAATAAATAAAAGAGTTACTTGTCCCTTTTAGGCATGTTAGTATAGGCCCATAATGCAGATAGCGGCAGCATGACAGGCAGATAGAATGATAGACAAGACCAAAGAACTAGCAGCTCTTCAAAAATAACAACATTCATCATAATAGCAACAAGAAAACATCCTAATACCGTATTTTCGCGCGTATAACCCACACCAAAGGTGCGAAAATTTCAGTTGTGAAGTAGAGCTGCAGATTACATGCGAGGTATTTCCTTTGGTGCAGCTTCACCACAATGCGTGTTGGGCTGTGATGCCCCTACAGCAGTGATAGCAGCTAAGCCACTCTTATCCCACTGACAGTGCTTATTTTGCACACACAGCTCAACAATATACCAACCTGAAAGAATGTATGTGGCAAGTCATCTAGTTGCGCAGTCAACCAGGTAAGTTCTTTTGCATAAACAAATGTGTAATGTTGCTTGAGTAGTCGATTTGGGCCATCCTCTTATGTAGAAAATATGCGGGCAATACGCCGGGATATATATTTTTTTATTCATCGTTGGAAAGTGGGAGTGCAGGTTATATGCGCGACAATACGGTATGCTGCTCTCTTACCACAATCCTGCTCCAGCGCAATGATTGAGAAAAATTCAATTATACTAACACCAAAGTGCTTGGTGACCTCCAAGGCTATTAATAACTGCCCCATTGCATCCTGAGATTAAGAAGCCAAATACATGGCTCAACACACACATCACAACCCTTTGTGGTTCGTTGTCGGGCCCTACCCGAAAATGCCACACGGCCGTAGTAGCCGTAGCGGTCTAAATTTTGCAATTTCTCTCACTGCGATGTGCCCGCATTCTTTGTATACGTGATGCGCCATCTTTTGAGGGATAAGTGAACTGTGCTTGTTGAAGGTTTTTTTTTTTTTTTTTTTTTTTTTTTTTTTGCACTAGGGTGCAGCCACAATGTTCAGCTACAGGCCCTCTGGATTCCAGAGCGTTTTCACGTGCGCACTGTTCGCTGAGAAGCATGGCCACTTTCTCATCGCTTGCACTCTACGGTGTTTCACTTAGCGAAAGCGATGACGACTTCAATGAGGAAGAGAATCGCCTGCCTCCACCAGTTAGTGATGACTGTGATTCAACAGAAGCGAGTGGCAAAGACTGCGACGGCCGTGGAGACGGCACCGTGCGGATCCTTACTCTATGAGCTACGCATTTTGTCGAAAGCACACGTTGCTCAAATTTCAGTAAAGGAGTTGCAAACAGAATGCAAGAGACAAAATAAATATCCTGTGAGTTTTTCTTGCCCAGTTTGCGTTTTTTTTCGCTGCACCAGAAACTGGCAAAATACTAGTTGCGGAAGAACGGCCAGAAAGTAGGCAAAAATTCTGGACTGCAAAGGGGATACCAACGGTACAAGAGTACTGTTGGTACACCCTTTGGTACACAAGGTCTGCCAATGGTACAAGAGTAGCATAATGCTCCATGTCTATCGGTTAGAACTCTAGCACAACAGAACTGTTACACAAGAAGCAACATAGCAAGGCAAAGTGAATTGTCAGACGTGTCAGGATTACACATGTGGCCAAGTAGTTTAAAACAGCACTGTAATGGGTGCAGCTGAACATGGAGGATACAAGTGCAAAAGAAGGCCTATATCGACTGACTACGCAGTTTGCTCAAAAAGAAAGTTTCCAACAAATTTCAGCATATTTATAATTTTTTTTTCCTTGACAGCGCAGTCTCACTACTGATAACATTTGCCTGCAATTTCTTGCAATTACTGCGAAAACATGGCCGTAAAAATATTGTAGTAGTGCTGTAAAACTGTCGCTGACAGGCAGTTTTCGTCTCTTAGTTGGCACCATCGCCCCAGCCCTGTCTTCAACTCAAAGTCCTAAGCACTGTGACAGACAACACGGCTCTCTAACCGTGCCAGTGGTGAAACTTCGCTTACAAAATGGACAGCTTCGAACTTTGGTTCATTCGTTTCACGACACCTATTCAACCACCTTTCTCTCAATAGTAAGGTCAGCGAAAACGGCAACCAATCATAATTTTGCAACCCTGAGCTTTCTCACCACCCCTTCCCCAAAAGTTCGAGGACACCTAAGTACTTCTTTTGTGTTGTGAATGAAAAAGCATTAATGACCAACTGAATGCCCGAGGCACTTTGATTCCGCCTGTGACCTCAAAGAGCTTTGTCTTCTTGCAGCCTGACTAGATTTGCTTCGCACTCTACTACTGCCTTACGCTTTCGAATGGCTCTGATCTGTCTTCTACGTGTTGTGCTGCTACCATTACTGTCGCCATGTGTTGGGAGAGTTGACGATAGTGGTGGGTTTCGCTACCTGTGTTTGCTCACTTGGCGAGATTCTTGCGTTTCCTTACTTCATCTGTAGCCTGCTGGCTTGGACAGCCACCTTTCAGTACTGCAGAGTTTAACTCTTTCTTTAAGGCGCCATAGGCCATCGGACACGAAGTTCCGATTACTTCAAGCATCCCGCGAAAGCTAAAAATGGCACCTTGAGGAAAACTAACGCCATCTGGCGTATTTCTTAACAACTTCTTTTTCGATTTTATTACGTTTTGTTGACATTTCGCATCCAGACATGGCGCTGAGAGTGAAACTTGAACCTGCAATAGCAGTGAGTTCTGTGAAAATGGCGTCCGCTTCCCGCCACACTCCGCAAATGCAGACAGCTGCGGCGAGGACTTCGGCAGCTGCAGCTGCTGATTTTTGTTAACCCAGCGGCAGCGATGACTCCAGCAACGACGTGGATTCATTAGATTTTAGTTCTGATGAAGACGCTCCCATTTATATCCCTCAGGCCTTCACAGGTGCTGCCAGGTAGGTTCGTTTTTGACTTCGCGCTGTATTTATAAACAAAATGTGCTACCTATCTGATGACTGTGGTTTTACTTTGATGTGCAGGGTCCAGACAACGTATGGTGGGGATATTTTGCCAAATGCACAGCGCCATATTGTGTTATCACCTTCAAGATAGCCTGGCACTCGTGGCAGATTAGCTCTGTGGAGTGATGCGCAACGCTTCTCAAGAGTGCTGGATTTTTTTTTCTTGTTCTTTACCACTGAAGTGATAAGGATTTTGTGTGAGAACCAAAAAGTATGTGTGGATGCATATTTTAGAGAGACTGACTTAACGTCAAGTGGCTTCACAGAGTGGCACAGCCGTCAGTTCCGCTAGGTTGACGGGCCCGCAAAGATCCAAAACTTGGTGTACAGCGTTGATTTATATATTGAATCATAGCCAAGGAACACAGGAACAATTCACATATCTTAGAATTCCTAAAACAATTTTTAGGCTCAGCACAATTTTCTACATATTTTTTTTGTGCACTTTTTTTTTCCTGATTATTTGACCAACAAACTGCCAATAATTGTACCTTTCACAAAACCGCTGTTATACGTTTGGAGGAGCAATTTATAAGCTCCAATTTCATGCATAGCAAGGCTAAATGTGTCCACTAGCTCAAGACAAAAAAATAGTTTTGTGGAAGCACGCAAAATCAGTCGTTTTTCCGCCATAATGAAAGAGTTACGCACGTCCTATAGAATGCCCCTAGCTATGGAACACTTCAAAGAGATGTGGTCCCGAACTGTTTTGCTGTTACGGACGCCGACCAACACCAACGCCGACTTTTGGTTTGCATTAAGAAGGGTAATGCAGTCAGTGCAACGAAAGAGGTGCAAAGAGGCAGTGGTGCTTCGGTGCACGCAAGTGCAGGAGTGCGAAAGAAAAAAAACGATGAGACATGCAAGTGGCGACACAACAGGGTGATCACCGCACTACTCACCCAGCCGCCTCTTCTGGAACTGGTGAAACCTGGGAGCACGCAAGGAGCTGCCTGGGAGACGACGCGGTCACCACCACCGCTCAGTCACCAACATCGCTCAGGCTACCATGCTTCGCCGACCCCCCCTACAGATTTCTCGCAAATGCATGCGGTTGAGCAAGCATGCAGCGTATTGTGCAGGGTTATCAGTGCAAGGGTAAGGTGGCGAAAAAGAGATGGCTTCTTACTCTAAGAAACTGCATGCAGAAATAGGCTGGTTTGCAAAAAGAACAAAAACTGCATTTCAGAAGTACGGCAGAGTCCTGACGAAACTTGGCACAGTCACAGAATCACCTTGGGAGTCAAAACGCAGCATAATCTGTTTCAAAATGTACACCAGAACTTGAGTCTGAGCTGTTTTCCCAAAACAATACCAGTACTTCTGTTCAAGACTTCCCCAATGTTATCAACCTTTGTAGTGTGAGAATGCGTCTGCGTAACGCCCCAAATTCAACCAGTTTTTCGAAATCGTATCATCTTGAAACTCATATCGCCTGTGACTGTGTCATCAAGATTCTACTATATTTCAGTTTGTAGTAGCTAGTAGCAAAACAAAAAGTTTCATGCAGTTAGCCACAGACCAAAGATGCACATCACTAAAGAATACTTGAATTACAGGTGTTTCAGGTAAACAAACGAACGACTCAGCAGGAGGTAACATCAGTTATTTTCCTTACCATTTCCTTTCATTTTTTCTGCAAGAGTCGTCCACAAGGGATGCTTCCCCATTGACGTCAGTGTTACTTTTACATAACCAAAGCATTACTGGGCACCCTTTTCCCCCTCTCACAACATTCCCGCAAAATCGCCGATTTTTGCAGTACGCTTCTTGATACGTGCTTGCACTTGTCATTTGTGGCTGCCTTGCACTTGCTTGGCTGTTTAACTAGGCAGCGAAAGAGCCATTTATTTATGCTAATTTTTAAGCTGGTACACCAGGTTTGACTGCAGGCGTTTCCCATGGACTTGCCATCCTGGTTGGAAACCTTTTCTTTTTTTGATTGGCTTTAATGCACTTTAACCTGCTTCTTTCCAGTACCTAGCATGTCTTATGTAACACTCGGAAGCACGTGACAAACCTCACAGAATCGGAGAAAGGTTTTAGCCAAGTTGATGAATGAGGAGGAGGAGGAGGAGGAGGACACAAAACCCACCTCTTTATGCCGAGAGTAGCAAACAAATTTTTACATAGGCTACATTCATCCCAAATTGCCGAATTATGATGGTCAATTGCTTCTGCATGGCCTCAACACAATGATGAATGCCACATCTCTCAATAAAGTGCCTTAATTTTGATTTCAACCCTTCATCTTCATCATTGTAATTTTTGTTCTCTCCACAAACCGCATTTCAATGGGTCTTCTATATATCAGTAAATGGAACTACATCGAGACATCATTCTTGTCAGTATGCTTTCTTCCAAAGTTGTTTGAACCTGTAGTCCTCACCTGAAAAATTTATACAACAGGTCGGTCAATAAGGAAGGCGTTAATCTTTCAGCTAAAACATTCGTGCAGCATGTCCTTCCGTTCACAAATTGAATTGATTTGCAGCGAATCGCACAAAGCATTGTTCGAATATTTAACAAGCAGCTGCTGACCACTCTCAACTAGCACACGAAACTGCTCAACCGGGATTCGAACTGCTGGTACGCAACCTGTACCCATCTGACTAGCGACGCAGGTCACCACGAAATGCATTCTGCATCCTTTCTCTGCACTGAGAGTGACCATAGTGTGACCTGAGGTGACACCAGGGTGGGCGGGAACGATTCGAACATTAAAACCTCCAAGTAACGAACCTTTACCCATCTAAAAATGCAGATCATCACAGAACGCCTTCTTTTCTCTGCACTTAGAGTGAGCCTCACTGCGACCTGGGGCAACACCAGGGTTGACCGAGAACAGGCACGCACCCTCGGACAGCCTCACGCTCCACGAAGACGGCTGCCGGCCCTTGGGCTCCTCCGGAGTTCCGGCCTCGTCGCCCTCCTTGTGTCCATTGGATGCCGGCTGCGGCGCTCCAACGGACCTCTCGGCGTCGGCGTCGTTGACGTTGTTGTTGTTGTTGTTGTGGTGACCCTGACGGGCCTGCGCAATGATGCGCCGCGCCCGTTCTCGGAGCTGCTCCTGATGCCGCCGCTCTTCCAGCGATCCCGGACTGAGTTCCCGGTTGGCCGGCTGCCGGGCTTCCTCCAAAAGCCGGCGCGCTCGCTCCTGAAGTTCGACCAGTCGACTCGACGGCCTCTATGTGATGAAAGAGGGTTGAGTAAGGAAATCTAGCTCACTAGTGCTTGCGTCAAGCAAAGTGTGGTATTGGGCTAGTTGGTCATTCATCTTAACAATACCGCGCAACAGAAACAAAGACTTAAGCATCATTGTGACCAGTTGACAAGGGAAATTGTGGAGGCTGCGCAAATCAGTAGGCTAGGCAAAGATTGTGTCAGCGCTCCTTCCATAGCCCTGTCCACAAATGAACTTGAATTTCTACACGTCCGAAACGGAGCAACCTAACTTGCCGTATCAATGTACACACACGTGCTGAGTGCGTGTGGTCTGTTAATCATATATGCATCTGTTTTGAATGTAATGTTTCCGGCACATTTGATATAGATTACCTACCGTGTCGAATTGCTTCATCGTAGGTGTGTGCATGCGTGTTTGTATTAATATGGCTTGTTTCTGTAATAAAAATTCAGTTGGAAGTCAGCGCTCGTCCTGTGTGCCTCGCTTAAGTCTTTGTTTCTGTTGCGCTGTATTGTTAAGCTTGCGTCAAGTTTCACCACTCAGGAAAGGACACATCTGCTGGATGACAAAAATGGGATTAGGGAGGAAAATTTTTAATTTTTTTTAACAGAGAAGATGTTGAGCAAATGGCTTGTGTGTGGTGTTCACAGTTTTAAAAATACCAAGAAAATGCCAAGTGCTCGTGCATGCGTGCCTCGAGCGCACATTTGTCAAGCTAAGCCTACCCACTTAGAAAGATTAGTCTGCATTGGCCATAAAAACACTCCAGCGTTTGCTGTATCGTGGAAACACTTGCTCGGAACGAGACAGACATGTCAAAGCGTACGCCCCTCGTTCGTTTGTTCTCATGTTATTGTGCGCATGCGCTTTGCAATGTCGAAGGCTGCTACAGGTGACCATTGAGTCCCTATTGCTCGGCCACGAGTAGTTTGAACGGCCGAGGAACAGGCCGTGCTTCGAGAGGCTCGGCGTGCAAAGCATCCGCTAGAGACGATAGGTGGCGCTTGCAGAGTGGCGTACGAAAACATCGACCAAACCGACAAGCTGACTTTGGCCTTGAAATGGGCATTCAAAATGGTTCTTTGCCACTGGTGCCACCAAAATTCAATGAGCTGTAAAATTAGTTCCAAGCGGTGCATCAAAAAACCGATTTTCTTATTTCACTCGCCAGGGTTCATTGTATTGTAAAATGTAAAGATTACAGTTTTACGACTAGCACTGTTTCATCTATTGTTCCTCCAAAAATGACTAATTACCTCTCATTATCCTGGGCACTAATTGACTGGCTCGAAAAATAATGCCGTATTTGAAATCAGTGTGGAAAAAGTAGCAAGACTGGCAAGTTTCACAGAGCTTACTTAAGAATAAAAGGAGCTGTTTTAAGAGCAGTGTACCCCCTTAATTAAATGGCCCAATCAGATAAACGTCAGCTTCATAACACCAGGGACCGCCAGGTTCAATTCCGACCACGGCAAGCGTTCTTTTCTCGAGGCACCTGACGTTCCTTCGCTCACACCCCCATCATCATCATCGTTTTGTGGAACCCACTGTGTACAGCCGGTTCTCCTGCAGTGCGTTTTTGTGACGGGACGGTCGCCATCAGCGAGGCATAGAAAGCTTCGCTTTAATTCCCCTCTAGCATATATTAGTACGAAACCCTACGCCTACTAGAACTTGGGACTCTTCACGCTCTAACGACGCTCTAACGAACGCACGCACCTTCTTCGGGTCGATGAGTGGGGAGACCAGGACCTCAGGCGGCGGAGGCGGCTTGGTTGGCGACAGGTCGACCACCCGGCATGGCACACGGACTTCCCGCTTCTCTGCGGACGCAACCGTCTTCTTCTCGGCAGGTTCAGGCTCACCATCTCCTGCATCGGACGTACATACCAAACACGCTCTGTGCCGGCCAGAGTTTGGCACATAACACTTGGCACGTAACACACGCAGTGCTGCGTATTCTAGCCAACCTTGAGCAAGGTGCGTCGAAGCATCACCAAGCAAGACGACTCTGAACGCCGTCAAAAAGCTGGTATGACCTCGTAACGTGAACGCCCAGTGTCCACTCATATCCAGTGTCCGTTCACGCACAGAACGACTCACCACTACAGATCCTCCAGGATTTTTTTTTCACTCCGTCATCCCGAAGCGAGATTCCATACTGCCTTGTGCGAATTTCGGAAAAATTCTCCCAAATCCCAAAGTTATAGCTTGTATTCACTGGTGAGGCACACATGCAGGCAACCATGCGAGTCCACCGTCAATGGTGTCGTTAGGCTTCGCGGGATGGCGGTACCTGTCCGTGCTAAGCACATGATGTGTGTTGGATGTGCCACACTCTATCCCCCCGAATGCAAACTAATGCCTCGACTCCAATGTGAGTTCGATTAATAACATCTCTGTTGACACCACTGTTAGGAACTGGGTTGATCTGTAACAGAAGACGCACGCCGGTGTTTTTTTTTTTTTTTTTCTTCGGCGTGCAGGCGCAGTGGCACAAGCCAGGCCATGTCCGTGGCGCTTCGGCTATGTTCGCGCCATTTCCAGTGTTGCCAAGCGAAGAAATTGACAGCTAAACTTTTCAGTGAATACCATCTATAACAAGCACGATTGCACTCCTTACCTGGTTTCTTGGTGTCCTCCTCATCCGAGTCGAAGGGGTTCATGAGCTGTTGGCGGGTCATCAGCGGCTTCTTCTCTGGTCGCGTCACCTCCTTGCTGGCGGGAACCGCCGTCTTGGCACTGGCATTCTTCACCGACTCTAGCGTCTCCGTCTTCTCTTCCCTCCGACTCCTGGTCGTCGGGCTTTCCCTCGCTGCTGTCTTTTGTTCTGTTGGGCTCGTTTCCCTCGGGCCTTGTTCCGCTGGACTTTGTTCCTCGGGACTCCGCTGTCGCGGACCTTGATCCGTTGGACTTTGTTCCGCTGGACATTCTTCCACCTTGGGAGAAGGCACTTCGCTGGGCCTGCGTGGATATACGTAAGGAAGCCGGGAGGTTATCTCTCCCCCAGTCCGCAGCAATAAATGTAGAGGGCTGACAACTGAGATATCCGCAGAATTTTATGGTTGCCTCCTGAAATCTACCGTATTTATTCGCAAATGAACCCATCCCCTCACTTTTATTCTTGAGAATTCCCTTTTATGTTACCTTGCATAGAAAATGCGGCACAAATAGAAAAGGTACTGTTCAATATTTTATCTTAGCGCAAATGCCGTTGACGATCGCAGTAACTGAATATCATGACACAGCACCAGCAGAGATGCTAAAAAAGCATTCTAACCAAAGGAAATCTGAACACTAGACGGCGACGTGAGCGCAAACGCCGTGACTCACAACTCGAAAATTGCATGCTCGCGGAGCGCCACCTGCTGTACACAAAACAAACCTTCTTGCGTCTAGCGCCATAGAAGTGCGGCAGCGTGCAAATAAAACTGCAATTGCGCTCTGCATATCTTCCCTGCCTTGTGCTCATGGATGTGTTGATCTGCAACATCGCCATTTTCTTCATGTCTTTGTGCTCCGACCTTTTTTGTGCTCCTGGTGCGTGGCGTATGATAGGCCGGTACGCGAGTTACGTGGCAGGTGGTCGAGTCGATGCTCTGCCGATGGACACCGAGGGCATGAAGCGCGATTCCCTTTGAGCTCATCAGCAGCAGCTTTGAAAAGACAAACTTTGAACAGCCTTAACGGCACGGAAGATGATTAGCTGTGGGCCGATGATGACGAGGAAAGCCATGAGCGACTCCAGTGAGGAAGACAGCTCTGACAACGAAAAGGGGGACGAACCGACCCGCCAGTAGGGGTGGGGGGCAGTAGCATGTCGTAAATAAAAATAAATTGGGTTTCACAATTTCGCACGTGTTTTTGCTGAAAAGGTAAATTTTGATAGCACTTCTCTTACCATCTTGATTGTATGAAATTTCAACTTTTAAAAATTTGTTGCAACTTTTTCCCACATAATGATCCCCCACTTTCCACCCTCCAATTTCATGCCAAATTTTCTGTGAAAAAAAAAAGTGGGTTCATTACGCGAGTAAATACAGTAGCCGAACCTCGATACAACAACTTGCAACCGAAAGCGTTGTCAAACCACAAATTTTGCTGCAATCAGGTTTGAGCGTTTCAGATGTACCAATAATGTTACAGAGGCTCTAGAACACCTTTTGGTAGTTGTCGATAGCATATGAACAAAATTCCCTAAAAAACTCCACCTTTTTGTGCAAGTAACCAGCCCTCATCTATGAGGTGTATGTGATTAACATGCTGTTTGCAACAGACCCGTTTTTGTGCATGCAAGACGTTGACAACGTTACTGAGATGCCAACGCAGTTTTTTCCTTTGTCAACGGAATGTGATGAATGTCACCTCCAGAACGCGCGACCACTCGCATCCCAACACTACCACTGCTTGTTGACTCTCGGTAACGATAGAAAAAGTGAATGTGCATCAAGGCTTTCAACTTAGAAACGTGTTAGAGATGGTGTCCTGCATCCTACACGGGTAATTTGATGTCTTGCTACAACGGTAGCAATTAGACCTGTAAATACGTTGCCGCTCAACGTCCCGTTGCATGGCGATGTGAATGCGGGTACATGCATTTTAACTGAGTCATAGCAACAGACAGGAGAGGAAAAAAAAGGGTGGTGAAAATAATGAGGGGACACATTCAACGATTGAGCACTCATGCTTCAGCAATCACTACATCCCAACGGTGTAGTCCTAACTCGGGTGTCCTAACATCATCCCAATCCTCATTATCACTGTCACCACATTCATCCTGCGTAGCAAGCTAGGCATCTTAGGTCGGCCAACGCCGCCATACTTCATTATAGCTCTCTCTCTCTCTCTCTCTCTCTATTTCTCCCTTTTTCTATTCTTTCCTCTCAATTTATCTCTCCCAGTCTTCCTCACACCCTCTTTTTCTCTCTCCCTCAAACTCGTTCTCTATCTCTTGCTTTCTCTTTTTCCCTCCTCTCTCAGATTATCACCTCTGTCCCCTCCCTTTTCCTCTTCCTTTCTCTCAATGTCTCTTTCTCCATTTCTCTAACACCCTCTTTCTCTCTCTCCCCTTCACTGCCTCCACTCTTTCTCTCTCCCTCCTCTCTCCCGTTCTCACCTCTGTCTCCCTTTCTCTCTATATTTCTTCCTCCCTCTCTCTCCTCTCTTTCTGTCTCTCTATCTCCCTCTCTCCCCTCTTTCTTTTTCTCCTTCTTTCTCTCTCCCTCCCTCTCTATTTCTAAGGTGGTGATGCAAAGGTGTTCATGATTAACTAGCCCAAACTAGACGCCGTCGAACGTGAGAGGAGTACACAACACGAGCGCTATGAACAAGTAATGAAGTGCAACAAGGTTGAAAACTTGGCTAGTTGGTATACATTCATGATTAACCAGCGCAAACTAGACGGGACGAGAGAGGTGTTCGTACGTGTGGGCTGCCGAGTCAGAGCTGGCGGGTGTTGCCGTACAGCCGCCTCCTCTTCCGCTTCCCTGGTCGTGGTGGTGGCGACCACGGGAGGGGAGGAGGAGGAGGGACGCATCTCCGGCAGGGGTTTCCGCAGCTCTGCCGGCCCTGTGAGCTGCTGCCTGAGCTGGTGCAGGTACGTGGCCACCACCAGCTTGTCCGGCACCGACAGCAGCACCATGTCCGCTGGGTCCAGCAGCCGCGAGACGCCCAGGGACGCCCCGGCCTCAAAGGCCTGCACACACACGGGCCCGCACGCTCCAGTGAGACGTGCAACGTTACACACTAAGGCGAAAATCTCATATGTCTTATGGAACGTGGAACGTGAACACAAACAGTGCCGGCAGTGGCGTCAACCCAAACGGTACTACAAGTCACACGACCTGAATGACGGGGACTGTGCAGTGGAGGAGCACGGTTATAAACATTAAAGGGACCCTGCAGCACTTACCATCGACTACTCGGTATGTATTTTGGGGTAAAGTCTATTGTCGCAGCAATCTCCTCCCTGCAAGAATTATGAAAATCCATTCACCATCACTGAAACTACGTGCAATAAGAAATCGCGCATAATTACTCCCTCTCAACTCGACTGCGACAACGCAATGAAAGCTGCGCGCTCTCCCCTAAAGAGGGGGGCGGCTCGCGACATTCTCTTCGGTGGCCTTCGATATATCATATGCTGGGGAGTTTTCTCCTTTTCTCCGCAACGTGCAGGGGTCTATTTCCGGTCTGGTGCCACAAAGAAGCAGGCATGGCTGCCTGCTCGCAAGTGTGCGCTCAGGCTAATAGGGTGTCTTTGAAGCAAACGTTTGTTGTCGAGTGGTCTCGTTGAAAGGGGAGTGTTGAGTTCGTCACCCAAACTCCAAGCGCATTTTCTCATCGTGCGTAGTTTCAGTGATAGTGAACAGATTTTCATAATTCTTGCGGGGGGAGATTGCTGGGACAATAGACTTTACCACAAAATACATTCCGAAATAGTCGATGGCAAGTGCTGCAAGGTCCCTATTATGAGTTCCTGTTCATTTGCAAGAGCATACGTACGAACGCACCATAGAACCGACGAACGGTTTCGATATATACCACCTGGTCGCAGTTCCAAAACGTCTTCCCACAATTCAAAGGAGAAATAAAGGATAGAAGGGTGAATGGGGCCCTTGCCTTCTTGCAGTTTCCCGCAATGTCGTGGGGCGAGAGGGAGTCCATGTCGATGAGGTCCGGGTGGAAGCGGTGGATGATGGCGCAGAAGGCCATGCCGTTGCGCCACGAGGTCGTCAGGTTGGTCACCTTGAGCCCCGTGTACCCACTCGTCATGCGCTGGCACCATGTCAGAAGGTCTTCCCCGGGATCCTGAAGGGATAGCGCACAAGCAGAGCCAGAACTCCTTAATCAGCCTCATTCATGCGCTATCGTTAACTCTTTCGCTACCGCGCCTATCAAAATCGATCAATTTGATCGATACTTTTGGGAGCGCCTTTTCATAGCGTTCCAGGCGTTTCTCGAACAAGTAAGCTGTTCGGAGTTAGATCAGAAAAGGGCCTTTCAAAATCAATTTTGTTTTCGTTTTGCAACGGAAACGTGATTTTCGATACGCTTTTGAATCACCTGGGTATGGAAAAGGGGCGTGGTCATCGCGCGTATCGGCTACCAATGAAGAATGCGTGCAACTCGTAATTACTCTGCACCAGCGCTTGTTTTTTGCTCTCAGGGCGTGAATGGGGAACTAGCGAACGATTTTCAATCGTCAGGTTCACGCTCCTGACAGTAATAATCCCAGAAATCGGCTGAAAATGTCAAGCAGTGCTGGTTGCAAAGCTACTTTATGATTTAGGCAGTTTTATTGCCTTTTCGCAAGTTGTTCTAAGTACTGTGGTAGTTCTACTTACCCCAGACCATCGCAAACAGTTTACAACAGTTTCGGTTTCGTTTCGGCATCGCGAAATTCATATTTAGAGCTACTACGCAGTTACCCAACTTCAGGCTTACCTGCCATGGCGGCCGAAGTGTCCGTGACTGATCCTCGAACAAAGCCCGCCGCTCCTGATTTCCCCCCACCCTAACCCGATTTCTGCGATAAGAACTATTCAGATGCAAGTCAAAAGATCACACCCAGTCCCAGATATCTGTTCCGCGGAGGACAGCTCTTCAAAACCGGCCTTACACTGCCAGCTGTTCCGCCTTCCAGTTTCGTTTCCATGCGAGCGTATATCCGGGTGTCTAATGTTTGCTGCTTAGTTTGAACTGTCTATTCGGACGGAGTCTCCGATAAGTTTTTTGTACTGCTTCATTTTGAAAAATGTTAGGTGGCGCTGCAATAGAGGAGGCTCGTTGTGCTGATCTTTTCAGCGGCGCAGCTGCTACTCGGCCAAAGATCGCAGGGGCACGATTCTAGCTCATCGTACCTCATTTTGCTAGCAAGGCTACAATGCGAGTAAGATGATGATAATAAAGCTCAGCTTTATGTTTTGGAGAGATAACTGACCGTGAACGACAACAAGCATCAGCCACGGCGTTCCGTTTTCAACTTCATGCATGTTTTTTTCCACATCAAGTGCTTGTCCCAAATTTGTGCTCGCTGTAAATGCAAGTCAGCCATTGACAAGATGTTTTTACGTTATGTGGGGGCAAATTGGTGCCTCTGATAACGTCAAACCGCCAGACTTATTCCAGGGAACCACCCGAAATTGCACATTCTGAATTAGAGGTTGGGCTTCACCGCATGACACGAGCACCGTGCGTGCTAACATTTTTTTTTTATCTGAAAAACTGTTCCGCGCAAGTCGACAATTTTTTTAGGGTGTGTTTTTGAAATGTTTCCCTACAAAATGTATATTCTTATTTTTTTCTACTACCGGTGGTTTGATATACACAACTCCTTTTTTATCATTTTTTTCGACAACTTGACAAAAATTTTGATTTTGATATTTTTTTTCACAACTATGATATATGAAAACCTTTAAAAAACTGGTGTTATTGGAAAGGCCGTTAAATATTCTGAATTTTGTGGTCCTGCAATTAGTGCCTAACCAATTTTTTAGCAGAAAAAAAAAATGTTTTCTTGGACCCCTAAAAATTGGTCAATTTTCTGCGGTAGCGAAAGAGTTAAAGCCCGCCCTTCCCACCTTCCCTGTCAAGTGAAATTCCCTGTACATTGTTACCTTGCTTCCTCTCTGAAGACCTTTAAATAAGGCCAGTAATGGAGACCAACAAGTAAAAGCAGCAGGCATGTGTTTTACACATGTTCCTTCCATACAGTTCCTCTAATACTTTCAAATGTAGCCACTAAGATTACTAATCCCATTCCGTCGTTTTCTCTTCCACAAGAATTTGTCACTCACCCGGGCGGCAAAGGTAGCTAACTTCATTCTGCAGGTATGCACTGAAATTAGTTCATCTGAGACTAACATAGCATGCTCGGTAGAGGCCACAAGGTGCAAGTTGTTCCGAGTCCCATAAGAGACAGGTACTTTATTGGCACGAACCACGTATTGGGTTTCTTCGTTTATGTTTTGTTTTTGCCGCCCGGCCGCGCCAGGCTTTGTTATCTGTGTGCCAAAAGAAACGCGTGTTCCATTCTTTATTTTTTATGCCGCACAGGTTATCTCACTTGATAGGGAGAGTGCTTCGTCCTAACGTCACTAGCCTGGAATAATCGTCTTTTATCTACAGAGTTCTCGATGTAATTCAACGGTGAAAGAAATGCGCGCCTGCAGAGCTGACGCCGCGGCATTCGATTCACCGACACTCGCCCGCGCACGTCACTTTGTTGACTGCTCCTTTGCCGCCTCTGTATTCTTTGAGTCGTTAGGGGAGCACAAGTAGTTCGCTCCAATAAACTTGCTTTTCCTTCAAGCCAACTGCGTCATCTTTGGCTTCGTGAGACAATATAATGTAACTTGACACATCAATTAAAGGCTCACTTTGCCTGAACCGAAGCATGTTGTGATAGAGACTAACCTGCATTTTCACGACTCTAGTGCGCACCCTTTTTTGCTCAAAGATAACCTTAGTATTTGTGTGCACGTTACAAGCGGGCTCAAAACCGAAATAGGCTTTAAAGCGCCAGCAGCATTGCCATACGGAACAGACACGAAGTCCCCCCAAAGTCCAACTCAATCCAATAAAAACAATCTGTCAAAACCATGTGAGTGAATTTTGGCACATTAATTCCTCAATGGCATGCCGCATACCTTGGTCAGCTGTTGCACGTTTTTTTGCGCTGCTGGAATTAGCCCGTCACGCCTAGAATTATGAGGATCAAGGCACTTGAAATCGCAAACAGCTTCAATGTTCCCCGCTATAACTTTATTTCAAGCCACAGCAGGATAAGCAATCTCACGAATGCAATACTTTTTGGCTTCCACAGCTGCATATGCCAAATAAAATCTCCTTCTTCCAGTTACGTGGTGTCATGTCTTTTTCATCTGCACGGTACAGCTGGTGCCAAATTATTTTTTTTTCGAATTTTTCTGCACGAACTCACTCGTGCGTTACAATTGGGGGTGTATTACAACCGAGCAAATATGGTATGTCAGGGTGGCTGTGTCGTCTCAAACTAGTGAGGCATGCATACCTCCAATGCACCCAAGTACAATAAACTGACCCAGAGCTCTTTGCTAAGGCAAGCATTGCAGGCCAAGTGCACTTTTCAAAACCAAAGAATTCAAAGACGAGGGTGTCGTCGGAGGGTCACAGCAACTATAACGTGTCCCCTCCCTGGGGTATCGAAGACCGACACCAAGCTGCTGTAACCTGCCATGCTGCTTCAGCCTTCTGCAGTCGAAGCAGAGAAGGGAAGCGGTCTCACCGGAAGTGGTCCTTGCTCTTCGTCCGGGCCATTGAGTGGTTCTTCGGGAGGCTTGTCAGGCGGTTCAGGTGGCTGGTTGGATGACCCTCACAGCGGACGAATCCTTCAGGGACAGGTCTGCGGGGGAGGGCAGATGCAAGACTCGATTGTTGCTAGATTAAAAAGTAGTCATGCTAGCCCATCCCCCTTTGCCCATTCCCCAGTGGTGCCTACTCGCATACTTAATGCCTAACAGGAAATAGAACACACACAGATGGATGCACTGAATGAAGAGACACTCAATCATTACTAGATATTAAAGGGGGAGGTCAACCTAGCCTGTCCCTTTTTGCCCATTCCCCGCTGATGCCCATTCACATAACCAAATGCCCAACAGGAAATAAAATGGATGCACAAACCAATAGACCAAAAAAATTGGCCCCCATCTATGCTGTGAAGGTGGTTTGAAAGCAAGACTGTAGCATTTCTGTTCTACTCTGCCTGTCACCAGTGGAATGCCACAAATAGTCTTTGTCTCCACTAGGTATTTACCAGGGGAGCACCGCCAAAATATAAAATATATGTCCTGACAATTGATTTCATTGTTGTTACAGTTCTGCAATGGATGGGCCGCGCACATTCAGGACACCTGAATAGAACGAGTGGCAAAGGGAATATAAATGGCGATTTGATCAGTGGCAGCGTGCTACCAAATTGGATGAAGATTGTGCCTAAGAAGCCGAGAGGACACAAAGCAGGGGAGCACCTCCCGACATGCATTCCACAAGCTATCATCATCATCACATATTGACACAGTAAACTAACTAATTACACAGAGTAAATGAAACTCAGGTGTAATGATATGCTAACCTTAGAGCCTGACTTTTTCTGAAGATATGTAGTTTAGAATGACAGCTACGGAGCATTTGCCGGAAAGTTGGCTTTACAGCAAAGCGTATCCTGATGGCGCAATGACACGGAAAATCCTGTGGATTGAGTTTTTTTTTATGCATCGCTTGGAACTAATTCAACAGCTCATGAAACCAGTGGCAAGGAAACATTTCAAATGCCCATTTCTAACACCAAAGTTTAATGAGCTGTAAACCAAGTTCCACATGGTGCACCAAAAAACCGCTTCTCTTATTGCACTAACCAGGGTTCGTAGTGTTGGAAAGTATAAAGATCACAGTTTTGTGACCAACACTGTTTTGTCTATTGTTCCTCGAAAAATGACTAATTATCTCTAATATACCTTGGGAACTAATTGACTCACTAAGAAATAATGGCATACTTGAAATCAGTGGGAAAGAAGCAGCAAGACCGACAAGCTTCACAGTGTTTACTTGAAAACTAAAAGAAATTGTTTTAAGAGCAGTGTTCCTGCTAAAACACAGGATGCAGGAAACAGAGTGCGTCAGCCATTCTGTTCGTTTCGTTCACAGTGCGTTCTTCTTGCAAATTTTCGCGCTCCCCACTTAGACATGTTACGGTTGTACCGTATTTTCATGCGTATAACCCGCCCCTGCATGTAATCCGCACCCCCAGTTTCAGTCCGCCGGAAAAGAAAAAAAAAAAAAATCCTCGCGTATTGCCCGCACATTTGATCCACAAAGGCTGCACTGAAGCTACTGCTCAAGCAACCCATCACATACTGCATAAACAGAAAAAGCGTATATTTAGCTAGTACAATACACTGACGACTGCAAGGCGAAAGTCCCAATTCACTAATAAAATTCAGTTTTTAGAGTGCGCTTGTGCTTTGTCTCTTCTTCCTTGTCCTTGTATGTTTTGCGCAATCGCTGCCGTGGAAGGCTTAGTCAGTGTTACCGCGTAGGAGCTTGCCGGCACAACCCGCATTGCCGTGAAGTAGCACTAAAGGAAACCCCGCGTATAATCCGCACGCATACTTTGCAACTGACATTTTCCCATTTTTGGTGCGGGTTATACGCGCCAAAATATGGTACGTTGCAGTGACCTACCGATGTCTGCTGGGTCTGGCGATAAGCGGAAGGCGCGGGGGCGCTGTCGCCGGAGATGAGGCTCGAGCAGTCGGCCGCCAACTGCGCGAGCTGTGCCGAGGCCTGTGGCGAGACTTCCTCCTCAAAGTCCTCCAGGTTGGCGTAGTCGGGAGCGGCCAACGGTGCCGCACTCAGCAGGCTCGCTATGCTCTGCATGTCCTCGTCCCTGCATCGAACCACGCATTGATTTGTCACAGAATGGGACTTACTTCTCCGATTAAGATTCTGTCCGCATGTACTGGGCGGATCGCTTCTCGTGAGAAACAGTGCGATGAACCCTGTTGTGGCCGTCGGTATGATGACATTGATGATCGCAACAGGTATCATCCTACCACTCTTTTCATGATCACAACATGAATCACAGGGATCATGATCACCACAAGGATCACATTGTCTTAGTTGGGACTTGCTTGCTCGCTACAATGGAACCCCATTCATACGTTTTTCACCGGACCGGGAAAACAAAACGTAGCAATCAGGAAAACGCAGCAGTGAGGAAACCTTCGAAGATGAACGAAAACAGTGTAGCTTTAACTTGCAACCGTGTATTCCTGCAACTTTGGCTTTCGAACCTTAAAAAACTCGATAATGTAGGATTGCTGCTTTTTGTGATCGCTGGGAAACACCTAGCGATGTCGACTCTCTCCCACTCTGGCTGCTTGTCTACTGCCGAGAGTGTAAAGTTGGGCTCGTTGGTGATGCATTCTTGCAGGCTAAGCGCGAGGCAGACACAGGACGAGACAAGAGATGGGACGAAAGTGTAAAGTTGGGCTTGTTGGTGATGCACTCGCCCTAGCACTCGTCCTCGTCCTGTGTCTGCCTCGCGCTTAGCCCACAAGACTGTCCACTGCATTTAGTACATCAAGCTTTTCTTGAAGGGAAAGCACCTCCCGTTTTCTTGATGCCACCACGGCACATCAAAGCTCGTGGTTGCAAGTTCGACAGTGTTCTCAAAGCTTGAAGCGCACGATGACGACGAGAGCACCTGCTATTCTTGTGGTGGTGTTTTATGGCAAACACGAACTTTCGGCATTCCGAAGTGAAACTTCCGTTCTAAGCGCAGTGATGATGGTGATAGCATACAGTAACACAGGGCCATCTAATGGTGATGAATCGCACCCACGTGCGGCTTCATGCAGTCATTTCCGTAACCATGCCTGGCCAAGGCTTGTCAAACGTCAAAATGGTGGTCTGTGCTTGTTTCCCGGGCGGGTTCGGAGAGTCAGATTGCAACGAATTATCCAGGAACGTACTCTAGGCCATGGCAAAACAGTGAGGATTTTAATACATGGGACTCTACGTGAGCTGCTTCCGGACTAGACAAAAACAATGTAGCAGCCGGGAAAACGCATAACTGAAGAACGTAAGAGCGGGGTTCTATTGTAATTAGTTCATGACGTACAAAGGAATAAGTTTTCGCAAAAGACGAGGACGTAGAGCTCTACGTCCTCGTCTTTTGCGAAAACTTATTCCTTTGTTCGTCATATTGTCACGCAGGCAAGAGCAATGCAGGGTTTACTGGAGCGAACTTTTGCTCCGCAGAGAACTCAGAATACAAGTGGCGAAGAAGCAGTCAATGGAGTGACGTGTACAGATGGGCACTGGCGAAGCGCATCATGCGAGCATTGATCTTTCGGCGTAAACCTTTCTGGAACCGTCGAATTACATCGAGACTACTGGTGATCAAAGAAGGACATTTTACAGGGCGAAACACTGTCCCTATCAAATCAGATAGCCTGTGTGGCACATAAAACAAAGAGAAGGGAACACATTTTTTGCTTCAAAAACAGATAAGACAGTCGGGCACGGCCAAACGATGGCAACAAAGCACGCAATTAAACAAAACATAAGGTATGGATCGCGGCAATATGGATCATGAGACAATAAAACAAAGACTTTGACCGCGCATGCAGTGTCGCTCGCTTTTTATGGGGAGTGATATGATGCATCCTGCTGCGATCATCAGTGCGATGTTCCTTTTGGACCACCACATCGATGAACAGCACAGGGATCAGATGAATTACGCGAAAGGTTAACAAAGGCTTTTTTTTGTCCGCACGAGCAACACCAATCACCTCTCATAAGGAGGTATACAGTGATCCCTGCTCTGATCATTAGTGCGATGATCACCACATGGATCACGTTATGTGAAGATCCATAAGGATCATCAGACCAATAATCGCCACAGGGATCATGATCACAACAGCGATTAGATCAGTCATGTGATAATCCATAAAGATTAGTGCATGATCCATTTGATCTATTACACCATAAAAAGGTGCGATGATTTACTAAAACGGACAGCTGTGTGTCCTGAATGCCCTGATCACCTGCCACCCGATTCCGTCTTCTTACAGATGCCTTCAAAACGGAAATTAACGCCGAGTTTTTTTGTCTGACAGGTCACGCAGTTGGGGACAAAAGTGAAGACTTTGGGAAAAAAAGAACCCCATGAAACAAAAACACCATCATCCCTACCACCACCACCACTTCCACTTCCATCTTAGTCCACTTCCACATGAAGGCTTCTCCCATCAGCTCCTAATTTCTCCTCCCCTGCACTGCCTCAACTCATTCTTTGCAGCCAAATTCCTGCATCTCGTCCTTCCATCTAGTTATCAGTCTTACCCTACCTCTAGTCATGGCTCTCAGTAGCCCGTCCGTCACCCATCTCTAAGCCCTACATTTCACACAACAAGAAAATTAAAGCCGTTCCACTCCATGTGGAAGCTGTCGGAAGTGCAGAGCAATGATTCGCCATAATGGGCTGCAGCGCCGTTATAAACTCACTACGACCACCCCATACAGTTCAAATTTCCCGCCTTCGCAGTGCTTGCACGCCCCCTGCCTGAAACTGCGCCAGCGGGAGTTCTGTTCTTTCTGTGCTTGCCTTTCCTCCCGCACCTGCTGGTGTTGCAATGCCACTTTTTTTTCGCTTGATATCGTAAAAACCAACCCAACGAGCGTTCCTAACTAAACGAACGTGTGTGCTGCCACTTAATTATGTACACTCTGCCTCGAATGTACCTGCAGCTTTCTTTGCGGTAAACAACGGGGAAATGTAGGACAAGCGCCAGCGGTTCACGAGTCTCGAAGGCTTATGACTATATAAACCGCTTGGCTTCGAAGCCTCTGTGTTACGCCGCGACGACGAGACGTCGTATGGCTCTACTTGGGTTCAGCGAGCGAGCTACGACGACAAGGCGAGCCCCTAAAGTGCCCTGCCCTTAAAAGGGAGGGTGCAGTGACTTACGTGGCCTTTCCCTCGCGCAGCAGGCTGCACGAAAGGGTCAGCATGAGTTGAGCCTCGGTGCACTTGGGCGAAAGCGGCCGCATGTGCAGGACCAGCTCCGTCTGCGTTGGCTCCGGCCGCGCAAACTTGGCCACGTTCACCACTCCCACGGCCACGTGCCGCCGCTTGCCTTGCGCCGAGATCTGCGACAGGGTCAGACGCAGGTGCGTGTTTGGGCAGTGCTCCGCTCGAAGGACGAGGGTGGGGGTGACACTTTGACAAATTTTAACGGAGTGGAAATGCCGGCGTTGGCGTTGGTGCCTGTAACAACAAAACGGCTTCTTTGACCACCGTCTTTGAAGCGTTCCGTAGCACAAGGCATTCCACAGCACACATTTCAACTTGGCAATAGTGAAAGGTGGCTTTCCACACCAGTAAGCCGCGGGTTAAGTGAGGGAGAGGAAGAACACAGCCAAGTGAGTGAACAGACGGCAGCGAAGTCCACCATCATTGTCAACTTGTCGAACACATGTGGAACAAGCGAGCAGTGGAGCAAAGCGTACGAGACAGATTGAAGCCATTAGAAAGCGTTAACATAGATCGCAAAGCAAAGTGGCTCAAGGGGAAAGAGGACAACCTTTGACAACAAGGGGCAGAAACGAAGTACCCCAGGAATCCAATTCAACATGAATGCTTCCCCATTCGGAACCTTTATGTGTTCTCAGGCTTTCTTTCTTTCTTTCTTTTTTTTTTTGGTTGCAACAATTCCCTCGGTCACGCTTGATTTCCACACGAGTATCGCGAGTTATGTTCTATTGAGTATTAAAACAAACGTCTGCAACTGTTTGGTTACTGAGCAATTATGCTAGGTAGGTAGCATAGATGAAGTTCGGTTTTCTCGCCAGTAAATACTGGTCGGGCCTCGTAACGGCCCAAGTGACTTGAAAGTCACCTATGCAGGTCACGACTTTCCTAAATGACTAAATGAAAACAACTGTGCAGCAGCAGCCGTCGGTGGTGCAGAATGCAATGCTCACACACATTTTGTGCTCTGTGCGCTTGTACTTAATTCAATTCTACACAACAATTGCAAGTGTTGCATTATTTCCTAATTGTTGATGCCGGTAAACAACTAAAACAGGCATCCCGACTCACAAGGGAAATGGTCTCAACTGAGGCTTTCCCAGCAATCGACATCAACTGAAATGTGTGAGCGTGCTACTGGTATCGATCTTCTGAGTTTAGCAGAGTTAAATAATAAATAAAAAGGACAAACGCATCAGGGCATCATTATTCTGGACAAATGTTTCCTCGATTTGGTAAAGAGCTACACATTTTAAATGAAAGTTTACATCTTTGTGTTATGGCTGTGACTGTGTTGGCTGTTAAAATGGTTTCAG
The DNA here is from genome assembly GCA_013339765.2 of Haemaphysalis longicornis. NCBI lineage: Eukaryota > Metazoa > Arthropoda > Arachnida > Ixodida > Ixodidae > Haemaphysalis > Haemaphysalis longicornis. The sequence goes on from CM023455.1 coordinate 118,792,230, forward strand.
GTACCCTTAAACTAAATCAATCAAGCCAGTTGCAATATGGACGCATGTTTCAACCAATTCAAGTTATCTGGAAAAGCGCCAAATGAAGACTCAGATGATTACGCCAGTAGCAAGCAGTGAAGACGGCATGGATAAAGTACTCCATAAGAACCAAAGCGAAAAGTACAAGGACACCTAAGCCCTTTCAAGGGATCTGAATGTGAAATCATTAGTAATAGACTACTGAACGCCTGAGATGCTTCGCTTCCATCTTGCTTTCTCGAATGACTTCGTCCTTTTGCCACTTTAGACACTTTGCTTAGCAATCATCTTGTGCCTTACGCTTTCAAATGGCTTCTATCTGTTTCCTACATGTTTCTCATTCCTGCTGCCACTTATTGGAAGAGCTGATGACAGCGATGGATTTCGCCACCTGTCTCTTTGCTCACTTGGTGCGTTCTTCCACTACCTTATCTGCGCTACACTGGTGTGGACGGCTACATTTTGCTACTGCCCAAGTTAAAGTGCATGCTGCGTGCTATGATTGTGCTATAGAACACTTCAAAGACAGGTGGTCGAGGAGCCATTTTGCTGTTACGGAAGCCAACGCCGGTGTTTCCGCTCAAGGGGCCATTTAATGCTTTCGCGTTGAAATGAAATGCACTTGAGAACAGCAATGTCGGGCGGAGCAAAGGTAAGTTGTACGTACGTCTTCGACGACAAAGCTCCAGTCCTTGTCCTCAAAGACATTGCTGTTGGCCTCGCGGAACAGGGTCATGGTCACCTCGACGTTTTCCGGCATCGGCCACACCACGCGGCCTCGGTACGGCTCCCGGATGGTGGGCTCCCATGACCGTGGCTGCACAGCACGGTAAGCAACTTTCGGTTAAGTCTTCCCCCCTCATCACTCACATTCAGTGTCGAAAATGCTTTACAGCATAAGCAGTTAGTGGCACCGTCTCTACAACTGCACTGGATGCAGTTGTAGAGACGGTGCTAGTACCAGTGCTATTACTGCATGTCGGACTTGTAGGGGGTGCATTCCCCAACAAGCCCACTGTTGGCTTTTTGAATGCACCCCGCGATCATTTGATGTTGAAATAAATATCTTGTATTTTAAAAACTAGCCAACACAAGCCTTGCACACATAATTGCGGCAGTGTACGGCCAACGACTTTCGGCCATATCTCCCCGTATTACGAACACGCAGTGTTGAAAATGTTTCAAAGATGTTATTTGTTACCGGAAACGTCCCTGTAAGTGCGTCGGGATGTCGATCCAAGAACTAGCCAACACAAGACTTTAACAGCTTCCCCATCAAGCCCATACCCACCACCGACGCACACTGCCCGTATGAACTGACACACACGGACATTGGAAATTTCAAATTCAAAAACTTGTGTACTAGAAATTCCAACTTCAAATTGGTAACTTAGTCACTTTTAAACTAACGTCTGAAGCTAAAATATCTACATGTTCAAGATTAAAAATGTATATATAAAAAAGGGAGGCTGTGAATGTCCTGTGATTATCCTGACTTCTCCTCCACTCCAAGAGCTTCATGAAGGATCTTTGTGTTGCCAAGAAGAAGTTAATCAGGTGTTGTTATTAACCATAAAAACTAGCTGAGGAAAAGCAAGTCAAATCTCTCTCACCTGGGAAGCCACTCGACGGCCCCTCCGAGTCCATATCACCAGCAGCTTGTGTGGTTGCCTGCACACAAGATAAATGGTAAGTCAGGCGATTTAAAGGTAAGGCATGATAATTTTGACCTTTCGAAAACCCTATTTCCATAAAGTCCAACTAAAAAGACTGCAAGGTGCAAAATATGACACCTGTAATATGGAGATGCACGCTGAGGGTGACCAGCAAAAACTGGCAACATTGAAGCTAACATTAAGACAAGCACAGCCATTACAGCCAAGAAGAAGTAAAGCTGAAAGCTGAGCTTATCCCGTTCGCCAGACCTCTGGCTGGCCGGCAGGAATGTCACTTCCTTTCATGGCTGTCTGCCCGATTTGCCAGAAGGTGCAGCGTCGTTTGCAACAGAGTTATTTTAAGTGCTTCTAATGGATCAACAAGGTATTTAACCATACAACCCATCATATCCCAGTTAATTTCCATTCGCTCATACCAAGTGTTTGCACGACTCATTTATGCCAAATACTTGTTTATGTTGGAATCGTCTTCCTGGCGACATTGCTGATATACACGACACTGTTTTACTTCCTGTCACTAACTTTATTTGTAAGTAGTCTTTAGTTCATATCCTGTATCAGGCGACGTCACTTGATTCCACTTTTTCTGTCACTGTATGTTCCACTGGCATGTAGTACATACCACTCCCTTCGTTAATGCCCTCAGGCCTTGAGGGTAATTACATAAATAAATAAATTCAGTGGTGCCTACTACATGTTCAAAATAAATCTGGCAGAAGTGAAATTTTGCTGCAGGTGGCCTTAAAGACCTTTCAAGTTAACTCATACAACGGAGCAGATCTGACAGCTTAATTAGGGGGTACACTGCTCTTAAAACAGCTTCCTTTAATTTTAAAGTAAAGTCTTTGAAACTAGTCAGTCTTGCCGCTTTTTACCCACTGGTTTCAAATATGCCATTATTTTTTGAGTCAGTCAATTAGTTCCTGAGATAATTACAGATAAATAGCCATTTTTGGAGGAACAATAGACAAAACGGTGTTTGTCATAAAAGTTTAATCTTTATATTTCTTAATACTATGACTCCTGGGGAATGCAGCAAGAGAATCAGTTTCTTGACGCACCGCTTGGAACTGATTATACAGCTCTTTAAACTTCGGTGGCACCAGTGGCAAGGAACCATTTCGAGTGCCCATTTCAAACACCAAATTTTAATGAGCTGTAAAATTAGTTCCAAGCGGTGCATCAATAAACTGATTCTCTTACTGCATTCCCAAGGATTCATATTGAGAAATATAAAGATTAAAGTTGAATTGAATTAAAATTGAAAAGTTTTCCAATATTCCTTGCGTTTTTCCATTTAAATAAACATGGCTAGAATGGAGGTGAGTGAGTTACCAAGGGCTGGTTCTTTAAAACTGAACACAGCTGTATTTTATCTTCCAGGTGCCTTTAAAGGAGCCATGAAGACAAAATACAAGTTGGGTTTATTAGAAAGACTGCTTAGTCCCGATAACAATGATACCAATATCATCGCAATCTTCGAACAAATAACGGAGATACGAAAGAAAACGTGTGAAGCAGACGCGACCCCCTAGCCAATTTCCCGCAACTTTTCAATGACGTCACGGAACCTTGTTTGTGCGATTGGCGGCCGCCTAACTGACCTGTCGCGACGACACATGACTGGACGTCTGTAATGGGGCCTCTAGTTCCATTTGACCGCATCACTCGAATGCTAACGTGCAGTTAACGCACTGAAAATTATGTTTTATTGTTGGCCCGTGTGACGTCATGCTTGCTCATAACACGTCACTGTGGCGCAAAATTTGAAAGTTTTTAAATACTTCTTGCTTTTTTTCGTTAAAAAAACATCTTTTGTGGCTGTAATGAAGTTGAGTGAGATACTAAATTCTAGTTCTTTCAAATTAAACCAAGTTGTATTTTCTCTTCATGGCTCCTTTAAGGCATGCAAAAAATAAACACAAATAACAAAAAGCACAGAATTACGGCAACCCATTACAGAAACTCAGCAATGGCTGCCCCTGGCCCCCTATCCGATGCCACGTCAGACAGTTTTTGCATGCCTTTGCACATCCTGTGCAGTTTCCTGTTTGCAGTTCCCTGTGGTGCTGTGTGCAGCCCTTATTATAAAGAAAAGCGCTACAGCACATGAGCCGAAATGGTGGGGCAGAAAGGGGGTGTAGTGACATTTTCTCCTGCGCAGCTTCTAGCCATTGTGAACCTGCTTACAATTTCTTGGGCTGCCACTCAACAACTGTGGAACTCCGCGCCCATGCATGGCACAATGGTGACACGACTCACACTCAGCATGGACAGAAGGTGCCCTAATCAAACTACCGACTGCTGTCGCCATGAAACACGACAAAGCTGTCGCACCAGACGGCGAGGCAGTGGTAGAAAAGGCACGAAAAACACCGGTGAAAAAAAGAACACTGCTTCTACATCACACAGGATGCAATAAAACAAATTCGGGGACTTTCGCAAATGAGATGCGATGACTGGGGAAACAGCAGAGCTGGCGTGGTCTGCATTAGCTTTAACTTGCTTTCCTTAGGTCTGCCCGTCTTATCGGTAGATCAGACACTGATTCCACTGAGGGGATGCCGTCTCTCTCAACTCGGAGAACACCCGCACATCAGACGTTACATCATCAATAGGTGCAGCCAATCCTTTGTGCACGCCTCCCCTCCTGAACTTCAATTCAGCCGAAGTCCAGAGCCAATGCCTGCGCTACAAACCGAAAGGATATGCTGAGCGGTCCGAATGCGATGATACCACAACTGGACAGACATCGGTTTCATAACGCGAGGGACCGGGTCCAATTCCAACCACGAGAAGTGTTTCTTCCTCGAGGCGTGCACTCCCCACACCTGTTCGTCGGCTCCTTCCCTTCTCGCCACTTTCCCTCACACTTATTGGCCTAGCCTTTTCCTCTTCTCCACTTTGCTGTGGTGAGTTTTGAGTGACGCCAAGCACGGATGGAACTCAACTTTAAAGGGCCCATGCAGACAAAACACAAGTTTGGTTTGTTCGAAAGATTGCCTCGTTAAAATCACCCTGACAGCCCTTTTAACGCACACTTCACTCAAATAAGCTATATAATTAAGAAAAAAGAGAACGGCCACGCGACCCACTAGCTCATTTCCCGTTACAGAACCTGTGATGTCATACGCCCCCCTGTGCGATTGGCGAAGGCCGGCGAAAGCAAACGCAAATTGGGCAGGGCTTATAACCTTGTCGAATGAGCTATTTGCGCCTAAATGCAATGCATATTCATTTTACAGCAGTACGAATGGTACGGTAAATAATGAAAGTTATGAAAATACAAGTAAGCATAGAAGTACCGATGTGCACTGCCGTTAATGATGGATGCGCTATGCTTGTTTTAGCTGTGCAGCAGTCCACCGCTTTGGAATTGTCTCACGCGACAGTGGCCAAGTGGCGTAAGCGAAGCTGCCTTACATGACCCTGTTTGTCGTTCATACCCCATGTTTCTTGAAATGATTACTTTCTGCTGCAACAAAAACAAGCCAGAAGCAAATATGGTCAAAAACAAAGCGACGGTGGACAACAGACCGCGGCTGAGTATGCTAGTGCCATTTGGGAGGACTGACGGTAAGCAACGCTGTAGAGCCTAATGACGCACTATAAGTTCGTTTGGATACCCGCCCCTGTGACTTCATGGCAGACATCACAAAAACACACGATTCGGCTGGAGAATCAAATTTTTAACCTAAACTTATTAATTTCTCAGTGAATACGGACTCGTTTGCTGCCGGACAAGCATTGGAGACACTATAAAGCAAAATCTTTCGAATAAAACAAACTTGTATTTTGTCTGCATGGACCCTTTAAAGAGCTCCATTGATAAAAAACAAGAGTGCTTGACAAAAGCTGTGTTTCACACTGTCAGAGAGAGGCAAAGAACACTGTTCTATGTGGGGGTCAGTCGAGCTGACAGCAGACACTGCGCAACAGGTTGAAAGAGAGCAAACAACACTATTTCCGTACATTCACACAGCCACAGTGGCTAGCACCCCCGCAGTTATAGTGACGGTGGGTGATATTGGGCGTGGTGGGTGATAGCGGGCGTAGTGGGTTATGGTGGACACCCACCACTTCTTGGTGCCGGTGATGATGAGCTCCCTGTAGGAGGCCACCAGCTGGAACTTGGCCGCATGCTTGTTGACCCGCTGTAACCGCTTCCAGACCGACGTCATGCCTGGCCTGCCTGGCTACCTGCTGAGACCTGGGGCGGAAAAAAAAAAACAATAATCTGGGATTAATTTTGCTTTTGAAGGAAATGGGCAATAACACGGAACGCCCCAACCATTTTGATTTTATTCCGATGGAGGGTGCCACTGTTCCTTGACGTGTGAAACAAGGCGGACATGGCACATTTCCGAAACTCGATGGATTCACGAAGTTACATTTCTTCTACTTGTACTTCCACTCCTATATAGACTTTGGAGGCCCATCCCGTAGGTGAAAACTTCATTTGTTCGATTCTAAAATAAACAGGTAAGTGCAGTCGTTGGTCTCAGTTTCAAACAAAATAGACCATAAAATGTGAGCTTTGTGGAAAGTTTGAACGTGATTGAAAGAGAAATTTGGAGAGAATTAGGTTTTGAAGTGTTGTTAAAGGTAACACCAAACCCTGTATAAGAAGATCCTTCTGCCACATACTGTCTGCAATAAATGCAAGCACAAATAAATTCAATACTTCCCCATGCCTGAAAAGCACTCAACTTTCAAGTATTCGAAGATGTCCAAACAGCAGCACCATTCTATGAATTCTGCGAGGCCAGACATACAAAATAAGTTTAGACCAGGGGTCTCAAACTCACATCAGTGAGCGGGCCGCAGTCACGAATTTTAGCCCCGCAAGGACCGGGAGAGCGAAGAAGGTTGAAGCAAAGGGGGGGGGGATGATTAAGAAAATGTCAGATAACGCTGCCATTCCTGAATGGAACTGGGTGTCAGGATTAGAGACACATATCGATGCCTATCTCCAGAATGACTTAAATGTGGACGCCGATTCTGAAATGTCAAATATTTGTACCGCGATTATGCTTCAACATGTGGTGACTGGATTGGGTGCCTCACAAAGAAGGCTTCAGGGCAGGTGCGTCTATGTATCTTACTATAATAAACGTTATTGATAGCAATTGACGAGAAAATATTGCCAGTTTCATTTATGAAAGTCCCAAAACTTTATTCCTTGAAAACCTCAATGTAGCTGTTATTGTTCTAAACATGCTGTCTTGACGCCTGGCAACGCTTGCTGCGACTAGAGAAGAAATATCCGCATGAACTTCTTGCGCGGAAATGATCCTTATGGTCAATCGCTGGTGCTCATCAGTCATCCACGACCGGAGAGCTCACTTGTTCACCTTCAGCAAGGAAAACCGGTGTTCGCACAAGCAGGTGCTTCCGAACATGGCAATGATCCTTCCAGCCTGTTGACTTGCATCGCCAAGAAGCTTGTAGAAGTCTGGTACACCCACGTCCTGAAATGTCTGCTTCAACGGAATGTGAGCTTGCAGCTCAAGACGTTCCATCTGTATCTCGGGCGCTGCGTCATCCACCGGCACCGAAATTGCAACGAAAATATCCGGAATTCATCGGCGAGGCTGGTAATGTCTTGGAAGCGTCCTTCAAATTCCCTTTGGAAGATCAAAGAGGAGCTTAGCGAAGTTATCAGTGGATTGTCTATCCACGTTCTCCACCGACTTCAGGGTTAGAAAATGATCAAACTTCTGATTTCTCATCTGTCTCTCCCAGAGCTGCAATTTGAATTGATAGGCTTGAATGTCGCCATGCGTTTTTGTGATCAGACTGTTTTTTTTCGCTGAAGTTTAACGTCGAGGCAGCTCAAATGATCAGTGATATCACTGAGGATTGCAAGGGAGTGAAGCCACGTTTCGTCTGACAGCTCAACAATGGCCTTGTTCTTGCACTTCATGAAGGCGTCAATTTCGTCTCGGAGCTCAAAAAATCGTTTCAGCACTCTTCCACGACTCAGCCATCGCACCTCTGTATGGTACAGAATTTCACCATATTCGCTGCCAACCGCTTCTAAGAGAGATACAAATTGGCGGTGGCTAGAGCTCTTGAACGGATGAAGTTCACTGCACCGAGCACAATTTCCATGACGCTCTTCATTTGCAGAGACTTGCCGCACAGTGCGTCTTGGTGCAAAATGCAGTGAAACGCGGCCAACTGATTGGTGATTCCGAGTGGAGCGAGTTTCGTCAGCAATCCACCAACAAGCCCGCTCTTGCATCCCACCATGTAGGCGCACCGTCTGTAGCCAAACAAACCAACTTTTCCCACGGCAGTCCAGCGTGTTCGACCACTCTTTCGAGAACAGAAAGAATAACCACCCCTGTGGTCGTGCTTTCCATTGTGATTAAATCCAAGAGTTCCTCAGTGACGTTGAGGTTTTTATCTACACCCTTTACAAAAATATCGCATTGTGCCTTGTCTCTAATGTCAGTGCTTTCGTCAACTGCAATACAGAATGTTTCAAACTCGTGGCATCGGTTGATTAATCCTCTTTCAGTCTTTCCACTGATCTCGTTAATTCTCTCGGCGACTGTGTTTGGAAAGAAGCTTATTTTCTCGAATATCTTTTTATGCTTGGACAGGTAGCATCCGCAAGTTCGAGCAGGCACTGCTTAACGAACAGGCCTTTAGTGAAGGGCTTGGAAGATTTGGAAATAAGCTCAGAAATTACGAAGCTTGCTCATACCGTTTCGCCGCTTGCTTTGGCTGCCTTTTTGAACATGTTTTGCTGCTTTCCCAACGCCGCCTTCAGTTGAGTCACGGTGTGCTCGCGAACGTTGTCAGTAAGAGCACCATACTTCTCGGGATGACAAGACATAAAGTGGCGTCGAACATTGTACTCCTTCGGCACAGCCACACTCTGATGGCAGACTAAGCACAACACCTTGTCTCTTGATTCTGTGAAGAAATAAGAAAGTTCCCATCGCTCCTGAAATCATCTCTTCTGATCGTCCACTTTGCGTTTTGCAGACTGCTTGGAAAACGACATTGTGGCTCGCTAGACTTCCACAGCAGAAAGCTTCGCTCTTTGCAGGTTGCCCAAAACAAAAAGGTCAAAAAGGCACCTGTCACATTTACGGAAGCGACAGGCACGTAGAAGCGCAATTATGTAGTGCGCTCTATCATGATTGACTTGGGGCGCCGCTACCATCCACAGTGCTGTCACCAGCGTGCGAGTCGGAGGATAGGCGCTTGGTTTGGCGTCTCAATTTAGCACACGCCAACAGATATGTGGCGTTTGATGTCTGGAAGTGTACAGTTTCGAAGGGCAATGTGCAGACTTTTCCTCAGCAGCGAGATGTCACTCTCTCGTGGGCCATAAATAACGCTGCGACACGCACCTAAACGCACGTGGGTGCATTTTGGAGCCTGAACCTAGAGACCGACGTGCGGCAGCGCCCTTTTCGTCACAGCTGCAGCGCAGTAAAAGGGTTTGACACAAAGACGAACAGGAAAGCAAATATCCACAAACACCACACAACGCACGGAAACCTTCGCGCTATCGCGGAAGCCTGGAAAACTCCGGTCAAGCCGCCGTCTTCTCATTAGTGACGTGCAGCCCCGTTCGCAGGGTCATAAAACGCATCGGGGAGGTTCTCCGCGGCCCGTTCTCGCCCAGCCCTGTGCGCACTGTAGAGTGCTCGATTCACAAGTCTCAGTTGCTTGTGACCATTGTGCACCCGGACTTAAGCGGCGCCCGAATCGAAGGGCCTCCGGAAAAGAGGGGTGTCCGCTCTGGCAACGCGAAGCCCGTGAAAGACGATATCCGTGCCGTTTTCCGGAGCAGTCCTCTGGCAACCTGCGCCCTTGGCGACACAAGCAAGGTGCGCACTCACTCATATCGCTTAAAAAACAAAAATAAATGAACCGACGACACTCCTGAGAGGGCCGCGGCCCGCAATAGAAGAGGCCGCGTGCCCGCATGCGGCCCGCGGGCCGCGTGTTGAGACCCCTGGTTTAGACGGTCATTCCTTTTGCACGTACTTCCTATAGGGACAATATTAAACATCTTGTGCATTGAGTTAACTGTCCCCAATGCTACGAAACTTAAATGACACAACATAACCCAGTTCCAATGCACTAAAACGTAGTTAGATTGATTTCTGTGATGACCATGTGTGTGAGAACGGGACTTGTGTCGCTGCTACTGACAGTAACATCAGCAGAGTAGAAAACAGAATGCATTTGAACCCTTCTGCACATCGTGACACTGCAGTCAAAAACAAAGCTTCAATGTTGAAGTGAAGTGCGTGACAGCCTAATCAAAATAGCATGAATAAAACAAAAAAAAAAGAGTACTAACTCCGTGTTCACTACTTAGGTCCCACGCTACCACAGAGAGATTGCTCTGCCTACGACAACACGAAAAAACAAACATGGATACTAACAGGGTATCCAAGTACTGCAGTTGTACACAAGGGAACTTGCGTAGAGTAACAGGCACTTGTCTTGCGCGTGTCGTGCTTACGCCCAAATTTCTTGTACTGTCATTCGTAACTAAGCAAGCAAGCCGAGGCTTTTGTGCTACGAGAAGAGAATACAAGCTGGTATTTTTTCAGGCCCCCAAAAACTTCCTGTGTTTGCTAAATGTTCACACTTAGCAAGAAACCCATTTTTTTGCCTTGTGCATGCAAGAATTATGGCTGTTAAATGCTGGCACGTACTAGAACGACGACCCTGAAACTATCTCAGTTCAAGCTTGCTAATAAATGGGCTCGCAGACCAGCATTTTGAGAAACAAGACAGTACTTTTATAAGAAGAAACGTAATCACAAAAAAGAGCAGCAGAACCATGTGCAATGCTTCCAAAGCGTCCCACCTGAAAGCAGTGCGTACACCAAAGGACGTTCCTGTTTAAAGTCGCATGCAGCCAGGAACTGACGCTTGAGCCGTTGTTTCTCCGGCAGAGAGGAGAAGTGCGTCCGTTCCCTTTAGATACGCGATACGGACTCCCCGGCCGCCACTTTTGTTACAAGGTAATCTGCAAACCGCGCAGACGACACACGCGCTTCGCAGGCGGTTCCCGTTCTCTTGATAGTTTAGTTTCCTGGCCGACAAGCTCAGCGCCTTGGCAGACGCGACGCGCGTTTCATCACCCGTCGATAAACGGGCAAAGATCGCGGCTGCGGGAAAGAGGAAACGGTATCGAAACTGAAAGAAAAAGGAAAAAGATGAGCAGACAGACATAATCGGGGAGGTTACTTTGTTCCTGCTCACGCATTCCCTACTCTTTTTCTTTTCTTTTCTCGCAGTAATGCGTTGTTTGTCGATAGAGCGTCCGTTCATTGACTAGGAGTGACTCAAGAGACGTCGATAGGAAGGTAGAGGAACAATCACGAGCGCGACACAATGCTAAAACGCAGTGGGAACAGGCGGACAATGACTGGCCCGCGTTTCTTACTCGTGTGTTTGGCGTTGCTTCCCATGAACGCAAAGAACGCAGATCTCTCGACGCGTGGGTGGAAGATCGTAGCGTCCCGTCTGAATAGGCAGAAGAAGACAGCGCTGAATGGGCGATCCGAAGGTGGGGTAGCCCCGAAAATGACACTCAAGCACTTCGCGCACGCCTTTCAGTCCGCATCACCAGTCGTGTACAGATGTCCGGATCGGTCGGCGGCGCTGTCAGAATATTTTCCGCACCGAATTCTTGTCGTCCGCTAGCGTCGAGGCACCACCTTGGGGTACATTCCCGGGAGAAACCAAACAACAAACAGAACTGCACCGATGCACGGTGTCGTCACATTACGGCTATTTTGGGAACCCCCTTGACAAACCGCAGCAGCGCCGATCTGACAGCAATAATAAACAAACAATTACGCTAGCAAAGCGAAAAAGCTTCCCAACAAGCGTAATTAAATTAGCAATAACGCTTAAAAAGTATGAAAAGGATGTATGGTGAAGTGGCTTGCTCACTGAGTGACGCAATGCCCTGCGTGTACGCTACGCTAAGCGTTAATCGCATGATTATTTGATCACACTCAAAACATTTTATTTTACCATTTTAATCAATAAAAACACTTTTATGCATTAATAATTTTATTTAAAAAAATGTTTTTAATTTTTTTGCACAAGCACTTTCACTGCGACTTTCGTTCGTCTTGGAGCGACTACCGTCTTCTGTCAAAGCTCTTCCCATAATTCACCACCGCCGGAAAGAAACAAGTGTTGTGGAATCGTTCATTTTAAACACAATATAACGCGGTTCTGATTATATCGTTCTAAATATGTGATTACGCTGATGCGAAGGAGCTTTTAAAGGTGAGACGCTTTTTCTACTCGACGACACGCCGACAGAATTTGTGCTAAGTTCGGGCGGCACTGACGCGCGCCAAGATAGCAGACGAGCATGACAGACGATGGCGTTGTTTCCGAGGCCAACCGTTAGCAAACTGAGCTTAAAGTGTACGTCTCTACGATGCGTGACGATTCGTTTCGCTAAAGTACTTGCAACTTTTGTGAGCTAGCTTTACGTTTTGCTTGTATATTGGCGGGGTACCTCCGTGCAATCTCTTAAACGTAGAGTGTTTGTGTGTGTCGACTGCTATATGTCTGCTTTCGAAAAATAGCAGCTCATCACCTTCGTCGTCTGCGTCCGCGGCTCTCAGAAGGCGGTCACGATTAATTGTTGACCCTCGCCTGCTTGCGAGAGCATGAATAGCGTAGCGATCGCTTTGGGATTGATCCGAATCGCAAGCTTGGTCCGAGCCTGAAAGAATGTTAGGCCTAATGCTGCTTGTTTTCTAGGCCTAGAATTTCATGCAGAAGACATGGCGCGTCTGCACCACAGTGCGCGCAGTTGTTCGCCGCCAGTGATGATTGTCATCGCAACCGCCCGCACATTGCTGCGGCGGCAACTATAGAGCGCTACTGCTAAGCGCATTTTGATGTCCCAAGTTGCCAAACCTATGCGAGTTAGTCGTTTATAGAGCATATGTTCCTCGTATTATTGCAGACCGAGGCAGTGCGCTATGATTCCCAGCACTGCGCGGAAAGCGCTGAACGGGAGTGGAGCCGCCGAGATGGACGAGGAAAACTCCAAAAAGAACTTCGGCTCAGTGCCACTCTTGGACATGTTGGCCGAAGTTGCCTCCGCTACGCTGAAGAGCGACCCGGCCCTTTCCAAAGATCCCACTCACAAGGTATTTGCGGCGCGCGAAGTTGCAGACGAAAGTGAGGGCTGAAGTGCCACTTTCGCTTTCTGCCTAATTCGTGTCATTTAAATTGAACCGTGCGCGATCTAAGCTGGGTGTGCTTGAAAATTCAGCGTCCAGTGTGTAGTTATGCCGCAGCCGGGGTTCGGGCGCGTTTCGCTAGCGCAACGTAACGCCATTAAAAACGAAGAATTTAACGGGACAATATGGCTGATGCAAATGGTGCTACGGCGCTGCATTCCGTTTTTTGCTGGGCTCTCAGTATTATTTCCAAATTCTTTCGACGTTTTTATGTGTGCAAATGGAGCTGAAAGTGAATAAAACGGATTAAAGTAATAGCTTAAAAATAAAAACATAAAAGTTGCGAACGGTTTCAGCTCCAAGTAAATGAAATGGATTAAAGCACTAGCACAAAAAACAAAAACAGGAGTTGCAAACGAAGTTAAAATTCGTTCCTTGTCGCGAAGCTGTCATTTAGTGAGTGATTCTACCATGCATTTTGAAAGATTAATTGGAGATGAATTCTGCCTGCAAGTTCTTTAGAACTACCTGGCTATTTTGATCGCAGAAAATTGCTGTATTAAATTCAGTACTGATTAAAGAAATTCATCAGAAAAGTTGCTGTGGCGAATCAAGGATGTCACTAGAAAAGTACAATGCGTTAGGTCCAGACAAAAACTGTATTATTTGTTGCAACCCTAACTTACGTCCACGTTGTGTTTTTCAGGTGCGGAAGTCAGCATTGCAAGCAGACGCTCTTGTGCTGGACCAGATTCGCATTCTGTCAGACCGAATGCTTCTGGAGATGTTCTCCGAGTTCACCAGCAACGAGATGCGCCGAATCTTCAGCTATCGCTGCTACCTCATGCCGAACGTCTGTTCAGAGACCTTTTCCAGCTTCGGCAATGAGAACAAGGCCCGTCTTCAGATGAAGTCCCACCTGATGGCGCACATTGCCAAACTTCTGGCCGAAGCCAACTGTGAGCACAATTCATGATTTGTCTTTGGCTACGGCTAGATTTAAAGAGCTCAATTGTTAGCTGGTTGCAACAACTGCGCTTGCGAAAAAAAATTTGACATCCACCTTAATGAAGCCCGTACGGCGGCGAAGGAAAGCTGTACAGCTTTCTCAGAAACTTCGCAGTTGAAGAAAAATTCGTCCTGGTCCAGGATTCGAACCCGGGACCACCGCCTAACCAGGGCAGTCGCTCTATCTACTCAGCTAACCAGGAGGCGAGCCATTTGTAGCGCGAGAGCGAATTGATCAACTCGAAGTGATGGACAGGTGTTAACAGATGGACAGGTCATTTAACACCTCTCCATATCACTTCGAGTTTTTGATCAATTTGCTCTCGCACTACAAACGGCTAGCCTCCCGCTTAGCTCAGTTGGTAGAGTGACTGCCTTGGTTAGGCAGTGACCCCGGGTTCAAATCCTGGACCAGGACGAATTTTTCTTCAACTGCAAAGTTTCTGAGAAAGCTGTACAGCTTTCCTTTGTAGCCGTACGGTGGCATTGAGGTGGATGTCAAATTTTCCTTCGCAGAAACTTACTCCACCTTGGGGATTTCCCCTAAATCTGGTCAATTAACAACTGTGCTTTTTTCTTTAAACAATTATTGGCTTTTTTTTGTGTACCCAGTTGTATACGCAGCATAACTCGGTTGCAAGTCTTTAAAGTATACAGAAGAAAATGAAACATGTATAATGTACACAGGGAACAGACTCTACTAAGTACAAGTTAAGGAGCTAGAACCACGGGTAGCATGTCAATTGGACTCTTCAAAGTGCTTATGGAGTAAAGGGATTTTGTTGTCTTTTACTTATGTTTGCTGCGTTTAAAAAAGAGGAAGCTACTGCTAACAGTCATTGTTTTCATCACACGTTTGTGGGTCTTGCAACATGAGAAAATAAAACAACCGCCTTGGCCGGTGGTTCGAGGTATGTGTGATACAAAACCTGAGGTAAAAAACGAGTCCTATTGCTTGTTATATCCAAGTAGAAAGCTGCTCCTTTCGGCAATAATGAGTGGAATTTTTAGGGAAAACGTTGAAACCCTCTCGGGCACATGAGATCGGCATAATTTCGCGTTAGTGCTCAATGTTCGGGACAGGCGGGCTGTAAAAAAGGATGGTCGAAATGCTGTAACTCTTCGAGGTGTATGCTTGTTTGCTGCATAATGTGTGATTGGCTGAGTGCACGTGCCATAGTAGAGTTTAGTTTACACTTATAATGCCACAAGAGATGGTAATCCTGCCCAAGAGAAAATGGTAGCTGGGCCCAGCTGGTCTTAGCTGGAACCAGCTACATTTCCTCCTGGGTGGTGAATCCCTTCACGATGGAAAAAACAGGGGCCTTTTCTTTGGGGCCACCGCAAAAAGATGCGAACACTATCTAGCTACTTCAGCATGTTGGAGCATGCAGGATGTAGCATGTTGCGAGTTTTTTGCAGCCAATTTACATGCTCTCGCACTGGAGAAAAGTGTGCCTCTCAAAGTGCCAAAAACTTGAACAGTGCCACGAGGAAAGTGGCCCCAAGTGCCGTTTCCCTTGCTCCATTGTCCTCGCCGATTTTCTGACGTCGGCGTTGACCATACACTGGCACAACCGCACGGCTACATTTAGTAAACTGCGAGCACATTTACACTGAACGTGGAAATTTTAATGTTTAGGTCAAACCACATGGTGAACCCCGTTTTTGGCATATGCTAAAGATCCCCAGGTGGTCTAAAATATTCCGTAGCCCTCGACAGTGTAGCTTCGGCGTGTTAAACCCCAGTTCGAACTTTGAAATGAGAGGGTGCTCAACATTGACCATTCGATGCAGCACAGCCGTACACGAAGGTTCACTTCAGTGTCCTTCTAAAGTGAGCAGTGCAACTAGCGGCTTTGCGCAAAACTGGTTGTCTTTAGTATTTTGCCTCATAACCAACACATCGAGCACCTCCCTCGAGAAAGTTGACTAAGTGCTGTCCATTCAGCTACCTGAATCCTTTTTGTATTTATCTGTGAAAGTTGTTATACAAAGCCAGTTTTGCAACAGATCAAAGGGAGATTCATTGTGCTTTATTACGCAGCCCCCGCAAGACAGGGCAAGCCACCGTTCACGGCAGAGCCACTGCAGGCCCGGAAAAGACGTCTCCAAGGTTTGTCTTCCCTCATTGCAAGCTGCATTTGTAGTGCTCATGTGACATTGCAGTCCTATTTGGGAGAGCCAGACGTTCTGATATAGGCGGAACATGTCCCCACGTAGTCGCCCACATCTGCTTGGAGATGGTGTTTTGTCCCACTTGAACTTCGCTCAACCACTTGGATGCCGAAACGCTCGCCATAGTAGCTGTTATGAATTGCAAAAAGATCCAATTGAGGGGATTAGCCGTCCTGGTTTAGGCGGAACATGTCCCACTTAGTCGCCCACATTTGCTTGGTGATTGTGTTTCGTCCCTTATTGGGTTTGCTCAATCACTTGTGTGCCATGATATCTGTTTTAATATGCAGGGAGAATGCAACATAATACTTGTGGCTTAAGTTGCACGATGGCTGCATGCCATTACACATGCTTAGTGATCACATGCAGTGCAACTACAAACAGTACCCGGGCCACACGTACACGAAATTAAGTGCTTAATGCCTTAAGTTGTAGTGCCATTAATCCACTGGTACACGCAAAAATCTAATGCCATTCGCTCTAATGTCATTTTTGGTTTAAGGAGTTTTGCACAACTCATCTGCCTTCACGAACGCCTTAAATCTGCCTACTCTCGAACGCGATGAGTACCAAATGAAACTAATGAAACCGTCAGCACCAGAGTGTTGACGCGGAAACGTAGCTGAACCTTCAAATAAGACGACTTTTTGTGCACTCTTGGTGGCGAAGTTCTGAAGAAAACGAAGTTCACTAAAAAAAGCGGCGAAAGTCAAAACATCGTGTTACTTGTCGTTTTGAATTTTTCGGATTTGGCTACTGCTGGCAGGCGATGGCAGCTGCTGAAGCCCCTTTTAGAAACGGCTCACACCATTTTTTAGAAAATACTATTTCTCATACAGTTTTCTTTCACAAAAACATTTTTAACCCGCGTAAGACATTTTTCTGTACGTTAAAAGCTCCCAAATATGAGTGCATTTGTGTTTTTGGTCCTTATCACCGTCATGCCTAACACATTTAATGCCTTTGCGTTTTCGCATGTAGCACGGCCCGTCCGAATAATGTCATCGTGTACGTGTGGCATGGGTATAATTCTTGCCTGTCTATGCATGCCTCAGTAAACAGCCCAAGACAAACAGCAACGAGCAGTTCTCATGTTGTGCTTCTTGCCGGACCCTGTTTACTGTGGCGCACGCAAAAGTATTTTTCTGAATGGATCTTGTTAAAAGTACTTACGCAATGCAGTAAGTAATTAAAAATATGTACGAACTGCCCTTTGTGTTGATTTCTAATGCATGTTTTGTCCCATAATTATTGATGTAGAGGCCCGCAAATTTTGCAGTTAACTGTGCTCCAAAACGGCCTCACCAGGAGGAAATTGGCGTGTTGCAGCTGGTGTTTCTTGAACAGTGCTAACTGTTGTGTCAAGGTATGCATTAAAAAAAAGATATCCCCCCCAAAAAAACAATTTTAAAATTGTGTCAAAGCTAATAACTATAAATAAAAATTTACCCAAACCTGGGTTCAAACCCGTATCTTTTGCGTGGGAAGTATTTTATCCACTGAACCACCAAATGAATGGTCAACTCTCGCAGCACCCCGAAACAGTTTGACCCGCTTGTTTTATTTTTTACGCGAACCCCACAAGGCTTAGTAAGGTTAAAGTTTAAGCTAGTTGCTTGTACAAGATTGTGGCAAAAACGCAAAGACAGGACATCTGTGGCCTTTCTTGTCTGTGTTTTTGTGCTGTAATCACGACTGTACGAGGTGTTTGAAGCTTTCTGTTCTTTTAGCTCAGTCTTTCTTGGTGCTTGTAATTGCACTCCTCTGCTTGCATTGAGTGTAATTTTCATGTCAAAAACCATTGAGCTCATGATCGAACTCACCAGCAGTTTGTGATGGAGGTAGTGCAGGCTGGTATGGTTAGAATTTGGCCTTCAGTATTTAGAGAGTGTCGTGTGCATTTCCTCTCATGGCAATTCTCGAAACATTGTTTTATAATAAAAGTCTGAACGTGAAGGCAATAATGTTCAGTTGAATGTGTGCGACACTTTGCTTCGCTTCGCGCTCTGGAAGAGCCTCATCCTTTTGCCGATTCAGACGATTTGCTTACGTGGGTTCGATTCTTGGCCGCCGCGGCCGCGTGTGTAAGAGATTTCGGCGCATGTTAAAGGACCCAAGGTGGTCAAAATTAATCCAGAGCCCCTCCACTACAGTATGCCTCAACACCTGCGTTGCGTCAGCGCGTTAAACCTCACAATCAGTGGAGACGATTGTGAGGCGATCCGCTCCTGCTTATGCTTTTGAATGGCTTCGATCTGACTCCAACGTGTTTCGCTCCTGCCGCCAGGTATTAGGAGAGTTGATGGCCATGGTGGATTTTGCTGCCTGTTGGTTTACTCGCCTAGTTGCATTCTTCCGCTCCCTTACTTGATCTGCGGTGTGCTGGCATGGATGGCACCTTTCGCTACTGCTGAGTTTGATCGCGTGCTATGGAACACCTCGTGCTACGGAACGCTTCAGAGGCGCATAGTTGGGAAGCCGTTTCACTGTTTACGGACGCCAAAGCCAAACTTTTTGCTCAATGGGCCATTCAATGCTTTCGCATTAAAGCTGTGCCCCATCCCCATGCTTCTGATGCCCGATGGTCAAGGTAGCTTGCACCGATGTCTGTAAAGGGGGGGGGCGAAAATTATTTCTCTCACTTCTTTATTGGATCGTACTCGGTGCACAAGCAGCACTAATGTTACAAGGCTAACATTTAAGAGTAAGTGCCTTGTTGGGGCCGGTTGAGGCAGGCCGTTCCTTTTTCAAGTCATTCAGAAACTGCCTCTTGACAAATTTTTCGTGTTGGGTTGGCTCTTGTATTGAGAAAATCGAAACTAGTTGGTCGCGGCAGCTGAAACAAAGGTCTGTCAAACTTGTGCAACAGACATAATCTCCAAGACTGCCGGTTTGTGTTTGGTTTCTCCATCTAGGTATTTTCACGAGAGGCTTAGTAACGGAATCGCAACTTGTGCCGTCATTTAATAAAACAGGGATCTTCTCTATTCGGAGTTACAGCGACGTGTCGCTACAGCGATGGTGCTGTCACTGGATTATTGAAGATCTTTAACTTGCTTTAGCCTCATGTGCAGGTAGCATAACGATAGTAGCCCGTCGAGCAGTTTCAACTCCACAGATTTGCGACGAAATTCGCGCGGGAGATTTACGTCATCGAGCGCGCGCCGTGACGTCACAGCGCCGCTTCGGTTTTTGTTTATTTGCTCACTTTGATTTTTGCAGGTTATAGAACGTACTTTAGCTTCTTTATTTGAGTAACAGTAACGGGCGTGACTAATACGCCGTTCGAGCGGTTCGGGTCGTGCGCGTCGTGGAAAGCCCACGTGACAAGAAAATGGCGGCCCCCACGGGGAAGTTGGCAGAGATTGCGGCAGTCCCGCGTTGCAAAACAAAGCGAAAGTACGCCATTCGGAAGCGTGGAATGGCAGCTGCGTTGCCGTCTGCGTCGCAGACGGAGGCGATTTTGCTTTTTGCGCGGCTGCGCGCCGGTGGCAACGCCATGCCGACTCGCTGCGTCGCGGGCTGCGCGAACAGCCTCGCGCGAAGATGCAAGCTGCTCCCGCTGGTTCCGCGCGGTAAAGAGATCGTTCAGCGGCGCGCCCAGTGGTTACTCCGGATCGGACGGACAAGCTTCGATTGTTACTGAGGGAGCTAGGTAAGACGATCGTTACTTACGAGGGCTCTTAGGTGTACGTAAAGCTTCGTACGTAGGTGAAAGTTAATGCTGCAGCCAGCGCAAAGCGGTCCTCGCGATTCGCTCTGATCGCAGCGGATACGTCGCGTCTGCTCTAATTTTTAATCGCGTCGGGGTTGTACGTTGGTGCGACTAAAAACCGGCTATTATTGCAAGCGGCGAGAAGATTGCGCGCTGCGAGAATTTGAAGTGGACGCGGGAAATAGTCTGCTCTAGTGCTTCGTCCCCCACGGATTAAAGCTTTGAAGTACCGGTAACAGCAACGCGGATCCGTCGCCTAAATGCGTGTTTTGAACGTCGGTCGCTAAATGATCGTGGATTACTTGAAGTCGGACAGATTAGCGAAAAAAAAAAAAAATAAGGACCGTAATGTGGTCATTAGTTTTTTTTTTTTTTTTTGAACCAAAAACTGCCAGCAGTGTGAGTTGCTGTTGATCTAAGATTGTCGCGCGCCTGGGTTTTGCAGCATGCATCTCGGCGGTCGTAGCTTTTATGTGAAAATTACGTTTTTTTTATTTTTGTCAGTCACTTCGTAGGCGATCAGTTTTATCCGCTGATTCTCGCCAAGACTGGCTGCAAAAAAAAAAAAAAAAACTGCAGCCAAATGCTGCTCGGTCTGCTTTTTTTTTTTTCTTTTCCCGCATCAATCATTTCTAAAAAAAGGCCCGTCCTTGATAGAAGAAAGTAAGCCACTCCCTGTACAGTAGGCATATTGGGCCTGCGTATAAATTGCTAATAAAAGCTCGAGAATTCTACGCATAGTAACTAGTGCTTTTGTCATCCTCCTTTTGCTGTACTTGGAAATGCTCTGTACTTATGTGGAGTGGGAAAGGCATTCTTGGGTCGCAGAGGGGGTTTGGACAAGGCTTCCCTCTGATGCTTCGACATGCTACACATTCTCTCTTGGTTTGTGAGAACCTTCTGTTCCTGGCACACCAATGGCTCCAGCAGCCGTTACCTGCTCTTTGTGATGGCAGATTGGACACCCATTAATATCAAGTTACTCTAGTGCAAACTCACTGCGTTTTGGATTGACCGGTAAGTTCGCGTTCTTTGTGGCGAAAGAACGGAGGGACTTTACATTAACGATTAATATTTCCAATTTGTCTAGTGCAGTGATGCTGCGTTCTTTTCGTATTAGGCCAATACCGTATGTTCGTGCATATAACCCGCACCAAAAATGTGAAAATTTCAGTGGCAAAGTAGGAATGCGGATAATAAATACGTGGGGTTTATCCTTTAGTGCAGCCTCACAGCAATGCACATTGTGCCGTGAAGCTCCTACGCAGTAACTCTGACTAAGCCTTCCATGGCAGCGATTGTGCAAAACATACCAAGGACAAGGAATCAAAAACAAGGACGAGCGCACTCTAACAACTGGATTTTATTAGTGAATTGTGACTTTCGCCTTGCAGGCAGTGTATTCTACATGCCAAATATACGCTTTTTTCTGTCTACATAGTGTGTGATGTCTTGCTTTGAGCAGTAGCTTTGGTGCAGCCTTTCCTGCATTAAATGTGCGGGCAATACGCGAGGATTTTTTTTTTCTTTTCCGGTGAGCTGAAAGTGGGGGGTGCGGATTATATGGAGAGGCGGGTTATATGCGTGAAAATACGGTAAGTGGTGCGGTATTGCATTAGTGAGGCGTGGCCTTTCCAGTTGGTCATTGTTAGCTGGCTTTGTTTCGTCGCATTACTCTGGCGCAATTGTACTGAGTTTTTTTTTTGTTTGTTTCTTTACTCCCCCTATGCACAGAAAACGACGGCGGCAGTCGGAAACGCAGACGCCCTCCGACCAAGAAGCAGCCGGTCGGGACCATCAAGAATGAGCGGCGGGTGAATGGCCCCGCACCTGCGCAACCTTCTCCTCCGACGGCAGCAGCCGTGGCCGGCAAGAAGTCCCCGGTTCGAGCCAACAAAAACCAATCCAAGCCTGCTGTTCCCAAGCTAGAAGCCAAGGGTGTCAGGCCTCCTCCTTTCAAGGTTTGTGTCTTTGTTGCCTACTTGCTTTTCAGGAGGCAAATTTGTTCTCAAATTTGTTTCAATGTGCTCGCTGCCTTCTTTTGTATTGAGGCAGATAAAGTCATGAACGGCACTCATGTGATTGTTGTTGGTTGGTGAAACATTATTGAGTGGTCAGGGGGCTTCCAGTTGATTGATTGATTGATTGACGACTGATTGTAGGGTTTAACGCGCCAACGCAACACAGGTGATAAGGCGCGCCGTAGTGGAGGGCTGCGGATTAATTTTGGCCACCTGGGGATCTTTAACGTGCGCTAAAATCTTGTACAAACGGGCGTCTTTGCTACTTCCACTTGAGCTTTCATCGTTCAACTAAGGATCTTCCGAGGCTCAGATAAGGGGTCTGGTTGCGAGGCTTTAGGTGTCCAAGTTGTGAAGCGTTCTTGGAAGCTGGCGATCTGACAGTTACCAGGATACAAAGGCGAGGAGCATTCGACGGGAATGTTAACTGTCACCTCTCATCATGTTGTGACCCAGTGAAGACGGAAGCGATGTTCTTGTAGAAACAAACGTTTATTCGAGCAAACTTGTGCACCACATTAAACTTAACAAAAACACAAGCAGTGAAGAAGCAATCAACAAACTTGCGTGCACAGACGAGCGCTAGTAAATCAAATGCTGCAGCGTCTGCCTTTAGAGAATTTATCTGTCTGTGGTATTCTTTCTGGAACCATCGAATTAGAGTGAGAGAAGATCAAAGAAGAACATTCTAGTGTAGTGACGACAGGTCGAAACACTCTTTCTGTCAAATGAGATAGCCTGTGCGAAACACACGCCCGCACACACGCGTTTGCAGCAACAGTCACTTTCCCTCCAGTTTCTTTGAAAGAGGTGTTGCCAGTTGAGGCGGAAACATCGCCGCCCTGTTATTGTTGTTGCAGCTGGCGGTGAAGTCCCTCACCACGGCCACGAAGACCAAGGTGCCCCCCCTGAAGCCCCCGCAGAACAGCTTGCCCAGGGAGGACAAGCCGCTTGTGGGCAGCCGGGACAACTGGGAGGTGCAGGTGATCAAGCGGGACCACAGCTACTGGGGCCCCGGGTGTCCGCCCGCCGCAGGTGAGGGCAGTCGCACGCTCCGTGTCGTAATCATTGCGGTCACCAGTTGTTGTACTGTGTGCGGAAAGACCCCCTTCCCTTCAGCCCCATTCGTTGCTCGTAAAAGTTATTTCTCCAGCGTATTCCCTTCCTTCTGGCCCGTTCTCTTGGTGTATATTGTATAGTCTAGCACTTTCTGTCAGTGTCCGCATTATTTTTTTGAATGCTTAAAGTATTTATTCTACAGACTGAACGAGGAAATCCCGCTGTCCATTTGGAATGCTTGATGCACGACATTTTTGCAGAGTACAAAAATGGTATTAATATGAGGCACTAGGGCCTTGATATTTTTGTGCAAGACCACCGGTATTCATTCTGAAGAAAATGTATTCTCGGAGATGCATCCTTGTGTAGTTGTGAAGCTGACTGAAAAGGGGCTCAATGTATAGCTGGCCTTGGCCTACTCGATGCATGTAACCGACAGTTCCGTGTTGGCAGTTTCTGCAATTGTTTTTTTGTTCAGTCTTTATTGAACGGTTGATAGGAAACGATTGAGCAGTTATGAAAAATACCCAGCAAACATTTATAGTTTTGTTATTAACTAGGTGGTTGCAATTTGCGTGCATCGGAGGCCCCTTATATGGCGAAAGTGATGAAGCACCCTACAAGGTGCGAGTGTATGTGTGTGAGGGGGGGCAGTGTTAGTGTGTGAAACATCATAAAAACAGTCTGTTCATATACGGAAGTATCCGTATGCCTGCTTTATGAAAAGCATTATGCACATGCTTTTCTTCCCGCCAGTACCGAGTTCTTGTACTGGTACATGGGTACTGGTACATATTCTTTCCACCAGTGCGAGCTCTGATACATGGGTATGCGGTTTTGATGGGACGGACAACCGATTTTCTGGAGTGCATGTCCTCTAGCTCATATAAAAGCCAGTGTTTTGTACAGTGGGGTAACCACAAGGAATTTATAAGTAAATAGGTGGAAATAATTTTAATTTTGCTGTACAATTTCTGAAGCCTTTAAAAGGTGGCACCAAAGTAGTGTCTCAATATGACACTACCGTACGTGTCTAAACAACTATGTCAGTTTCAGTGCGATACAAAAACCGTATGAAGGAATATGAAAAGTTGCACATTATTGTTGTTCTAACCGGGGACACCTTTTTAAATACTACCCATTTTAATCTCGTGCAGTTAAAAGTACGTTGCCGCGTGGCCCGCATTCCTTTTGGCTGGGACACACGTGGCTGGTAGATATAAAAATTGAGATTTCAAAACTTCAAGGGCACTATCAGCAAAGCCGTTTCAGGTTAGGGTGTTTTCAGTTATGCCTTTTCATTTGGGATAGAGAAGACATACTCAACAAAAATCGTTTTCAGTCTTTTAACTGAAGAATGACAACTTTACATGCCACGCGGAATGCTCGCACATTCCTCCATAAGTTGCAGATGCCCCATTTATTGACAACCCCATTGAACCCGCACGTGTGACGGCCCTTTGCAGATGACTCCGGTGACAGCGACATGGAGGAGTGGTGCGGGGACTGTATTGAGCGGCGTCCCAGCGTCCCCTGCCAGTCGGTGATCGCCACGCCCGCATTCCCCTACGTCTACGTGCCGCTGCTCCCAAACACCTCCTCCGTCGTCGAGGTCACCACCCCGAGCGGCGCCGGCAGCCAGGCGCGAAGGCGCAGCCCGAGCCCGCTGATGCCGTCCTCGGAGGACGAAGACGAGGACGAAGATGAGGATGAGGACGAGGAGGAGGAAGAGCACGCCAGGCCACAGCAGCAGCAGCACCTACAGCAGTCCGTCCAAAAGGGGCGGGCGCGACTGCTGGGCCGGAGAGGGGCAACCGCCCAGGTTGCCGAGACGAGTTTTGAGAGGGTGAGTGAGCAGTGAGGGCTTTGTGGCTTGCCCGTTGTTTTGTCAAGGTGGGATTTGACGAAGGAAGAATGGTTTTTAACAGCGGAGCTGTTGTTACTGGCCGTAAGTTCGCGGTTCGTGCGCACTGGGAACTACTCGCGAGGAACGCTATTGCGTGATGTCGCGCAGTTGTCGCAACACCCACCCTACAATGGAAAGGCACGTGATAGCGGCCACCGCAACACACGAAAGAAGCTTGCGCATGCGCTCAGTATCGTAGGAGAGCCCTTCGCGCATGTGCTCAGTATCGTACAAGAGACCTCACGCGCAGCGTCTTCGCAGTTAGCGGCAAGGCGTAAAATTAGGCTTAGCCAGCCTTGTAGTCTTCGTCTGAATCTTGGCACCTCAGCCACCAAGGCAAGCCTGAGCACAAGCGGATTGGGTGCTGACGCCCTTAACCTCTCCCTCCCCCTTCTCAACAGAGACTGGCGCTGAAGCACATCAAGGCCCTGCGGAGCAAGCGTCGGGACGAGCGGGGCCCCCTGGTGTGCAAGATCTGCAAGACGAAGGTGTTCACGGCGCAGGCGACGCTCATGTACCACTACCGCAGCCACGCGGGCATCAAGCCCTTCAACTGCAAGATCTGCGAGGCCACCTTCACGCGCCAGCACAGCCTCAACTACCACATGCTCATCCACAACAACAAGAGCCGCTTCGCCTGCGAGGACTGCGGCCGCCACTTCCGACACCCGAGCCACTTCAAGGAGCACCTGCGCCGGCACACCGGGGAGACCCCCTACCAGTGCACCGACTGCAACCAGAGGTGAGGGCATCTCCTTTCTCTATCTATCTGTCGACCAAGGCTACTGGGTAGCCCGCAAGGTCCCAGTCCTGTCGCCCCTGCTTTTCCTTGCCATTGTCACGTTAGAAGAGTGGGCACAAATGAAATTTGTTGTAATGTACTATGATCCCCACCTCTGCGGAAAGGTGTACGTTAGGTGACAAATGAGGGCGTAACAGTTCCAAGTAACCAGGAGGACTGTACAGGGGTTAACGCACTTGCCTGTGGCATAGTTTGTCTTTTTTTGCACTTGCTGCATTCTACAGCCCCAGTGTAAATGAACTTGGATCTGGGTGGTGTAAATTAATAGTACCTTGCACGGAAGAGTTTTCGGCAGGAACTTGACCTTGAATTTTTTCGAGGAAAAAATTCAAGGTCAATTGCGATTTTGAAGATATCAGTAGGAACGCTGAGGATGGGGGTGATGGATGGATTCATTCATCAGATTACTATCATTGAAGGCGATACTGCCGATAATTCTGCTTATAACAGTGGATGGGAACATGCGATGCATGATAAAATCAGTGCATAGCATTTCCCCTACCCCCATGTAAAGCTGACAAACACACCATCCATCCAGAGGAAAATGGCGTAATATTATAATATTATGCAAGCTGGAAGAAGTCCCTGTTTAAAATTGGCATGGTTTTTCCAGCCCACGCTAACGAAGCACCTTAGTTTAAAATTAAAACTTCGGTTCTACATATCTCAGCAATGACTCTGTGCACACATCCACAATGTTATGAATGTACAATTTTGGCAGTTATAGTTGCTTAATATACAGAAATTTGCCGTCACGGAAATTACAAAAGTTTCTTTGAAGTGAAATGGGCCTCAGAAAGTTGTTCACTGGTTAGGAACCTTGTGTACATTAGCTCCTATGAGCAATTGACACGGAATTGGAAATTCTTCGTTGAAGTGGGCTTTGGTGTAGCGGGATTTGACTGTATGTGTTTCAAACTCGGCACACACATATAGGATTATCCCGGTAGAGAGATGAAGTAACAGGAGAGGGTGCCGTTTTTCTCGCCTGCAGGTTCAAGACGCGAAACACATACAAGCGGCATCTGAAGACGCGGCACGGCAAGATCCTGACAGCCCAGGGGATCCTGTCTCTCGGCGACTCTCCGCCAGCAAGTCCGGCGCAGACGTGAAGGCGCCCGTCATAACAATCTTGTGTACATACAACAACCCACACTTTTTGTACAGCACGCACCCGCCCTTTTGTAACATAATAAATCGAGTGTTTGAATCACCGCAATTTCCTCATACACTGCGGTCTGGTGTGGTGGAGTTACTCTTTTCTTGGACGCATGCCCTCAGAATGGCGTGCGAGTGTGTTGGGGGCTTGGAATGGTTCTTTAGTGTTGACAATGGCAATATAGGCTCGATGTAATTTCTGTGTTAAAATTACTGCAAATGGTCACTGCAAACGCTTTCACAGCAAAAGCTTTGTTGGTGTGACCGATGGTGTCCTGTCAAAAAACTAATGCACTTCCCCATAGACCAGTTGGTTGACTGGAAAGCTTGGATAAGACCTCCGCACACAGGACGCGTGTGAAACCAAGCATCTATTGCATCAAAATGGTTATTAAAATCGCGAAAAAGTAACGGTAGACAATACACGCATCGCTCATGTAGACGGTGTGCAATAGTATGCCTTTACCTCGTAAACCGCGTACCAGTATACATTTTAACATCGTTCGTAGATGCATTTACTTAGTGTGCAAAAAATCGCCGTATCGGTTCGTTCTTCGTTCGCGATTTGGGTCTGCGATTTGGACGATCAATTGAACGCACTTCCAGCAAAGGTTTCGATGCGCTTTTCACACCAGTTTCGGTGTCGGAAAGCTTTTGCGCTTCTCTAAACTTTTGCTAAAGTTCTTTGTTTTGTTTTTCATGTAAAAGCATGTAAGCGGATATTACTTTTTTACTCAGTAACTGCAAATGGAAATACTGGTACAGTTGCTTCCTTTTTTATACAAAGCAATCCAATAGCTTTGTATACAGCTATTGGATATCTATATGCCAATAAGTCTACATTAAGTCGATGTTAATAAGGCTACACGTACAGTTCGCATTTGCCACCTTTTCAGACTTTCTTGTTTTCTTATCCTCGACACCTTTTACCTTTCCACAACACGACTCCTCCCGCAGTTTAGGAGAGGAGGTCGCTAAAAAGATTGCCTTCCCTGCAGAAGACTGAGGTTGGAGGCCAGGCCAGTCTTCAAGGTGATCTTTTTAACTTTTCCTTTGTCTTGAGTCGAGCGACACAACACAACAAAAAAGAAACTGGCATTTAGGCCTCCAAAATGAGGGAAGCTTTCGGATTCCAACTTTTAGAAAACTCGTAAGTTGCAATGAGTTTCACAAATAAGTTTCCCGACACCAAGGGTGCATTAGCAAGAAAGTTGATGCATCAAAATGAGACGTACACAACTGTTAGTGTTAGGCTTGAGTGCTCCGTACCAGGTTCCTGTCGCCTTGAGTTTTACCACAAGAAATTTTGACTACCTGCATGCCTTCGCACATTCATATTAAATAGACTATTCATTTTATACAGTAACGAAAAATGAAGTTACTTTTTCACAGTAACTGTAACAAGTTGCTACTGGAAACTCTGTAACTGTAACAAGAGTTACTTTTTTGGCTTAGGTAACCTGTAACTAATGCTGTTACCTTTTACTGGTAACAGGCCTATGACTGGTCTGCTAGTACAGTCGTTGAGCCTGGCTAAAATCAGCACTTGGATAAAAAGTTCAACATGGAATCTAGCAGCTTCTGCTGGTGGATTTAAGTGGTTATATTTCATTTATTCCTACCAAGATGGTTTTTTTTTCTTTTTTTGTGGCGAATGTGGTCTAAAGTGCCCAGTGTTGAAGCGAACCGATATTTTTATTGCTTGACACCAAGAGCAGTAAAAAAAAAAATTAATCTTTTGGAAAATGGTCAGTCACTTTTTCATGACAACTTTTTCATGGTGACTTCTATGCGAGTTCAGTGACGTCATAATGTTTTTTTATTGTGTGGAATTGAACTGACACCATATAATTAGTAGACCCACTTTCTTAATTGTCCTATCAACTTTCCTGGGTCTCGCTACACCACTGACCTAACAAGATGACAGAACTTAAGG
Organism: Haemaphysalis longicornis; assembly: GCA_013339765.2. Classification (NCBI taxonomy): domain Eukaryota; kingdom Metazoa; phylum Arthropoda; class Arachnida; order Ixodida; family Ixodidae; genus Haemaphysalis; species Haemaphysalis longicornis. Next base: position 118,820,911 of record CM023455.1, read on the forward strand.
TACATATCAAAGCCTGCATTTACAAGGAAACATAGGTACCGTATTTATTCATATACAAGGCAAGGTTTTTTCCCAAAATCCATATTTGCAGTCATACCCCACCTTACATTCAAAGCTCAGTATACCTATATATCTGGCGATTTTTTTTACTCTCCAAACTGCACCATTGCCTCATAAACGTGACCGCCTTATAATCGAATAAATATGGTATGTATAGCTTGAGACCACTTGGATACGACATGTAGCAACATCTATGAACAGCATCAATAAATCAATAACACATATTCAGCCCACATGCATAGAGTCCAGAAATGCGCCGCAAATCCACTCTGATGTGGCAGTGAAATCACCTCAAAAAATTTGAGCAAAAAAATTTTATTAACAATGAGAACACCAACAGGATCCAATGAAATTTGATGAGGTGTGTATTGCACTTCAACAACAACAGAAAAATGAAACTTCATAATACTGGAAGGCACTTTCTTGGCAGCAGAATAAGATTGATGTAAAACTGATTCTACGGCCTTCACCGAACAGGAACTTTGCACCGACTGGGTCAGGTTTAGCACTCCTGTTTTACCACCAAAACACTGCAGTTGCACTCGTATGATAAATGAAATGCGCACATTGTCAGTAACCATAATTGTGTGTGGGTAGGTCAAATTTATATCTGCGGCAAAAATAAAAACAATGAATGAAAATCGCTAGATTTAAAGGAGTACTGACACGAAATTTCTCGCTTTCAGTTTTTATGCGTAAAGAATACCTATTGGCCCAGTAATTACGAAAATCGAACCGAAAGCAATCAGACCGCCAACACAGAATTATTATAACACGTTTATTGTCAACCAAGTTTTCAAATTTGGTCGCCGCGCAGGAAAATGGCCGTTCGAAGGCCAGCCTGCAAGCGGGCCAGCCTACGTCACGGTCTCACCCGTGACGTCAGGGGACGTTCGCCGGCATCGTCTGCTACGATTGCAAATGGTCCGCACTCGCACCGTCGCAGTCGACATGTCGTCTGAATCGTCAGACTCGAGAGAGGAGCCGCTGCACACCCGACAGACAGAAAACAACTTTATTTGGCCCGGCGATTAGGCCGGCGATGTCTTCGCCGTCATCCGTTTGTTATATCACTCTACTGCGGGCTCGAACCGACACAGACAGTGACAACAACAGCTTGTCACCACTCTTCTAATCAATCTGATCGCGAAAAAGAAGTCCCACATGCGAGAAAGTAGATGTTAGTGTGTTGAAAAATTGTGCTAGGGGTTGTTATCAGCGCTGAATTTTAAAGCGGCGTTCAGATATTTGCCGCGATGGTAAGCCTACGCTGACCAGCAGCGGAGGTTCGGCGCTCCACCAAAGCAACTTCCGGCACCGCGGTGCGGCGAGCAGCCGAAAGATGGCGCCACCTGCGCGCTAGAATCAAAACGGGCCACGGCAGATGTCTTGGTCACCGATCTCTTGCGGCCGCCGCCGCACACGAACTCAGTCCACGTTTAGAGCTGCAGGTCGTCGCGTGGAAAATAATGCATCGATTTGCTCGGACAGGCTTCCACGAGCAGTACTTCGCATTCCGCGAGCTCGCCATAGACCACGGTGCGCGTCGCCGCGGTGGGCGTCGCGCGTCGACATCGCGCACACGGTTTTCAGCACCAGTGCAAGGGAACACCATGCCGCCGGCCACGAACTGAAGAGCAAAGACGTCGAACACGCAAAGTGCGCTAAGTTGCTCACACAGCTACACCCGTAAGTCTCTCCTGCCCAAACGAATACCACCGACAACAGCAGCGCCAGCGCATATCGTTTCCGCTTCCGAAAACGACTATATGACGTCACCCTGAACCGGCCAGACACGCAGGCCAATGTTTCGTCACGCCGAAAGCGATTTCGCTAGTGCTGCCGATTTGTGGAAGCTCGTGGCCGGGGCAATAAAATCGATTTTAGATGTAATTTCCCGGGCCCCGGATCGCTGCAAAAATTTTTTGTGAGGCATCTGTGAAACTACTGAAGCAATTATATCATTTTTTAGGCGTCAAAATTTGGTGTCAGTACTCCTTTAAAGGTTTGCCTTCATTAACAGTAAAAAAATCCCAAAATTCGGGAAGCTAATTTAATCGCAAAATTTGAAAGTTTGCTTTCATTAACAGTAAAAAATCCAAAAATTTAGGAAATATAATTACATCGCAAAATTTGAAGGTTTGAAAACTAAAACATTGCGAAATATGGGAAATTTGATTTAATTACAAAATCTGAAGGCTTGCTTTCATAAAGACTAAAACATTGCAAAATTTGGGAAATTTCAGAATTTTAAGGTTTGCCCCCATTAACAGTAAAAAAAATCCTAAATTGCAGGAAATCTAATCGGAAAATTTGAAGATTTGCTTTCACAAAACTAAAACATTTCAAAATTTGGGAAATTTCATTTAATCGCAAAATTTGAAGGTTAGCTTTTATAGACACTAAAACATTGCAAAATTCGGGGGGAACTTGCAAAATTTGGAGGTTTGCCTTCATAAACACTAAAAATTGACAAAATTTGGGAAGCCTAATTTAACTCGTAAGTCACAACAGCTACAGGGATAAACACGTTCTACTATAAACATATCGGCAGGCGAAATTTACATCTTAACGTATGCCTTGTGTGGCGCAATTGTTGTACAACTAAATTTCGTTAAACTTCAGCAAGCAGTTGGGAACATAGGAGAAAAATTTAAATAATAAGGCCGTAAATTTTGCTATTTATGGCGTAATTTCTTAAGTGAGATTTTGGCTTATTACAGTCACTTAAAGAAACTAAACATTACACTTGAGTCAAAGCTATCAAAAGTGAGACTTACAGTTCAGGTATTTTGGTTTAGTGCTTTAGTTTAAATGCAACTAAAGATTGCACTCAAGGCAACTGGGATATTGTCCCTAAACATTAAACTTGACGTTTCATGCTTCCCACTCACTTACCTAAAACTAAAACAGTTGAGTGCTTACTTGCAAAACATGGAAGACTAGATTTACCTGAGTTCTTAACAAGCATCAAAGTTGCAGCGGATTTACACCTTTTTCACTTAAATTGGCATCTCAGCAGCTTACATTGCACACAGGCTATGAAAATTTCAAAAGCCGTCCAATTTCACATTCACGCAAAACTACGCTTAGCGAGACCTCAAATCTAAATATGGCATTTAATCTAGCAAGACTTTAAAATTTAAATTTGTCATATTGTGGGTTGAATCAACACTTTGGCCGTGAAATGTGCCTCGGACAAAAATCTTGGAAAATTTATAGCTATGTACCTGGAATTTTTTCAATGTGCCCTAAATTCTGTGTACGAGAAATTTTTGCATTTTGCCTCCATTGGAAAAAGGGCCACAACTGAACTTGAGAAGCTGCGATGGGTGACCTTACGACACTGCACCTACGTGGCAGAAATACAATTTTGAGAATCGTTTCACCCGCTGAAGCACAACGCTGATGGCTTCCAAACAGCAGCTTTTTGCTGGGTAGCTGTTAATGTACATGCATCGGCTGTCGACACTGACGACACAAAACTCCAGCACTATTCACCACGCACTGCTGAAGTTTGTGCAGAGTGTCATGCATGTCAACACTAGATGGCGATAGTGCCCAACCACTGAGTATAGACCTGTAGGGGAAATGAGAAGGCACTGGGTGTGGGTTGCGTGTTGTCAGCATGTTCTTTTGTCATTTGTAAGGGGTTTGACAGAAAAGTGCTGGTGGAGGGAGTGGGCTATGAAATGTTCACGCACTCAAGCTTTTGCAGAAGGCAATCGACGTAGGTATCCAGTGGCAGTCATTTGGTGCAGCAGCTCACTCAGAAAAAAAGTTCAGGCATTGTAGTTTTGAGGAGCTCGGTTGGATGGGGGAAGCGTATGGGAGTCAGCGTGTACAGCATTTTCGCGCGTATAACCCGCACCAAAAAACGCGAAAATTTCAGTGGCAAAGTAGGAGTGCAGACAATACGCGGGGTTTTTCCTTTCTTGCCGCTTCACGGCAATGTGCGTTGTGCCCTGAAGCTCCTGCGCAGTAACACTGACTGAGCCTTCCATGGAAGCGATTGCACAAAACATACACGGACAAGGCATGGACGGCGATTCTAGGTGAGATGGTGCAAAAAAGCTTCAAAAAATGCTGCATCACAAACAACATGGATGGAACCGAAGATGACCTTGTGTACAACAGTGAGAACTGCAGCTCAAGTGATAGCTCTAGCAAGAGCAGTGACACCGAGTGAACTGTGACTTTCGCCTTGCAGTCAGTGTATTCTACTTGATAAATACAGTCGAACACGGATATATCGAACTCCAAGGGAATCGCGAAATAGTTCGATATATGAAAAATTCGATGTAAAAAATATGGGCTCTGAGACCTCACCTATGGCGGACGATCACTTGCCGATCGTCGCATTCAAGAATGACAACTAATCCGCACTCAGGACGCAACAGGACGCTTTATTTCCGTGAAAAAAAATCGCCTGCTTCTTCGTCCTGGAAATGAAATTAAAGACGCTGGTCCCGATCATCTCGAGGCTGCACAACTAGAAATTCCAGCAGTACGCTGCGCCTTCGCACACCACGCACAACACGCACGCAAAAGAAGAACAGCGCACACGTACCACAAGAACTTTGAAGGTAACAATTCCAAGCGCTCGCGATGGTCATCTCCGAGAGAAACAGTGATCTCCGAAAGGTGCGGGACAACTCGCCAAACAGCAGCAACAGCAGCAAAATGCAAAAGAAGGAGGAGGCCGCCAGCGCCTTCGTTCCCTCTTCCCTTTCCCGAGACGACATCGGGGGAAGACAGACCCAGAGAGAGAGAGAAACAAAACTCTTTTTCGGCAAGCCAAGGAACGTACGCAGCCGAAAAAAAAAAAAAAAAAAAAAAAAAAAAAAAAGAGGACGTGCGCATTCGGGGCATCCCTACCTCGCACTGTCACATTTTCCGAGCGTTCGGGCTTGTGTGCCTAGAGAGATTTAGCATACCGGGCTCCGTCCGCTAACGCTGCGGCGGCTGGTAGCGGGGCCCGACTGGGCAAGCGCAAATTCGTTCCGGTAGGGGGGATTAGTTTTGCGAGCCAGCCTTCGCCATGCCCGCGCATTCCTCTATATCCTCTTCAACCTGAATCGGCGGTGCAGCGACCGCCGAAGAGCACCTTCCAGCTTGCGCGGCGTTCGATATAACCAATGTCGGGGAAAATGCGGTTCGATATAGAAGTACGAATTCCTATACTTTTACACAGAATTTTCAAGGGGATAATTCATGAGTTCGATATAGACAATAATTCGATATACCCGTGTTCGATATATCCGTGTTCGACTGTATACGCTTTTTCTGCCTACATAGTGTGTAATGTGTTGCTTGAGCAGTAGATTTGGTGCAGCCTTTCCTGTATCAAATGTGTGGGCATTACGCGAGGATTTTTTTTTCTTTTCTGGCGGGTTGAAAGTGGGAGTGCAGATTATATGCACGGGCGGGTTATACGCGCGAAAATACGGTATACAAAATGAGCGTGTGTGTGTGTGTGTGTGTGTGTGTTTGAACTCTCAGGAGTTCGAACACACAAGAGTTCGAACTCTCAAAAGTTCAAACCCTCCTACTACGTAGTAAAATTCCTAAATGTTCTGCCAAGGCACTTTTGAGCATTGGGTTTTGTGCAGCCTTTCGGGCTGGCGTAAAGTCAGTCAAAATGTAAGGTTATGGAGTGACGATGTGTGTGCTACTTGCTCAAGTGTGACAAGTGGACGGGTCTTTCGGTTTGGTCCTAGTGAAGGTGGCCCTCAACTTGGCTCTTCTTTGCTAGGAGTTCCCTTGGTTTCGGTCTTTTTGCACCTGCAGTCAGCACATGAAACACAGTCACCCTTTCTGTCAACGTTGATGAGAACATCAGAAGTTAATTAAAACATACCTGACAGGGAGGCGTCAACAGCTCAGCCAGCAACAAGGTTAGGAGCACAGATATTAAGATGCAATTCAACACAATACCGTTTTAGCCTGAACTGCAGCTCAAGTGAGAGTACAATATGAGAAACTCTCTTAACTACCAGCAAGTGTTTTGAGACTCGTGAAATAACAAGACTGGACCACAGAGCAAGAATAAGACAGGAGGAGAAACGAGGCTTCTTAGCGCGGACAGATAATGTCACAAGCGCTCATCATAGGTTAAGCTAGTGGCATCTGTTGTGTGTGAAGAAACTGCGAGGCCGCTGCGATTCGCCTTTCACTGCGCTCCCACGGGATAAATTGTGGCCGCTATCATTTCGTCCATCAGGTGCCGCTACCCTCTCCTTCGCCGTCACAGCTACGAAGCTTTGCAGTCCGCCTTGGTTATCATTGTTGAAGCTTGGCAGTCCGCCTTGCAGTCCTCAACGTGAATTCAGCATCTCCTGTGCATTCCTTTGAACACAGCCGGCATGGCTGCAACAATAAGGTCGAAAATGCCAGACGACTCTACCTGTAATGTGTATCCAGGACCGGGATACGACTGGGTGATCCATTCCACAAGGGCGGTATGCTTCTCTCTTGCTGCATGGTACTGCTTGGCCCACTAAAAAAAATCGCCAGGAATGAAAATGGAGGCCACTCATTAGGCACATTTCTGGCAGGGCAGAACATCAATTACAAGCAAAAGGGCTGAATTGCAAGCTCACCCAGCTTTGCGCTGCAAAGGAGAGCTTGTATCTTTTTCTGCTGTGCCTGTACAGGAGAAAATGAACAGGGTTCAACAACAACGACAGCGACAAATTTCGAAATTAGTTGGATACACTTGGGCATCCTTTACAACAGTAAAGTCTTACCTTTCCAGGTAAGTCACTAGACTGGTGAAGTTTTTTTCACCTTAATCAATGGTTCTCGACCAAGTGTGTGGCAAGGACATATTTGAGATCAGCGTCTTCGATTCGAGACACCATGGCTAATTTGCATGAACAGTCAATGTAATTTGTTTCACCTTCAATAAAGGCCACTCGCAAAGCTGGTTAGGTCATTAATTAAAAAAGGACGTAAAAAAAAATGACACATAAAAAAGCAAGTTAAAACCGGCACATCACCTCCGAGGCAGTGGGCAGCGCTCAAAGATCCCCTTGGAACTTGGAGCTTTTCTGGTGATGGCCTTCCAAGTCCACAGACGGCCGCAACCTGTCATGTGTGCAAAGACCAGCGAGGAGAGGTGTCAAGTTATTCCCAGAATGGCCCACACACGAGCCACGCTGCAGTTCAGAGCTGGTAAACATCCAGACTTTACACCAGCAGTGAAAAAGAATGGCGACAGAGGGAGGACTAACTAACCACCAGCACCAGCTAACAACTGAGCAGGATTTTATCGGGGAAAGAAAACGTGACGTGGGTTTACAGCGAGTGCAAGGAAAGAAGAAAGAAAAGAATGCAAACAAAATTGCTCGTGCCCTCTTGACAACAAGGTGAAGCTTTTTGAGGCAACCAGTATGCCAGTCCCATCAACTTTATGACCAGACAATCACTTCCTTTCCCAAAAAGTCTACCAAGTTGCTGCTCATCCATATCCTTTCACCAAGACAAAAGCTTCATACATCCCGTACTTATGCATGCCATCAACATTGAACAAAGTTAGAGGCTGTCGAGATGCTACACACTCGCATAATAAACCCACTCATGCAATGAACCCTGCCCCAACTTGTTTTCTTGAGAATTTACTTTTTTGTCACTTCGAATAAAAAAAATGCAGCGGGATTATGTTTTTATCTCAGCATGGTTGCTGATGCCCTAGACCATCGCAGCAACTTGATATCACGTTACAGTACGTGCAGCAATGCTAAAAACGCATTCAAACAAAAGGAAATCTCAACTAGCAGGAGACGTGAGCTCGAATGCCGTGGCTCCCAATTTAAAAACTGCGTGCCTGCTGAGCGCCACCTGCTCAATGCAAAACAAACCTTCTCACGCTAAATAACATTGTTGCGTGCGAACCAAGCACTAAACATGCTCCGCACTCCTCTGCTCTTGCTGTTCCGCGACTTCGCCATTACGCTCTGTGTTTTGTTGTTCAGGTGTGTCCCGACCTTCTTTTGTGCTCCTGGTGCATGCCGTGCGGTGGGCCAGTACATGAGTTACATAGACGGTTTTAAACTGACGGTGGAGGGGCATGCGTTGATGCACATAGAAACCGCGCAGCTGGGCGGCACTTCAGTGTTGACCCACTGCGTGTACGCTACGTGCGAAAACGTGGTTTTTGGGCGGTGAACAGGGATCGCCGTGTGTTTCGTGGGCCCAAAGAAGGGAAGTTTCCGGGTGTGGGAAAAGAAGTTTTGGGGTTCCTTGATGGCACGGAAGACGTTGCGCTGTGGGCCGACAACAAATGTGAGGTGGCAAGCGACTTTAGTCAGGAGGACAGCTCCATGGCGAGTGGGGGGGCCACTAGCATGTTGAGAATAAAAAGAAATCTGATTACATACATAATTACCTACGTGTTTTTACGCAACTGGCAAGGCTCTGACAGCGCTTTTCTTAGCAACTTTATTATATGAAATTTCAACTTTTAAAACTGTTGCAATTTTCGCCCATATAATGAACCCTCCCCCAAATTTATGCAGAATTTTCTGAAAAAAAAAAGTGGGTTCATTGATTGATTGATTGATTGATTGTAGGGTTTAACGCGCCGACGCAACGCAGGCGATGAGGCGCGCCGTAGTGGAGGGCTCCGGATTAATTTTGACCACCTGGGGATCTTTAACGTGCGCCGAAATCTCGAACACACAGGCGTTTTTGCTTTTCGCCTCCATCAGAAAAGCGGCCGCCGCGGCCGGGAATCGAACCCGCGACCTCGTGCTCAGCAGCGCAACGCCTTAGCCACTGAGCCACCGCGGCGGGTAAAGTGGGTTCATTAAGCAAGTAAATACAGTAGGTGCGCTCCCTGACGGTTTCATTAGCTTATCCATGCATAGTCACAGGAAAGAGGGTAGGCAGGGGTCAGTCTGCACACGCCTTTGTTACCTCAGCGCCACTCCTAGTATTTGGAGGTGCCTTCGAGTTCGGCGATCGTTGTGCCGTCTTCAGGCTCAGCTTCAGTCGGCCCAGGCAGTGGCTTGCCCCACGACGCACGTTTTCCACGGGGTCCTCGTCTGGCACGCAAAATGGATTGGCTCGACTTTGACGTGGCATAATTTCACGCATAACAAAAAGGGAGGTCGGGAAGTTGCACACAAGTGGGGCATTTTCAATGTTGCCAGGAATCTGGATACATATTTTAGCCCGAACATTTTTTTTTTTTTGTCTTCAGAGTTTTTCATGTGTTTCTGAGCAACAAATCTGAGTTAACTGCTGGACACACGTTACAAATTCAGTAGACCACACACACGCGCGCAAACAAAACAAACTTTGAGCCACGATTTTTCAGATTTCTCGTTAAATGAAGAACAGCTCCCTCTACCTTCAGCCCACACTTGCTGGCTACCGCCTAAAATCACTACCAATAGACCCCACGACACCCCGTTTCTATTTTGTGTTTAACGAGTTCTAGATCTGATCACCTGTCGCCATTGCTTGGACCGCGCAGGCATTTCACAATCACCAATGCACCCTCACGCACATCACAAACCACTTCCTCCACTTACCTGCGAGACGCTTTAAGTGCTTTAGCAGACGCCACCTCAGCAGCAGACGAGCCTCCTCCAAGCACAGGGTGCACAAATGCACAAACATGAGACGGCTCCGGCAGCTCCGCCCTTCCGCCAACTCTGCATACGCCACGCCATTCATGAACAAGACGTAGCCGCCAAGTCTATCAGAGCCAGTATCCAAGCCGTAAGCCTGTCCTTTGTTCAGACATGAATCCTCCCCCCCTCCCCTCCCCTTCAAATAAATGGGCCTCGCCACACGCTTCTGCAACATTCCTACCGACAGGTAGTCGGCACACCAAGAGGAGTTACGGCAGTCGACAAACCAGGAAAACTCTTTTTTTTTAATAATCCTGCTTTCTGGTTTTGCTATAAGAAACGTAACGCCCACAAATGGGTGCTTTCTGGCGCGTCTTCGCTATCGCTTACACAGCAAATAAAAAAAGATTAAAAAGACGGATTTTTCTTTTAGAAGGACGTCAAAGGTTGAGAAGTCCCTGGCGTAGCTGCAAAGTACAAACAGACACTTCTTTATCAAAGTGCGAAGCGAGAAAAGCAGCGGGAGTAGCCAATCTTACGGCACGGACAGAGAGTCTCGAACGCGTGATATCAGCAGCTTATAACTTTGGTAGAAAAAAAAACGATGCAATATGTTTTTCAGCAGTATTGTTGACCTTCTTGAGGACTCTCTTTCCTGCGATTTTGAAGAGAATTGAGACTGTTTTTTTATTAATAAAGTTATGCATTTTAAGAAAAAGCACAGGAGTCAATCTTTTTTTTTTGCATATATTTATATTCCTTCTAGACAGGTGATATTTTACAGATATGTTTACAAATATATGATCGACATTACCTATCACTTACAAGTTGGTCACAATTACAGACCTGGAGATAGGGGGTGTCAAAGTTAGCAGTAATCTGGCGTATGGCGTGAATTCACAATTTTTTCCTAATTTTTTTGTTTAAGGCAGAGTGCAAAATTCATTTTGGCCTGTTTGTCACTATGGTGTAGTTTTCGTTTTAAAACAAATTTTAGTCCGAACGATCAGACCTTGCTTTGCACAAAGCCCCAAAGTTGGAAAAAGGCTGCAGCCGCCGGAAATCGCGCATCACCCACCCCACCTTGGCAAATTTTTTTTCTTGCGAAGTACGCACACTAGAGGAAAACGGATTGCAGTTTTAAGCTATTCTCTAGTTTGCGCATAACTCATAAAAATATAGGAAAAATGAAAAATGCGCATGTACGCACTTGTTCGTTCTCTCGTGGAATCACCCCATGCTTGTTCTTTTTTTTTTTTTTGCTTTGTTCCCATGTTGGAATTACTTGCTATAATGTTTGCAACACCCCCAGTGGCACCTAGAACTACTCTTAACAACAAAAACAATCATCATCGTCATCATCATCACCACCACTAATGCCCACCTCGAAACCTCTCTACTAGACTTCCAACTGCTCCTACCCTGCGCTATGAGAATCCATCCTTTGCCCTCGAATGACTACTTTACAATGCAATGCAGCCACAGCCCAGTAAGCAAACTTTTTCCTACAGAGTCTGTAATTTGCTAAGTTGTAAGAGTGCAACAGAAAAGCTGCACTACCTCGGACAACGTCCTCCAAAAGCTGCTCCCGCCTTCTGGTGCTGCACTGTAGAAAGTCCAGCAGGCTGTGAACGGCAGCATGGCGGCACGGCAACGGCCCCTGCACGTGCACGAGCCCTTTTCAACACCCCCGTCAAACTCCACACCACAACAAAGACATATGCTGGGCCAACCAAAAGAGCGGGCAATTTGCTTTCCTTCTTTTTAATTACTGCGAAAGCCTCAAGTGCCCAACATGCCAAAAAGTGTCGTCGTTGCTGTCTGGCATAGAAAATGGTCACTGGTGCAAAGAGTAAAAATTAAAGCCGTTCCATTGTAAAAGCTGTCAGCAGAGCAGTGATTTGCCATAATGGGCTGTAGCGCCGTTATCCACTCACTGCTACCACTCAATGCAATTCAAATTTCCCGCCTTCATGGTGCTCGCGCGCCCCCTGCCTGAAACTGTGCCAGCGGGAGTTGTGTTCTTTTTGTGCTTGCTTTTCCTCCCGCACTTACCGGCATTGCATGGCCACTTTTTTTCGCTTACTATCGTAAAAACCAACCCAACGAGTGTTCCTAACTAAATGAAGGCGGATACTGCTGGTTAATTACGTATATTTTGCGTCAAATGTACCTACAATTGCATTAGACAACGGGGAGATGGATGACACGAGCCAGCGATTCACGAGTTTCGAACACTTATGACTATATAAACCACTTGGCTTTCGAAGCCTGTGTGGTTACGCCTCGACAACAGCCACTACGACGGAACACCGTGTGGCTCTACTTGGGTCCAGCGAGCGAGCTAAGATGACAAGGCGAGCCCCTAGAGTGCTCTGCTTTTAAAAATACATCTCAGTTACACATCAGTGGAACAAGAGTTAGCTTGGTGCTGATGCCACATGTCACATAACAGATGTCGATAACAGATCCATGTCCAATGATAACAGATGACAGTGGGCGTATCGCCTCACCCGTAAAAGCAGCCGATATATTTAATGATCACTTCAGAAATGTCTTTACTCAAGAAGAGCCTATAAACGATTTCCCTGAGAATAATGATTTAAACATTATTTTACCATCAGATGATATTTTTATCACCGTACAAGGCGTGGTTAAGGCTATTGAGAGGCTCCCACTGAATTCTAGCCCAGGGCCTGATGATATCAACACAAAATTGCTGAAAATGACTTCACAAATATCAGCACTTTTATTGTCATTAATATTTCAACAATGGTTAGACACGGGATGCATCCCTGATGAATGGAAGATCGCAAACGTAGTGCCTATATTTAAATCAGGTGAACTCTCAAACCCCAGTAATTATCGCCCAATTTCCTTAAAGTCAGTATGCTGCAAATTATTAGAACACGTAATCTCCAGTCAAATGATGTCCCACATAAACATAAATAAGCTATTCTTCGAAAATCAACACGGATTTAGATATAAAAAGTCCTGTCAAACGCAGCTTTTTCGAATTAGTATCTGACCTCCATTCTTCCATGCATGCCCTTCAATACACGATGCCCATTTTTATTGATTTTGCCAAAGCTTTTGACAGGGTCCCTCACAAACGGTTACTTTCGAAAATTCGCAAACTGCAGTTAAATGATCAAATTACGACATGGATTGAAAATTTCTGATCATATCGGTACCAACGTGTCATAATAAATGAATTTAGCTCAAGCACCACACGCGTCCTGTCTGGCGTACCGCAGGGATCTGTGCTTGGGCCTCTTCTTTTTTTAGTTTATATAAATGATATCGCAGCAAACATTGGCTCAACAATAAGACTCTTTGCAGACGATTGCGTCGTTTATCGGCAAATAACTTCTTATGACGATGTACATGCTTTGCAAGCCGACCTAATTAAGCTGACCGAGTGGTGCCATCGATGGCAGTTGGAAATCAATGTAGAAAAAACAAAACATATTTCCTTATCTATGCTCGTCAACACGCCCCGGAATTCTTATACAATTGACAACCTTCAGATCGAACAAGTTGACTGTTTTAAATATCTGGGCGTTTTTTTCACGTCTGACTTGGCTTGGGATACGCACGTAGAATATATCACCAAAAAAGCCTTTAAAAAGTTAGGCCTTCTTAAACGCCGACTATCACTCGCAAACGCTGAAACGAAAATGCATGCGTAGACTTCCCTGATAAGGACATCTTTAGAATAGTCATCAATCATATGGCATCCAAATAGCTCTACTTTGACCAAGCGCCTTGAATCAGTCCAGAATAAGGCTGCCGGTGTTATTTTATCCTCTTACTCATCATTCAACAGTGTTTCCCTTTTAAAACGCACACTCAATCTTTTAAACCTTGACATAGACGCAAGTTTTTACGCTTGTCTTTTTTTCACTCTTTATATTTTGGTGATTCCTCATTCGCAGCTACGCACATTCTTCCTGCGCATCACATTTCCACGCGTGTTAATCCCATTCACAAGGTTTCGCCCATCTTCGCAAGGACAGTAAAGTATCAACTTCCCCCCTTTTATTGTCAATCAAAGAATGGAATGCGTTGCCTGAATGCATTGTGGCAATAAGGGAACCTGCTTCATTTCAGAAAGCCCTTTTTGCCTATCTCAACTAAAGAACTGTGCATTTATTGTAAGCGATTGTCCAATTTTGAAAGTGACTGTTGAATATACGTGACTTTGACCCGATTTTTTAACCCGCCATGTTACCGTTCAAGTTCGCCCCGATGTTTTGCTTCACTGCGCATGCCTTTTCTCCCTTATATCTGTTTTTCAATATTGATTGTGTTAATTCCCCCTATGTAATGCCCCTCGGGGCCTTTAGGGTGTGTAAATAAATAAATAAATAAATAAATAACAGGCAAACATGAGGCAAACGTAGTGCCATCATGACGACACGCGAATAAAACAGGTGGACGAACCCTGGTTCTAGGTTAGCTGCTCGGGGAAGAAATGCGCGCAAAAAGACAAAAAAAAAAAAACAAAACTGGAGAAAGAGAAGCACATACGATGTGCATTAAAGAAGCCTTTGATAAGTATCGCCAGGCTCTCACCTCTAACGCATGAGGAACAGCAAGGCATGCATGAGGAATTGTCTTTCCTTTCGAAGATGAATGGACGAGTTGACCGAGCACAACGAAAGGTGGTGCAAATGTTGTTGCGCCCAGTAACGAGGCATGCGTGGAGCAAAGAGAGGGCCGCTCACGGATGCCTGGGCGCGCCGTAGGAGGAGTTGCGTGACGCGTCTCCACAGGGTGGCATTGGGCAGCACGGGTTTCGCTAGGAAGCCGAGAGCCCGCCAGACGGCTGCCTCCTGACGCCACTTTAGGCCCAGCCGCTCAACCCCGACTTCAGCACTGGACACCAGTTGCGACAGCTGGTCCTCCTACCAGCGCAAAGCAAGCGGGAGAAAACATTTCCGACAGGGCGGATTAGCTGTCGGGATTTTAAAAAAAATTAATAATAATAATCATCATCAGCTTGTCTATGCTCACTGCAGGGCAAAGGCCTCTCCCATAGACCTCCAATTACCCCGCTCCTGTGCTAACTGCGACCAATTTATCAAAGATAACGAAATTCACATCATCATCATCATCATTTCAAGGGGGGAAATTCCGAGGCTGTTTCAGCTGTGGGCGAAAAACAAGGAAATAAAAATTATTACCATCACCATCATCATACCATTTGCGTATTTTAAGCCCATAGAGTTTCATACTACTACATATTAGAGAAAAATGCGGCACTAGGCCTAGGTGAGCTGCGCTTCAGCGAGCATTGACTGCGGAGAAACGTTACATCGCTACTTGACACGGCTCCCCAACAAGCTCAAAAGTTGTCTGTGACTATGAAAGACAACAGTTATAGTGTTAAAGGACAAGGTACTGAAACTTGTTTCATCAATAGAAAAGTGGAGCCCCAAAGATTCATTTGTCAGGGATCATTTTGAAGCTTCATGCAAACAAACAGGACAAAAGACGTTACCCTTTTTTCTTGAGTTTGCCTTTGAGAAAGAAAGGAAGCCACACAGCAAGCCAAGCCAAGCAGGAGAGGAATGTTGCTAGCTGCTACGACGGCATGTGATTGCGCCGACAGACTTCTCACTAGTACATACTGTATTTTCGCGCGTATAACCCACACCAAAAAATGCCAAAATTTCAGTGGCAAAGTAGGCGTGTGGATAATACGCGGGGTGTTTTCCTTTAGTGCAGCTTCACAGCAATGCGCGTTGTGCCATGAAGATTGCCTTGTGTACAAGAGTGAGGACAGCGGCTCCAGTGACAGCTCTAGCGAGAGCAGTGACATTGAGTGAACTGCGACTTTCGCTTTGCAGTCAGTGTATTCTACTTGCTAAATATATGCTTTTTCTGTCTACATAGTATGTGATGTGTTGCTTGAGCAGTAGCTTTGGTGCAGCCTTTCCTGTATTAAATGCGCGGGCAATATGCGAGGATTTTTTTTTCTTTTTCAGCGGGCTGAAAGTGGGGGTGCAGACTATATGCAGGGGCGGGTTATACGCGTGAAAATACGGCATTAGTGTGAAACTTTGCGCCTACGAAAGACGATGGTGTCTAAAAACCAGCTCACCGTGCAGCATTCAGTACAGCCATCGGAGCAGCACTGGCTTCGGCAGGCTTCCAAGGCTTGCGCTATGGCTCCCAGGCTGTCGGCCAGGAGGCCCATCGCGAGCAGCTCACACGCTTCAGGCAGGAGTAGGCTGGTCCATCGTTTGACCCGCTGTTCACTCAACTCGCCCACCACCTGCATGTGGTATCCACATATACTTAAAAGATTCTTCTCCCACTGCGTGCCGGTCTCTCGCACTGTTACCAAGACTGGTACACTACCGGTATCCCTACCTGACTGACGCCTTTGGCCATGGCTGCACGCACAGATGTGTCCGGATCCGCACACAGACTCCGCCACGTTGTCAGCAGCTGGTCCTCAAACGACTCCACACCCACAAATTGCAACACGTCCTGTGGGAAATCCCAACACACACTTGGAATCGGTCTATGACGTGCTGCTTCTGATATAGGCCATGAAGACAAAATACAAATTTGGTTTATTCAAGAAGCTGCTCTGTCCCAAAAACAAGGATGCCAATGTTATTCCAAACTTCAAGGAAATAATCCAGATAGTTAAAAAAACATCTAAAGCAGTGGTGACTTTACAGACACTTAAGGGGGGACATGGCTCTCAAAACAGCTCCTTTCAACTCTTAAGCAAACTGTGAAACTTGTCAGACTTGCTGATTTTCCCCCACTGGTTTCAAATATGCGATTATTTTTTGAGTCAGTCAATTAGTTCCCAGGATAATTAAGGATAATAAGCCATTTTTGGACAAACAATAGACAAAACAGTGTTGGTCATAATAAAGCTGTAATCCATTCAATCATGTAACTTGAACACTGACGAGCAGTTAACACAGTGATAACGTTTTAGTGCACGCCCATATTACATTGCTGCAGCATAAAACATAAAAGTCGTTTAATATTTCTCGCATTTTACCGGTAAAAAAAAAACGATATTTAGCAGCTGGAATGGGGCTGAATGAGTTACCAAAAACCAGTTCTTTCACAATGAACACAGTTGTGTTTTGTCGACCACTCAAACAGCTCCTTAACATGTTCTCACAAAAAGCATAGGATTCGGCTAAAAATTTTTATGTGCTCTTGAGTAACGCATTGATTGTGGGACTCAACTGCGTGGTCAAAATTTGTGCCAAGAAGGCCTCACAACATCTACATAGCTAGTCACCGCTATAGGTTGCCCAAAAGACATTTGTCTGTTGCTTCAAAAATTTTATGCACAGAAGAAAGCTGCCTTCTAATTTTTCGCTGTTCTCTTGGAAATTTACCCAGTGTAGAGTGCCAATAAGCGGACAAATTATAAAGGGCAAGAAATGACCACGAAATTGACATTTTCTAGTACAATGCACGAGCGTACATTCACAAACCAGAACTTGCAAACGAAGCCCTCTTGTTGAACTGCCACTGTTACAACACTGTTTCCACTACCACTGGCCTCAGTACCAATGGAAACGAATAAATAAGTACAGGTAGTAGTAACACCTAACCACAGGCCTCCTTGAGCACAAATAACATGTACAAGTTTCGAGAATCCCAAATGGAAACGAGGGATTCGTTGAACGAATGAAGAAAGGAAAGCCAGCAGTCAAGAATGCAAAGGAAGGCGTAAGGGAAGTAGCTCATCCTTTTTCGTGTCGAAATAGATTTGTCTTCTGAAACGTTTCAAACAGAATTCAGGAAAGTAGAGAAAAACATGCTTCCCATTTTTCTTTCCCCCACTTTCTACCTTTCGTCTCATGCATTTCAAAAAATAAATCTACACAAGCAGGAAGAAATTCCCAACTACTTCCCCCATGCCTTCTTTGGCGTTAGCGATTGCTGGCTTTCCTTTCTGTCTCACATGCTTACTTTAAGGAGGTACACTGCTTTTAAACAACACCCTCCTTTAATTGTTAAGTAAACACTGTGAAACTTCTCAGTCTTGCTGCTCTTTCTCCCGTTATTTTAAATGTGCCATTATTTTTTGAATAAGTCAATTAGTTCCCAAGATAACTAGAGATAATTAGCCAATTTTGAAGGAACAGCAGACAAAACAGTGTTAGTCATAAAGCTGTAATCTTTAAATTTTACAATGCTATGAACATTGGTGGATGCAATAAGACAAGCGTTTTTTTGATGCACTGCTTGGAACTAGTTTTACAGCTCATTAAACTTTGGTGGCCCCAGTGGCAAGGAACCATTTCGAATGCCCATTTCGAACACCAACCTTAATGAGCTGTAAAATTAGCTCCAAGCGATGCATCAAAAAACCGCTTGTCTTATTGCATCCACCAATGTTCATAGCATTGTAAAATTTAAAGATTACAGCTTTATGACTAACACTGTTTTGTCTGCTGTTCCTTCAAAATTGGCTAATTATCTCTAGTTATCTTGGGAACTAATTGACTTACTCAAAAAATAATGGCACATTTAAAATAACGGGAGAAAGAGCAGCAAGACTGAGAAGTTTCACAGTGTTTACTTACCAATTAAAGGAGGGTGTTGTTTAAAAGCAGTGTACCCTCTTTAACAACATGCAATACCTGACACAAGATCGATATTTGATCAAAGCAATGCACCATTTTTAATAGCAACTGCAGTGTCTTACCGGAAAGTAGCGGGCACAGATCATGCGGCACTCCCCAAATGCACTGTGCGACGAAGGGGTCGTCTTCTCAATGCATCCCCCTGCTTCAGCCAACCCAGTTGTCGACAAATCCCGGTACAGTTCCACGAGCCAGCCATCTTTGTCTACGATCCCTGTAAAAAGTTCAGCCAACGCAGTCAGCAGGAAATGCCCAACTTTAAAACTGAGTGAAATTTTTAACGCCTTTTTTGTGAACACGCGCACAGCACTCTGTAAAGCCCATTCTACATGGGGCGAATTTCGCCTCCAAATTTCGCCTGCGAATTCGCAGTTGCGGCGCCACCCGTGCGTCAAAACGATTTATTTTCCTATTTTCACTGCTGCGACAGATTGCCAAGTGCTAAGCGGCGTTCGCAAGAGAAGTTCGACTCTTCCAAACATTTAGAAATTCGCCACAGCAACGAGAATAGAACATTTTGGTGCACGAACGGCGCTGCAGCTGCAAATTCGCAAGCGAAACTCGCCCCATGTAAAATGGGCTTAAGCAACACAACCGGAGCCTCTTAGCCCATTCAGGGTCAATGATGTACATGTACGTCATCACTTATATGTTTAAAAGAGCGACTTTTCCCATCATTTTTCTCGGCTGACATGTGCTGCCACACTGCGGAAATAGGTGAATCTTCTTTCTTGCACTGATGGCTCTTCCTTTCATTTTTTTATGCTTTACTGCAGCGGTGCGCCAGTTATCGCTTGTGCAACCGATCACGTGTGGGCGCACAGCGGCTAGTTTCGGTTTTGTCCTCCAGGCACTTCTTGTTTTTGCGCCCGCGAAACTGATGAATTTTTCCTGTGTGTTTATTTTTTAGAATTTTGAGAATTACAATTTCTCTTGTGGTACTCACGAATAAACCACGCGTATGTAACAACAAAAACAACTTTTTTGTCACTGTATGGTCACCCTAAAAAATTACAACTTTTTCTCGAAATAGATTCATCTGAAGAATTTAAATCAGTAATAAAAAAATTGACCCTGGGGGGTTGCATTTGGCGAAAAAATTTGAACTTCAAAGGGTTAATGCAGTCCGACTGTAGTTGTGCGCACAATGATCCCGAAAACTCCCCAAAATGCAATCAGCGAGAATAAAAAAAAATCTCACCACTACAACCACTTTTGTTTTACGTCCAGTATCCGCGCTAATAATATGTGAGGCAAATAAATGAAAAAAATTCTCGTATTACATGCGGGTTTTTTTGGCACCAGGTGAAACAAAAATATATCGGCAATAGGTCTATCGGTAATAGCCTATCAGTAATAGCTACTAGGTCTATCAGTAATAGCTATAGCAAAATTCTATCGGTAATAGCCCAACTGCTTTCAAAGAAACTGCCCAGACTCCCACTATACTTTACTGCCTGCATGCACGCATGTTTGCTACGATACAGTTGAAACACCCCTCCACTTCTAGGGCACCGAAACAAAGCCTCACCAGGTGGAAGATGGCACAGGGGCCCTATTTGAGTGGCAAGGCCTGCCAATTCGGTGTCAGGCCGATGCCTCCACTGCAGCACAACAGACATCAGGGTGTCTCTGCATGGCTCTGCAAAAGGAAACAGCGAGGAGTATGTATCTAACATGTATGTATCTAACGACAGTTTTTCCAACAAAAAATATAAAACGTATATAAGTCGCACCGGTGTATAAGACGCACCAGCATACAAAACACATTTGTAATCTGGTAAACTCATAGCGGATCAAATTGTTAGGAAGTGCGGCGAAAGTGCAAGATTGTGGCGGCCGCCGCCTCCGAACGCATCCCCTGGTAAGTACTGCTAAACACGCACATCTCCCGCCCAAAGTCTAGACAGAACTAACTTCTCAAAAATGGTTTGTTGATACACACAGATGGCATGTACTTACAGACGGCATTTAGGAAAACCATCGAAGCCTTCTTCCTCAAACCTGCTAACAAATATTTCCTTCATTTAGACCAAAAAGCTGTGTCTCTTAACGTGTGCTGACATCACACAGCACACAGGCATCTTTTCGAGCGTGGACCACGCACGGCCGCCATGCACCGGATCTATTCTATACATAAGTTGCACCGAAGGATAAGACGCACCCATAAAAATTTCAGAAACAAACCACAACTTATACACCGGAAAAAACAGTAAGCGTATTCTTGGTGCCTTAGCATTTTTGCTAATGGAGATGAAACCGTTGGGGGGTAGAGGTATACAGCTTGGCTGTAAAAGTTTTCCTGTCTTTGAAGCACGAAGCTCTCTAGCGCAAGGTGTAAACAAATAGTTCCGGCGTTTTTTCAGTACGCGTTACATTCTAGCGTGAGGCGGAAACGACTTTTTCGGTGTTTTAGTACCGTGACTACATGAGACGATGCTTACAAGGACAAGATGAGAAGCGAACAGCCCCAGCTCCTAAGTGGCTTCGCCCCTAAAGCTTTGATAAACAGGCTCGCAAGGAATGACGATTTGCCAGTTGTATCTGGGGGCACATTGTGCAACGTTTAACACCTCCTTGCTTGTGGTAGCTGCTGTGTTTATTTATACCTTGGTAACTTCACCAAAATTTAGTGGTCCTGCCAGGTCAAAATAATCAGCGTTGACTGCATATAAATGCAGTGTAGTAATTATTAAACGTAGCATATATCATAAGTTTTGCTTAACATTGGTGCATTCTGGAGAAAAGGCCTTTCAACAAAAAACAAAAAAAACCTAGCAGTCTCGATGCAACAATTCTACTTAACCGATTTAAATCTGAAGAGGCCTTAGAGTGCATAATTTAAAGTCCTTCAAGGTTGTCCAAGCGGCAAGCGGTGTATGTACCCCAGTTCCTTAACCACTGCTTTACAAGAAAATACTAACCATCATCTAGCAGAGCCAACATGGTGACCGTGGCCTCCAGGGCCGTCCGGCGGACGGCGTGGTTTGCATCGGTTGAAAGTTCCACCAGGTGGGGCAGAAGGTGTATTTTGGTCACAGCCAGCCTTGAGTAAAGCATATTAATGTTATTATGTATAATTATTTCCCATTGAAAACAACAAGTTGTGTTAGCATTTTGATGCGTGTTTAACGTATTATTATAATGGTAAATTAGCATATTTTTGCATTATATTAACATAATTAGGTTGTGCTAAAATGATTGGTTGTGTTAGCATAACCATAATTAGCATAAGTACACATACTTATATCATATTCATAGTTACCATATTTTGCATTACATTAGTGCAAATATGTTACATTAAAATAATTAGTTATGCTATCACAATAATAGTTAGCATATTTATGAATACTTGTTATACTATATCTTATAAATAGCATATTTTAGCATTACAATGAGCATAATTATGTTATGCTAAATTAATAACAATTTTTTTCAGTAACTTTCACTTGCTGCCGAAAATGAGGCTGAGGTTATTGATGATGACATGTTTTTTTCAAATGTGCAGGGAAGCATTATAATTAGCATGTCTTTTGTCTTATATTAGGATAATTATTTTCTCTGTCAGAAATTCTAATTAGCATATGTACAAAATCTTATATCATATTTATAGTTAACATATGTTGCATTACATTAGCACAAATATGTAACGTTAAAATAATTAGTTTCGTTAGCATAATTATAATTAGCATATTTATGCATACTTGTCATCCTGTATTATACCTGATAATTAGCATATTTTAGCATTATAATGAGCAAAATTATGTTATGCATACCTGCCAGGTTTGCCGAGATGGCATTCGGGAGATCTGACCGGAGGGGGAGGGGGGGGGGGTTGTAGCAACAACAGAATAGGTAACTTTACACACTTCCTTTTTTTGCTTACAACATGGCAGGAAATGAACTGGTTCTTCGTCCAAACTACCAACATGCTACGCCACTTAAATGTTCGAAGTGGCTGACGCCTCCCTTTTCAGAAAGTCCTGGAAATAGTACTGCCAAGCGCAATACAGAACAGCAGGAACTGAACTGTTTTATTGTTTCGTCTAAACTAACAAGCTACACCACTGGAGACTTGCTAAATCTTCAGAACGGCTGTCCAGAAAGGCCGTGCTCGTGCGTAAATGAAAGCGGTAAAGTAAATGAAAGTAAATGGGATGAACAGGTTCACCATCTGCGCATGGCCGACTACAATTTTTAAGCACTTTACTGAAAACGATGCCAATTGGTGTCGGGTAAGATTGTCAGGTATACCTCCGGCACATTGTGGCCAGACCGGGAAAAAGATTTGGCCAAAGATGGGTGCGTTTTCGGGAGATTCTTGTTTCGGTCATACAATCGTACAAAACCATGCAAATTCGGGAGTCTCCCAGAAAATTCGGGAAACCTGGCAGGTGTGTTTAAGCTAAAATAATAATTCTTTTTTTTTATCAATCACTTTCACTTGCTGTCAAAATAAGGCTGAGGTTATTGATGACGATGTGTTTTTCCAAATGTGCAGGGAAGCATAGGAATGTGGGTAAGATGCAGTGCACCATGCGTGTTATACTTACTAATACTATCGGACACGTATCCAAATGTTCGCATGAAAACAATGCAGAGTTGTAAACACTGTTAGACTTGGATGGCCCAAAGCACAAAGATTAGAAGCTTCTAGAGCATAGTCTCTGTTAGAAAGTCTTAGGCAGCGACACTCACCATTGTTTGGTAAAATAACCAGAGGTGGACAAATATTTGAAATTTAGAATACGGCTAAAAAATTATTGATAGTATTTCGATCTGTATCCAATTCAAAAATTAGATATTTTTGAATGTGTGATTTTGGGCTGAATATTTGACTGCGTTACAAATATTCTGGCTTGCAATAACTGCCAAACATGCTGTCGGCCGAACATGCTGTTAGCTCCCGAGAACGAATGTCACACAATGGCAAGTGTACAAATGCAAATCAGTGTTTCAGATTTTTCTTTTTCCTCACTTGCAATTATTTTAGCCTCACGGTAACACTCGCAAGTGGCATTCTGTGTTCTAAAAAGTAGGACAATATAGCGAAAACATATTTATTTCAATTATTCGAGGCCAATTTTTTTATAGCATTTGTATTACATTAAATTAGAACATTTCCTTATTCAAACAACTCTAATGTAATCTGACACGGGAGACTAAGTGCAAATGTAATAACAAAAATTTGAAAGGAGAACCTAAATTTTGACAACAATTCTGACTCACTGATTTGTTGGCTTATTAATAATTACTGCATGATGAACAAATTGAACAAATGATTGCCCTCTTGGAAAATACTCCCAATCTTCTACATATTGTTACTGTTACGAGTGTAACCTCCACCAAACCGCACAGAACTTTGATGCAACACAGCGGCCATCATCCACAGTAGGTGTGTGTCATTGTTATCTAAGCCTCTATCATCACCATCATCGTTATCATGAGAAGCATCATCATCATCCACATCCAGCCACGAAGAAACAGATGACGAATGATTTTCGCGAGCTCTCTGCGTGACTGCATCCAGACATCCACCACAAGTTCACTAAATATCAAATCCCGCTACAACAAAATTGACGGGACGTGTGAAAAATTTCGTTGAAGCGGAACTAAGCCCCTTGAAAGTATAAAAAGCTCCAGATGGCTGGCGTTACCATGAAATAAATGTTCAAACCCAGCCCCACTGAGTGAAAATTTCGTTAGTGAGAACAAGCATGACAAATGGTTCGTTATGGCGAAGAAATTGCTGCACTGAGTTCATGGCTAGCAGACCGGGAATTGTAAATATTTTGTCAAAGTGGAAATTCCATTGAAGCAGAGTTCGTTGCAGCGGGGTTTGACTGTACACCCTTTTTCCTGTTCGCCCTTTCTCCTTGATCAGTTGTTGCATCGTGGCAATTGCACTAATGTTTTTGCCAGCAACCACATCAACATGAAACCTCCATCACAGCTGGCAGACTCCCACAACAGATTGGGAAAGTGCTACTCACCAATCAAGTTGGCCCCCAAAACGAAACAATAGCTAAATGAACGGCCGAATGGCCAATTTATCCATGCGCATGCTAGCTTTTTTCACAAATTCTGCGATTCACGTGAAATCTCCACTCACCCAACCGATCGTGTCAAAGCCCCCAGCTGGCGGCAAGCGCAAACACGCACATTTGGCTCCGGATCTTGGCACAGTGCGGCGGCCAGGGGCAGCAACTCCCTCTGCACACTTCAAGGCAGAAGGAACACAGGCATACCTTGAATCATCACCAGCCTATCTACGCCCACAACAGGGCAAAGGCCTCTCCCATGGATCTCATATTATCCCGGTCCCATGCTAACTCCGACCACTTAATCACCGCAAACTTCTTGATCTCATCTGCCCACCTAACTTTCTGCCATCCCCTGCCACGCTTACCTTCTCTAGGGATCCACTCTGTTGCCCTTAATGACCAACGGTTATCCTGCCTTCGCACTACATGCCCTGCCCACGCCCATTTATTCTTCTTAATTTCCACTAATATGTCCTTAATATGTCCTTAACACCTCGAATCATTCAGTTTCAAATGTCGCAATGCCGTACTTTTCTAGAACCATGTGACCTGAACCTTTGACATATTTATTGCACTACGACCGCATTCGTCGCCGATGTTTGAAATCACAGAACACAGTGGTGATCCTCCTCCCCCTTCATTCAAGAACCCTAAACTTACTGTGAAATAGATGCAGCCAATTATCCTAATTATCCACAAGGGAAGTTCACCATACTAATAACACTAAAGGGTCATAAAGAAAAAAGACAACTTTGTTAAATTTAAAAGACCTAGCCTCTGGCAACTCATTTTTAAGTAGCTCATTCCAGCCACAAAAGACATTTGTTTAAATTAACGTGATAATGCTACAGTGACGGAATATGAGCAGGAATGACCTAATACGAAAAAAGCCCTAAAAACATAGTTAACAGTGTGCTTTCTGCACGTTCACATTCAAGTGATACAATCAAATAGAACCAGAGGCCCCACTACAATTGCCCAGCCATGTTTCTCGTACATAGCTTTGACCGGCGCCACTGGTCGCCTAAACAAAATTCTGTGAGAAATTGCCGGAAAGTGGCTGGCCACTGCTACACCTGTTTTCTCTAATTCGGTAAAACTTTGTTACAAAGGGACACTCAAGGGACCCTGGAAACATATCTGTTCTATCCACAGTCTCTTGTAACCAAAAATTCTAAAAACGGTGCGGAGTAAAACATGACCACTCTGTTATAAATAAGTATCGAAGCGTATTCAGACAGGTCGACAAGAACATTCTCACTATAGCTTAAGAAAGACATTCATCGTACTAGTTTTAGGGACTGCAGATTTGTATCAGCTTCCTTCTGGACTTTTGTAGGTAAAGCACTTTGTAGGTAAACTTCCGACACTTTCTGTCCTACAATACCCTCGTTGTTTTACTTCTTCAGGTCATCCTCTAGGGAACCATTTACTTGCACGTGGATCATATGATCTGTAGGCTCCTCAAACGCACAAGGTCCACATCTGCAGACAAAACAAACTTCTCAAGAGTTTCTGGAACCTCTTCGGTCTCTTGGATGCAGGCCCAAGCTTCATTTTCAGGACAGTTTTCCACTAGGTCCTTCTTATTGTCTCTTTTTAATTAGTGAAGAATATGTCTCCAGGGACCCAAAAAAGCTGCCCTTAGTAACAGAGTGTCTCTTGTAATCATGTCCTTGTATGCAATGTTGCTAACATGGTGAACATGGGAAAACCAACCAAGCCATTTCCAAATGCCTCTTGTAACAGCGTCTCTTGTAACAGTGTCTCTTGTAAGGAGGTTCTACTGTGTCTCTGTTTGAAGTTTGCGATAAAATAGGTACTGCTGTTATTGGACAAGAAATTTCTTTATGAAGCTTGTTTCGTCTTCATGGCTTAGAAGGGAGGATAACTCAAGATGTTACGATATGGCAGGCTACGTTATCAACCAGTACAATGAGAGAGGGGGTGCTCACAGTGTGGGTTCCAGCAGGCCAGCTAGGGCACCCATCAGACGACAGGAGACGAGACGAGAGAGGGTCGACTGGGCGGCTCGACCCTTGCGCACCGCAACCGGCACCACCTACGGAGATCAGCCATGCAACATCACTTCAGGCAAGCAAGCAAGACAAGCCTAGCCAATCCAGCCAGTCTTGCATCTGCACGGCTACAGTGTGATTGGAATTTGTAAGTCTAACGCATTGAAGCAGCACAAGGGCTAGGGTGCGCGCTGTGGTGAGCAGGGGCTTCCGGGATAACTTAGACCCCGTGGAATTCATGAGCACGCATAAATCTTTGCCTGCACAGGCTTTTTGCAAGCACTGATGTTGCACGTGCAGGCGAGAAGGGGAGGGTGCAAATGCGAAATGACGAAAGAAGTGCAAAAATAAACAGAAAGGGTCTAAACAAGTAATCAATTCAAAACCAAAAAGTGAGAGACTTCGGAATGCCGTGAACATACTCTACACGACTCTCCCAATATTGTTTTTTCTTTGTGGATGTTGCAAAATGATCAGTTGCAGAAGTGACAGCAGACTTGAAGCTGGACGAGCTCAGTGTGCGGCTTGCGGGAGACAAATAATTGTCAGTAGCACTCGTTAGCTTACGACAGGCAGACTAAGTGGTTTCATTCATTCTCCCTCGCCAACACAGAGTGAACTTCACTGTTCTAACACACAAAGATGGTCAAATTTGCCAAGCTCCTCAGGCCACATTCGAGAAAACGGACAGTTTGGCAAGTTTGAGAAAGTTATTGGCAAACAACAAGAGCACAAAATGATGAAATTATTAAAATGAAAACAGAAAGATGAGCCAGGGGAGTCTCGTTCCCCCCCCCCTCTCTCTCAGTGGTTTATCTTCCAGTGGACCAGTGGTTCATTGTGAATCCGAGGTCGGACTGAAACATTTCTCTCGACGGAGTGAGGCATGCAGAAAGCAGCAGCTGACCTGCTGGACAATGGTGGCCCTGGGGAGCAGCTCCAGCACATCCAGCAGGGTGTCGGCCCAGGCATTGGCCACCACTGAAGAGACAAACAGGGTGTCCAATGTCAGATGACAAACACTTTTGAACACGAAAGTGTTTTATTCCCGGATACATAAAGATTTCACTGACGTCATTATCCGTCACGGAAATGACGCCAGTACAACGAAGCAAGCGGCCTGTAAAGGGTGCACCCCTGCACACAGGGTCTTCTTGCGGGGAAGCAACCTTTAGTACTAAAGGGTACGCTATACTTAAAGGAGCCATGAAGACGAAATACAAGTTGAGTTTATTAGAAAGACTGCTTAGTCCCGATAACAATGATAACAATATCATCGCAATCTTTGAACAAATAACGGAGATATGAAAGAAAACGTGTGAAGCAGTCGCGATCCCCTAGCCAATTTCCCGCAACATTTCTATGTCGTCACAGAACCTTGTTTGTGCGATTGGCGGCCGCCTAACTGACCTGTCGCGATGACACATGACTGGACATCTGTAATGGGGCGTCTAGTTCCATTTGACCGCATCACTTGAATGCTAACGTGCAGTTAAAGCACTGAAAATTATGTTTTATTGTTGGCCCGTATGACGTCATTCTTGCTCATAACACATCACTGTGGCGCAAAATATGAAAATTTTTAAATACTTCTTGCTTTTTCTTCGTTAAAAAACATCTTTTGTGGCTGTAATGGAGCTGAGTGAGATACTGAATCCTAGTTCTTTCAAATTAAACGAAGTTGTATTTTCTCTTCATGGCTCCTTTAAAGTTGTTCGTTTTCGGGTTTTATATTTTAACACGGAAGTGTTTTATGCCGGGATACCCCAAGATTTCACTGACGTCATATTCATCACGGAAATGACGCCAGTACACCTTTACCAAAGCGACCCGCCAGCAGGACGTCGCTCGCCAAGCACACCCACGAGACAGCCGCCGACCCACAAATCATGCTCAGCTGCAGATTTCGCTGCACATTTCACTTTCGTGTTTTACCAATTCCTATAGCAAAGGAATCAACCACAGTTTTTATCAATTTCTGCTTATCGATTAGCACTGAAAGTGTGCCAATTTGAATTACGCAGACAGTAAGCTTACTTTAAATATGGTCTACGAAAAACAGCGCAACGGGCAGAATGGAAGCTGGTGGTCGAACTACAACCCCTTCTCGGACAGTTTTCTGCAGCAACGTTCCATTCCCAGGTAGGCACAAACCCAGCACTTCCTGCATGCACCCAGCGCTATTAACTGGTTCACCTGGAACACTCCTTCGATTATCTTGAACCAGTGCTGAAAGAACTCCGGTGTTCAACCTTTATTTGCTTAGCGGTGGAATCGTGGGTTTCGGAGTGAACACGCAGGGTTCACTCCACATTAAAAAGCAACCCCAGGTAAAAGAAAAAAATTAAAAGCAGTTCCATTCAACGTAAAAGCTTGTAAGTGCACAGCAGCGATTAACCAGAAGGGCTGCGGCACCCTCTCTTGACTAGTTTCAGCATCAGCCTGGCGCTGCATTTTTTTCCATGACCTATAATTGTATTTTAGATGCGAAGCATCTCATGCTCGGGGCTGTGTCCCTCCTTCCCTCGTTGTCGTTGTCCGCCCTCCGCACTCTACTGCACATACGCGTCTCTTCAGCCTCGTCAGCGATTGGGTGACGTCAGCGCAGTCCACCATAAAAAGAAATAGTTAGGCGGCGCCCGGTTTCGATCCCACGACTCTCTGGCTGCAAACCGGAGGTACGTTGCGCTCTTCCCACTGCGCTACAAACCGAGACGGGAGCATGCCTTATGTCCTTCACTGATTCAAAGTACGTCAAGAAGCTACTGACACAACGAAGGCACGCGAAACTGAACGTCAACGGAAACGACGAACTGAAAGCTAACGGGAGCTTCAGTCGACCCCATGGCTGCTTCGCATACTACTCAGGGTTCCCCTACGGGAAGATGGTGTAATTTTTTTTTACTGTAAAAACTGTTCTCTTAGTTGTGGTCTGCATATTATTTTCATACATAAAGCTGGTTTGGTATCTTTTAGGTTGGTTTAGAGGTGGGGCGTGTTTTGCATATCAACCCATTTAATAGGCGCTCTGCATCACACTGGAAGTGCCAGGCTTGTGCCTGTTTTGGAGCAAAAAATACCGTTTTTATGAGCACTCGTAGGTGGCCCCCTTCCCCCACTTACATGTACAAATATACCCATGCATATATAAACTCGGCGCAGCAAATGGTGAACCACTTTCACAAAACGCCGAGAACCCCCTTCCAAAACACAACCGTGGCAATGCCAGCAGCAAGAACCTGGTCCCAAAAAAAGTCACCAAACTTAAAGAACAAAAAACAATAAAGAAGAACTCACACAAAGTCAGAACACTACCACGACACGAACACAACTGGAACAATTCACAAAGTAGGAGTGAGCGTTTATAAACATCACGTCCACTTTATAAAATTCTTCGAAGAAAGCCCTTTCTTCTCAAAATATCCTTATCAACTGAAGTTGTTGGGTTGGCAGCTCATGCAACCAGGCCTGGAGCCAAGGCTGTCACGTTGACTCTAATGTCCAAATCGCCAGTTAAAATCAGCATGCGCACGCTGCGTAGATTTCACATGTTAGTGTTGCTGTGTGAGCACCTTGTCAGGTGCTCAACAGGGGGGATGAACTATTTTTTAAAAGCATCCCACATTAAAAACCAACCCCAGGTAAAAAGAAATTAAAAGCAGTTCCATTCAACGTAAAAGCTATTGAAGTGCACAGCAGTGACTTGCCAGAGGGGCTGTGGCACCCTCTCTCGACTAGTTTCAGTATCAACTTGGCATTGATACCGAAAGCAGTCAAAAGAGGGCACTGCAGCCCCTGAATAGCTCTATGAAGAAACACTGGATTGAGTTTTTATTAATTTGGGGCAATTCATGCATTAATTCATGATATTTTCTTCATTTTATATTACTGTGCACTTCTTTGCAGCCAAGCAACGGCAGCCTCTGTGGCAGTTTCGACGGTGTTTACAACAAAAAAGAATCCGTTTATTCACACTTGTGTTATTAAAAACCGTGATCTCGAAGTTGTAACGTCTGTGAAATACTTGGGCTTAACAATTACTAATAATCTGAAATGGAATGCGCATATTGATAATATTTGCAATAAAGCCTTTCAGAAGCTATGCTTTTTGAGAAGAAAACGGAAAGGATGTCCCTCTAATATTAAATTAGAAGCTTATCGCACCCTGGTTCGCCCAGTCCTCGAGTGCTCATCAATAGTTTGGGATCCGTTTTATGCCAAGAATATTACCAAGGTTGAATGTATCCAGCGTCCTGCTGCACGGTTCATTTTGTCCGACTACAGGACATCGTCATCAGTAACAAATATGATAAGGAAACTCGCCTTGCCGCCACTCCAACTCCGACGCCAGGTCGCCCGCCTCAAATTTTTGTATCTACGGTACGACAACAAAACCGGCCTGTCACGCGAAGATTATCTGCTTCCCGCACCACAAAGGTCTTCGAGGATCAATCACAGTAGGCCATAAGACCGTACTTCGCCCGCACTAAAATATTTCAGTCTTTTTTTCCTAACACCATAGACCAATGGAACTGTTTGCCCCTATCGATTATGGAATGTATAAGTGTTGGTGCACTTGAACATGCATTGTATAATCACCTTTTGTAGCCCTCTCCTGCTTGGGCAGCGATGCTGCCTGCAGTATTTCTAATTAAATAAATAAATAAATAAAGGCACTGCACAAAGACCACCCCCAACACTTTGCATGTGAGTAACATTTGCCTCTGTGGAACAATGGATAGACATCAGCTTCATAACGCTAGGGACCCAGGCACCCAGCTAGGGACCTAGGGACTCAGCTAGGGACCCAGGGAACCTGACTTCCCTGGTTATCTTTTGAAAGCCTCTGTTTGGGTGCGTGACGACATGACGCTGTGACCCCAGATGAGCTATGACGACAA
The DNA here is from genome assembly GCA_013339765.2 of Haemaphysalis longicornis. Classification (NCBI taxonomy): domain Eukaryota; kingdom Metazoa; phylum Arthropoda; class Arachnida; order Ixodida; family Ixodidae; genus Haemaphysalis; species Haemaphysalis longicornis. The sequence continues at coordinate 118,852,154 of CM023455.1, forward strand.
GCTGGACCCCTAAAGTGCCCTGCAGTTAAAATAAGTAAATAAATCATAACGCCGAAATGAAGGTGACGAAGATAACTAGTGATCTAGTTTAAAAAAAAGAGAGAGACCGCTAAACATGCACGTACCTGGGTCTCTGCTTTCCACGCTGCAAAGGATGCTCTGCAGGAGTGACTGAGCAAAGGACTGGGACAACAGCGTGCCCCCATCAAGAAGCTGCACCAGCGAATTGCCCTCCTGCATGCACGAAAAAAAAAACATTTGTACGCTTTCACAGAGTGGTCAAGTCTTTAACACTTTCGTGACCGCACCTATTCCCATTGATAGTTAACTATCGATGAATACAAATTCAAATTTTGGCACTCTATGAGCACTTCTGGACAGCTAACGCCATCGAAAGGGTAAAAGAGGAAGTATTTCATCAGTTTCGCTTCTGAGTTTCTTTTCTCCGCCACAGGGGGATTTTCAAAGGTCCTTTCGCAGTCGGGCGCACGTGGTTTCGGTTGCGACAGCGATGCCACTTGCTGATGTTCGACGAGAACGGCGAATTTTGACAGATTCCGATGAATCTGAGCTGTAATCTCTGGATGATGGTAGCAGCACAGACATGTAAGACAACTTCGATTCGTCAGACTTCAGTACAGACGACGAAAGTGCGGCAAACCACCCCGGAACGTCAGTAAATGTTAGCCGGTAAGTTTCGCTTTCTCCTCGGGCCATTCTGTCACTGCCAGGCATTGATGTAAACATATCCGGACTGTTACCAGGGTCACAGCTCTAATCTGCAGGGTGTCGACTTCGCTCGGGCAGGACCACTTTGCACCGGCTGCACAGAGTGGGGTCAACCTTTGTTTCACCATGTCGAGAAACTGCTTCGCACGGTGGCATGACAGGCACTAGTGCTTATATTTTTGTATGTATGTAAATAACCTTTGTACTCACAGAACTCATATTTGCAGTACAGTTAGACCTCTATGTAACAAATTCCTCGATTTAACGAAGTTTCACAATTCCCCATTTCCAGCCCCATTGAAACCCATGTGTTTGCGAACTGTATGTAACGAAGGCGTTGTGACGGTTAACCTGGATGCAACGAATTGGCTACGCTGATGAGCCATTGTTTTTGCACTTTTTCTGAAATGTCGGCTCAAGGGATGCACTAGTTTTGTGAATTTTGCCCGCACCGCGAAATACCACGCGTTTCCATGTGTGAGTGCAGTGTCAGTTCGAGTCTTCTGAGGTGCTAGGCCTGCCTGTCGGTGTGTAGTCGCGCGTCTCCACTGGTACCTGTGGTTTCGGCCAGCGAGAAAGAACTTCGCCGCCCGGCACAATCACCAATTTTGAGTGCGGAAAATAACATCAAGTTAGCGTGCCCTCTAAGCACAAGTTTGGTTTTTGAAACTTGTTAATACACCGGAAAGTGTCAAAAGGCGAAAGTAATACTCAAGTTACGTTTGTGAATATGTAGCAGCGGTTGGTGACCTCACTTCTTTAGAGTGCTGTACAGTGCCTAAGCCCGTGCCATAGCAGGAAGTGTAAATCACGCAGTTTTTCTCTGTGAAATAAATCCCTTAATGGCGAGTTCACCTTCCCTGACGCCAAGCATTTTGATTTTGTTTCTGCTTCATTCACGTGAGCCTTAACTCGAAATCTGCATGTAACGAAAAATTGGGAATTTTCGTCAAGTTTGTTATATCCAGGTTTAAAGGAGCCATGAAGACAAAATACAAGTTGGATTTATTAGAAAGACTGCTTAGTCCCGATAACAATGATACCAATATCATCGCAATCTTCGAACAAGTAACGGAGATATTAAAGAAAACGTTTGGAGCAGTCGCGACCCCTAAGCCAATTCCCGCAACTTTTCTACGACGCTCACGGAACCTTGTTTGTGCGATTGGCGGCCGCCTAACTGACCTGTCGCGACGACACATGACTGGACGTCTGTAATGGGGCCTCTAGTTCCATTTGACCGCATCACTGGAATGCTAACGTGCAGTTAACGCACTGAAAATTATGTTTTATGGTCGGCCCGTATGACTTCATTCTTGCTCATAACACGCCAGTGTGGCGCAAAATTTGAAAGTTTTTAAATACTTCTTGCTTTTTTTTTTCGTTACAAAAACATCTTTTGTGGCTGTAATGGAGCTGAGTAAGATACTGAGTCCTAGTTCTTTCAAATTAAACGAAGTTGTATTTTCTCTTCATGGCTCCTTTAACTGCATTATTCTAGTATAAGGGCCTTGTATTCAAAGTGTATATTGCAATTTTTTTTGTTTTTACCCTGTGCAAAGTAGCGTTGACGTTTTCATCATTTTTCATTTTTGTTTTGATTGGACTACCCAAAAACAACTGCTTTTCCCCAGTCACAAAAACGTTAAGTCAACGTCTCTCCAGAAAGTAAATTTTGGCTGAAAAGTAGGACCTATAAAAAAACAGACCTTATGGCACTTGCAGTAAATCTTTCATGAAGCAAAAAGTACTACTGTGTCTAGAAATTAAAATGCCTCATGTACCCTCCACTACTACAGAATCATCTACCACTAATAAATGCGGTACTCAATGGTGCGATTTCACTGTGAACCCCCTCAAGCTATAGTTATTCGCTAAACTGGCCAAAAAGGTTGCTCTTAATGTCTTCGAATAAAGTATCATCTACCCTAATAATGTTCCATTGTCTACCTAGGCATAGATTCAATGGTGGAGAAAAAAAAAACAACCAGACCTGCGGTGCTTTTTGAACTCCTGGGGGACTGTCATAGTCAGGGAGAACCTGCGACACGAAGCCAAGCACAATGGTTAGAAAGATAGCAGTGAAGCATAGCAGGCATTAAAGTCCTCAGGCAAATGCAAAATGCACACCACGTTGCGAGGGGGGCATTTCAGCCCCAAAATACTGAAGAACAGAAGATGCAATACAAAGATCAAGGTGCCTTGTGCAAATGCCAAGCATTGAAACCTGTCTTGAAAATTCCTGTCATGCAAGTCAAATGTCCAAGGGCTTTGTAAAGGCCTCAGTGTTTGCAAAAAGACAGCGAGGACACGACTTGATGCGTAGTAACAGCACGTCATTCATATTCCACGTCCTAATTTGCTACTGGAAAGGGCTGGTCATAAACAAAAGGTAGGGCTGTGGAACAGAGCTTGGCCCGGCCTGAATTCCTTACCAAGGCCTGTGTATTAGCATGCAAATGAGGCCTGAGACTAGCAAGGTCCCAAAGAAATTCAAGATATGTGTTCTGGTTGGACTTGTCCATTGCCCTCCTTTGCTGTCGCTAGGTGGTAAGGTACCGCCGTGAGCAATATTACGTGGAACACAAGGGGATGTGGCAGCTTTGACGCGACACCGCAGGTGAGCGTGACTGGCTCATGCATAGGAAACACTGGCATGCCAATTTTAAGATGGAAAAGTATCCGTCATGCTGCAAATTGGTCAGCCCTGAAAGAAAATGTAATTGTAGTAGTGCCTTTGAAAGGGTATGACTGTCCCGTAGCTGTACAAGTGATTGACGTTCAAACGCCATAGACAAGGCCCAACAAAAGAAATGCCAGTGACAGAGTTAAATCTGACTACTCCAGCCTCACAGTCTAGTGCATGTGGTGTACAAAAGAAACCAAGTAAAGCCCGTTCTACATGTGAATTTTCCCAGTGAATTTTTTGCTGCGGCATTGCGTGTGCATGAAAAAAGATCTATTTTCGTTGCCTGCTGGCACATTGCCAAATGCCAAGCGACGTTTTTATAGGGCAAGTTCAGCCATTCCAAATGTTTTCCAATTTTCTGCAGCAACGAAAATAGATCTTGCTGTACAAGTGTCACCTGCAGCAATGAATTTGCAGGGAAAATGTCGCACCGATTATTTAAAATTGAACTTACGGACTTTTAACCAATGATGTTTTTTTGAATCCTGCAAACATTAAGAAACTAAAAAATTTTTTGGTTGTGTTGTTGCACAGAATCATCCGTAATGCATGCATCCAAAATAATCCAAACATTTACCAGTTCAATTAGGGAACTACGGAAAGGGTGAACAAATCTGCCTTTCCTGCAGGATGCTAGGAGGAATCTGGCAAGACTGCACTGTTACAGGGAGGCTGGTACACACCTGCTTTTAACTGAAGATATAAAACGGGGGTTTAGCTATGGTGTATACGACAGGAAATGTGCTGTCGTATAAATGTCGTATGTCATGTGTGCTGTCGTATAAATGTGAAAAAAAGAAAATGTGCTATCTTTTGTTACAGCAATTGTCGAACGCCAAAGCGTGTGTTGTTTGGTACTACTACTGCAGCCTACTGAACTTTTTGGAAACTCCACACGTGCGTAGCAAGGCTAGCTGTCACGCATGTTGTGCAAACATGCCTTGTTCATGTTTTATTACCAGTGCCTGGCCGCACCAAGCTGTCTTGCCCTTTTCGAGCTGAGCATGGGTTTGCATTTTTGTCGTATGTTGTGACAGGCAATCTTGTTTAATATGGAGAGGGTTTCAGCCTGTCGAGACTTGCCTAAACTTTCCTGCTTTGATCGACAATGTTCTCGATCTGATTCGATGGTTCCGGAAAGAATTAACGAAAGAAATTTTCATGAATAGCGGCAAGAATGGCGAGGACAGTGGGCTGACTTCAAATTTTTCATACTATACCGCTTAGCCCAGGAAAGAATTTAAACGTATGAGGCATTACATCTCGACCACCATTTCAAATTCCTATCACGGCCAATGAGCGTAGGAGACTGTTGGTGTATTTTATTGCTGAACATCTCACGCCACTACTATGTATATATGCTGAGGAAAGGGATTTTACAACAGTCCTCACAATGTATTCTGATCAATGCATTTTTAAAAAAGAACCCCGCCTGGAATTATCTTGTCCTTTGGTCGGTGCACACTCGATGGGACAAAGCAACACTGGATTCAGGAATGCCAGGATACTTCTGTTTCAATGCAAAGAATCAATCTTTTCAGGTCTTGATGCAATTGTTGTTGCGTGGGGGGTGAACGTGCACTAAAAGCCTGCAGTCGAATAACAGGTTACAAAGCGGGACTTCGATCAAATACAGGAGTGTATGAAACTAGGCGTCATTAGTCACCAACGTCAATGACCCAAGAAACATCACCAGCCGCGCAACATTAGCAGACGACAGCAGAGCAGATAACATCATGAGCGCGAGCGCATCCCACACATTCACTGCGCATGCGCCATAACTTTCATTGAGCGTGGGTAGATTGCGTGACCTGGTTGTTTCAAAGACGTATTCTCTTGTTCATTTAAATTGTAGCGCGAATCAAGGCGCCTTGAGAAGCTACGCGCATTGTACGCGCGTATCACATATGCGTGCGCCGTACGGACTCGCACATTTCAGACTTTACGAATCCTTTGTGGCTTTCCTAATTGAAAGGACCAACCACGCACTTTTTTTACGCGTACATTTGAACTGCGGACAGCGAGAGGTTCAATCCCCGGCACAGAACACATACCTGCAGCTGTTGTCTTCAGCTGCATGCACCAAGGGCGGCGACTGACAAGTCCGTTCGGGAGGCGGCGACCGATTCACCGGCACCATGGTCCCACAAGTATTTTGAGGTTCTCATGAAACGGTTTAAGTCCCCTTTCTCTCTACGTGTCAGCTGCCATGGGTGCTTCGTGTTCTTATTACGGCGAGTTCCGGAGGTCGCTGCGGTAACGCCATAGCCCGTACTCAAAGGTTTCAAGCACGAGAAGTCACAAAAGCGTTCGTCGCTCAGAGTACGCGGGTGGCGAAGGAAGCATTCTACCGCGTTCTAGCTTCACCCGGCAAAATCGGAGGTTCCCGAAAAGTTTCGAAAGAAACGAACACACCGCGACTTCCCGGCGCACAGTACACAAAGCGCCCCAGGGCGGGGGCGTTTGAACAGCTGCAAAGCCCCTTTTCGGCCAATCCAATCCAAAATCCAACTGCGAGCGTGCGCTTTGTTGACAAATCGGGCACTACTTTCGTTCTGCGAGATCTCTTACGTCCTCGCGAGAAACTTTACAGTAGAGACATCTCTGCCACAATGGTAAGCGACAAGTCAGCAAAAATATGACGGGAGCAAAGATGCAATACGCTAACGCTCAAAAACACACCCAGCATTGGAAGTCGCTCACGGATCAAGCGACTAAAAAGGGCGAAGGGCCACGGTACCACCAAGTCCACTTGCAAGCCATCTATCCAATGCCGAGTGCATATTAAGAGCTTAGGTGCACAGACCCAATCTGTAGTTTCATTTTAAGCGTCGTTAACGCCATCTAAGGGCGTCACCTGCGACCAAAGCGGTTTTGTCACCAGCTGTTGGCAGCTTCACGCACGGAAAACACCTCCGCGTGCCCACAGAATAATGTAAACAAAACAACTTTCACAGTGTGCATTGCTATCGGAAATGTGCTGCGCCGTGCGTGGCTTCACTGCACACCGTCGCTGATGTGGATCGCTCCAAAGTTGATTCAAGCAGATGCCACGGTTAAGGTCATTGACCGGTGAACGAGGGTCATTACCAGCTGTTTCGCATCAACCTTTAATGCCACCCAACCACCGCCTCAAATGGGAATTAAGGATCAACTGCGCATGCGCCGTCGCCTAGCCATATGCCAGTTTGATAGCATGCGCGGTGATAAGCAATCGCGTTGCCGATCGGGTACGAAATGATTAGTGACCATATATATGGTCACCTATCTGACGTGGCACCTTTTGTCCCGCTAAAGCCCATTACCTTATCAGCGTGAATCTGATTTAATATCTTCTTACCCTACGTGCCTGCATACCTTTCTTTGCTCCCATGCTTATGGTGCTTCGGGGGAACATCTTTGGTAAAGAAAAACGTGGATTTGTTGCACAAAAGTTTGCGTTTAATTGTCGTGCATTTAACTGGAGACGGTGCAAAATTATTCAGACATAGACCGAAATGAATCGTTAGGTTCAGTCTGCATCAAACTGTTTTTCCCTCTCTTTGTTTTTCAGCTGCCGTAATGAACGAGCTTGCCAAACGAGCTGTTGTTGCACGTCCTGTCGTCCCTAGACGGGGCCAGTCTTGTGAGGTGCCAGCGTGTGTGCAGAAGATGGCAAGAGGCGGTTGCGCTAATCCTAAAGCCTGGGACTGCCCCTGTGGAAGAGGATGTGCCAGGAAGAAATTGACCCTGACGTCCTCTCCGAACTGTCCGGCCATCTCGATCAAGCGTAAGCTGTTTTCACTTGTTGAATATCCATGAAGATGAAGTACAAATACAGCCAGGTCCAGTTTAAATGGACTAGCCTTTGGTAACCCGCTGAGCTTCATTACAGGTGGACGAAAGACATTTTTAGGGGCGAAGCTTCTTAGGGGCTTGGGCTGTCAGCGTCGCATGTCGTTGTCATAGTATCATCTATTCACGGTACTAAAACAACGGGACACTCGTTGTCCAACGCTTCACGTTAGAACGCTTCGTGCTTCGAAGACACGAGACTTTTTCTTTTACAGCAGAGCTGTACACCTCTACCCCCCCACGGCTTCATCTCCGTAGGCAAAAACGCCAAGAATACACTTATACACTGCATGCATAGCCCCTCCACGGGTTTCACGTTATGGTTTCATCTCAGTGGGCAAAAACGCCAAGGTGTGCCAAGAATACACTTATACACTGCATGTTTTGCCCCTTCCCATGTTTCACGTCAGTGGAGATGATGCGGGATTTTTGACTGATAAGATGCAATAAATACTGAAATGCTTTCAAATTTCATGCTGGGTGGGAGTGACATAAAATTGGCCACCACAAAAAACACAAAAACAGTTATCAGTGTGTTTAGTGCACGTTAGAATTTAAGTGACGTGATCAAATGAAGCTGCATGCCCCAATGAAATCGCCCAGTCATGTTCCTTGGCAGTGACTTGGGTCGACAGCTGCCAATCGAAGTAGCAAGGGAGTCGCCAGTGCTTCGTTTGCTTTCCTTAATATCTAGCTTAGCTGATCGAAGTTTGCATTAAAAGTAATACCATTGTTGTCGGGACAAAGCAGTCTCTTTAATGACACAAACTTGTATTTCGCTTTCAAGGCCCCCTTTAAGTATAGACAAATTTTTCTCTGGAGTTCGGGATACATGTACAATGTAAAAATGTGGTTTACACTCAATTGTGAACATTGTAATTGGTTGCCACCCCGCATGAATGCAGGCCTGAGCTTCCTCCGAGATTCGTGCCAGTGAAGGGAGACTGGTTCGAGGTTTACAAGCTCTGGCACAGCACGCGTGCCATCAAAACATGTCTGCACGACGTACGGAGGCGTCAGACCAGCTTCGCAGGCGATGTGACGTGCCTCAAGGCCACCGGTACGTGATGTGCTCGACACGTACACTACCATTTTTTCAAAAAATGGTAGTGTAGTACGTACGGAAATTTCCGTACGGGTCGTACAGAAATGTGGTGGAAACGGCAGGCGTAGTTTCGCCACATTTCCATATGACCAGTGTACTGGGGGAAAAAGCTAGGGGCTAACCCCTCCTGTGAAGGAACTGGTAGGAACAGAAACTGTGGTGATAGGTGATGGGTGTGTTGTGTTTTTACACATTAATTCACGCAATGTACGTGCATGAATTTATACATCTGTATGAAGAGAGAGAGATGAGACTTGTAAGATGGTGGGCGAACAAGGGACAAAACTTTGCACAAGGCAGTGACCTCAGTCTGGTGCTGACATTTTGATGAAAAGACTTGCCTTCATCTCAGCATCTCTGAAACAAGTCTGCTTGTTGAAATGTTGCCACCGAAATGAAGCTGCTACCATATCCTAGTAAAGCCTACTATACCTCCTTCTCTCTTCATCTCTCCCTGATAGAACTACCCTCCCCTCAGAAGACCTGGATCTCCCCCCTGCTCACTATGTCTGGCATGTATTTCATATATCTGTATAAGAGAAGATGAACTTAGAAGGTGGTAGGCAAGGAAGCAAAACTTTGGTCTGCATTGAAAAGACTTGCCTTCATCTGAGCATCTAAACAAGTCTGATATTGAAATTTGCCACGATGAAGCTGCACCATGTGTTTTGTCCTCTTGTCTCTCTTATGCTCAATGTTCATTTCTGTATGCATGTGTGTGTTGTGCTTTGTATATAGAGGGGGAGGGATGCTTGGAGGCTGATGGTGACAGTGGATAGAAGACTGTCGACGACATGTTTTTGTTGTTTTTAGCCAAGTGTTCACTGATCACCTTGTGTGCACCATTTCGGTGCATTGCAAAACTTTTGCGACTAATTACTCGAAAAGTCTCGAGTGACCTGCAGTCTATTTCGGCACGGTTGGTAGTTGAGGTAAGATCTTGCGTTGTGTGCGATCTAGGTTTCAAGGAAATGGAAGCCATCAGGATGAACTCTATGGGTGGCAACTTATGGTGTTTAAATTGCCCATAAATTACCGAACGCACTCAAAAGTAATCCGACGCTGTTGGTACTCTTGTGAAAATCTTTTTGCACGCAAAGTGTTGCCTTTATAAAATGTTCCTAGTACTGTACTTATTTGAATAAGAGGCTTTTTTTTGCAGTCAAATCATACTGCCTTTTCGAAGCTAATATATGGCAATTTTTTACTCTCAGTTCACCCTGACTTATCGTGATGCATAGAATAAATACGGTACTAAGTCCCAATAAGACGCACTTGCACGTCCAAAATTGCCAAGTGGGTACTGACGACTTGCAGGTGACATTGTGGTGACTGGCCACAAGTCTGGACAGGTCGTTTTTTGGAATGCCCAAGATGGCCGCCTGCTGTCGCAGATCAAAGGCTCTGGCGTGCCAATCACCGACGTGGCTCTCCTCTGTTTCCATGGGCCCGGTAAGCTGGCATTGCGCTTTGCAAAGAGTCTAATTGGTACTTCCCTGCCCTCATGGTAAAATTGATGGAACAGCTGCTAACTGGGAGCTGCCACTTTTATGATGGTTGCATTTGGTAGCTGTTAACTCTTTCGCAGTTAAGTTTTATTTCAGAGAGAAAATTTCCTCCACGGTAGCTTATTTCTTTTAAGGGGGGACAGTGGTCTTGAGGACCGAAAATTTACCAAAAAATCAATTTTCTGTATTAATTTTATTTGCAGTCTACAGGTCCCAAAGAATGTACCTGCAAAATTTCATAGCTGTATCGTAAGTATTCACAAAGCTGTCGCCCTTTGAAGTCGCCTAAATGACCATTTTTGCCTATGTTTCCAAAATTCGTGCCCTGTTTTCTCAGAACCAATTTTTTTCCCACATGCTCAGCTGTCGGGTACAATATCTTGGGATGTACTTGTTCGATTTGTATCATTTTTGCTGCATTCGAAAGCTTATGAACTGAACAATGGAATAAAACCACAAAAGTGTAGAATTTCTGTTTGCTGGCACAAGATTTTATGCAGTTAGTTTTACAAAAACATTGGTAATTTATGACCTGACATTTATGAAGTTTACAGCATTTGCAGAAACAATGCTAAAATTACTGCTGTGGTATAGTTGCACTCCTTGGTCCTTCTAGAGCTCAAAGGGATAAAAGCTATTCGAGTATTTCATAGGCAAATAAAAAAAAATTGCCCGGAATGGAGTGGCATAACACCTTGCACAACTGTAAACTTAAACCCCGTAGACGAAAACTGACTGCATATTTGTGCTCAGGATGTTAAATACACTGAATGTGTAAATCTCAAGCACATAGGTTAAAAAATAACAAAAATGTCCTCAAGACCAGTGTCCCCCCTTAAGTGAAGCTTATATGTCTAGGGTTCCGTGCATTCCTAATGTTCAGGAACAAACACTTTCCGAGGCCTCACATGTCTTTGAAGCATTAGGCGTTCCATAGAGCGAGTCACTGTAAATTGAGTGTCCTAATCCCCACCCAAGTGTCACACCTTTCAAAACGTGATTTGCGAGGCGTTCTAAAGCATGATGCATTTGTGTTTGCATGTTAGCTTGTCTGTGAAGCGCAAGGCATTCCAACCGTGACGTGTTCATGAGTGTGGGCGTTTGTCTGTGTCTTTCTTAGGCATGTTAATGCCGTGAACACTCCAGAGAAACAAAACCTGCTCATACCTTTCTCCTTAATTCAGTATCGCCTTAATGTCGTGCACTAAAAAGCTTCGCTGGGCATATGACATCACCTTCACAGGGTGGAATGGGCTGGGATTTTTTAAGTGCAGAGCACCTAAGGGGCTCGCCTTGTCATCGTCAGCTCGTTCGCCGTCACACTGTTCAATGTCAAGCGACTGCCGGAATCAGGCGCAGCAGCGAGGTTACGGACCAAAGTAGAGCCCCCATGCGTACCGTTAACGGCTTCGCCCCACAGCTTTGAAAAAAAAGCGGTTTATATAGCATAACCGTTCGAAACTCGTGAAAACTGCTGGCGCTTGTCATACATCTCTCCATTGTTCAGCGTAAAGAAAACTGCAGGTACACTTGAGGCAAAATATATGTAACTGACCGGCATCCCCCACATTCATTTAGTTGGGAACGCTTGTTGGATTGGATTTTACAATAGTAAGCGAAAAAAGTGGCCGCCATAAATGGCGCATTCCAAACTGCATAGTAAGGCGCGGGCAGGGGCGACATGAGAGCAAGCAAAAAAAAAAAAAAAAAAAGAACAGAACTGCTGCTCGCGCAGTTTCAGGCAGGGGGTGCGCGAGCACTGCGAAGGCGGGAAATTTGAATTGCATTGGACAAACCTCCGTTCAATTCATCAAGAGAGGAGTGAGACAGGGCGGTGAAGAGCGTGATGGGTGGTAGCAGTGAGCGGATAACAGCGCCACAGCCCATTGTGGCGAATCACTACTCTGCACTTCCGACAGCTTGAGTGGAACGGCTTTATTTTTTTATTACTGTTTTCATTTTTTCGAGTAATACCGCTGAAAGAGTGGTCTAGCTGTTGCAGTTAGTAACAAAAATTTAAGTTACTGTGACTCTTAAGAAGCAGACTGACATCGGTGTCTGGTATCCGCAAATATATTTTACATGGTGCACTCGGCTAGAAAAGGAACGAGACGGCGTGTCGCTGGCACTGTCTTGCCACCACTCATTCCACACAACTGCATTATGCGCACGGCTCGCGGGCTCAAGCACTTCATCGTCGTCTTCTATACCGTCGTCATCGTCATCTTAACCGTGGTACATTAGGAGCTTGATACATTACTGTTATATATTTGACGTACTTAAGCGTGTCTTCATGCAGGTGCGTGGCACCCATGGAACCGCCTACGTTGTTCTGCACTCCCACGTGCTGTGCGCCTCCTACAAGCCGTTTGTGAAAGCCTACCCCATGGAGCCCCGTCGCAGTTTTCTGACTTCCATCAGGACAGCATGCCCGGTGGCATCCATGAGGTGGGGGCAACGACACTTTTAAAGCGAACCTTTTTATGCCTTGCTTGTGACGCTGAGCATGACACCAAAACACAGTGCAAGAGGTCAACTTCATGTTACCCGCGCTGAGGCCAACCAACGGAAAAGCCTGTTTCACGGCTAAGCTAAGCCTAAATGAATGCCGTTGAAGTCTCCGACCTGATAAGACACAAGAAAAGCTTGAGGAACATTGTAAAACCCTCAGCCAAACTAACAAGGACGGAGATGTTGCACAAGGATGAGCGCTTCTAATAACTGGTTTTTATTTTTTTTTTTCAGAAAAACAGACTATCGTGGCTATCTTTTTTCACAGTGGCTTTGAGCATGAGTTCGCAGTGGCTTTGAGCATGAGTATGTGCTGGTATTCTTTGTGTCTATCTTACAACACTGCGAGGAGCACTTGTATCTGTCACCACATTCCTCCTTTGTGGTGTTCCATGCTTGTTGCTCCTCTGTTATTATAATGCAACTAATACAACTTGCCAACCTGTTATTTCTGTTCTCGCTCCGTACTCAGAGAAGTAATCGACTGTGCTAAACAGAAGCAGAGGGAGAAAAAGAGATACTGTATTTACTCGGATATAAGGTAGGGTTTTTTTCCAAAATCCGTAGTCTCAAAGTCATACCCTACCTTATATTCAAAGCTGAGTGTATGTGTGTGTGCGTGTGTGTGCGCGTGCATGCGCGCGCGCTTACCTGCACGCTTACCTTATAGGTAATCGTGACTGCCTTATAATCGAATAAATCCGCTGCTCGGAATTGCAACGTATAACTTGTAATGGGGTACGGTTAACATACTCGCATTTTTTATCGTACAATAGTACATATAAGCGTATTTTTCTTCGCTCTGAGCGAAAGTTTGACCTTTTATACGTCAACCACTGTCATCGTGATAATGTCATTAGAGGGGAGTAGAAATAGAAGTGATGTATATATAGATGTATAGGCAGTGTACAGTCAATCCTGGATATATAGAACTCGGATAAATTGAACTATTGCACGTATCAAACTGTCCGATCATTCCCTTGGAAAGCCCATGCAAAAGTATAGATCTTGGAAAGCTCACCGTGACTGTGCAAAGTTATCACATAAGCTTCAGACGGGAATGTTTTATAAATCAATATATCAAACTGTTTTACAATCTGCTCAGAGTTAAATATACCTAGGTTCGACTATAGACGTTGATAGGCGTTCAAGACATACAGACGGACGCGTCACCTGCCGCGGTGGTTCAGTGGCTAAGGCGTGCTGCTGAGCACGAGGATGCGGATTCGATTCCCGGCCATGGTGGCTGCTTTTCTGATGGAGGCGAAAAGCAAAAACACCCGTGTGTTCGAGATTTCGGCACACGTTAAAGATCCCCAGGTAGTCAATATTAATCCGGAGCCCTCCACTGCAGCGCGCCTCATCGCCTGTGTTGCGTCGGCGCGTTACACCCTACAATCAATCATTCAGATGGACGTGTCATCTGCAAAGTGAAAAGCAACATCACGCTCCCTGCCTAAGGGCAGATGGCGGTGTGTTGGGTGCTAATCCTGCTAGCGGGAACCAGATTGAGAGGGAGTGCGTTGCACACACTTGCACACGTGTGAACGCATCCTTCACGTGTCATCGTATCCCCTGTTACTACCGATTCCTTTTGGAAGAAGGATCAACGCCAAGATTCTGTCGGACAGGGTCCATCGGGACCTGCTGGCCACACTAAGCCTGACGTACTGCGTGGTGTCGGTGTTCCGGGCCCTGCTGACCAGCAGCGGTGTCGAGTTCTACCTGATTCTGGAGATCCCCAAGCCGAAACACACCTGTTCCTGGATAGGCATCGATGCCTGCTGCGTGAGTGGTGCCTTTTTGTAGGGGGAGGCTGGTGAATCCGGTGACATTGGAGTGGGGATACCGGATGTGTTGACGGACCCATGAAGACAAAATAAAACCTATTTAATTTCAAAGAACTAGTCTTCGGAAATACAGTCAGGTCTATTCCCATCCCGAAAGACGTTTTGGGAGTGCAAGCTCTTTAGCAAATTGTAATTTTTTGTGTCCGCAGTTAAATATACTACGGTAATAAATTACCGAGCGCGCGCACGTGAGCGCGGGCCACGTGGCGACCGTCCGGCAGTTAACAAAACCAAGAAAATGCCTAGCGCTCGTGTATGCATGCCTCGCGACGACCGCCCAGCATCCCCTGCGCACGTGTCAAGCCAAGCATACCCACGTAGGGAGATAGCCAAGATTGCGGCAGCTGCCCGGCAGTTTAAAAAAAAAAAAAAAAAGAAAATGCCGAGTGCTCGTGTGTGCCTGCCTCGCAGCGACCGCCCAGCGTCATTAGCGCACGTTTGCTAGCCAATCATACCCACTTGGGAAAGTGGCCAAGATAGGCTGGGAAAAAAAAAAAAAAAACTTCAGCGTTCGCCGTAATGGTGGCAACACTTGCTCGGAACGAGAAAGACAGGTCATAGCGTACGCCCCTCCAGGGTGATGTCCAATGATTATCACTTCCAAAAAATGAAAGAAGCTAACACTTATAGCAACAATGATGGAGTATAGGTCATTGCGGCAGCGAAGAAGAAGCAAATCGGCTGCAACCGTGGACTTAAACTGTCATGATGGTCGTGAAGGTTGCGCACAACTTCGCTACCTTCAAGTCTTACATGCTAGTGTGAGCTTCCTTCATTTTTATAACAGAAAAAATGTAAGAAAGGAATAAGAACTTCTAGATTTGCACTACGCAATATCAGTGGTGATGCAGGAAAGGGAACGTCTTGAGGAGCAGCACAGAAGACAAATCCAAAAGCCAAAGCTGACAGTGGCTTCCGGTTTTGCGACTGCGCCCACCTCAGGTCACCCACGTGGGTCCGTACTGGCTGGCCGGCAGCATATCCGTAGCCGACAGCAGCAGCCGTGCCTGGCAGCTGGATCCGACCAGCGGCAGGCGGCAGCCACCCGTGGCCAACGCCATCCTTCAGGGCCACGGGAACCTCATCTTCACCACAGGTGACTCAAACAGAGCGATTCTTTTTTTTCATTGCAGAAGTATGCTATTCAGCATAAGGAAAAACTATATGTAGAGATACACTCCGGATTCCCGAAGGAATTGGAGCAGGGGGCCATGATGTGGACCTTGTATTCACACCATGGTTAACTCTGCGGTAGGCTGTCATGGTTGTAGTGCTTCCGGATGAAAAATAGATTGGTTTCATCGTTCCTGTAATGTTTCTTAGTTTCCAGCCGTGCACGTATGTCTGCAATCGGGACAAATTTGTACATGTCAGAGCATCAGCAACCGAGGAAGCATCATCATCATCAAGAATGAGCGTTGAGGTTTATGGACAAATGCTCATCAAGGCAAGCATTATGACCAGTGCCTTGAGACACCGCTGTTGCACTGGGGAGAATGTTTTGAGTAAGCCACACACCCTTCAGTGTTTCAGGACAGTGTCCACTTTATGAAAACTAACTCGGTATCATTGAGATGCCACACAATCACCCGCGTGATGGAGTGCTGCAATGCCAGGTAGTATCGCCAGAGCAAGAGCCAGTCACATGCTCTTACTTTCTGACCGGCCTGCGTGCAGCCTACCGGAATTTAAAAGTTGCGGGGGTGCATTCAAGCTGTCTTTTGTAGTGTGAAAATGCACGAGCATACTTTTTGTTCAATTGTGAAAGCTTATGCTTAGGTGAGTATTTTTTGACGTCGTGGCCAAATAGGAATCGGCACAATGGCCGTCAGCTTCTGATGGCTGCTGTCACGATGTTAGGCTTAACGATAATCTTAAAATGCCAAACAACATCAGAGTGGTTGTACGTGAAGCTGCGGGCACCAGTTGATGACTTTATGCCTTAAAAGTAACATTGAAGGTAACGTTACTTTTTGATTGGTTTCCAGCTTCATGCAGTCAATGGGAATTTTGACAACAGGTTTTGACTATGGAGATCTGGGGACGCCGGTTTTGCTCGCCAACCGAGCGAGGTAATGCATGAGTGGTGTGGACAAAATTATTAACCCGCGTAAATGCCAAATCACATCGCGTTGTGCGAAGTCATCAGTAGGCGTTGCCACCTGCGTGGCAATCATTTCTGCTGTCCATTTCTGCTTTCACATGAAGTGCTGCTTGAAAAAGTATTTTATTTGCTATCGCAAAAACCAAGCATCCGTGAATTTTTTAATAAAGGAACACTGCAAATATCACTCACGTATTGATTTTCTGCCTTATAATTGCGTAATGTCTTGTTCTTATTCAGCAATGTTTACAAGTCTGAAACACTGACACTGGACTTAGATGTTTAGATTTGGCTGTGGGTATATAAGACTATTGCGCAGTTTCTATTTCACTTTGGCCAGGTGGCTGAATTGAGTCACAGCAGACAGACAGACCGAAATTTCTGTGTTTAATGGGGCCCACATGAATGCCTGTCACTTTGTTCTCTGCCGCCTTTTCAGAGCCGTTCCCAATCGAGCTGTATGTATCGACGGACAGCGGTCAGAATGTTCGGCCAATCCGGAGCGGTCTAGGTTGGCACGGCCGGGCTACGGCACTTGCACTGTGGGGGCCTTTGCTGGCAATCGGCTTCGAAAACGGCCAGCTTTGCCTGTACAGGCTACGTGGCTCACTGTGCGACTTGGAGCCCGGCCAGCAGCCGGATTGGAGCCACCGGCTATGTCAGAGCTCCCTTGTGTCCGTCGACATCACCAGCGACCCGTCCACTGCGCGGCCAACCGTTGTCGCGGGAACGCGTGACGAGTTTTACATTGTGCAGTGGCCGTTGGAGCGGTGATGCGCCGCTTCACAGGGTTGAAGAACAGTCGCTTGTGCGCTCATTTGTACATTTAAGCCACCCACTGCCATCATCACTGTTAGAAAGACTGCTGCGATAAGTGAGGACTGTTTTGTCTTAGTGTGCTTAACAAACTTCGTCATCTGCTGATGGTCCACCCGTCCACTGCGCGGCCAACCGTTGTCGCGGGAACGCGTGACGAGTTTTACATTGTGCAGTGGCCGTTGGAGCGGTGATGCGCCGCTTCACAGGGTTGAAGAACAGTCGCTTGTGCGCTCATTTGTACATTTAAGCCACCCACTGCCATCATCACTGTTAGAAAGACTGCTGCGATAAGTGAGGACTGTTTTGTCTTAGTGTGCTTAACAAACTTCGTCATCTGCTGATGGTCCACCCGTCCACTGCGCGGCCAACCGTTGTCGCGGGAACGCGTGACGAGTTTTACATTGTGCAGTGGCCGTTGGAGCGGTGATGCGCCGCTTCACAGGGTTGAAGAACAGTCGCTTGTGCGCTCATTTGTACATTTAAGCCACCCACTGCCATCATCACTGTTAGAAAGACTGCTGCGATAAGTGAGGACTGTTTTGTCTTAGTGTGCTTAACAAACTTCGTCATCTGCTGATGGTCCACCCGTCCACTGCGCGGCCAACCGTTGTCGCGGGAACGCGTGACGAGTTTTACATTGTGCAGTGGCCGTTGGAGCGGTGATGCGCCGCTTCACAGGGTTGAAGAACAGTCGCTTGTGCGCTCATTTGTACATTTAAGCCACCCACTGCCATCATCACTGTTAGAAAGACTGCTGCGATAAGTGAGGACTGTTTTGTCTTAGTGTGCTTAACAAACTTCGTCATCTGCTGATGGTGATTCGGAACGCTGCGACGATTGGCATTGGTCGCGCAAACGGACCCAGCACCCAAGAGGTTTGTGAAGCCAGAAAGCCAGATCAGTTCTGGCTGTGCATGTTGTATTTGAGAGTGCATGTTGCATTTGGGAGTGCATGTTGCATTTAGGAGTGCGTGTTGCATTTGGGAGTGCATGTT
Source organism: Haemaphysalis longicornis (assembly GCA_013339765.2). Lineage (NCBI taxonomy): Eukaryota > Metazoa > Arthropoda > Arachnida > Ixodida > Ixodidae > Haemaphysalis > Haemaphysalis longicornis. The sequence goes on from CM023455.1 coordinate 118,870,298, forward strand.
GCGTTCAGGAGTGTGTGTTAGTGCATGTTGCATTTGGATGTGCTTTTATTTAGTTTTGTTTCTGGCTTGCCCAGTTAACAGGGTGGTGTGACGATAATTGGAACACTTTAAACTTTTTTCCTGAGCGAACCACTGCTCGTTTCGCGCTCAAACTTCACACAAAGGTCGCATTTTGTGGTCTATTTTGTTTGACACTGGGTACAACGACGGTGCTTACCTGTTTATTCTGAAAATAAATAAATAACCATTTTCACCTTGGGAAAATGGCGGCCGATTTGATTGTGCGAGCCAGTGCAAGCTAATTTTGAAACGACGGCGCCACCTGGGGTATGCAGAGCGAAACGGACGATGGGGATTCACGGTAGGAAGGAGCCTAATGAGGTAGCAGACGATCAGAAAATCTCGTCCCTAGCTTACAATGATCACAAATAGTTGCATAACAGCTAATACCAAACGCAATAAAATATTCCCATGGTTCATCGTTGCCAGTAATTTGTTTCCTCACCTGCTTTTACATTTTCTGCAGAGCTCTTCGAAGTAACCCTGATTTTCTGATTGTCTGCTACCCCATTTCGCTCCTCTCTGCCATGGAAGGAGCGTGAATCACCATCGTCCTTTTCGCTCTGCATACCCAAGGTCGCACCATCGTTCCAAGATCAGCTTGCACTGGCTCGCACGTCCAAATCAGCTGCCATTTTTCCATAGGTGAAAATGGTTCTTATGCATTTTCAGAATAATCAGGTAAGTACCGCTGTCATTCCTGGTGTCAAACAAAATAGACCACAAAATGCAAACTTCGTGTGAAGTTCGAGCGCAAACAGAGCGGCGGTTCGCTCAGGAAAAAAGTTTAAAGTGTGAGAATTATCGTCGTACCACCCTGTATTGACTAACCCTACCCGTGCCTGAAGCATTTGTGAAACACTGTGCTTTATAGTTCTGATCAAAAACGCATTCTGCAGAGTAGGAGATGTTGCACACAAGATGATGTGCAACATCTTCTGTTGGTGTGAAGACAGACGTTTGTGTGTACAAGGCTTCATTTTTGCTAGGAGCTGAAGTTTTACTCTTGCTTCGTTTTTAGGCAATAGAAAGGTCATGTGGGCATCATCTTGTTACTAGAGCATATGGGTACGGTACAGTTAGAATAACTGCTCATGTTTTCTTAGTTGAAAAAAAAAATTTTTTCTGAGGGCACCTGAACATAGAGTTTCATACAAATAACTAGAGGGGAAACTGGCGCTAGTGTCAACGCAAACATGGCAGCGGCGCTTACACTTCAATGGGAATGATGGGTAGTTTTGGAACCGGATTGCGTAGGATCAAAACAGGCCTCTGGATGCGCAAATTGTGTTTTTTGACAAAAAAGCTCTCATTGCCCGCTTCTCCGTTTACAAATTACACGGCGAACAAAAAAGTTATTGACGAAAAACCGGTTTTGTACGAAATAAAACGGCGCGTTTAAATAAAAAGCAGACGCGGAGTCGAGAAGGTTTGTGGAGCTGGTTTGCCATTTTCCGCCAACTACAGCAGGACGCGGACTTCTTTAAAAACTACTTCTAAAAGTTTCGACGCTGGTGGTTTGTAATAGTAAGATAAGTTTTGTGCTCATAAGAAAAAAGAAACCGATTACCTTTGGAGAAGTTATTCTTGCGTGAATTAGTGACATCCATCAAGCTGCGTTCCTATTAGCCGCCGGTGCTGCTGTTCTACGCTGTAGGAGCCGGCGTTCGCACGAAAGGTGTGGCTGTTCCAAGCGATTCGCAACCGTCGTCAGCTTTGACAATACATTACTCTGCCGAATGAGCAGTGCCGCAACTCCTAATTAGCAGACAACTTCACCGCACAGAGCGCCATCATTTGTGTTTTCATGCTCGCTGTGCGGCAATGCATTGATAACCCACCCAATTCGCAACTCTGGTTGTAAAACATTCCACTCAGGGCGGCGTCAGTGCTCGCAAGGCATGCAGTTCAAGGAGAAACGTATTTTTGATCACTCCTCCCAACACCCCGCCTAGGCAAATGCGTTCATGCAAATCCAAAACGAAAACGAAACTGCCTGCAATCCATAGTAAGTTCCACGAGCCATCAAGCGCCAATCCGAATCCACAACTACCCATCACGCCCGTTGAGGCGTACGATCGCAGCGCCAGTTTCCCCTCTAGTGATATTGTAAGAAACTCTATGCCTAAGAACCTTTGTAAGTTTTGAGTTCGAAAGCATTTATGTCCAGTTGGATACTCCAGAGCGCTCGCTTCGTTGTGTTTTGCACTGAGTTTGTGTGTTTTTTTTTTTTTTGCTGCAAATTATTTGCAGTGTATTACATGGATGGCCACCATTCGCTACTGCTGAGGATGCAGCATACAACAATGTAGGTGCTCAAGACTCTGTTGGCATGCGGTACATACTTGCCACACAGAGCTTTAAAATGCTATAGTATCGTGCTATAAAATGCGTCTGAGCCAATGGGAGGTTTAGGGACGAAGTCACAGCTACGAAGGCCAAACACCAGTTTTTTTTTTTTTTTTTTGCTGAAAGGGCTGCTGAAATGCCATTGCATTAATTTTTTGCCATAAATGGAGCAGTGTGAAACAGCACCTTTGCATTATGCCAAGTGCTTTCACTGGAAAAGGAGCCTTTTTCTGTTCAGTCAGTGTAGTTCGCCAGAGTCTGTGTTGAAGACCGCTATTCCAAGAATAATTTCTGTTGCAGCAGCGTATTACCCCGAGGTCCGTAAAAACTGCTTTTTGCAGTACTGCGTAAAAGTTAACGAAGTTAGTGCACCGGTGCAATCGAAATCGTATTTTGCGAAAATTGGGTTCGGCTTATATTTTATGCACGTTTCTCTACTGTAATGTGACACAAATGTGTAATGTGACGTGACAAGTGCACAAAATGCATTGAACTTTTGAACTTGTTGGTATACCTACGTTAACATTTCAAAACTTTTTTTTCCATTTTTAAAGGTGGTAGATTTACCAAAACATTTGTTAAATACTGTAGATCCCTGCCAGTGTTTGACTTCGCTAATTGATTTGATGGATTGATTGTAGGGTTTAACGTGTCTTGCAACGGAGACGATGAGGCGCGCCGTAGTGGAGGGCTCCAGATTAATTTCGACCACCTGGGGATCTTTAACGTGCGCCGAAATCTCGTAGTCACGGGCGTTTTTGCTTTTCGCCTCCACCAGAAAAGCGGCCGCCGCGGCCGGGCATCGAACCCGCGTCCTCGTGCTCAGCAGCGCAACGCATTAGCCACTGAGCCACCGCGGCGGGTGATTTCAGTAATTGCCGTCTCGCACTCCATGCATCTATTTGTCAATCGTGACGACATAAATTTTAACTCTGAATGGCTTCAAATCACATTTACGATACCTCCGTGGCAGAAGCAGTTGGGGCAGAAAATCGTGTTTATGTGAGACTGCAATTATTCCGGCTTGAAAAATAAATAGCAGTCACATCTTCACACACACACAGAACGTTGGTTATTGCTTGCATTGCTCCCCAATAATGTATCTCCGAAAATGCGTTGTCCTCTGGGCAGATGTCACAACGCTGTGGGGATATTAACATAAACATAATTGTGGATACAGCTTCCTCAAACGAGAAACTAGCCTCACAAGTCTGTCAAGAAAAAAATAAATAAAGCTGCAATAGGAGTTCTCTATGCTTGTGAAGGCGTTGGGCAGTATTTCCTATTCCTTCCTTGCCAAGTCTTTTTCATGCTAAGAGGACAATATCCTGTCAGTTCTAGTGTAAGGGGGACTCGCCTGTTAGCATACCTATGGGACATTCCTATGGGTAAACAAATACATAGAAATATGTCCCTTATGTACTGAAGTAAAGACAAAAAAAGAAAACGGGCTTGCTAGACAGCCAGAGCCATCTAGTGAGAGCTAGATAAACAAAATTGTGTTTCTAGTTTGTTTATTTTTTATTTCGTGAAAGAAGTGATATATTTCAACAAGCAAAATAGGCCATTAGACACATTCCTATGGGTTTATAAAAGTTTTCGAATTGGTACACAATGCTTTTGAAGCCTGTGGTCAATTCGTAAGCCACATGGGAATGTGATCAGGTAAGAGCTTTGTGTGCCTGGTGATGACAGCATTTGTACAGCGACTGCGCATTGTGCGAAAAAACACTATGGCATTGAAAGGAATGCGAAAAACAGATGGAAAATCTTGTCGTGGCCTAAGAAGTTGTTCCAGAACTAGGAACCAGAAGATAAGAGTTTGGTGACAATACTTCTCACTAGAACCATGATCACAAAAGTCTTGCCATTTCTTTTGTTTTCCAGCTATCGGCTGCCTGAAGAATGCAGCGATTACTTATGCGCTGTTGTCTAGAGAGCAGCGTGTGGATTATTGCCTGTGCATTTAATCTTAAAAGCACTTTGGCTGTTGTGGGAGTGATGGGAAGTCTTCGGATTTGTATCAGCTTGGCTTGGCTTAGAATGATAATGCAGAGTTCAATCAATTGAGTGTTTCAGAACATGTGTTGTCATGAAACATCAAATGCGAATTATTTTTTTCTTTCTTTTCCAATGGCAGGACATTGTATGAGCTAGATTGTCATTTTCATCCAAGTCATTTTAACCGGAACGTCTTCAAACTTGTTTTGCTTTGGCTTATTTAACGCTGAATTCACAATAGCATGCACTCTTGTGAAACACGTGCACTCTGGTGAAACATTTAGGTAATGTGAAACACTTTTTTCTTCTTCTTTTTGATGTGAAGGTGATGTATGCACAAGATTGTCGTTTTAATACCAGTTGTTTTACCTTTTGCTGCTACTAGTATTTGTGTTACAAGAGGTACTACCGTTACCAGGTACGTTGCTTTTTTTTTAATTCGATAGCCGAAAAACTGTAATGGGCGCACTTTCCTTGCCTCCTTGTCTAGGTGGCAGAGCACAATACTCCATGAAACTTGCCCGCGTTTACAGCACATTGGCTTGAGACTGCTCTACAGGTTCTTCCGCTGTTTTAGCATTATTGACAGCATTTTTTTTTTCTAGCCATCTGAGCGATTTTACAGCATTAGTGTCTGTCCATCCATTGTAGCCGAACAGACTAGCATATGCTTGATTTGTAGGAGCTTTTCATTTAGCATGTTCTGGGGCTTGGATATGTTGTGGCATACTTCAGGGTTTTATCATCATCACCATCACCAGCCTATCTACGCCCACTGCAGAGTAAAGGCCTCTCCCATTAATCTCCAATTATGCTTCAGGGTTTAACAAGATTTTTTTGTGTGTGTTCGCAAAGTGCAAGTATGCGAATGAGTGCATTTACAATCATTTGAGAACGAGTGATTTGAAGCCTCTTGACAATAACTGTGTACAGTTGGTCCGAACATAAGCCCCGAAACATGTTTTCTTACAGCCGTAGTCATGTCTTCCTTTCACTGACATCGCCACATGGTTTGACGAAGCATTTAAAATGGCAGTGAAAATTATTTGCGCTCAGTTAATGTTCTGGAAACAGAAGCATCTTGTTGTGCAAAATACTTTGCTAATAGGTCGTTATGAAATTTATATTGCCTCTGTACTAACATTTTACTTTTAACCTTCCTGCATCATCATTAGATGTTGGTGACTTGCATTATAATTCGTTTTTTTTTATTTTTAGTGACTGTGTGGTTGTTTCTGATCTAGTTGAGTGAATCATCGTGCAATACATGTTAAGACTGGTACAAATGTGGGCTTGCTAGCCCAGTGCATTTATCTCTACGATCATTTTTGTCTTGCTAGTTTGGTTTTCATTTTGTTCGTCACTTTTACATGGTGTGGGTGAAGAAATGTTAAACAAGGATAGATGTTGTTATGTAGCGCATGCTTGGAGGAGGTGTACACATATATTATTTATACAAACTTGCTGGCCATCATGATTTCTACTTATCACTGCCGGTGTTACAGCTGCTGCAAGCCTGCGAATTTTCTTCCTCAGCATTTTATCCCATTCATCAGTGTAGATCTTCAACTACGATGCCCTTGTAGCATTTACTTGTAAAAAAATATATTTACTGCAATAAAGCACATCAGTTGTTTTTCGCAACACGTTGTCCTGCAAAATAATTTCACTTCGTCCGTGTATCCAACCCCTTCCCCCCCGTATATTTTTTAAGGGGGCACATTGGTCTTAGAAACTTTTTTTTGCTTTCCAACCAATTTTGACGAAACTTCATGAGCTTGTTCAGTTTTGTTAGCTGATTTCAAATATCTAATTAGTTTTGATGGGAGGTAACTAGTTTCAGAGTTAATTAAACATTTTCCTTGATTGTTCATGAGAATAGGAAAAAAACTATTCGACAAAAGATTACCAGCAAGGCATGAATAGATACCAGGAGTTGTGGAGAATGAAATGTGGGAAGCAGTTTCTTTGTTTTGCGATCAAACACAAGTTTAGATCAATTCTAGGCGTGAAGTATACCTGCTAACCAATCAAAAATAATGCTAATTAAACAACTACTGAAAAACAAAATGCAAAATCTGCTTTCCTTGTTGCATGGTTTAAATATTCAGCCTCACGGTGAAAAAGAAATGATCTTCCTAGCTGCATTACATGCTGGGATGTACCTCTCGAGAATTTCCTATCACTGCCATACTACTCGTGGTGAAAAAGTGGGGAATTATGGGAAAATGTATGGGAAAATGTGACTTTTCTGTTGAATTGGGCCTCCATGGCTTTTGTACTGTCCCAATTTGTACTGTCCCAAGTACAAAATTTTCGGGGAAAGAACTGTGCACATCAAAAGAAAAGTGATACCTAATAAAATGCTTTTTTTGGCAATTTTTTGGTCCCAAAGACCCATGTGCCCCCTTAAGGGGGGAGGCTGGTCTTAGACAAACTTTTTTATTTTTCAAGCTATTGAGATGAAAACTTCCAAACAGATGTATTTCAGCATTCTGATTTCAAATATCAATTTAGATTTTGGATATCGCAAGTAGTTCTAATTTCATACAGATTTCATTGTTAAAAGCCTATCCCCAATTTTAAAACAAATCTGCTTTAATGATGCTTCTAAACTGCACTTCATTGCATTGCTTAGCAACCAGGGAGTGCAATAAAAGTATTCCCATACTTCTAGCCTCCCTACAACCAATTGTATGAGGGTTCAAACTTCGTTGTTAGAACAAACTTTGTTGTATGCGGGTTCAAACTTTGTTGTTTGAACCCTCATACAATTGGTTGTAGGAAGGCTAGAAGCATGGGAATACTTTTATTGCACTCCCTGGTTGCTAAGCAATGCAATGAAGTGCAGTTTAGAAGCATCATTAAAGCAGATTTTTTTTTAAATTGGGGATAGGCTTTTAACAATGAAATCTGTATGAAATTAGACTACTTGCGATATCCAAAATCTAAATTGATATTTGAAATCAGAATGCTGAAATACATGTTTGGAAGTTTGCATCTCAATAGCTTGAAAAATAAAAAAGTTTTGTCTAAGACCAGCCTCCCCCCTTAAAGGAGCCATGAAGACAAAATACAAGTCTGTTTTATTCGATAGATTTTGTGTTTTATAGTGCCCCCAGCATTTGCCCGGATATGTTTTATTCGATAGATTTTGTGTTTTATAGTGCCCCCAGCACTTGCCCGGATACAAACGATGCTTTATTCACTCAGAAATTAATCAATTGAAGTTAAAATTTTGATTTTCCCACTAAATCGTGTGTTTCGTGGTCTGCAATGACATCACGGGAGCTGACCGCTCTGCAGCCTAGAGTGCCTTGATTCACGCATCTGCCGTACAGGGTGGAGACACGTACGTATACACTGGCGCCGCGATTTTGGGTAACTCGCTCGCCACCGAAGCAAGTCATGCTATCGAAACAGCACTAAAATTATCCCCGCAACGCGGTTTACTGGCAAAGCTATCTGTTTCGCGTTGACCCAATTGCGGCAGCACGGGACCATTCAGAGGGTGTCTCCACCCTGTACGGGGGCGCTGGCATTGAGGTACCCTACGGCGGCGGTCGCACGTTTGTTTACGTTACTGAACCTACAATGGCGCCAACATACCGTGGCAAACCGTATTTAAACCTGGCTTGTTTTTGTTCTGGGAGAATGTAATCGCATCGTGAAACAGTGCTCGCTCAACAAATATGGTCACGTAAGACACCGTTGCTTGCGTCAATCGGCCAGTGTAGTCTGAGACAACCCCAAAGCCCTGCAGTGCTGTGCAGTTAAACTAAGCGTAGTGCGTGCAGTACCAACAGCAGTACGCATCACATCACTACTTCCATGTTTACTGTGCTTTCGTAACTTCAACTGTTGGTCCCACCATTCTTACTGCTTTAAAAAGAATGTGCCCTTAATTTAAGCCCAAATAGCTCGTTCTGCAAGCTTATAAGCTCAGTCTAATTTGCATTTGCCAGCCTCCACCAACCGCAGAGGTGTCTGGCATGACATCATGGGTTCTGTAGCAGGAAATGAGCGAGTGGGTCGCATGGCCATTCCCTTTTTCCCTAATTATATAGCATATTTGAGCGAAGTTTACGTTAAAACTGGTGTCAGTATGATTCCAACGAGGCCGTCTGTTGATTGAACCAAACTTGTGTTTTCTCTTCATGGCTCCTTTAAGTGCTTCTGGCACTAGTTGTCAAACGTTATCTGGTTTTTCATTGATATTTGTCAAGCTGATTTGCTTTGCAAGCAATTTTACAGCTCTTGAAGTTGCACAAGATCTAAGCGCAACTGATGACTCACCCGCTTGTTTGAAAGCTGTGAAAGTGACAACTATAGCGGGCCTATTCCAAAGGCCTGTATTTAAGTCAATAACTGCAGTTGCTACTGCGAATTTGCATGGAGCTTGTCACACTCCGTGTGCGACATTACTTGCTTTAAATTTGGCACAGCCTACGCCTCCCAAAAGTGGAAGCATTTTAAATCTCTTCACCACACTGCCCACAGCTATAGCACCTTAGTTTTTCACGAGAACCTTCGTGTAATACAGTTAACCTGGCAGTGTTCACTCACCAACTCTTGTAGACACCAGTTCTGCATAACTGTTGCTACAGTATCACTAGAGTGGCAATACATAGTTGTGTATTGCCTTAGAAAGTTAAAACACGCGAAGATTGATTTTAAAGGGACCCTGCAACACTTACCATCGACTACTAGGAATGTATTTTGGGGTAAAGTCTATTGTCCCAGCAATCTCCTACTGCAAGAATTATGAAAATCCGTTCACTATCAATGAAACTACGCGCGATGAGAAATCGCGCATAATCGTTCCCTCTCAACCTGATCGCGGACAACGCGGCGAAAGCTGCGCCCTCTCTCCCGGAGAGGGGGGCGGCTCACAGCGTTCTCTTCTGCAGCCTTCGATATGTCACAGGCCGGGGAGTTTTCTCCTTTTCTCCGCAACGTGGAGGGGCCTATTTCCGGCCTGGTGCCACAAAAAAGCAGGCATGGGTGCCTGCTCGCAAGCGCGCTCTCGGGCTGGTAGGGCGTTTTTGAAGCAATGAACGTTTGTTGTCGAGTGGTCCCGTTAAAAGGGAAGTATTGAGCTCATCACTTAAACTTCGCGCGCACTCAAAACACAAAAGAAGCGGCAAAACTGTGTCTACAGGTTCAGGCATACTATAAGAGGTTCGTACACAGTGGTGATGACGGCGGAAATGGCAGAAATTAGCCGCGAAGTTGACCAGTGACAGCCGATCGGGCAGCCATGGCCTCAGTGACGTCGCTTAGGCCATGCCAGGGGTGCATAATGAGGAGAACTGAAGAGAGCGCGGTTGGTTTTTCTGCGTCTTTCACAGCGATTTGCGCGCTCACCACTTCACGTGCACATGTAATATTTGGCTCAGGTATTCCTGCCAGTGTAACCTAAACGTCGCGCAGGTTTACTTGCACTGCTCAAAGAGTGTTGCAGGGTCCCTTTAACGCTCCGAAGCTGCTCCGGATTAAATTTTGACTACATGGGATCTTTAATGCGCGCCAATATCTCGAGACGGGGCAAAGCACTCACAGTGCCTCAACTCGCTATAAGTTTACTATAAAAATGTTTTAACTACTATTACTTTATGCATTAAGCTTACAGGTTCGTCCACAAGTACACAATTCCCCGGGCAGCCTGGCCCACAAAAAAGGCACACAGACCCATACTTTGCAAAACTGGTTCACGCTAGAGACTTCCCCAGAACCCGCGAAAGAAAATCTCGGCAAGAAACGAGCCTGCAACACCGGGCGTTGTTGTTCCATTCAGACCGGCAGGAACGTTTATTTCTTCAATGGTCGCTTGTAGCTTTGTCTCTAGAAACCTGCATCTCTTGTGAATGCCTACTTACAAAAAAACCTGCTAGGAACCTTGGGCGCACAAAAACACACATAAAAAAGGGGGAGGCGTCGAGGGGGAGCTTTAGAGAAAGGGGGGGGGGGGGGGGAGGGCAGGCAGCTTGCTTGTTGCCCGGATGGTTGCCAAACTGGTCGGCCAATAAATAGGAAGGCTGTATGTACACGGTTTCGAGGAGGAGTCATTGCACATGTTGCCGCCGCTATCATCATCATCACCGCCACAACGCACGGGGGGCACTTGTCGGCTGCCTGCTGTGCTGTGCGGGGGGAGGCGGCCAGGTCACTTTGGCACCAGCTTCTTGGTGTCCACCGGGGAAGACAGATCCAACGGCCCGTCGGCTGCGCGGAAGGACAGGTTGGAAGAGGCGGTCATCATCATCATCACTATCACAACTCCGTTTGTATTTACGGCAGGACAAAGGCCTCGTTACGAAAGTTTTTCAGTCACGCCTATCCACACTGACATGTGCACAGCTCGTTGAAGCGATTAAAGGAGCCATGAAGACAAAATAAAAGTTGGGTTTATTAGTGACACTGCTTAGTCCCGATAACCATGATTGATTGATTGATTGCAGGGTTTAACGCGCCGACGCTACGCAGGCGATGAGGCGCGCCGTAGTGGAGGGCTCCGGATTAATTTTGACCCCCTGGGGATCTTTAATGTGCGCCGAAATCTCGGACACATGGGCGTTTTTGCTTTTCGCCTCCATCAGAAAAGCAGCCGCTGCAGCGATAACCATGATACCAATATCGTCGCAATCTTTGAACAAATAACAAGGATATGAAAGAAAACGTGTGAAGCAGTCGCGACCCCCTAGCCAATTTCCCGCAACTTTTCTACGACGTCACGGAACCTTGTTTGTGCGATTGGCGGCCGCCTAACGGACCTGTCGCGACGACACATGACTGGACGTCTGTAATGGGGCCTCTAGTTCCATTTGACCGCATCACTTGAATGCTAACGTGCAGTTAACGCACTGAAAATTATGTTTTATTGTTGGCCCATGACGTCATTCTTGCGCATAACACGTCACTGTGGCGCAAAATTTGAAAGTTTTTAAATACTTCTTGCTTTTTTTTTTCGTTAAAAAAACATCTTTTGTGACTGTAATGGAGCTGAGTGAGATACTGAATCCTAGTTCTTTCAAATTACACGAAGTTGTATTCTCTCTTCATGGCTCCTTTAACAATGCAGCAGCTTACGACACGAGTCTTAATGAGCTGGGCTGCGTTCCAATTCGCGGACAGCTTGGTAGACAGCTTACAAAGCAGTCGAACTAGATGTCTAAAGGAATAAGAATTGGAATGGCGCAGAGGTCACGAACAACAGCAATGCAGACGACAACCTCGTAGCAGACACTGTTGAGGAACAGCAAGCCACAGGTCTTATTATTATAAACATTACATAAATTAAAAATTAAACAAAATCATCTTTACCACAGTAAGTTATATTAAAGACTCCAATAGAAGAACAAGCTAGTTTGGAACAACATTATTACGCAAAAAGGTAGCTCTGCCATCACTTGATAGTTTGGAAAGGAAGGTAGCCTGCATCGTTGCTGACTTCGATAATGTATCCGCGAAGCAGTCTTCGCTGACTGCCTCGTTCGAATGGAACGGAGCTCAACTCTTTCGCTACCGCGCCTATCAAAATCGATCAATTTGATCGATACTTTTGGGAGCGCCTTTTCATAGCGTTCCAGGCGTTTCTCGAACAAGTAAAGCTGTTCGGAGTTAGATCAGAAAATGGCCTTTCAAAATCAGTTTTGTTTTCATTTTTGCAACGGAAACGTGATTTTTGACACGCTTTTGAATCACCTGGGTGTGGAAAAGGGGCGTGGTCATCGCGCGTCACGGCTACCAACGAAGAATGCGTGCAACTCGTAATTACTCTGCACCAGCGCTTGTTTTTTGCTATCAGGGTGTGAATGGGGAACTATCAAACGCGCTCTGACAGTAATAATCCCAGAAATCGGCTGAAAATGTCAAGCAGTGCCTGGTTGCAAAGCTACTTTATGATTTAGGGCAGTTTTATTGCCTTTGCGCAAGTTGTTCTATGTACTGTGGTAGTTCTAACTTACCCCAGGACCATTCGCAAACAGTTTACAAACAGTTTCGGTTTTCGTTTCTCTGCAGTCGCGAAATTCATATTTAGCGCTACTACGCAGTTACCCAACTTCAAGGCTACCTGCCATGGCGCCTGAAGCGTCCGTGACTGATCCTCGAACAAAGCACGGCAGCTCCTGATTTCCCCCACCCTAACCCGATTTCTGCGATAAGAACTTCAGATGCAAGTCAAAAGTCACACCCAGTCGCCAGATATCTGTTCCGCCGAGGACAGCGCTTCAAACCGGCCTTACACTGCCAGCTGTTCGCCTTCCAGTTTCGTTTCCATGCGAGGGGTATATCCGGGTGTCTAATGTTGCTGCTTAGTTGAACTGTCTATTCGGACGGAGTCTGTGATAAGTTTTGTACTGTTTCATTTGAAAAATGTTAGGTGGCGCTGGCAATAGAGGAGGCTCGTTGTGCTGATCTTTTTAGCGCGCAACTGCTACTCGGCCAAAGATCGCAGGCCACGATTCTAGCTCATCGTACCCTCATTTTTGCGAGCAAGGCTACAATTGCGAGTAAGAAGATGATAATAAAGCTCAGCTTTATGTTTTGAGAGATACTGACCAGTGAACGACAACAAGCATCAGCCACGGCGTTCCGTTTCAACTTCATGCATGTTTTTTCCGCATCGCGTGCTTGTCCCAAATATTGTGCTCGCAGTAAATGCAAAGTCAGCCATTGACAAGATGTTTTTACGTTATGTGGGGGCAAAATTGGTGGCCTCTGATAACGTCAAAACCGCCAGATTTATTCCAGGGAACCACCCGAAATTCGCACATTTGAATTAGAGGTTGGGCTTCACCGCATGACACGAGCACCGTGCGTGCTAACATTTTTTTTTTATATCTGAAAAACTGTTCCGCGCAAGTCGACATTTTTTTTAGGGTGTGTTTTTGAAATGTTTCCCTACAAAATGTATATTCTAATTTTTTTCTACTACCGGTGGTTTGATATACACAACTCCTTTTTTATCATATTTTTTGACAACTTGACAAAAATTTTGATTTTGATATTTTTTTTTCACAACTATGATATATGAAAACCTTTAAAAAACTGGTGTTATTGGAAAGGCTGTTAAATAATCTGCATTTTGTGCTCCTGCAATTAGTGCCTAAATAATTTTTTAGCAGGAAAAAAAAATGTTTTCTTGGACCCCTAAAAATTGGTCAATTTTCTGCGGTAGCGAAAGAGTTAACATGGCGTACTGTCCGCGAAGATGGCAACGAAGCTGTCTAAAGGGTGAATTGGAACACACCCTTGGTCATAGGAGGCCACAAAGACCACCTCTTGCGCCTACCGAGATAGAGGGGAAGGCAATACGGTAAGTAAAAGGCTGTAATGGCAGCTGTAACACTTGTTAACCCACACATCGATAGAAAACGGGGACAACTGATGTACTGCATAAAAACGTACGAACAGCACTGTTGTCAGTTGGTTCACTGGGCTTGTCCATTTTTTCTGCAGCACTCCCCTCGCCAACTTCCCCCCCCTTTTTTTTTTTGCCAAAAACCTGTCTGTACATACATTCATAACTCGTAACATACTGCGCTGCATAAGTATACGTCAACCATATGGGGTATTCAATAAGGCCCTAGGGCTTGTGGCCTTCAAAGCAAACTGGAGTGAGGTATATAGCGAGACGAGCCCCTGCAAGATACGCTTACGCATTACCTGGCACTTCCCACTCTTCAGAAATTCCTTTGGGCATTTCCAAGATCACACCAAAAACGCAGTGAAAGCCAGCAGCAGGCTCTTGCTTCACAAATCTTTCGCTCTACAAAACTGCAACTTGTACCGTGCTAGCACTACTCATCCTGACACTCCTATTTATACCCAACAGGCAACTACTGCACATCGAAAGCCCGCACACACTGCACAAGCTGCACAGGGCTGTGCAAGGCGCGTAAGCGCCCACTCACCATCCCTACTGGGGGGGGCCCACTCAAGTGCACTGGCTCACTCACTATCCTGTTGCAGGGGCCGACCACTCGCAGCTACCGCAGCAAAATTCCCACAAGTCTCGAGCAGGTAGCAAAATTGCTCCGTTGAAACCCCAAAAAGTCGCAATCCACCGAAGTAGATGGCCTCAGCAACCCCGGGCTCCCCCTGAAACTCTTCTTCCCAGCAAATAGGGTGGTCGGTTGGCTAGTCACCTGCGCCGGAGGTGGCCGGGGTCACCAAGGAGGCGGCGGTGGCTGCGGGTGGGCAGCACTGGCTGGCGGCAAACAGGGGCGCCAGGAAAGGCACTCCGGCGGCCAGGCGGCCGCCACGCCAGCCCACTGGGCGACAGCGCTCTACACAGCCTAAGGCAAAGGGAGGGCAAAGAAACAACAATTAGTTTCTCTTATCTGCCTGTTCAGAACAACTTCAAGCAGTCCAAAATGACAAACAGGACAGACGAAATGTTAGCAGGATGCACACAATTCACACAGCCCACCGAGCATTCAAGGACACCACCCGCTTGTAGCAACGCCGCTTCGAAGAGTCAGCAGCGAGAAAGAGCGAGACAGTGACGCCTCCGGCTACGTTTCTTCGTCCACAGAAGGATGGGTGTGATTCCAGCAAGGAGGACTCCGCACTGAGCAAGCTCACAGCGCTTTTTTCCAAAAGTTTCAAGGAAGGGAATTCAAAAGAGCGTCGACAGAAAACAGAAGACAACGCCGCGCTCACCATCCGCTAGCGGCGACCCTTGGGGCATGAGCAGCGGCGGAGGCGAGTTGGAGGCGCTCTGGCTCCGGGGTTGCACTGGGCTACGCAGGGTCAAGTTCAGGGCTGGAGGAGGGGGCCCTGGGTGCAAGGAAGTGTAAGCGTTCAAACACTCGCAAGCCACCACAGCACTATATGCTGCTATGCAGGAAGCCACTTTGGAAATATCCATTCATACGGGCACAGCCGGACAGTTTGGAAGAAACATGTTTTTATGTTTTACGTATCGCCAAGGCAGACAGAAGCTCTCTCCATGCCTGTTTGCACTCGTCACCAGGCACTGATGATTGATTGTAGGATTTAACGCGACGATGCAACGCAGGCGATGAGGTGCGCCGTAGTGGAGGGCTCCGGATTAATTTTGACCACCTGGGGATCTTTAACGTGCGCCGAAATCTCATACGCAACGGGCATTTTTGCTTTTCACCTCCATCAGAAAAGTGCGTCACCAGGCATTCATTAGTACCTCTAAACAGTTTGGTCCTGGAAGGCAAAACCGGTTTTCCTGGCTCCCACCTGTTATACCCAAACTTCAAACGGTTGCAACTTCGGCTTTGGACCAGATAGAATGATAATGTTCATCTTGTTGCACTCCTTGATTTGTGCACAGTTCACTGGTACCTTGTTCAGCTGCATCCCTCCAGCAGTTTTTTTACAAAGGCTGTCAACAAATCAAACATAAAAATAAAAAAATTGAAATACCATATTTATTTGAATCTAAGCCAATAGTTTTTTTGAAATACTGATACCGTATTTACTCGCATAATTTGCGCCCTCGCGTAATTTGCGCACCCTTAAGTTTTTTTCCAAGTTTAGAGAAAAAAAATTTTACTCGCATATTTTGTGCTCCCTGTCTCGCCCAAGAGAACCCATTGGCACGTGCGCATAAACAAGCACGCTTTGGACGGCGGCATGGCGCATGGGAGAGCAGTGATACACGATGCTGCGCGCCAATAGTCCCTTCCTTCTTTTCTCACTTCTTCCCTTCTCCGTGTCTCGGTGCGCCTCCACTCCGCCCCTCCGTGACGGAGCGCAGGAGAGGAGGAACATCCAGGTGCCCTACCCGGCTACATTCCCCTGCTCTGCCCTTCACGACACATGCACACCCTTCCTCTTGTCCTTCCGCTGGGAGTCGAAACTGCTCGAGTGTGTGCCTTCCTCCTCCTTTCCTTTCTTTTGCGCCGTGAGAACTCGCACACAACACACACAAAGGCAGACGCGGAGTCGGAAGCACTAATTTCTGCATCGGAGGTGTGAGAGGGCGTATCAGCCCTGCCGCCGTGTCGCCTTGCCGCCTCTTCTTTCCTGCGTTCGTGCTGCGAGAGAATCCTCTGCCTGTTTCCTGTGTACGCGCTGCGACGGAATCCTCCCTTTGTGTTCACGTTTCGCTGTCAGTCAGTCACCTTTTGCTACAGTAGCGATGGGCTACAATAACAATACGGCGAAACTCAAACTCAGTGTCATTGAGTTTGCTGAGAAAAAAAGGGAACCGTGCCGCCGCAAAGCACTTCAACGTGAACGAGAGCCACGTGCGGTATTGGAAGAAGCAGAAGAGTTCCCTCCAAAATACCAAACCTGGAAGGAGGGTGTTTCGGGGACCAAAGCAAGGAAAGTTTCCTGCCGTGGAAGAAGAGCTGTTGAAGTATGTTCGACAGATGAGGTCGTCCTCTCTTGCCATGTCGTGCGAGATGCTACAGTTTGAAGCAAGGAAGATTGCGCACGAGAAAGGGATCCCTGCTGCGGCATTCAAGGCGAGCAGAGGCTGGGTGACGAACTTCATGAGACACCACCAACTGTCTCTCAGACAGAGAACGACCCTTTGCCAGCGGTTACCGCAGGACTACGAGGAGAAAATTGTGTTGTTTCACCGCTTCGTGATTGGATTACGCCGAACGGGGAACTTCATCATGTCCCAGATTGTGAACGCTGACAAAACGCCACTGACGTTCGACATGCCGCCCAACACCACAGTGAGCGAGAAAGGCGTCTCGTCTGTGCCCATCAAGACCACTGGCTGCGAAAAACAACACTGCACGGTGATGCTTGCCGTGACAGCGGATGGCCGCAAACTCCCGCCCTTCGTCATCAAACGGGTGGATGAACGAGGAGCTGATGCAGGACTGGATCGCCACTGTCTGGGGCAAGAGACCGGGGGCTTTGCTGCGACTGCCATCGCTGTTGGTGCTCGACAGCTTCAAAGGGCATCTTGTGGAGAGTGTGAAGGAGAAGTTGTGCGACATGCGGACCCACCCGGCCGTTATTCCGGGTGGCCTAACATCTGTCCTGCAGCCCTTGGATGTGTCGGTCAACAAACCCTTCAAGGACTACGTGTGCAAGATGTACGTTGAGTGGATGGCCAGCGGAGAGCACGGGCTCACTCCCACTGGGAGGATAAAGCGACCGCCACTGTAGACGGTCTGCGAGTGGATCGTGGCAGCGTGGGACATGGTCTCACCCAGCATCATGGAGCACAGCTTCAAAAAGACGGGGCTGTCGAATGCACTCGACGGAACGGAGGACGATGCGCTTTGGGAGGCAGTGATGGCGGCCGTGACGACGACTCGGAGTCGGATTTCTCGACGGGCGATTCCGACTAGACCACAACCAGACTGGACTTTTGTAGGTACTTTTGACTGTGTACTTTTGACTGTGTATGCGTTTAAATAAACGAGTATTGTTCGCTTTTGCTATCATACTCGATTTTCTCTTATTTGTACAGTCCGCGTTAGGACCGTTTACACGTTATCTTGGACTTTTCGCAATATACCCGCGTAATTTGCACACCCCTTTTTTGAGGCCTAAATTCGCGAAAAAAAAAAGTACGCAAATTACGCGAGTAAATACAGTATATCAAACTCCAGGGTCGGCTTGGATTCGAGGATTTTGAAACACGCGCCAATTTCCAAGTGAAATTGAGGGAAGTGGCGCGCAGCTAGCGCCACCCAGAAAAGAAAGTATTGCAGCCATTACTAGACGAGCCAGTAGCCACTTAAGGGGCCATAGCTGGGGGCGATGCCGCCATTTTGAACTGTGCGGATAGTGGCCTGCGTGCGGTGTGGCGTTTGGTTTTGACAGCGCAATGGCACCAAACAAGCGGCGCCATTATAGTGCCACTTTTAAAATAAAAGTTGTTTTAGCCACGGAGTTGTCGTCGAACGTTCAAGCCGGGCGGGGCTTCAGGATAGATGAAAAAAATGTCCGTCGTTGGAGGAGGCAATGGGTGAGGACATTTGCGTGCACCGCAACGAGGATGGCATTCAGAGGCTAGCAGCGATGATGACTCAGAATGAGCACCGCATCTTCATGTTCAATAAACGTGTTTTGTTTTTGTGAACGCTGACCTCGCCTTTTTGTTCGGCCTACATTCGAGGTAAGTTCTTTTTTTTTTTTTTTCGTGGCTTCGGACCTTTGGGGGTCGGCTTAGAATAGGGGCCGGCCTAGATTTGAATAAATACGGTATAGTGATTTTACAGGAACAAATTTTATATCTGCAGCCAGAATGAAAAACTACGCGTGTCCCACAATTTTTATCGCCACAACTGTAAAAATAAAGTGTTTGATCAAAGACCCATGTGCCCCTTAATGATCCCCAGGTGGTCGAAATTAATCCGGAGTGCGTCTCATATTTCAGGCGTAGCCTCGGCATGTAAAATGCCCCGAAAACTCTGACCTTTGAACCCTGGCCCAAGCGGGGCCCTGTCGTCCACTCACCCAGCGGGGGTGGCGCCTGGGGTGGCGGAGGGGGGCACTTGGGCGAGGGTGCGGCTCGGGAGGCCGACGGGGGCCGGTGGGGGTTGCTGTCGTCGTCCCCGGCGTCCTCGTCGTCCTCCGTGCTGTTGTTCGTGTTGTTGCAGCCGCCCCCCGAGGCACTGTCTTCGGGCGTGGCCATGCGCGACGTCGAGGCCACGCTGCCCGACGGCGTCAGTGGCGCCGTCTCGGGCCACGACGTACACCGGGAGCTGCCTCTGCAGAAACACAAGGCGTTTGCGCGCACGCGTTTACTCACCCCTTCAACAGCCCTTCCATTGCAATCTCTAAAAAAATTTTTCTTAGGAGGACAACTTCCTTTTACAAAGCACTCTGTGTGACACGTGACATTCACGTGCACAAACATAAAATTAGCATAAAATGAATTTGGCACAGCTGGCTCGGTTTTTCCTCATTTCAGCAAAGACCACAATGCATTGATGGTTGTGAGGTTTTTACCAACCGCGGTGGCTCAGTGGCAAAGGCGTTGTGTGCCATCGAGCACGAGGATGCGGGTTCGATTCCCGGCCGCGGCGGCCGCTTTTCTAATGGAGGCAAAAAGCAAAAACGGCCGTGTGTTTGAGATTTTGGCGCACATTACAGATCCCTAGGTCGTCAAAATTAATCCGGAGCCTTCAACTACGGTGCACCTCATCGCCTGCGTTGCATCGGCATGTTTAATCAGATACAATCAATCGATTATAAGGTTTAATGCGTCAGCGCTGCACAGGTGATGAGGCACGCCACAGTGGAGGGCTCCGGATTAATTTTGACGACCTAGGGATCTGTAACGTGCGCCAAAATCTCAAACACACAGGCGTTCTCGCTTTTCGCCTCTATCAGAAAAGCGGCCGTCGCGGCCGGGAATCGAACGCGCGTCCTTGGGCTCGGCAGCACACAATGCAACAGCACGGAGTGGTGCCAGCACTAGCACTGCAGGCAAGGCACCAGAGAGTGTAAGAGAAGCATGTCGCGTTTGACGAACGGCACGAGAAAAGGATGGTTACCTCAGTGGTGGCGTTGTGCCCCCTCCGGCGGCAGAGGAGGACCCTAGCGCCCCCTCGTCGTCGTCACTCGCGTCGTCCGACGGCGGTTGGCGCGGCCGGCCGAGCCGGGGGGTGTCCTGAGCCTCAACCCAGGCACCCCCCTCCTGCGCACTCAGCTTCAGCACCAGTCGACCCCCTGCACGGACACAGGAGGGTCAACACAAGCCACTTCAAACCAAGCCAAGCCAAGCCCCAAGCCAGATTAAATGCAGCATCCGTTTTCATTTGGTAGTACCAGTGGCAAGGAACCATTTTGAATTCCCATTTCAAACACCGAAGTTTAATAAGCTGTAAAACTAGTTCCAAGCGATGCATCAAAAAACCGACATCACCAGGGTTCATAGTACTGCGACATATAAAGACTACAGTTCTATGGCTAACACTGTTGTGTCTATTGTTCCTCCAAAAATGGCTAATTATCTCTAATCATCTTGGGAAATAACTGACCGACTCAAAATATAGTGGCACACTTCAAATCAGTGGGGAAAAAGCAGAGCAAGACTGACAAGTTTCACAAAATGTACTTCAAAATTAAAAGAAGCTGCTTTAAGAGCCACGTTCCCCATTAGTCCTGCGAAGCCATAAACCAATCCCTTGATTAGAACTGTAAACCGATCCCCGTCAAACTAGTGCCCAATGTTTGACCCACCACGCCCCAACCCTAGACATTTCCCAACCCAACACCCGCTTTCTGCAGGTGGCATGGCCCGGACGAGTGCGTTGGCACGTGTTTGCTACGCTCATTCGCATGGCTCTACCAGTGGTCCTCGCCACGAGACATGCAGTGGTGGCCTGATGGCGGGTGTTCAATATTTCCAATTATGTTTTTTTTTTGTTAATAATTAGGCTTTTTTTACACATTACATTTTATTTTCCCAGCCAACTAATGAACTCGGGCGGTGCTACCAGTTCTTGTTTACTTTAACTTTTTGCCATTTTTATTTTACCCGTTTTTCTGTTAAAGATCCAGCATGCCACTTGTGGCAGCAGGGGAGTTTTACAACCACCAGCTGCGGGTCAGAAGGTGGGGGAGGGAGGGAGGTCACGACAGAGTTTTGGTGCACGACTGCAACAGCAAAATTGACGGCGACTCAAGTCAAGCAATACAAGCTTCGCTTGAAAAACGTTTTTAGTGGCTAGGTACCGTGGGCTAGTTCTTCCAAATAGAACAAGGTGGCATTCGATATCAATGGGCCCTTTAAGCCCAGGAACGCACTGATCACAATGCAATTGCACATTGTTTAACACTGAGATGATTGCTCTGCCTCCCTTACCCAGGAAGAACTTGAGGGACCCGACGGGTGCCACGGAGGCTGCCTCGTCGGGGGCCTTGAGGGGCTTGGCGCGCATGGGCTTCACTTCAGGTCCCGACGGAGGCGAAGGGCCGGCACGGGCCTCTTCACCGCTGCCCCCTTCCTCCATCGGGGTGGGCTCCGAGGAGGAGGAGGAGGGAGGGGGAGGGAGGGGCTCCTCGGCCACCGCCGGAAGCTCCTCCTCGTCCTCCGGCGTGTCCGGCGGCTCGGGCTTGACTTCCTCCGGCTCCTTCTGCACCAACGCCAATCCGATACACCCCCAGTGAGCGAACAGGCAAACAGTATGACATCTACAGAGGCCCATAACAGGGCACACAATCAACAGAAATTAGACCAAGGACGCTTGCAAAGAAAAGAAAAAAAAAAAAAACCACCTCTTCACACAAAGGCTTGGTATGGTTTCAAGCAAGTCACAATGAGTCGCAGCTCAACGGCTACCTGTTGTGGAGGTAGATACGATTCACAGTTGCTGGTTTAACAGGGCAGACCAAATAACGGTTCAATAAATAAGCCACTCTTCCTTTCTCAAGAGACCGCACTACTCGCGTGCACCCTCCCTCCTTGCCCCTCACTTTTCCAGAAGAAAGCACGGCCGTCAGTGGGACAACCTTGTTGCGACGACCGCAGCACAACCACCTCGGCACTGTTGCTCAGCTTGGTGCAAAATGTATCCTACAGTGATCAGATTCACCGTGCTAGAGTAGCAACGTCACCGTCGTACCAGCTGGTCATGCCAATGCGTGCGTGCATGCTTTCTTTCAGCTCTGTATAGCAGAGAATTTCACTGAAGAGGATAGGGGAGCCGTTTTCAATTAGCAAGGTCAGTCACAAACAGCTGCAATACCTCTGAAAACTGCTTCTTCTGTATCTTTCCCACCCAGTATACCAGGCCTCTTGTGGTCTAGTGGCGTACATCAGTGAACAAGTCGTAAGCCCTGCGCTAGTGTAATACCCCAGTCACAAGGCAAATCTAATGACGTTTAGAGCAAATGTCATTTGCTCTAAATGTCATTAGTTTGGCACTACTCTAGAACACCGAATGACATTTGAGGCGAATGGCATGTAGCAGCTAAATGAGGTTGGGGAGCTCACTCAGCGGCCAAATGAGTGGCCTCGACGGCAGTGGCGCATCACTAGAGAAGAAAATTCAGTAATAAACCAAGGAATGCCGTTTTTAAAAACTGTCAGTAAATTTATATTTTCCAATTCATATTGTTTTTCAAATAAAGAAAGACAAACAAGTACTTACAAAGAAAAAAATTTCGTCCCAGAAGCGTGTGTTACCCCGATACAGATTTTTCGCGGACTTGTCTCGGCTTGTGATGTCTACTTACGTTGGCTAAAATGGCGATTTCCTTCTTTTTAATTAAAAAAAGAAGAACTACCTGTTTCGTTGTAAGAAACTTTTATGTATGAAAACATTCCAGACACACTTGAACCATAATGATTTTGCGAGTTTGCTAATCGCAACAGCTATCACTATCAAATGACTTTCATTTCTTTCGCCGTGTGGACCGACACAGTCAAACTGAATGTCATTAACAACTAATGTCATTCAGTTTTAATGACATTAGATTTGCCGTGTGACAGGGGTATAAGTCTGCAGTTTCCTCCATTGCTCTGTTCCCGCCGTCAAGCTACCTCTCCTGCGGACACCTTGTTTGAAGGGTACAGGATCGGCGTCCCAAATGGGCCCCACCTTGATGCAGTTGGTGGAAGGGCAGTGGCTTCCGCTGCAGCTGGCCGCCCCTTCCTCCGCTTCGTCCGGCTGCTCCTGCTTGGGGTGGCGCCCCTGGTAGTAGAACTCGATCAGGCTCTTCACCGGTTTCCAAGGCAGCTGAACGAAGGAGACCAAAAGTGGGTCGTGTCATCATCTCCCACAGCTTCCAGCAAGCAAGCGACGTTGCTCTCAACCCAGTAGACATCTCGTTTTCCTATCATAACCTCACCCGCATAAGCACTGCACTCAAAGTCTGCACTTTCAGACATTAAAACAATGTCATGGTTCATTACCACTGCCAAAGCTAACGCAAATCAGACCCGCAATCCTTTTTTTTTCCCCACATACTTTGCCAGCAAGCGCCTTTTTAGCGACTTCATTTACTAAAATACGACTTTTGGATGTACTAATTGAAACTGAAGCTCGTCTGGGCTGGTCAATGCGCACCCAATTCCTTGCAAAATGGGTACGACAGCCCATAACTAAACTACGGAATGCATGTCCTTACCTTTGGCACTGTTCCTTTCCTTTCCATGTTTTTAATTATGTACAGAAATGCCATCATCAGTAAGCGTAGCACTTTGTTACATTTCAGGAGTGCTTCGGGTCTGTCAGATACCACCGAAGTTCCCAGCCAAGAAGAAGACGCCCGCAAGTGCCTCTTTCGCCCCAACAACACACAAAGAACCTCTTGTAATTGTACCAAAGTTCTTGCTGACCATTTCACTTTAACCGTCTCTAGCATTTACCTGCTTTTAATTACGCACAACCACAGCACCAGTCATTGCTTTCTGAAAAACTAGTGAAAACTGCACTTTGCTCAGTGCATTCGATACAAACAGTTCGAAAGCATTGTTTTGAGTATGCCCAATCCGAAACTTTCACATGGCTCGAAAGAAACTGGCACCCAAAGTACTGATGCAAGCAAACTCTGAGCACTGAATCTTGATAACACTGTTTCAATGCAAGCACAAAACATCCAAGGTACACACACAAACAAGAACAAGTGGCTCTTCTCAACCGTCACCCAGAATCCTCCACAAAGCCTTCCCTTATGATCCCAAAGTTCCGGCTGTTCTCATTCATTTGTATTGGCCGAGCTTTATGCCACTTTACATGCATACAGGATCACCATCAGTTAGCATTTGCAAAAAAAAAAAAAAAGAAGCAGCAGAAGAAGAAGAGGAGGAGGAGGAGGAGGAGGAGGAGGAGGAGGAGGAGGAGGAGGAGAAGAAGAAGAGAAGAAGAAGAAGAAGAAGAAGAAGAAGAAGAACAGACTCTGCACTTGGCTCAACACAATTTGAGCATCCTTCCAAGGTACTTGTACACACCATGGTACTTGCACTGCACACACGAAGGTACCTGGACGCACCGAGGTACCTGTCCAGACAAAGGTACTCGTACACACGAAAGTACTTGTCCACACAAAGGAAAAAAAGCACCACGGGGAGGAAGACACCCCCCCGAAAGAGAGAAGAGCGAGGCCACCGCCAGCAGCAGCACTCACAAAGTCCTTCTTGATGGCGCCGAAGTTCTTGCCGCACTCGTCGAGGGCGCGCGCGAACAGGCCGGCCTCGGTGGGCGTCCAGAGCGGGGGCGGGGGCTGGCCCACCCGGCAGCCCGCGTCCTGCTGGCAGCCGTGGTGGGAGGCCACGAAGTCCGAGAGGCCCCGGAGGGCCGTCTGCAGGCACTCGGGGCCCCCCTCGGGCCCCCACTTGCCCATGGCGCGCGCAAACAGGCTCACCGCCTTGGCCATCGACAGGTACTCCTCGATGCTCTGCTCCGACAGGCTCTCGGGGCGCCACCGCAGCGTCTCCAGGTCCTCCAGGCGACGCCCATCACTCTCCCCTGGCGGGGGAATCGAGGGGGGAAGGAACACCATGCATGCAGTCCACTGACTGATTGATTATGGGGTTTAATGCGCCGAACCTACACAGGTTACCCGCCGCGGTGGCTCAGTGGCTAAGACGTTGCGCTGCTGAGCACGAGGTCGCGGGTTCGATTCCCGGCCGCGGCGGCCGCTTTTCTGATAGAGGCGAAAAGCGGGAACGCCCGTGTGTACGAGATTTCGGTGCACGATAAAGATCCCCAGGTGGTCAAAATTATTCCGGAGCCCTCCACTACGGCACGCCTCATCGCCTGCGTTTCGTCGGCGCGTTAAACCCCACAATCAATCAATCAATCAATCAATCAATCAATCAATCAATCAATCAATCAATCAATCAATCAATCAATCAATCAATCAGGTTATGAGGCACAGCGTAGTGGAGGGCTCCCCCGGATTAATTTAGACCACCTGGGGATCTTTAACATGCGTCGAAATCTCAGACTTAAATCTCAGACTCAGACTTAACCTCCATCATAAAAGCGACTGCCGAGGCCGGGAATCGAACCCGCGTCCTTGTGCTCAGCAGCACGACGCATGCAGTCCATGCCTTTCTCGCTCTGTTCACCAACGGCTGTGCACTTCTTTCGACAGAGCTCAAGTTGTAGACGAGTGGATATGTTTTTAGAAAGAAAAAAAAACTGCGCTGCATAAAACAATACCCAACTTCTTGTCATTTTTTTGTCTCAAGCATTTTTTTGTCTCGAGGCTACAGGGGTCACCTCCTGTCGCCTCGTTCGTGCCATTGTTGTGCTATTCGTCATTCATTACCACGTTGCCGTTTTCTAAATTCGGTGGCTCGTAAGCACTCGCGAAGTTGAGGCCTCTAGCCTCCGTGAAGATGCAGTTGCAAGGACTCAAGCAAAAATAATTGACGCATTTTTGTAGTGCACAGCGACTCATTGTTGCCAAATCAACTTTGTGAATTCTGTGCCTACGCTTCTTGTAGTTTTCTCGCTTTCTGAAAACTATCAGCCACAGTCACTTTCTAGTGGTTAGAGTTCCATGAAATGCCCTTAGAAGTGTGTACGCACATAAATTTCCACCTTAGAACATCTCTCTCAGTAAACGGAACTCCTGTTAAACGGAACTAGTTTTTCCGGTCCCTTGAAGTTCCGTTTATTGAGAGTCAACTGTAGTTAGGTAGTACACCAAAAGCGTGACATTGATATGTTGCCAAGTCATAGACTTCTGGCAGGAACACAAGCTAGCACTTCGGTGGCTACTAGCAATTCAGTGGCTACTAGCAAGCTGCAGCGCTCCTGGAGGTTTAATGGTTGACGCTTCAAAGAAATGATGCTGGGATTTCCCCCCTCCCTGTACGATAGTTCCTGAGTGTTGGCAACATATGCCTCGTAGTTTACCTCTCCCACGAAGCATGAAGAATGCCGTATGCCAATAATTGTCCACTGAATTGGATAACGTATATTAAGCATTAAAAGTGGCCATCTTTGTCAGTGCAGAAAGCCACGAGCCTCCGCAGCGCCATAGGTGCGAGTGATGAGGCATTTATGGTCCTCGGACCGTGAGCTGGCCAGCTCGTGCTCCAGTTCACAAAATTAATCAAGTAAAACACGCTAGAAATGCAGCTTACATGGACATCCAAACAGATGGCTAGGAAGCAGGAACCACAATGGGTCTGCCAGATATAAAATACCCCAAGCGCGTATATCAATGAACGCAAGACGCAGTATTACAACATTCAGTGAATCAGATTACAGAGTACATTGCCATTAATTGCCTGCATAGAAACATAGAAAGCATCCTCGAGGGGCCAACCAGCCAACAACACACACCTGCCAACCACTGCCAGTGACTAATGTCCAAAAAGGCTTAATTAACTAAAACGTAAAAGTTGATCACAAAGAGGTAAGGGAATGTAGAACAAAGTTCAAGGTGCAAATAAAATAACCGTTCTATCCAACGACAGAGCAGGCAAGTATTCAACATTAGTGCAGAATTGCAACATTTTGCTGAGTTGCCTTCTACACTGTTGTCCTTAAAAGGAGGTGAAAAACAAGTCGAAACAAATCAGAGATCGCCGCGTAAACACCCCACAATAAGCAACCAAACAAGCATGCAAACAGAGCGACTCACCTGGCCTCAGCAGCGGAGGCACGGTGGCCTGGTACTGGCGGCCTACTCGAATGCGGTTGCGGTTGTTGTTGCGGGACTCATTCTCCCAGTACGAGTCAAAGTCCGCATCTGCACACAGGGAGCAGAGGAGATACTCTTGGAGAGTCCAGCGGGGCTCACTCAGCACAGCCTTCAATCAAAAGATGCAGCAGCTAACATGCGTAGCAAGTTGCAAAGCCATCGAGAAAAAAAAAGACCTTGTTTGAACTGTCCGCTTGTTTGCGTGTTCAAATTTAGGAAGCTTGCATCTGACACTCTTCAACACCCAGATTTGTGGTCGCCCTTACCCTGGATATTTTAAAATCAAATAAAAATAATTTTCGCTCACACGGGACAAACACCTTCCCCCGGGGTTACAGTTGAACCCTGCTATAACCAACACTGATATAGCGAATTATCAGCTAATGCGAACTAAATACGAACTTTGGTTGGTCACGCTTCATTTCAATGACACTTATTCTTTTGTAACGAAAGTGAAACTGTGACAGCCACGCGCACTATCGGATAGAACGAATAAATATTTGACTAGTGGGCTGAGAAGAAGCTACTTGGAAAAATTCTCGGCGTCCGAAACTGCACAAGTAGAAAAGGCTTTTTTGTTCGTGGACACTGTGGAAATCTTCATCCCGCTCAGTGCTGTGAATAGACACCAGACTAAAATCACACCCTTCCTTAAAAAAAAAGGGGGGGGGGGACAAAGGCATGTTTTGTCAAATGAACCTTCGTAAATTCCCATTTCACACTCTGGTTCATTGAGCTTGGAATACCACAAGGAGAAAGATAAGGGTTACCTTGTTTATAGTAGGTTAGAAGCTTAAAATATTGCGTTTTTGTATCGGGGGGCTCTTGCGGGATCCTGATTACCGATTGGCTTGGACCACTTTTCAGCTCTGCTGTCACAGCAAGGTTCAGCTGTACCACAATTCAGAACACCACCACCATTTTATCTTGGCTAGAACAAGATGCTTCAGCCCCCCATGAACTGGTATCACGCCCTTTGCACCAATAAGGGGAACCATTGTTACAAGGAGTAAAGCCTCAAGAATGCTGCCCCGGTAGGTGAAAATTCCGTTTTGTTAACTCGTTCACTGCGGCATGCTTTCTCGGGGTCTCGTTTTACATGCGGGGTGACCCACTCGGGGGCCATTTAGTGTATCTCCAAGGTGCCGCGGCACCCACTGGCAGGTCACGCCCCTATGCCTGTTTCATTTGCTCCAAAAGAGATGGCGCTGCTACCTTTCTTGCTGGTGTTTGGTGCATTCATTTGAAAAGTGCTACAATGTTCGCGAGCAGCAGCACGAAATACAAATGAAGGGTTGATCGACAAATAAGGTTCCCAAAGAACTCCAGCCACACGGGAAGGTGCGAGGTGAAATCCGGCAAAACAGCTGCGTGCGGCTGTTCCCCCCCTCTCAATTCTCTTGCTCACTACAGTCAAGGTCACTACAGTTCACTACATACCCCTACAGTTCACTACAGTTGCTCACTAAAGCAGTCAAGGTGGTATCCAGGATCAGCAGAGTTTCTCCAGGAATGCTTCTAAAGGACTAAAACTAAAAAATAACTTCTAGAGAGCTGAGTTGTTGACATTTCCACCCGATATGACTTGTTATGCCCACTTTGTAAGTCCAACAATTGACTGCTACCATCTCATCATCATCCCCAGCCTATCTACGCGCACTGCAGGGCAAAGGCCTCTCCCATTAATCTCTAATTAGCCCGGTCTTGCGCTAACTGCGACTAATTTATCCCCGCAAACTTCTTGATCTCATCTGCCCATCTAACTTTCTGCCGCCCCCTACAACATTTCCCTTCTCTAGGGACCCACTCTGTTACCCTTAATGACCAACGGTTGTCTTGCCTTCGCATTACCTTCTAGTTCACTGGTACAGAAAACTGCCTCCATTTTTCGCAAATACGCAGCTTGAAACTTGCTACAAGCACCATCACATTTAATGGCACAAATAAAACGAGAACTGGTTTCTCGAAGGACATTGCCCCAGCCGAGCAACTATATGGCCTTACATCGCCCAATTACATCGCCTCTAAGGCGACATGAGTTGGGAATTGAATTCATCGATTACGAGTGATGGATAAGAATTTGTGCGGTAAAAACAAGAGACTTCTCGACAGAATAGGCCTGCTATCATTTTATACCAACTCCACAAAAAAAAAAAAAACGATGACTGCCGCTTTCACCTGCCACAAGTTGTATTGATTGCTGAACATGGGCATAGTCCTTACATTTCACGACATCCACTCACACTAATACATATTCTTATGAGCAATTCAGTGCCTACGCACGCATTAAAACACAAACACAAACATGCACAGGCATTAGATATGGTACCAGGTGTAAAAGGATGTTTTGTCACTGCGTTGTAAACGTTTTAAAAAAGAACACATACTCCTAAACGCACAACTGCACAGTCACGGCTTTGAATTCTGTATTGCTTCCACACTGAAGTACACTTTCCCATCCGACTCGTGCAACAAATTATACATCAAAATATTTTAATGGAGCAGAATGTCGAAAAGTGTACAATACAGCAGGGCACTTGTCCTCAAAGTAAGACTAAAAGGTAACGCAGTTATCTCAAAAATAAAGTTAAAATTGCAGTTTTGAGCAAAACTACCATACACCCGGGCTACGCGTCAATTTCGATCACCCAAGGATCACTGATGTGCGGCGGAACACCCACAACACGGGTGTTTTTGTTGTTCACCTCTACTAGAAAACCACCAGCCATGAATGGTTAATTGAATGGTCACTGAGCAACCTTGTGCTCAGTAACCCTTCTATGATGGCACTAAACCCAAAGCTCCCTCACTTCTGATCATTCGCAACCACTTTTGCACCTAAGATTTCAATGAACACCAAACAACTTCATGCCTAAAATCTAGAAGGCAAACAAAGTTACCAAATTCCTTTTACTTCTCCAAAAAACAGCAGGGTCATAGGAAACGCAAATCTTTTCATTATTAGAAAAATTATGGATGGAAAATTTCTAGTCAGCCATAATACATTCAACTCGCATCCTACACTTCAAGCCAATAACGCATGAACGAATAAACTTGCCCAAGTTTTACCACAGAGTGGCTGGTATGTGTACAATGCGAACAGACAGACTTTCACTGTAATTTTCTGGGAAAGGCTTTCTTAAGGAGTGACGGAATCTCTTGCAACACCTACGAACGGTGGACAACAAATGACTGCACCACCGGCCAATACCATTATCACTAAATTTTACAGTACCCTAAAGCAGAAGCTCAATAGCAAAACCCTTTGGACCCGCCGCGGTGGCTCAGTGGCTAAGGCGTTGCGCTGCTGAGCACGAGGTCGCGGGTTCGATTCCCGGCCGCGGCGGCTGCTTTTCTGATGGAGGCGAAAAGCAAAAACGCCTGTGTGTACGAGATTTCGGCGCACGTTAAAGATCCCCAGGTGGTCAAAATTAATCCGGGGCTCTCCACTACGGCGCACCTCATCGCCTGCGTTGCGTCAGCACCTTAAACCCTACAATCAATCAATCAATCAAAACCCTTTGGTTTTCGTCACTGAGTAAGAATAAGACAGGAGGGGAAACGTTGCTTCCCAGGGCCCGTATATGCGTTTCCTAGTCAGTACAGCCAGCCGTCACTCGAGATTGCTTATGGGGGTTGTATCACAGCATAAAAGTACCTAAAGCATACCAAACCACCCGAAATGAAATAAACAACAGCCAAAACGGACACCTGCAATGGTTGCAAGCCACGGTGCAGAAAAATATTCAACAGAAACAGGCGTAACCGACCTAAAAGGGGAAAACCCGCAAAAACAAACAAGAAGCAGCAGCTGAACCTGACCAAAGGGCAACAAAAATATTCGAAATCTCATTTATAATGCATAAAGATGTGATAAATAGATTACATGCGTGATAAATGTTAATATTCAAATATGACAAACCCTTGAAAATGAAAAAAGCGGTAACGAGATTTGAACCTGGGTTAGGATGTTCGCTTCGCAGGAGTGGAACTACTACACTACGAGACCAAGCGGTTCTGAGCGATTAAATTGAGGGCCACATGCACGTGGACATAGCTCCAAATATGCCCCTAGATGGCGCCATGAGTCGCTTGGCTGTGCTGACTAGGAAACGCCTATACGCTCCCAGGGCGGCCAGATAACGTCACGAGCGCTTCGCTAAGGCACCTGTTGTCGGAGAAGAAACGGCACGGCCGCCACGATCAGCATTTTATTGCTTTAGCCTCAGAATGAATTGCGGCCGCTATCATTTTGTCCATTAGATGCCGTTACCCTTTTCTTCGCCGTCGCAGTTTGGAAGCATTGTATTCCGCATTGGTTTTCATCGTGACATTATCCACTCGCTCGCCTACGCTTGTCGCAATGAGCCGTTTTGGCCTATGTACAATCTTGCTCTGTGGTTTGGGTCCAATGAAAAGGACCCCAATTACGATAGCTGCCATCAAATACTTTAACTGCACTGAATTGCACACTGATAGTAGCAACAAAACTTTTGCCCTAAAAAGGAGAAAATCAATCGTCAAACTTCCCCCCTTGCCTCCCTAAGCTGTGGTTTGCCGCCTGAAGCAAAAGAAACCTGCTATAAATGTGGTCTACATAACTATAAATGACCCGCCGCGGTGGCTCATTGGCTAAGGTGTTGTGCTGCTGAGCACAAGGATGTGGGTTCGATTCCCGGCCGTGGTGGCTGCTTTTTGATAGAGGTGGAAAGCAAAAACGCCCGTGTGAACAAGATTTCGGCGCACGTTAAAGATCTCCGGGTGGTCACAATTAATCTGGAGCCCTCCACTAGGGCGCACCTCATTGCCTGCGTTGCGTCAGTGCGTTAAACATTACAATCAATCAATCAATAACTATAAACGACGACAACAAGCTATGAGAAGTCAATGCATCTCATGAGCCCCCAGATCAGCACCTACTGCAACTGTTTACCAAGCGAAAGAATTATTGATTGTCAAGTGAGGAAGGGGCCAACTGCCGCTACACACAACAACAAGCTATAGAAGCCAATGCTTTTCAAATGTCACCGTGTCAACCCTTACTGTGCACTGTTTACCACGAGAGAGAGAGGGACACACTGTCTCAACTGAGGGAGAGAAACCCAGCTGCCACAATAGATAATCATTCTCTCAGAATATATTGATTGTGGGGTTAAGCACCGAAGCCACGTCTGGGCCATGAGCTCCACTGTAGTGGAGGCCTCCGGATTAATTCTGACCACCTGGGGATCTTGAACGTGCACCGAAATCTTGGCACACAAGTGTTTTCGCTTTTCGCCTCCATCAGAAAAGCAGCCGCCGCGGCCGGGAATCTAAACCACGTCCATTGGCTCAGCTGCGCAACATCTCAGCCGCTGAGCTACCGTGGCAGGTTCAGAATATATTTTATGTTATTTTATATACATACACATGCATAAAATATATATACAGTGAACTCCCGTTAAGACGAACTCAAAGGGACCATGATAATTTGCTTAGTCTTATCAAAAGCCCCCCCCCCCAATTGGCAACATGCCCAGGTGCAAGCAAATATCTTGCGCTTCAAGACATTTGCATGAAAGAAACGTACAGTGAAAAAAAAAAAAAGAAAAAAAATTACTTGAATGTGCAAATTGATAGAAGACTGCCTTCCAGTGCTCTTGCGTGGTTCTATCCAATCCAAGCGGCGACAAAGAGCGTACACCCACTACCTCAAGCGACAACGCAGCAGAGACAGAGAAGGAACTCCTCGCTTTCTTGGTGGTGACGCGACGGGACTCGCTACGCGAACAGACGCAAACTCGTATGCTCTTGCTGAGAAACGGCAGTGGTCAGGAGAGATGCTATGTTTGCGAACAGGAAATCTCCGTCATCGCTTTTCCTTTACTTTTTCGTCCTCCTAGCTTTGCCCTCTCTCTCCTCCATAGCAGAGAAGCCACAAAACTCGCCTTTGCTGTTTTTTTTTCTTTGCTTTGTCGCGGGCTCCGGGAGATGAAGGGTGGGAGAAGTGGTAGCTTTATCCGATCGTATTTTTTTTTCACTCCCTCCCTTGCTTTGTGGCGCGAATTTGCTTCGCACTGTGGTTTCTTTCACTTTTCTTTCCCTCTAGTCGTTTGAATGGCCTGCCACAACCCCCCAGGACAGCCATGTTTGCTACCCAGATTCATTAGCAGTGGTGGTCACCCCCATGATGATAATGATGATTGCTTTTGGTTTCCCCTTTGTGGCGGGGTGATGAGGTGTCATCTTACCAAAAAGGACTAATATACCTAGGTATGTTTTATACTCTTGGTTTAATACTAGCGCTGCTTAGGGCAGGCACAAAAAGCTTATTAGGCACAGATTACTTTTTTTTTCCTGTTACAGGCGGTAACTGTCCTAGGCAATATTCCCCTCTCTGCTTTTCGTCCGCCAGCATTCTAATCTCCTTTTCGTCACCTCGACAGCCCTCTGTGCTACCCTTAAACCCTAGGGCTTCTGGAAGCCATAAGATTCCCGAAAGTTGCTTATTTTAACTGAAGAGTGCGTGCAAGTCTATGAAAAACCCAACACTCCCATGTTCGGCATAAGCGAGAATTCGTCTTAACCATGTTCATCTTAACAGGAGTTCACCATATACACATTTGTGTAGCGCACACAAACACCTTTCAGTATTTTTATGATTACCCTGAAACAGTAATCCGTGGGGCAAATTAGAGGACTTTGGGACGTCAATTATCCAGGACGTTAGATAAATTGGTTTCAAACTGTTAGATGTTACACAATTATAGCATGGTTGAGTCTCCTGCCACGCGCGTGGCACGAGCTGCGCCCCCCTGGTAACGGCTGCTGCCACGCAGAAGTGACGTCAAGCTAAAGTAATCACGTGACTTCCTGTGACGTCACAAATCGAACGTCATATTTACGTTATTTGATCATGCCGCTTTTTTTGTGTTAACGACGACGGCAGCCGTGTGTTCACGTCATGTGTCCCGATGTTCTCCGCCCGTGGTCCGAATGGCAGGCCTGACGCATCGTTACGTCCTTATCTCCCTGTACAGCGGCTACCTCGGGGCGCTTTTTTCTTGTTGGGAGGTGTGCTTGTAATTATTTAGATTGGGTATTTTTTGTGAACTTGCTGTTGCACGTCTTGGTAAGCCTAACGCATTGTTTTCTGCACGCTGCTTCGCCCCGCTTTTTACATGGTCCTAGAACTGTAGTGTTGTCGATTAATATTTTGTAAGCTTCACGTTGTCTTGCAGTTCGCGTGCTATCGGCTTTAAGCGCCTGCATTCGTTGTCTACTTGTGCCTCGCTTCTTCCATGCCAAGCCTTGTGTTGTAATTCTAGAGTGGTGGCTCAATTATAAAACGTGGGGATCAGTATTTTCCATCGCGTCGCGCCGTGTCTAACGAGGTAGCTGTCTTTGATGACATGCCAACGCGAGCGACGTAGTGTCAGCGTGTGCACGAATCGAGTGTCGTCAGGTAGCGCACGGCATCATCGAACGCAATCCGACCTCGCATGTAGCTTCTGCAATTTTTCCCCCGGGGCAGTTGTACTATCGCCGAGAAATGTATCCTGACTATTCCGCAGAAACGATCTGTGCACGCGGCGCTGCAGAATCCGTGCAGGGAGCGCAGCTTCACTTCCATGGGTGGAGCCCAACTGCCCGTCCAAAGATATCTACTCAAGATACCACTGAAACCATTCGCTGACTGGCTGGCTTCTTGTGCAAGGAGGCTCAAGCTCCAACTGTGCAAGCATGGGAGAAGTGCAGCCGATAAGATCGCCGTGTGAGCCAAGTTTGGAACTTCTGCTAATAGTCCTTTAAAAGTCTGGTGTGCATAAGGTTATCAAGTGACAGTTCAGTTATTGTTCATCTATGCTCAGATTTGTTGCTTAGAGTACCATTGTGCTTTCAACTTAGGAAGTCTTAATGAAATGATAGGCAAGGCTTAAAATTGCTGCTTGGCTTTTATTTCCCTTTCCTTCGCTCCAGTACCTTTCGCCTCCTCTAACGTGGTTAGGCAACAAAACTGCCTCCTGCATCTGCTTTGAGTATGTATTTTGATAGGCTCGTTCCCTCTTTACTCTTGTGTTTGGCTTGGTTGGAATTGAACATAACCAGCCACAATACTTCCATTCACTCTCAGCAGGATGGGCTAATGATGATGAGAGCTTATCTCGGAGGCTGGCAGTCTATGCACAAATTCCAAGTGGCTGTGACATCTATATGCCCATCCCAAGCACTCTGCGGAGTTCAACTTGACACTAATGCATACTTGTATTCGCAACTGATGAAGCGTGCTTAAGCGTCTACTGTCCAAGCCTTTGGGGTAGTGAACAGGAAGAGTTTCCAATTGTGAGGGGACGTTTCACATTCTATTGCTTTTTAACTCCGCACTGTGTAAACTGTTTTGTAAAATTGCTCAAGTGAATTTACTTAGTGGTAAGGGGCATTATAAAATGTCCCACATTTCGTTCACAATGATGCAAGTCTCGTCAGAAGCCAGCTGCTAGAAAACACATTCACGGGTTGTGTGTTGTGTGTCCATTAGCTGTTTCTTTTTCTTCCACAAAACGGGCACTTAAACA
This sequence comes from Haemaphysalis longicornis, assembly GCA_013339765.2. Taxonomy (NCBI): domain Eukaryota; kingdom Metazoa; phylum Arthropoda; class Arachnida; order Ixodida; family Ixodidae; genus Haemaphysalis; species Haemaphysalis longicornis. The sequence goes on from CM023455.1 coordinate 118,905,835, forward strand.
ATCCTTTAAGCCAACAGGCTTAAAAGATAGTTTATCAAGTACAACTTCGGGGTAATGGTTGGTGTCGAGCGTGACATTGCCCACTACCGAGAGTACTTCTTAATACCTTGTGCAAGAACTGGAGCCAAGGCCACGTGCGTGGATGTGAATGCCTGTCGGTGTTTGTGAAAGTTGCAGTACAGCTGGAAGGTGTATGGATCATGGGTGGCTTTAACAATAAAATGACTGCTGAACGTACTTTGGCTCTGGTATCAATGAGCAGCATGTGAGCATTGATAAGTGCTTCACTGTTGACATTTTTGTTATACAAAAGCAGGCCATGTTAAGGCCCCCTGGCAAATATTCATGAAAAACACTGGACCAAAAAGCTGCCAACACATAGAAACCATGTTGATCACGGCACCTTTCCTAGTACTTCAGTACCGTTTATCAGCGCTGCGTTTTTTCCCCCCAACTAGTAAACTATCCCAGCGTTGCACCTTAAGCCAGAAATCAAACACTTGCTTGTCAATGGCAAGTGATCTGCCAAACTTCCGTGTCTATGCAAGAAGTGAGTAGCTCTACTTTCTGTGCACTGTTTGTGGTGTGAAGCTCCATTTCTAAACAAAATGCCAGGGTTCTTCTGGAAGATGCACAGCATTAAAACCTCAACAAAAAAGGAATAAGCAAGCGATACTCTCTTGCACTACTACTAAAGTCCTGCGGGAAAGCCAAACCAGCAAGTGATCTTTTTCTACAAAGCGCTGCAGACGAGCCAAGAAAAAGATTCCTTTTTGCGGACACCAAAGCTACGCTGGAAAGCCAAAATGTGTGGTGTCTGTTACTGCAGATTAGCTGCAAGACAAGCATGTTCACGCAAAGATTTATAAACCAGGCTGGCGGGGTAACAAAATCATTGAATGAGGTTACAACAAAATGTGTTATGAAAAATGATATAATACTGTTTGCTATAAATAGCAATTAAAGGTATAAAATGGTTTTGACACTAGTTAAGTGGCCTGTTGGAAATCATTGGCAAAACCTAAAGAGCAACATTTCATACAGCTGCAAAAGTGAAATAGCAAAGCGTGGTTGGGGCCTGAATTCAGCAGGCATGCTCCAGCTGAGAATGTATAATTGCAGAGCAAAATAATTATAAAGGCCTAGGGTAAAGGTGAGCTTAGTTGAGTTACCACCAAGGTATTTGGTAGAGAGAATAGTTACAAAAATAAAGAAGCAACATGGGAAGCTTTATTTTCCCTGATTTAAGTTTATCAGCACTGAGCTTCATGTTCTGCATGTTCCATTGAAGAATGTTACACCTGCATGCACTCGGCACATCACATTTTACGGTATAACACAGTTTACTTCGAACATAGGTAAATAAGAGAATATTGCATAAGCAGTTCATTTATACGTGAAATAAAAACAGCAGGGTTTTTAAAACGAAGCCCGTAAGTGTGCAGAATGAAAGGGACCAATGATGAGTTTATGTTGTTACTAATAACAAATTTTAACGACCTTGTCTGAAACAAACCCCTTCTATGGAGGGACTGTGTGTAATCATAAGATTTTTTTTTATAAAAGGTTGTAAATGCCCTGTAAATGTATGTCAAAAGGTATTTTAACGCCCTAGTCGTGGCCTGTGAATCATCGGTGCTTTTTTATGGTGTTTAGATGATCAAGGGCTGTTGTACGGGATCCACCTTCTCTTCTCACTTTGGTCACCATCTTTCTTAGTCATTGCATTCATGTGCTTGGTCAGGGAGCTAGCAAGCGAGGACGACAGTCGGCACTAACTATCAGCCGAGTTCCTTCAGGCTGGGACAATTGCTGGAGAGGCTAAACAATGTTTTTAAAATCCCTAACTGAGAGCTTTCACTTCTTGTTTTGTTAAAGAACATTTAGGCAACCCTTCAGGAACTGTCCGAAATAACAAAAATGACTATTGTGCCCGTTAAATAGTTAATCTACGCACAGTGAACGATGGCATAAAATCTATCAATGCGAACCTACCCTTTGAACCTGCTTAATATTTAGCAGAGACACTCCCTTCATTAGCTGTTTTATGGCACTGTGTGGGTGGGCTACTGGTTTCCACCTATGGAGCGTGTGGGCCGCGCTAGTTTCCAGTCGTCCTGTCAAATGTTTTTGGAGACTAGCACTACCCTGCAGTGTACGAGCCATGGATTCCTTGGGTTGGCCGTGTGAAATTCTAGTGAATCGTTACAGGCCACCAAAGAAAGTGAGCATTTGTTTATCGACCATTGTTTTGTGGCCACGAAAAGTTTCGTTCATTAAAAAGACTAACAAATGACATCAATTTTATTGCAAACTTCAAACAAATAACTGGTATTACAGAAAATGTGTAAAGCAGCTGGAGCTCCATAGCCACTTTCCAGCTATTTCTCCATGCCATCAGAGAATCTTGTTTGTGCGACTAAGATACCGACCTATTCCACTGCAAAGAAACATAACTGGGCGATTGTAGTGGGGCCTCTAGTTCCGTTTGATCATATCACTTGAGTGTTTACGTACAGTTAACATATTGATGACTGTGTTTATAGTGCATGCACATATAACATCAATGTAGTTTGAAATTGGGATCTTTTTCACCATTTCTTTTTGTTAAATTCGCCCCATGACAGCCTTGACGTTTGCCTATCAATTACATTTGCAGCATGCTCGCTGCTTACACCTGTTTACACAAACAATCCGCAGATGCTTTCACGTTCCAGGCACATCTTAAGATTCTCTTTGACGTTGCTTATTGAGCCTCTGCAGAACCCATAGGTTTTCATATGCTGGAGTGCATGTAGGTGTATTAGACATGATGGCCGGCCAAGCGTACACCCTTCCTATTACCGTCTGTACAGCCTCTTCTCTGACCCTATCGTCTGGGTGTCCTGTATTAACTTCCTTTGCATGGGGCACTCAGTCAAGTCTGGCCAACATAGCGTACACCATGGTACAGTGAGACGTGAAAGTTATACCAGTGCAGTGGCTATGAGATGAAGCGTCTAGCTAGTCTACCTTTTGAAGGTCGCAGGTCCTAAACTGTCGTAGAATCATGTATTCTACTACAAAATCTTTGGTTTCTACTAGGAAATCTTTTTAAGCGCTGAATATCACGCAATTATGATGCTTGTGGCGCATGCTCACAAGACTTTTCTGCTCATAAAACGTATCGTGGGTGTAAAACAAATTTTAAGCTACAATTTCGCCCACTAGAAAATAAGAACTTCCTGATTTTCGGAAGTTTTCCTTGCTAATATTTCAGAAGAGGAGATCTACTGTAGTGGTACGTACGTGGTACATGTGTGGGGACACCAAATATTACCTTTCCTATTCTTGACGCAATTGTCTGTAATTGTAATGCGCACATGTGCCTAGTAAAAAACAGTTGCCGCCACTACCCTTCGTTCTCGGCACTGTACATTCTGATTATCTTTTGGCGCTGCTAAGTTGTCTTCATTTCGAGAACACACACCGCGATTTCAGGTCGCCCATTTAAGCATTCTGAACTTGCCGTGGTGCAAACTGTTGATAGCAGATGCCGCCGCGCCGACATGCGTCGGAAGGTTCACAGAATTACGCTCGGACGATGTCTTTTCTTGTGTGGAACGTAGCTTGTTCGAACGGGGCCAGTCGGCTGTGCGATGTCGTCTCACGTACGCTGAAACTGTACGCAGGTACCATCGGCGTACACCAAGCATAACCAAGCGGTCACAGGTCAACATTACTCGAGAGCGGCTATTTTGCTGCGGTCTGGAAAGGCTGGCTGGGTCCCCACGCAATACATAATCACAAGCAACTTTCTCACGTTTTCAGATAGTGCTTCCAACAATATGAACTCCGGTTTATCTACGTTGTCGGCCCGAGAAAATCGGAGCTTCGTCCCGCTTTCGGATAGGCGACTCCATGTACGCGATACGGCAGCTGGCAGCAGCAGCAGCATCGCCGGCTGCTCCCGCAAGAACAAAAATTATTTGTTTAGAAAAGTTTTAGCAGTTCAATGGTGCGTTATTTTGTACTGCAAATAAAAAAAATGTGTATTTCGGACTACACTACACAAAATCATGACAATTAATAATGTTATGACGTCATTATGACGTCACGCGTGGCAGCAGCCGTTGCCAGGGGGGCGTGGCTGGTGCCACGCGCGTGGCAGAAGACGCTGCCTTATAGCATAGGGCTTCCCATGCCTCACACGGAGAACAGAGTTTCTTGTTAACTTACACTAGTGCTACACCAAGTAAGTGCATGCTCGGTGTGGCAAGGCTTATGTGCTACACTGGCTGCACCAGTGCAGCCAATGTAGGTTGAAAAAACACAAGCCGAACGACAAACTCGGAAACGAGTACTCTATGCCGGCTGTTGCAGGCCATGCCTGAGGTTCTTGCAGTTCTTACAGCATTCAGACAAACTTGTACAGTTTAGCTCTAAGGCAAAGAAAACAACTTTGTCGCAGCCCTAACAATCGGGCAACAAGATCAAGGACAAAGGAGAATCACGAAAGGAGTTAGATTGCTGTGCTTGCCTGTCAGTCCTCCACACCATTCTTTGCCCATCTCAACCTTCCCCGTACTTTAAGGTATGCTTAAGCTTGAAGTGATAAGCTGTCACTGACCATGCATCCTGCTCAAGCTACTAGCTAATCAGAAAATCTTTATTACTTGATAACAATGTCTACAGAAACTGCAAAATTATAATGACCCTTTTCCCATGAGCAGTAAAAATCTTCCTGCTAACACCAATGTGTTGAGCAGTACTCAGAAATGCTAAAAATAATAAAAAATATGTTGTTCAATATCGACAAACACACCCAGCTTAAAAATATACCGCCACTCTCACCAGCAACAATTTTTTTCGGATGAACTACAATGCAACTGAAACGAGTGCCGAATTGTAAAGATGCATTGATTCCTCCTTTTAAGCAGTAGCTAAGAACACAGAGTGTGACGACAGGCCTATTCACAAAGATGGAAAACACGCACACCACCTCGATTGAACCGGCTCCCGACTGACAAAGACGACACGGCATTGTCCGTGGTTAGGAGAACGGATCGTAATTCCCCTCCTCAATAGAAACAATGGCACACGTACTCTCCCTTCTCGTCTGTCACCGTCCCCCCTGAAGACAAGAACGGCAACTTCCACTCCATCTCCCAAGTTGGTGAGGAGGAGAAGGTTGAACCGTCTAAGCCTCTGCACCTTATCCCTCCCGAGGAGGGCATGGTATATCTAGCAGGGTGCAACTAAGCGGAGGGACTTTAAAGGAGCCATGAAGACAAAATACAAGTTGGGTTTATTAGAAAGACTGCTTAGTTCCGATAACAATGATACCAATATCATCGAAATCTTCGAACAAATAACGGAGATATTAAAGAATACGTGTTAAGCAGTCGTGACCCCCTAGCCAATTCCCCGCAACTTTTCTATGACGTCACGGAACCTTGTTTGTGCGATTGGCGGCCGCCCAACTGACCTGTCGCGACGACACATGACTGGACGTCTGCGATGGGGCCTCTAGTTCCATTTGACCGCATCAGTTGAATGCTAACGTGCAGTTAACGCACTGAAAATTATGTTTTATTGTTGGCCCGTAAGACGTAATTCTTGCTCATAACACGTCACTGTGGCGCAAAATTTGAAATTTTTAAATACTTCTTGCTTTTTTTCGTTAAAAAAACATCTATTGTGGCTCAAATGGAACTGAGTGAGATACTGAATCCTAGTTCCTTCAAATTAAACGAAGTTGTATTGTCTGTTCATGGCTCCTTTAAGGCGTACATACCATAGAGTTTCTTACTAATAAATACCAGAGGGAAATCTGGCACTACAAACGGGCCACTGCAGCTAGCGACTCTCCTTGCCTACTTGGCTTGGCTAGCCACATGGTTTCTTTCTTGTTTCGAAACCCCAATCAACAAAAAAGGGTGACATTCTTTTTCTGGTTCACTGTGCATGAAGCTTTAAATAATCCCTGACAAATAGATCTTTTTGCAGTTTCAGTTTTATAACAACAAAACAAATTTGAATAACCTTTCGCAGTAATAATGTTTTTTTTTTCGCAGCCAGAGACAACTTTCCAGCCTGTTCATGAGCCATGCCAAAGACATGCGGAACGTGCCTGCCCTGTGTATTGAGAAACGCTCGCCGATGCAACGCTCCCCTAGACAGTGGCACCAGATTTCCCTCTAGTATATATTAGTACGAAACTCTGTGGTACATATAACCAATTTTTGTGGAGTGCACGTCGTCTAGCTCATGGGAAATGTTCCTCATTATTGTTATTTTTGCCGGGGACAAGTTTTAAAATACATCTTGTCATCTCACGTACAGTTAAAAGTATTCTGCCGTACGGCCCACTGTCACGATTGCCAGCGTTCCTTTTGGCGGGACACATGTGGCTGGTAGATCTAGAAATCCAAATTTCAAAAGTTTTAGGGCGCTATCAACAAAACCATTTAGGGTTACGGTGCTTTAAGCGATGCCCCTTCATTTGGGATAGAGAAAATATACTCGACAAAAATCAGTTGTCTTTCCTTTTAATTAAGACGTACATACCTGCAACTTGTTTAAATCCAAAATTTTACGGTTTATTGTTCCAAACCTACACCCGCGCTATGAGACATGCCGTAGTGGAGGAGGGCTCCGGATTATTCTGACCACCTGTGGAACTTTATTGCGTGCCAAACTCTCGACCCACAGGCTTTCCATTCTTCGCCTCTCGCAGAAAAACAGCCACCCTGGCTGGGATTGACCTCACGTCATTGGTCTCAGCAACACAACGCCTCAGCCACTGATCTACCGCGACAGGTCATATGCACTCATGCATGCATAGGGACGACCTTTTCACCGTATCCGGGCTGGGTATGGATCTAGTTCAGTGATTAGTTCTGGTGCAACCACCCAGGACAGCCTTCTGTGCTGCATACAACTTACTATGCCTTGAATTGTGAAAGAGACGGCTGGACTAGTGAAAAGGCCCCTGATTAAAAACCTTAACCAGTTGGCGTTAACAGTGGATGAACGGTGGATTAGGCAACTTCCAGCAGAGCATGTTTTTAGGACCCCTGCACGGCGAATGATATGCGAATTCTTGCCAACACGTCACACGGGCAAGCCAAATATTACGGTTAGATGTAACTATGTAACGGCGTAACTATAAAGACAGGAACACAAAATACGTGGCATAATGTGCGAAGCATATAACGTGCGTCCGAAAGACGTTCCGAGTACTGACGCCTTGAAGGAAGCTCGTTCAACAAAAATGGCGTTCAACTTGTGACACAGGCAAATTTCTGCATTTGTATTTTATTAATTAGAGAAAGGACTCGTCCTTAGTGAGCAAATCATCAAGCGCACGATTTGTTCCCAAGTAAAGTATCCAATTTGCATTATCGTAATTCTTCGGTATTTATAAGTGCCACAGGTTATATAACCACATGCACGCATACAGGTTCAGACACTTCAAACTAGAGATGATGATATACACTGCTTTTCCAGTGAAGTTTAGCAAAATACTTACGCAATGCCGCAAACACGACAAGCTGCAAGGCAGATTTATATCAGTTTTGTGATAAGCTAGACACTCGGAATGTACCATTATCCGTTTGCTAAGCTGAGGCATTGCAGTGCTATTGTTTCATCGAATCAAGAGTCAGACGTATGTGCACTACAACAGTGCAAGTGCTTTGCACAAAAAACGGAGCCGCTCAGGTCTCCCTTCTCTCTGCAGTTTAAGGCACCCACCCCTCCGTAGAAAAAAACTCAGCACGAGACCAATTATAACTTGTGACTACCACTAACTCTACGTCACAAGAACATCACGAGGGGTAGAGAGATGCAATAAACCCGACCACAGGTTATTTTTTTCTGCCTTCTTTCGTCTGAAATGATTGGTTACTGAAACAAACCCCCACAGGCACCTATGGCAAAACATGTTTTAAAGCACAGAGAGAAAAAAAAAAAGTTTCGTGCGTGCAGGTGACTTCCACCGTACCACGAAAAAGGAGCACAATGTGATATTTCCGACACAATTTCATTAGGTTTTCAATTTAAATACTCACTTTCAGTTCTCGTTTAACCACGAACGTAAATGAATGAGAGCAGAGTTTTGCACCAGGCAGGGCGATCTAAATATACTGGTTATGCATTGTACGAGCGTGGGGCATACTGAGGTATTTAGTGCAACGCACCGTTCTGTAAAGCGACATTTCCCTCGCACAACGAAACGCGCAGTCATCAATCACGAGGCACTAACAAGCTAGTCATTTTCAATGTCATGACGCACTGATCGCCAGCACTCGCTTCATACCTTAGCACATGGAACTCAAGGACACGGCTCCGTTATGACGTACATTTAATAAAACCTCACTTTCCTATTGCATAAAGCCAATTACAGTTTCTGCCTCCTTCGTCACACATTCCCAAATCTTTGGGAACCCTTTTCAAGGCACTAAAATGTTAAAGCGGGTTCGAAAAAATAAAGAGTTCAGCAAGTGCCACATTTCACAGCCTTTCAAGATGGCCGACCCTGCCAATCGGAGCAGGCTCCACTCTGCAGTTTTGATTGAAGTGCATGTACAATGCAATTGGACAAGTTTCTTAATAAGCATTCACGATAGTCAACTCACGCATTACTTTTGCAACAACTTCCAGGATAAGAATTCAGTTTCATGGATCAGTCAACACTGAGAACTGCTGCAGGTTATATTAGGCCTGACCGCACATGTGAATCGTAATGGCCAAGTGCCCTTATCAAACATCTTTACTATTCCGCAGGAAAAGAATGTACCGACCCCGCGCGAAGTGGAATGGCCCACGACGCACAGCGCACACTCTACTTTTGCACTCAATTCACATAAGCCTATCGCACGACGCATACAAACAATTGCAAAAGGGTGATCACACAACTACGTTTTCAATGACCAGCTCACAGGAACAAAAAAAAACCTCGGGAGGAAATTTTCCCATTCTTATTGTTGAGTACAGCAATATCGCAAGCAGCTTCAAACTAGAAGAGCATTCAAATATTTTTGCAATGTTGCTGAGGTAGGTAGTCCCTTCGCAAGCACAGGAAAGCGTTCCACACTCAGCACACAATAGAATGCAGCAAGCTCGGCAGGTGTAAACTATCAATTGCGTGTGTCAAAGCTGCGGCCCTTTCTCAACGGTCCGAAATGCCAACAATAAAGGTTTCCATACCAGGCCTGTCATTTTCACGTGATTGATATTTGTTTGGTTAATAATGCCTTGTTACGTTTCTCGGCTCGGCATCTTTTTTTTTTTTTTTAACCCAGCATTGTCGTGCTTACCTGCCTCTAGAACAGCTGGTTTTAAAGGGACCCCGCAACACTTTTTTTACACGTTTTCCTACACTTTAAAAGCTCCCAGAACGCAGCCAGCACACGCCTCCAGTGAGTCACAAATACCTCAGCCGAAGAAAAACTGCTAAAATGCACATCCCATAACTCGGAAACTTGCTCAAATATTTTCGCTTTTTGCCACATCTTGGCGTTGTCTTCGCGCTGGAATGACGTCACGTCACGAATATTGGTCGAGTTCCTTTCAGTCGAAGCAATAAACGCATTCTACAGCCACTTTCAAAAGCAAAGCCGAAACTAGAAGGAGTATCTGCTGCGAACCGCAAACCACGCAATTCCGCTCTGCGCTATCGCAAAGCTTTTAAGAAAGTGAAAGCTTTCATGAGCAGCGTTGCAGGGTCCCTTTAAGTAGCAAACAAACTTCCAACCCATCCGGACCGCGTTTATACATAACACGACCACCGCCGCGACGAATTTGTTTACAATTTGCAAAACTAATCGCAGCTAAGTCAGCAATTTTCCAATTCGTGGCCACGGGAAATAATGAGAGCAACTTTGTTGCCAGTTCCTCGCGGGCTACTTTTTGCTTTTTTTTATTGCTATTACAACTTTGCGACGCGTATGCCGGCCCCTCACGGCTGCTAACTCTAGCGGAACTACTCCAGAGGCGCCCCATTGGTACACGGACGCTACGCAGATGTAACCGGCGGCGCGAACGCACAGCTGCGACGCGATCTGGAGCACAGGCTTCGGCAATTCGTCCGGTCAGAGCCCCGGCCAAGCCATCCAAGCGGCGCACGCATGGAGCCTGCCGCGACGGCGGTTTTTTTTTTTTTTTTTTTCGGCAGAAAAAGCGAGGCTTCCCCATTTACGAGACTTTTTTTCGTTTCTCCCTTTTTTTTCTCTCTCTCGTGCAACCCTCGCTCGTGGCCTGTCGAGAATCGGTGTCGACGAAATCCGTGTTCTCGCACACGGCCTACAAGAACGAGCGGAGGGAATGAGAATAAAAAAAGTAAAAGAAAAAGCAGGAAGGACGGACTGCCGTTCACTTCGCAATTGCCTAGACGTATTTGCGATCGAGTATTGCGCGCTAGCCGCGCCCTGAACGTTCCGTCGAACATGTTAGAGCATGCACAGAGCGAAGGAGCCACGCACTGCGAGCAAATCACGCGTTAATTAACAGCCGCACTAATTGCGTTAAGCCCAACCATCATCGCTCGGCTGAGTGGTATCCCCCCCACCACCCGTCGATGAGACCGATCGCAGATCACTCGAGACGACTCACCTGATACATCCATTAATGCGCGCTGACTAAACTTGAGGCTGTCGGGCCCTGCGCATGTTGCATGATAGCGGGGGCAGCAGCAAGCAAAACTCGCACGGCTTTTGCAATTGTTTACGAACTCTCCAAAATAAACTTCGGAATCCCACACAAGCACGGAAACGCCGAACGGGTGAGGCTGCAGTGAGCTTCGTGTTATGGACGTCGCGGGTCGCTACTGTAGCGCAACGAACAAGTACGAAAATTTGTGGTTCAAGAAGAGCTTGCTTATTTTCAAAACTTTTACAAAACTGAAGAACTTTTATTATTAAACAAGAGCTAGTATACTTCGTAGTCGCGAACAGAAGCAAAAACTTATTAAATTTTTTTAATACAACAACATCATCAGTAAAAATGTCAAAATAGCGCACGCCAAGACCTTTGCAATTTTCACGTCTGAGACGGCCACTTCGCTGTAACTTCGCAATCAAAACCAACGTTATCGAAACTTCGCTGTGCACCTGGCTTCTCTCGATTACTCCGCCCTGTCGGTGCTGTCACCGCAAATACGGTGGTACAATGCCCCTAAAAACAGCTCTATTGATCAACACGAATTCCACGCGATGCTAGGACAAAAATTGCCCTTGCTTCGCGCATATTCGAAGGTAAATACAAGACATAAACAAAAGTGCCGATATCAAATTAAATAAATAAACGCGTTCAAGTGGTAAATTGTGTTTATTTTAGAGTCAGACAGATTGCGTTATGGCAGTGTGTTCCGAAGAGAGGCGACTTGCGGTTGTCCCAACAGACGGTGCGCAAGGAGAGTGAACGCGGGAAAATTGAATGGAGTTTTAACGTGTTTCACTGCTCCGATCAACTAGCCCGCATTTATGCATTTAAAAGGGGTAGAGCGTGAGGTGCGGGAGGGAATGAGGAGAGGGTGCACGTGGCTGGGGTAGTTTAGGGGTTTAGGCGGCACAAAGAGCGAAGCGAGCAGCTCCGTTGGTGTTTTCTCGAACCGGAGCGATAAATTTCTCTGCTCTAAAGGAGCAGGCACGGTGCCGGCGCTGAATCGAATGTATTTTGACTCGCATTGACGGGGAAGTACAGCGCCATTGAAAATAACACGAGGCCCTAGCTAGGCTAGCTGTAGCGAGGCGTTAAAGCTCTTGCAAAAACGGGAAACAAAAACTTTTTGTTTGTCGCAATAAAAGCCTGATTCTGAGAATCAGGCTTTTATTGCGACGTCATTTTTCAACGCTCAAGAGACATAGAATTTGCTCGTATAGGTATTAACTAATTTCTCTGTCACCCCTATGTCGTGTGATAGAAAGCTTAATTCACTGGTCATCCCCTTTCGCAGGGCCGGAATGGCGAGTTAATTTTTATTCTTTACAGCGTCACCATTGTTTGGAATCCTCGCCATGCCGGCATGGTTGGGAATGAAGCGGATTATGGCACAGCCCGCGATCTGCCCTACCGGGTACTCCAACCTCAAGGACCCGACGCTACCCTCCCACCGTTGAAGACACGCTCCCTCCCCGTGGACACGCAGTGGCCAAGGAAGACTAGAAGGCGAACGATAAAATCCGGAAAGAAGTGGAGAATCAAAGACAGCCAAGGTAACCAAAAAAGAGGCAAGGCAGATAGAAATTAATAAACGGAGAGAACAGAAGGGAAGCTAAAACGTCGTTAGAGATGTACAGGGCGGAGAAATTGGACATCAGAAAGAAGAATTTCTGTGATACTTCCAAGGGCAGTGCTTTGCTTATTGAGGCTAGAACAGGTCGATTGAGAACTTAGAGCTCTGTGGGAAAGTATACACAAAATGATGAAGTATGCGTGGTCTGCGGAAAAGAAACAGAAACTATGCGGTACATAGTGTTGGAGCGCGAGGGTATCCATCCAAATCTACACGAGGGAAATATTCGGCTTCCGGAAGCCCTAGGATTTAAGGGTAAAACAGAGGGAGTTAACTTTTAGGGCTGTAGAGGCGACGATAAGAAGATTAGAATGGTGGTGGACGAAAAAAAGAGAGGGGAATATTGCCTAGGACAGCTACCAACCTTTAATAAATAAGATAGGTATTTTCTGCCTAATAAGTATTTTGTGCCTGCCCTAAGCAGCGCTAGTATTAAACCAAGAGTATAAAACATGTATATTAGTTTTTTTTTTTTTTTTTGTAAGATGACACGTCATCATCACCCAGCTACAGAGGAGATCCCACTAGCAATCATCATGATTCCACCTGTTTTTTTTTGTTTTTTTTTTGCGCCTTAATTTTGCCACAGGGCATACATAAGGGGTATGAGCTGATAATAGGGAAATTTTGTTAGATGAACATGGGAATGTTCGCTTCGCGCTTAAAGTCTAGGAGGGAACGATGATGGGGCCCATATATCCATGCACTGTATGCGGATGCGTCGTCTACGCGGAGGCCCGTTGCCGCAAGATGTCGCAGTCTCGCAAGATGTCGGCGCGCCCCTAATCATCTGAAGGGGGGCGCCAAATTGGCCCATATTTTGTATGTGTTGCAATTCCATCGCATTGAAATAAAAATTTTATAACCATCCCTCTTTGCACTGCGTTCGGACCGCTAGGCCTTCAGTGGGACGAGGTCGGGAGTTGCTGTAAAGGGGGGGGGGTGCGCAGCGGTAAGACTTTGCCCCCTCTAATCGAGAACTCTGCGCACGCCAATGCATCGGAGGCTGAACGCATTCTAATTGTGCTCAATAAAGGTTTATTCCCCCTCCTTGCAGCGATTTCAATTTCCCCACGTTAACGGGAGGTGCCTGTGACTGTGACAACACTGCCGGAATCATCTGCGTTCCTATCATGAACATAAATAATTACACAGACGACAATGTCGACATCTTCCACATCAAACACATTGGGTCCAACGCTAACAAGAGCCCCAGACACTGTTTCAAATATTAGACGCATGCCAGAGATTAGCGGTCACCGTTTTAAGTGCGAATGCACTTCTTAAGCGACCCTGAATCACGCGTCCACCGCCGTCCGTCCATCCGCACCACATACCCACTTAGGGCGATTGGCCAAGAAGAGTTCCTTCGCTACCCATTCGGCATATCTTCGTGATACTAACCACTTCCTTCGGGAAATTAACAACATAAAAATCCCTGATGGCGCCTTCCTTGTAACTATAGATGTAACTTCTCTGTACACAAATATACCTCACCGAGATGGGATTGAAGCCCTGGTAGAATCCTATAGCATACATCGGGATCACGAGGCGCCAAGCCCACAAGTCATTGAAACTTTGACCAGGCTAGTGTGGAATTAAATAGCTTTTAATTCCACAATCAGTATTATCTTAAGCGACCCTGAATCACGCGTCCACCGCCGTCCGTCCGTCCGCACCACATACCCACTTAGGGCGATTGGCCAAGAAGAGTTTTTAAGTGCGAAAGCGACCCCACCACATACCCATTTAGGGCGATTGGCCAAGAAGAGTTCCTTCGCATCACCCGTGCATTCGCACTTCCCCATGCTCCCCTTCGGGGAAATGCGGGTGAATTTTTGTATGCTAACCGGGCTGAGCCTTTCTCAAAAACCTCTTTTATAATTCTGAGAGTTTGCTTTGCAGCATAAAACGGCGAGGACTACCGAGGTAAGTGCTGAAACAGGTTACTTCTCAACGAGGAAGTCGAAAAGCAAAAACTATTTATTACTACGCAAAATTCAATTTTCTCGCTATTAACAATGCGCAAAGTACACGGTAAAATTGACATTCACTTGCAGGAGTCTAACCACGCAGAGGACGGGCCTGTTCTTCGTATCGGGAACTGGCAAAAGTCATCTGCACTGTGCTGCAGTTATGTGCACGCCCCTTGTAGAGCGCCGTTGCGTGCAGAGCCAGCAGTGACCACATGTCCCGGCGGTATAGAAGTTGCCGCCTGAGCAATGCGCCCCTGCTCGGAAGTTCTTCCCAGCTCGCCGTGAGGAGACTGCTGGTGTATAGATCAGGGGACATCTGCGTACGGTCGTGCTGTGAATGTTCCCACCTATACTAGCCCCGACTGCAGATCCGCTCTCTGAGCCCATCTTCGCCGAGTTTGGCATTCGGAGTCGCTTGGCGCTAAGCGAGAGCCGTCCAAAGGCGTGTAGCGGTCCGACGGCGACGGCCTATAGGCCGAGCCCCGGCGTTTTCGTAAATTGATGTTCGGGATAGACCATAGCGATGACGATTTCCGATGCTTCGAGCTCAATTGCGGAGGGCTTGATTGGCAGCCTTCCCAGCCTGGCATGAGAAGTGGGGTACGGAAGGATCTCCGGGACAACTGAAGCACCACCGTTCGCAGTCGTAGTGGGTGTGCATGGGGTTCCGTTATGGGGGAAATTTAGTTTTGCCGTCCCTGCAACGTAACAATTCTTTTCGAGTTGGACAAGCGTTTGAGCGATGACTAAGCAATGTATGTGGGGCGGGTAGAGGCGGGTCATGGCGGAACAGAAGATAGCCTGGCGTGGTAGCCTGGGACCTTCTACAGCGATGAGGATGGAGTGAGAGTCCTCCATGCACCTGAAGTCCAGGATTCTATGCCCAGGTTCCCCAAGGGACGATGGAATGCGAACGCGGCTGTGGCTAGCAGGGACTCCCTGGAGCACTCCAACGGTGTTGGCGGTGTCTTGGGGTTTATATCAGGTCAAAGTGTGGACCCTCCCTAGTTGGGTGGCAGGCGTCGAGGCAAGGGGCTTGTGCGCCACCGACGCCCGGTAAGTGGCGAGGGCAACAAGGTTATTGCTCTTGCGCACGTCTATGAATGTGTCCGCATGGTCTTGTGTGGAGAGGCTGGCGGCTTGGTGATTGGAAAAGCCGTGGCTTTCGACGGCAAAATACGCTATGTTGGTGCAGTCCGTAGATTTTTAAATTGTTTTTGCCGTTGCCTGATGGCATGAAGGCGCAAAACGAAACCCCTCTTGCGATCCAGGAGTGCCCACGGTGCTCAGCTAACCTTGCAGACAAGTGGTGAAGGCGGCCCAAATGTATGGCGGCTGGCGCGTACGAGTGCAGCTGGAATCCTGCGGAAGTCGTGACTAGGCCTAACACGGAACTCTTTTCCGTCTGCTTGACACAGAGATGGCAGCCTCAGAGAAACTTCACTGTGGCATGCTGGACATGGCGTGCCGGGAACGTTGGCGGGCCCATACGAAAAAAATGCGAGCATTACTGTCAGGCTGGCGCCGAGAACCGCGTAGAACTGCGGCGATGGTGGTGGCACCGGGCTGCTAGGAGGATGATGACGACAACGACGATGATGACGACGATGATGATGCTTAATGTTGCCCTCAATGGCCAATCTTCCACAAAATAGGATCAGTAAGGACTAATTCACTGATTGTACTTCGATGGGACTGAAAATGCTAATTTATTTCCAAAAAGAAGGCTATAAAATGAAATTTCTCCATAGTGCACTTTGTGGACATAGGTTCCCACCTCTTGGGCACACCACTTGCAACCTTTGTATCAAAACTAATTCAATTGACGCACCCGCCAGTTCCAAACCCAAGTTTCAACGCGATAAAGCGGTTAACTGCTTTATTTCGGAGTCAGACAGATTGCGTTACTGCAGTGTGTTCCGAAGAGAGGCGATTTGCGCGTTGTCCCGACAGATGGTGCTCGAGCAGCGTGTACACAGGAAAATTGAATTAAGCAAACCTCGCTGCGCCAATCGTGGGACGAGGGGGTATAAGAGCAGTGAAATATGTCAGAACTGCGCGCTAGAATTGGGACGACAAAGAATAGAATACACACGAATTTTGACATGTTTCACTGCTTATATCAACTAGCCCTCATTTATGCATTTACGAGAGAAGAGCGTGAGGGGTGGGAGAAGAATGTGTTCAAGGTGTACGTGGTTGAGGCAGTTTATAGGCGGCAGAAACAACGAAGCCAAGAGGTACACGTATACGCGGCCGCTTTGTTTGTTTTGCTGTGAACGTGCCAACTATTTTTTCTTGCTCTAAATAGCAGACACTGTACCGAAGGTAGCCCGAATCGAATGGATTTTGAGCCACATTGACGGGGTAGTACAGCGTTATCGAAAATAACACGAGTCCCTAGGCCAGGCGTAGCGAGGCGACAAGGCTTTTGCAAAACCGGAAAAAAAGAAAAAAAAAAACAGGCTTTTATTCCGACGCCATGTTTCAACACCCAAGGGACATAAAATTTGAGTGTATACGTTTCAGCTAATTGGTCGGTCACCCTTATGTCGTGTGATAAAATGCTTCGCTGCTCAACCCGTTTCGCAGGGCCGGAATGGCGAGTTAATTTTTATTCTTTACAGCATCACTATTGTACAGACTCCTGGCCATGCCGGCCTGGTTGGGAAAGAAGCGGCTCATGCCGGGTACCGGGTACTCCCAACCCCAAAGACTGACGCCGGGCGCCACCCTCCCACAACTGAAGACATGCTCCTTCATTTTCATTCCACCTATTGTACCATACTATCACACTACACATACACAAGAAATATATACCCTCCACTCCACCCCTACCAGGCCTACAAACCACGCCGCCCCTTACTGCCACCTGCAAACTGAAACTTTCTACAACCACCCCATATTCTACACCACATTTCGCCGTTCCATCTCCCCTACAACTGCCTGTACTGCAATACACCTCGCTAACCACCTACCACATTGTTTGCTCTTGCCCTCACCACCCTAACACCATCCCGTTTCCCAACCCAGAGCAGTGGGAGGCCGAGCTGACCAGCTCAGCACCAGAGCGACAGCAAGATCAGAACACAGCTTGGCCTCGCGACATCCTGGGTATTGGAGGCTGAACCGATAATCTTGTGTTCGATAAAATATTGTTCTTCCTCCTTACAGCAATTTAAATTTCGACGTGCCAACTGGACGTGCATGTGACATGTGACAACACGGCCGGAATCATCTGCGTTCCTATCATTAACGTAATTACACATACGACAAGGTCGACATCTTCCACATGAACATATTGGCCCCATTGCTAACAAGAGCCCCAGACATTGTTTTAAATAGCCACGTGCACGGGATTTGTGGTCACCGGTTTGGGTGCATAGCGGGCTGAGTATTTCGCAAAACCATCTTTCCTAATTCCGAGAGTTTGATTTGCAGCATTAAACGGCGGGGACGAGTGATGCTAAATTACTGGAACAGGCACTTCTCAACTACGAAGTCGAAAAACAAACTCTTCAGTACTACGCAAAATTCAATTTTCTTGCTATCAGCAATACACCCCAACAAGGTACACGGAAAAATTGTCATTCACCTAAACCCCTGGGAGAGGGGGCTGCTGTTCGTCTCGAGAGCTGGCATAATTGACCTGCATTGTGCTTGCATGGCGTTCATGCCCCTTCTAGAACGCTCTTGTGTGCAGAACCAGTGACCACCTGTTCCGACGGTGTAGAAGTTGCCGCCTGAGCAATGCGCCCCTGCTCGGAAGTTGCTCCCAGCTCGCCGCAAGGAGACTGCAGGCGTACAGAGGTGGGATCAGATTACATCTGCGTACGCTCGTGGCAGGATTGTTCCCGGCTGTGCTGGCTCCGACTGCAGGTCCGCTGTCTGAACAGATCTTCTCGCCGTGTCTACCGTTGGGAGTCGCATGACGGCATGCGAGAGCCGTCCAAAGGTGTGTAGGCGTGCGACGGCGACGGCCTGGACAGGGCCCCGTCGTCTCAATATATTGATGTTCGGGATGACCATAGCGATGACGATTTCCGGTGCTTCGAGCTTGGTTGCGGGGGGCTTGAGTGGCAGCCTTCCCAGCCTGGCATGAGAGGTGGGTGGTGGAGGAATATCCGTGACAACCGAAGCATCGCAGTTCGCAGTCGTGGCGGTTGTGCTTGTGGTTTAGGTTTGGGGAATATTTCGTTCCGCTGACCCTGTAACGTACCAATTTTTTTCCAGTTGGACCAGCGTCGGTGCGATAGTGTAGACTAAGGCAGTGAAGGCTCCGCCTGCAATGTATGTGGGGAGGGTAGAGGCGGGTGACGACGGAACAGAAGATAGCCTGGCGTGGTAGCCTGCGACGGCTACGGCTATCATAAGGATGGAGTGAAATTCGCCGATGCGCCTGAAATCCCGGATTCTGTTGCCAAACGGGCTCTAAGTGACGTGCTAATTCGATCCCGGATGGGACTGGAGCACTCCGCCGTTGTTTGCAGTGTCTTGGTTTTGATATGAGGTCACAGTGTCGACCTCCCCGAGTTGGACGGGCGGCGTCATAGTAGGGAGCTTGGGCGCTGTCGACCCTCGGTACGTGGCGAAGGCAACAAAGTTCTGCCTCTTGCGCACCTTGAAGAATGTGTCCGCACGTTCTTGGGTGGAGAGGCTGGTGGCTTGGTGAAGGGAGAAGGCGAGGATTCCGACGCCAAAATAAGCGATATTGATGCAGTCTGGGCATTTCATCCCAATTGTCGTGGCCGACGCCTGATGGCATGAAGGCGTAGAACGAATCCACTCTTGGGGTCCAGAGGTGCCCATGGTGCTTAGCTGTCCTTGCCAAAGAGTGGTGAAGGCGGCCCGAGTGAATGGCGCGGTTGGCGCCTCACGAGGGCAGCTGGAATCCCGCGGAAGTCGTGACTATAGGCCTAACAAGGATTGGTTTTCGTCTCCGGTGCACAGAGGGAGTCGCCACCGACAAACTTCACCGTGGCTTGCTGGACACTGTGTACGTTGGCGGGCTGCTGCGAATAAATGCGGACGGTGCCAGTCTCACGCCGAGAACCGCGTCGAACTGCGGTCATGGCGGTGGCCCCTCGCGGCTGGAAACACGACGCCGAAAGCCAAGAAGAAGACGAAGAAGAAGATGATGATGATGTCCTTAATGTTTTTAGTACGTGCCCACACGGGGGATTGGCCAGGGCTAAGGCGCTGATTGCACAGCGATAGGACTTCACCGATTTATTTCCAGAAATAAAAGTTTTGAATAATTCAAACACCAATTACCAATTAAGCCCGACTCCGAGGGGCTTCGGATAAAAGTACGACGTATGAGTTGCGGAAATTTGCGAAAGAATTTCTGGCTGAAGTATTTTTGCTGTGGGCACCGATTTATTTTAACCCTTCAGAATTCGCATTTTTCTTCTTTTCCCTATGAGACGGCTTTTTTGAATTCCTACGAGGTATTTAAAAGCCTATATCGTGTGTAATAAGCCTCCTAGTCCAGCTCACAAACGCTGGTTACTCCCGCAGCTAGCGGGTCACAACGAAGATTCGTCGCGACGCACCTTCGAAGGGACAAGTTTCACTTGGATGCTAAGCAGCATCCTTTCACCAGCATGAGCATTATAATCAGCGTGGTCATCGGCTTGCAGTCACCGAAATATGTATTTATGTATAAATCTTTATAAAGAAAAGGGATTGCTAGTGCTCTAAGAAAGGAGGGGGTTTTTCGGAAGGGGTGCAGGGCTCCTCTAGGCCGTAAATTGTTCGGGCTACGCGTGTTTCTTTAGCGGGAACTCACTACAAAAAAGCGAGCGAAAAAAATATCAGTGGCTTAGCTCGACTATGACAGTAAATACGCAGCCTGAGCTAAGGTTCAGCTGGTTATTCTTAGCTTTACTGGTTGTCTAGGATTAGCTTGATTATCGTGCTTACTGCTGCTTCAATGACACACACACACAGTATACGCATGTGTCAAATGTATATTTATCAAGCCGCTCCGGTGCAGCGTCACCAATCGCCCCAGAGCTAAGCTGGTTCCGCAGGCGCACGCCGGTGTTGCTGCGGCGCACGAGCCATCGGTTTCCCACCCGGCCACCCCTCGCATGATCAAGTGGACCGGGCCGCCACGTGCGGCACGGAGGTCGGCGAAGCCGCTGGGCGCGTGGGATGTGTGAGAGACGCCGGGCAGCGAGCAACGTTCTGTGCGCCGTGTTACGTCACTGCTCCTCGCGCTTGCGCAGCACGGCTCTCACGGAGCCACTGCTCAACCTCGGCCACTGCAGCTCACGCTACAAAAACCCAACCACCAAAGAAAACGCACATCGTCGTTCGCTATGAGTCCCTGCGAATGTATGACGTAGTGTATGACGTCGAATATGCTTGATCAGGCGACAAAGCGCGCGGCGTTGGAAAACGGACGTTTCGGTGTGTCGGATATAGAGACCGTGTTCACCGCCTTATTCGCACGCCGTTGAAAACATGGCTTGTACCAGAGGCTCCGTAAGGAGGGGGGGTGTCAGCGTACCGGAGTCCCCCGCACCCCTGTTGTCAAAAAGTGGGCTCAGCCCCCTCGCCTCGGTACGATTAAACTAGTCCTAGCTATCCCAAGAAACCTTCCTGAACAAGTTCTTCAAAAACACCCGTTATCTAGCTGCCAGAGACGATTCGAAAATGGCATTATCTACAGAATCCCCCATGTCCCTATCATCTCCAGCTTATCAAAGCCGAACTCCACGATCTTATCTTGCACTGGCCAAGTTTTATTGCTTGCGTACATACCCTCCTCCTTGCCACGACACCATACTTACATTGACCCCACATACCCGTCACACAATACCGCCTACGACCTTTCAATTCATGCCATGAAAAGCGGCATAGTACGGGAAATGTAGCCGTAATCCACATGGTTCATGAACAATGGCCCTTCAAGACAACCTCCATAAGGACGGAACCTTGCCGTAAAGGGCTAGTGCTGCGAAATTTCAATGAGATAAATTTATGTAAAAGGCTTCCTTCGTGTATGGAAATATCTCCCCGCAAGTTTCAACAGCAATTGCTGTTCGGTATAACCTATTTTTAATCGATTTGAATCTTTGCGTGCATGAGAAAGCCCAGAACGGATACCGTTTCGGCATCGGCACCAGCGTGACGCCATCTGCTCCTGGCCTAGCTCCTGTCCCCAATCTGCCGAGGTCAGGGCTCCGGTGACGTGGCCAACGATCTGACTGCGGTTGGCGCGCGCTGCTGCGCAGTGTGTTTCACGTGATGGTTTTAGGACATACGTCATGCTTTTTCCTGCACTTCTGTTGGTTGGACGCTTTGTTTGTGGGCAATCGGTCAAAGACGTTCTTTTTTTGGCGATTGTGAGTTTGACTCCACCCCTCGCCTCTGGAGCCACGCTAAGCATTTTTACGTGACTATTCTCTGGGAGGTCACCCGTACACATTTTTAGGGTGATCTTAACTTGACCGCGTGGCGCTATCTGTCGTTCGACAAACTGAGCTTTCTTAGGAGACAGAACCGTGGGAATATTGAAAGTACTTTGAATAATTATGTGATAAGAGGCGGCACAGTGGGCTTTATTTTAGTTCTTTTCCGGTTATAATGTATGCTTTCCTAGAACTCTGGAAGACTGGCGTTCATACTTTGCCAACTGATTTATTTACGTCACCCAATGTTCATAGAGGCATAAGTTCCAGGTGAGAAACACGCTGAGATATGGCTCTGTGGGTAAGGCGTTGCGTTGCTGCGCCCAAGGACGCGGGTTCGATTCCAGGCCATGGAAGCAGAAAGCAAAACACCAGTGTGTCGAGATTTTTTTCGACAGCGTAAAAATAATGTCACCTAATAGTACACATAAAAAGAGTGCGAAATGCAAAATACTACGTTTCAAACATGAACCCGAGCGACGCAAACGGCTCGCGAAATTGGCGTTTTTGGAACCGAAACTGAATAGAAAAGGCGGCCATTACCGGTGGCCGGACGTGACGTACGTGACGGAACGGAAGCGGCCCCGCTAGAACCGGCAGCCGCTCGGATCCGCCTTCAAATGCGCGTGGTAGCGTCGCGTTTCGCGCTGTGATTTCCATAGAAGAACTCCCACTAATGTTTGCCCAGGATAATGAAGTTAGGCGCGATTCCGACATAGCGTTGCTATCAATCGAAACGAAGTAGACCGTACAACAGTTATTTTTCCATCAGAATAATTGCCGTTGTAGCAATCGTGGGAATTGTGAGTAAAAAAGCGGGCCCTGATTTACAAAGCCAGGTGCTCGTACGATATCGAAAAGCAGCATTGGTTAGCCGGCGCCTCGGCTGTGACATCGCTTCTCTTTGAAGGGAATAAACCGCACGCGGGCGCAGATCAACCACTATTTTTACTTTACATTACGCGCAAACCGCTTCGTGCATATATCACCCTAGTATTTTTCGCCTTGCTGCACATCGAGAATCAAATTATAAAAGGGATCTAAAACTATAATCCAGCTTCCACAGCTAAATGATGCGCTAAAACACGAAAAAAAAAACCTATCTTGCGCTGTCTTCTACTTTCACCAGAACATATATGTGCTGTTGAAAACATTTGACTTTCAAGTAATTCTAGTGCTCTACAAAAGCAAATACTTCATTTGAGAATGAAGTATTTACAAGTTTATTGTTTATGTTTTAAAAAACATTGTTTATTGTTTTAAAAAACAAGTTTGTTGTTTATGAGAGGAGCAGTTTCGTTAGCTTTCGCACTTCGCAAAGACGACGGCTGATATTTGTGCGGATATATTTGTTACCACGAGCAAGGTTCACTTAGAGAGTGAGGCAAAAGTCGCACAAATGTTTATACCCGCGTGTACAACAACCCTAGTTAGGTCGCAAAACTTTGGACAGGTCTAAGGGAAGGAGGTGGCGTTGGCCCAGCCCAAATATTGCAAATATCGGACGCGGAAGGTCAAGTGGTGAAAACTATATAAAAGATCCTTTTTTCTGTGATAGATGCAATAGGAATGCGAAATGTAAGGCAAATGTGCGTGTCGCGCTATTTCTTTTTTAGTAGAAATATTATTTCCATGTATTATAAGAAGAGTTTTGCTAGCTCCAGAACGTTCGCAAGCGCGCGTATATTTTGTAGGCTTCTAACATATTTTATTGCACTGAAAAAAACGCTGATATTGCTACCTATGCAGTTAGTTTGAAAGATGTGATGGCGACGGCGGTACAGCGCGGTGGTGTTGCAGAGAAACCCCGGGAGAACGTGTACCTGCTCCCGGCGGAGTGCCGTGCAAGTCGCCGGAGAAGCGCGAGCTCCACGGAACAGGTTCCCCAACCTCCGTCATACGCCGCTCGGAACTTGTTTCGGCGACTCTCCGCCAGGTGCAAACGTCGTCTGCACGGAGCTACTTTGAACGACGGTACCTAGTGTGGTGTGTGCTTACGAAGCTTAGGATTTCGCCAAGGTGATTTTAACAGCTTAGACTGCTTATTTACATCAAATTTGAACAAAGAAAAATTTGAGTGCAGTTGGCCTTTAAGGTGGTCTAAATTATTCGGAGATTTCCACTTTGGCGCGCACCGTAATCGACGTGTAGTTGCGGCGCATGAATTAACAAAAAATTATGTTTTTGATTGTCTGGTAAAATCACATTTTAATGTGATGGCGTAAGTTGCGGGCACGGCTGGTGACCATGTCTGCCGAGCATGTTACCACCGACTGGGCACAGAACAAACATCGCCGCGCAGGTGCTGCACCTGCTGAAAACGCGTGCCCTTTCTTTCGTCTCCGCTGTATACTTGGTGACAACTTATAGCGTCCTCGATAAACACGCACCGGTGTTGCCCCCAAAACCGGCGCGGTGCACAGTGCCCCACGACGGTGCGTACCGGCACGGAGCGTTGATCGAGGACAAACGGGGCGGTTCTACCCAGGCGCCATCTCTTAATCTAAGAAATCAACTCATAAAACCGTTCACAAGTAACAATACAGCACTGTAATGAGACACAGCGCTATTTGAAAGTGGTATTTATTGAAGGCCAATGGTTATATGTACGCACAACTTAAATCCGTCACACATGCGGAACAACGTACCGCCACCGCTTCCACTAAACAGCTACATACAAGCTGCTTCTAATCTTCGTTTGAGCCGTAATGCGAGTGCCTGTTTTGTTCCGTCCTTCCGTTACAGCAAAACAAGTAGGTCTTCATCGTCTAGGCACTCCGGCAACAGTTCATGATAATTCGATCGAACGAAACGAATGTCAATCCCCAACTTTCTGGCAATGCATGCAGCCGTCTTTGAAGTACACAAAGTTCGCGTCCTCATTTACAATCACTGGCCGTTGTTACGCCCGTTAGGAGACTGTCGCATCGTTGCCCGATGAATTCACAAGCACGCCATCCTTGTCAGCAACAATACACAGCTCCGTCCGCCTTGACACGAGTGCGGCGATGGCGCCGTCGCTGCAGCAGACGGCGGAGGAAGCTCCTTCGCCGGCACATAGCCTCCTTTATAGGGACCGGGCGGCCGTTGTATGGCACCACCGTCGTTTCAGCGAACAGCGCCGCCCGTGGCGAACCGCTCGTCAGTGGAATGCCGGTGGCGGTCAGCACAGCGTAGTTGTGCATGGCTTTCTGTCGTTTTTTGCGGTGCGGCTTGCAAAGCGAACGTAACCCCACGTGCGTTTTTCAGATCGGTAAATCTTGAGTGTGGATGTGACAATTACGAGGCACGCCATGTGTGTTATTTACTCCCATACTCAGTATTTACAAATAGCAGACGACGCTCAATGCGCCAAGCTGGAAGTCAAGCTGGAAGTGAAAGTTCGTTGTTCATGCAGTTTTTTCATGCCTGCATGCAGTTTCGCGAATCGAGGAGTATATTGCCGCTAAATGCTCCCACAAAGCCGGTGTGGGCAACCGATCTAGGAATGCTGCGGCGCTGGCTTTTGGCAGTCGATGACGAAACGGCGCCGACGTCGTGCACAAGCGAAAGACAGAGTTGGAGGGTGTCTTCGAAGATTTACCTCAAAACAGAAATTGTGACGGACGACGCTTCCGTATCTTCATTACCTACGGCTGAAACGTGTTTAATTCCACAGAAATGTTCTTACTACAGTCATCGGGAATCATTGATAGAATAAATACTCCATGATAGTAGAATGTTATTGCTTGTCGTGGAGAAGCATTTCTTTACAAGAATTGCAATGGTTGCTGGCTAGTTGGTAAATGGTTTTTCAAAAACCAATTCCTGCGTGGCTGAAGGACGCAAGACAGGAGGGTGCCCGAAACCTGTACTCAGCTAGCTTCACAACCGAATGCTGCATGCGGTCGGTTTACAAGCTGCCACCTACGCTTGAAAAATCATGCACACCTCCGTCTAACGACGACGATAGTTTATCGCAAAGCTCTATCGTATGGGTTTCCTTGGTTGTCTTCTGGATTTAAACTCGGGCTAGTTAAGCGTCGAATTTGACCAGCACGCAGTTTGGTCTTTTGATCGCAGCTGCGACTTTGACTTTGACCATTTTCCCATTCGATTTCGCACGATGAAAGATTTGTGTTCAACCATCATAATCATTAGACGGAGGGCTAGATGATTTTGCTGTTTAATTTTGAACTTCCATGCCCCCTCTCCGAATCTAAACTTTTTCCAGCGTGTCGGAAATGTGTCTCTTGTGGAGGACTCGGGCTCATGCACCCATATTTGAGGCAACTAATCGGGCGTTTTTGGCGTCTTCACCAGGCATTACACAATTTTTATAGGTACTCTGTAAAGAATACTTAAGCATTAAAAAACACCGTCTGACGTTAACACTGCCACATGTTTTAACTATCGGTGCCAGCCTTTATTCTACGCAGGTGGAAAAACGGGAAGGGGAGGAGGGATGGGTTGTAGCTTGGGCTGTTGGGTTGGTGAATAACTTTGGCTCTTCATAAAATGGCCACCACAAACGTGGGATTTCCACTTCGGCTTTCAGGCTCCCATGCTGTCACACTGTCGCTCACCAAAACCGAAGGTACAAAGCTCACGGTTACAGAAAGTGTAAACTACCGCAATATTTCTACGGCTACACGGTAATCCATCTCGTATGCAGGTTCCTTTCTATTTAAAGCACACGTATCGAGGTGTCCCAGCGCTAAGGCTGGCGTGGAAACCGTAGTCATTGAAACCAGTGAAGATAATTTAAAATGGTAGAAATGAATTCCATTATTGCTAATAGTTTTATTCCTACTCAGATCGCGCGGAGCCAGGCGCAGAGCGCGGCAAAAAGCGCTCGTGTCAATGTAGCCCTTCCCCAACCTTACAAGCATCCAATAAATTTGCGTAGCCGTGAGTGCATTTAAGAAGAAAATAATAATAATAATAGTAGTTTTATTCATAACTCATATCGGATGGAGCCAAGTGCAGGTCGCTGCAAAAAGCGCTCATGCTATATATTGCAGCCGATACCCAACTTTAGACGCGTCCGACAAGTTTACGTAGTCATTACTGCATCTAAGAACCCAACACATCTGTTTAGACTTCTTTTTATCTCACATGTCTGCTCTCAACGCCACTAAAACATACAAAGCACCGAAGCAAACACGACAAAAACAACGGGACGCTGTGTAGTCCAATGCACCGGCTCATTCCACTGACGAGGGGAGCGCCGAGTGGTGGCGCCACCCGTCCAGCTGCCCGGTCCCTATAGGAGGCTATGGCCGGCATCGTCCGCGATGCATCTCGGGACTGCACGCCGGCGCACCGTCGACTCTCTCGGTGCGCGGCGGTGCAACCAAAAATTGCCCCGCGACGGTGCACCCCGGTTTATCGAGGACGGACGGTGCACACCGGTGCGGTTTATCAAGGATGAAAAGGCGCACCGGTGTGCCCCGGTGTGCACCGGTGCGGTTAATCGAGGATGCTATAAGAACGGCACCGGAAGTTGCCGCTGTGCCTTATCACCGTAGCCGAATGTTTCTCCGCGCGGCGCAAGTAGGGCGTTACTGGGAATATTTTGAACATGGCTTGAGCCGTTCCCGTGATTTTTTGGACTTAATATGCTTATATACGACTCCAGTGACGACAAACAAACTGCGTGAGACAAGGCAGATGATATCACGCATTCATAGCAAACCCCTTTCAAAACGCGCGCGCACTGACGTCACATGTCCGACGCTTTGGCGGAGTGATACACTACATGAGGTGGTGCCGTTCTTGAGTTGTAACCGAGAATAGTATCATTGTCCTCCTTTGCATACTTCAGTTGCCCCTGCTTCTTGTTCCAGATTCAGGCCAGCCTTTCAATCTTGCTACCTGAATCGTAGCTTCCGGGCAGCAGCGATGACGTATTTCCGTGGATGCCTGATGAGCATGCACGGCTGATGGCGGACGGCTAGGAGCCACTGGGAAATCGAAAAATGAGCCTAATAACGCTAGCGCGTTCAAAACGCACGAAAGCGATGATGCAATCAGATTGGCGACAATCCCAGCGGCCGCTCACGGGGAGAACCGAGCAGTTTGACAGTGTGGTCTCCGCCGACCACGTGACCGAAACGGACCAATGAATAATGTGGATTTGCGCAGCGGGCGAGAGAAGAAGAGGAAGGTACTCTTCAAGTTCTAGTGTTTTAATAGGTGACCGGTAAAAAGCGCAAAGGCTCATGGGTACGTCGTCTGCTACCGCCACTTCCGGTTCGAGATCTCTCCTGCCCTCCCGTAAGTAGACCTGTGCGCCGCCGCGCCGCCGCGCCGCGCCGCCGCCGTAGCTTCTTTTTGGCGCGCCGACTGCGCCGCCGCCGAAGTTCCCGGAATGCGCACGCCGCCGCCGCCGCCGAGCAAAAATTGCGGCGCGCCGCCGGCACCGCGGTATTTCTTTTCTTTGAGGGGGGCTCGCTGAAGGGCGATTCTTCGGAAGGACGAGGGAATGCGTCACTCCACTGGAAGTTGTCGTTTCTCCCTCTTAAGCAACTCACCATGAATGAACAGATAATTTGTAGCGGCTGCCTCGAACCAGTCATTATGCTGCTCATGTAGGAGAGATTTCTAAGGGAGTGCCCCCCAAAGTAAAGGCGGTTCTCCCTTCTTTCTCCTTCCCCCTCTTCTCCCGTCCGCGCCCCACCAGTCTTACCGGTCCTACAAACCTTCCATGCGTACCGCGACGACGCGACCTTGTTAACAAAGGATAAATGCGTGATTGTCACCGTCTTGACCGGCTTGACTCAAAATCCTCTTGACGCGCCCAGGCTTGCGCCGCCGCCACACAAGCGCCACATATCTTTCTTGTTTTCTCCGCTTTCTTAGAAACTCTAAAATGACAGCAAGTGAATTCGTTCCTGTCCAGGCACTAACCGGTTACCTGGTCTCTCTGTGCCCAACCAACAACCTTGTTCCCCTCTCTTCTCCAAAGGGGCATGAGGACGAAGACAGGAGCAAAGGAATGACCGAAAGTCTTTGACTTCCTTCATTCTTGACAAAGGCCGGTCTCCCGGCGGGAGCGTCATGGTATTTGGTGCCGTTAGCTGTAATTTTTTAATGCTTTACGTTCGCCGGACGTAACTCAAAACATTGGCCTAAAGTTCCGTTGGACGTAACTCTATAAACTGGCTTAAAGTTACGTCGGACGTAACCCTAGTTTTCAATTCTGGGTTCCGTCGGACGTAACTATAGAAACTGGCTTAAAGTTCCGTCGGACGTAACTCTAGTTTTCAATTTTGGGTTCCGTCGGACGTAACTCTAGACACTGCGTAATTTTTTTATGTATATTTGTGTGTTGGAGTTTTTTAGGTCCGTTAGATCAATGCTCTCCGTTTACGTTATTACTACCATTAAATGTGTTAATACGCCGATTAAGCATTTCTGTGAAAAAAAAAGTAAATGCAGGGCGTCACACAGTGCTTCCTTTTTTGTGGTTTTATTCCGTGGTTCAGTCGTTGTTTCCCGGCATAAATTTTCTCTCTCGTTTTTTTTGTTTTTTTATATATATGATTCTCATCCCCTCACTCTCGAATCCATCCCCCCTTCCCCCCTCTTCCGCGCCACGCCGCCGCTGATCCGGTGACCCCCGCGCCGTTTACACGCCGCCGCCGGAGGCGGGAACACCGGCGCGCCGCCGCCGGCGATTTCTGACCGGCGCACAGGTCTACCCGTAAGCCTGCGTGCGCCGGCGGCTGTCAGGCGCGTGTGTGCGTGTTGTTTATTTGTCACAGGGTGCTTACCTGTCACATAAACCCATAGTAGGGTCAATCGTTGTTATTTATGGAATTCCCGATGCATGAGCGTTTTTTTCCCTGTGGAAACAGATAAACAAACAAGCACACACGCGCGTGAAAGCCGACGGCGTACGCGAGACCAGGAGAGCTCCCGAACCGGAAGTGGCGGCTCTCCGCGGGAGAAAACAATGCACCCATGAGCCTTTGCGCTTTTTACCGGTCACCTATTGTACAGGCGTCATTCACTCCGTCTAGTGCGCATGAACCTTAGCCCGGGCTAGTTTTAAAACTGAAAATAGGGGAAGCTAACCGAAGGCGACGGGCTAACATAACGGAATGTTATATTTCGTTGTTGGGGGTGCTTTCGTTCAGTGCGACTACAGCTCAGCCGCATTTTAGATGCAGAGCATCTGATTCACTCGCCTTGTCCCTCCGGCGTCGTCGTCGTTGTTGTCGTCGGCGTTGTCCACCCCTCTGCCATTCTCCTCGCCGCGCGAGCTGCGCTCTCCGCCGCTCACCCCCTCTCCTCTCCGATAACGAACACTCTCTCGCGAGGGGCATTGGATTGGATTTGATTTGATTGGATTGGATTGGATTGGATTGGATTGGCTTTGCTTGGCTTGGATTCGGTTGGATTGGATTTGGATTGGATTAAAGTGGATTGTGTTGGATTGCGTTGCGTCATAGCCGCGGCACGTTGCGTCATAGCCGCGGCAGACGCGCTAGGGCCGGCGCATGTGCAGTACTCTCTCTTCCGCGGTTTCCTCTCCTTCGGGCGCGCTGCGCATATAACCGGTGTGCCGTTCTCCGGCGAAGCAACACCCACGCTTGGCTCAAACACCTAGAGTCCACGCCGCTTTACAAGTACGCCAACGTCGTCATCGACTGGGACCAGCTTACGCAGTCCTCTCAACGTTATGAGCGCTATAAAACGCGTTCCCTTCGCCGCTCCGCCTATGCGTCGCATCTACACAGGGGTTCCCGCGAGGGGAGGTGGGAGTTTTATTAGATTTCGAGTACCCTTAGGTCGTGACACGTCTGTCCTGTTCGCAATATATGCGGAACAAAACGTTTCAGCGTCCATGCATACTTCGGCCAGCGTCTCAACAAATCGATAGCGTTCATGCAACGTCCCGTCTAGCACGTTTGAGGCCACGTCTTTTCGATGATTACGGCAGTCTCGTTGTACTCACCTGCATTACCAGAAATTCGTCTCGCTTCTGCGCACGCGTTACTGGCGACTGCAAGATAATTTCAATGTGAGGACTTAGTGCAGACACACAGAGCAGAAAAAGGCAACCACGTTTTCTGGTTTTGAATGCACTGTTATGGCCACGTAGGATTCTGAAGATATGCCGCCGAAGATTCCTGATGTCGGATTCCAAAGATTGCATACTTTGAACCTAAAAAACCAAGATGCCGGGGAACAACGGACAACCATCGTGAAAAGCACGTCACCGTTTTATTTTAATTTTCGCATTCATTGCGGAGCTTGTTTTTTTTTTTAAGAGCGAATGCTCTTTATAAGCGACCCCAAACCATCCACCGCCGGCGTCGGCGGCGGCGTCCGCAGTGCTCTTTAAAGAAAAAACAGCATCCGGGGCCAGGTTTCGATCCGAGGACTTTGCGGGCCGCAGCGCGACGCGCTACCGACCAAGCCACAGACGCGACGGTGATATCAGTGTTAGACGCGCCTTATATCTTTAACGCATTCAAACTACGTCGTCAGCGGCGTGCGTTGGCGACTCAGCGGCGTTATAGCGGCTTGATAACTGCGTGGTGTACACGTGATACTACAAACCCGATGGAAGAGATGGAAGAGAAGGCGGCGAGGGGGTGGGCTGCGGGGGCCGAGCGCAAGCGCCGCAAGCGGGCCGACAACCGTGCATTCGCACTTTCACATTCTCCCCCTCGGGGAAATGCGGGGGATTTTTTTTCGGCCTTGCAGAAATTGTTGTTATGAAGGCCATTTTTCAACAATATATCTGTATGAAGACGAGGAAAGTAAAAAAATCACTGTATTTTGCAACCCGGAGTTCGCCAAAATTTGTGAAATCAAGTGCATTTAATCAATTGCAGTTACATGTCCTGATCAACATAAACCTGCAAAAAAAAACTTTCATTTTCTGTTTTTGACCGCACCACGTATGCCACATGTGTCGCGCCGACCATAGAAACCCACCTAAGGAGTACAAAAAAATTCTAAGTTATTTACAAATGTTTTAAAATAAATAATGCAGTAATATTAAAAATCTCCCTCCTTTCTCTTTATTTGTTATTTTATATAAAAACGATAGGTGGCAATACGGTAGAACTTGCTCCCCCCCCCCCCCCCCCCTCTTGTAATAGACAGTTCTGCGCACCCCTATGCTCAGGACCAACGTTTTTAGATCTAAAAACGTTGCTCAGGACTGCTACACGTAGGCCTCACTGAAGTGCTGAGCAACACGCCATGAGAAACAGGTTACTGCACTTCTAAAACGCAAACTCTGCGATATGCAACGGCTGAGACACTTCAAGGTACAGCCAAAGGAAAATTCTTCGCTTAAGTTCTGAAACAGGCAGTTCCAACAGTCCGCTGTTTACACCATAGTCAAACAGGACCGCATACAAAAAAAAAAAAAAAAAACAGAACACTCGATGGAAATGTTCAGGCACTAGTTTCGAGGAAACACAAATCCAAAGAACTAAGACGTGAAATAAGACGTGCTCGAGTCAGTTAAAAGAAAATACACTTCTTCTTAGGGTTCATCTTTGCGTCACGTGGGCAGCTGTAAACCCTGGAAAAATTTTTGCTATGCCGCATAGGCACGTTGCACATGTCGCTGTTGCCGTCGACAGCACACGTCATGAGGCAGTAGGACATGAAGAAGACCTGGTCGTCGGAGTACTCCTCCAAGCCCAGCAACCTGAAGTCGTCCGCGTCGTAATCCTTCTCACCCTTTTTGGGGAGGGAGTCGCGGTACGCGTCGAAGGACGTTTCCAGCGCACTAAGAAGAGCGTAGAGCGGCGCTGTCGTCGCCGGCGTCGAATTCGCTGCCGCTCCAGCGGCGCTCGCGCGAAGGTCGCAACTCATTCGGTCCTCGTAGGCGTCCGGCGGGGTCCACCAGTTTTCTGCCTCTCCCCGGTGGTTGAACTGAACGCCGAGCCGGCCGAACGAGCGTGCCATAGACGCCGCTAGGAGAGTGCCGGCTGAGCCGAACTTCGTTGCGAATGTGCCTTTCGCGTGCAGCAATGGGGGTTCGAGTACTCCGAGTCCCATGAAGATGGTGTTGTAATAGTGGTAGTACACGCTTGCAACGCGACCGAGGCTGGCGCCTTCGAGGCTCTTGGCGACGACGTCGGCGAATGCTTCATCGGTCAGCTTCTGTCGAAACGCCTTCATCACCTCAATGTAGTTTTGCACGAAAGAGGTGTGGTTGATGGTAGGGAACCCGGAGTACAGCTTCGCCAGGCGTTCGTTGGAGAAGAAGTCTTCGGGAGGCATCATATCTAGCGCCATGGCATCGAGTTTCAGAAAGTACTTTTGATTGATGATGTCCGGTATCCACGGAGCGTCGTAAAACTGCGTTTTGAGAGACTTCTTGATCCTAAAAAAGAAGTCTTTTAACATGCCGCGCATCACCGTGTCGTAGCGCTGATGGATGTGCTTGGCTGACACAGCTAAACCGAATGCCCCCTCCGCCAATTTCAGGCATGCCAGCTCACCAGGCGTCGGACGCTGCAACAATTCCGGTGTAGGGTGTAGGTGTGTTTGTCCTGTGAAAACCCAGAGGTGAGTCCGGATAAACACCCATGCCAGTCCCATGAGAAGTTTAGTGTCGGATACGCCGGTGTACTTGGCAAGTAACTTCTTAATGTTCTCCAGTATGAGAGCATCTTCAAGCACCACGGTTTTGTCAGGGTCCCAGCTGAAGCGATTTTCGTAGGCTTCGTTCAGGTATTCTTCCCATGGTTTGCCTCTGCGAATGAAGTTACTTATGTTTCTCACGGGGATGGCCACCTCAGTCGTGGTGTCAAGCGTAATATTTACAACAGCGTTGTGGATATGTCTGACAGTTCGCGCGAGCTTCCGGACTACGTCGGTGCATCCACTTGCATTCAGAAGTTCGCAGTGCACCATGACGAGTTCTGCGAAACCGTCGTCCCTCCACATGGGCTCCAACGCACCGCGACGCATGAAGAGCGTTTGACCTCTGCCTCGAAAGGCACGCCACGCCCTCACGGTGAATAGTATATTTATATTCCATTGGACGGCCATCGTGATCAAGATGCGCAGAAAATCTCTGCCAGCTGGCCGACGTATCTCGGGCCACATGAGTCCCAAATCTTGTTTAAATTTCTTGAAATCTTCAATCTCTGCTGCTGCTTCGTCGTAAGAGCGGTTCCTCGTGCAGCTCTTGTAGAATTGGTGGACGGTGGGTACCACGGTGCCTTCTTCCTTCTCGAGCTCGGCGGCGGCGATGGAGAACGACTTGGCGTACATGCGTTCAATCATGCTGCGCTCTCCCCAGAGCGGCTTCCAGGAACCGCAGACGAACTTGTAGAAGTTGTCACATGGCTTCACCGAGGGGTCCATTGCGGCTCTCAGCTCTTTGACCTGCTCCAGGCAGCCCGGCCAGTCACAGTACTGGATGAAGACTTTATTCCGCAGATATATAGCGTAACCCAGTACGCCGCTGAGAACCAGCGCCACCAGAAAAGCGGCCACAACGATGGTCATCAACTTGGGCAACGTGGACTGGCGCGATTTGGGAACCTGCAGTAGTAGACACACGAAGAAGCAGATTTCATGGAATTGAGAAACTGGTCCCGCATGTATGTGCTGATATTGTGTACACTGTAGCTACACAGATTGTGCTTAATCGAACATCTTGACTCGAAAAGGACACAGTTAAGAACTAGAAAAACCACAGTGCTGTTTCGCAACTGGAAAAGGAAGAAAGAAAAGTGACGTCTGCATGAGCTGTGGTCACATGGGTATGAAGTTGCTAGTACTTACGTTTGTGTCACTTCTAAAAAATTTCAGGTGCTAGTCAACGTTGCGGTGCGTATATTTCCTTCTTGTTTTGCGTATATTTCTTGTCTTGCGTGTATTTCCTTTTGTGTGGAGTTCGTTCTACTCCAAGTACTAGTACCAACTGTTCAAGTACTAGTACAAACTAGTACTTGAAATGTTCAAGTACTAGTACCAACTAGCCCAGGTCTCGATTCTTCTGATCTTCATAACTTTAAGGGAGATCCTCAGCCGGGAAAAAAAGTTGGACCATATCGGTTGGCTGCACAGACTCCTGCCTGGCTTATCCCTTACTTTATAAAATGAAAAAAAAAGGTCCATTCCACGCTGTCAAGGGGGTTGCAAAGCAAAGCTGTAAACGACACCC
The DNA here is from genome assembly GCA_013339765.2 of Haemaphysalis longicornis. Classification (NCBI taxonomy): domain Eukaryota; kingdom Metazoa; phylum Arthropoda; class Arachnida; order Ixodida; family Ixodidae; genus Haemaphysalis; species Haemaphysalis longicornis. Next base: position 118,940,644 of record CM023455.1, read on the forward strand.
ACCACAATTGTCCGTGCGATGTCACTTGAATTCTTACACGATTTGCTCTACAAGGAGTGAACCCAGAGATTCTTCCAGCCGTAACCTGGGATTCGCGGGGGCGGTGTCCCGAACGCAGCAGCCACGGCCGGGCTACAGCGGCGGACGTTGCCGCTCTAGCCCAGCCGTGCGTCGGCTGAGAGAAGACGGAGAGGAGCGTCTTTCGAAGAGCGAGGAGGAGGGCGGCACACGCGGCTTCTGCGTCATCTCTCTCACTGCCCCCCCCCTCTCTCTCGTTTCATTTGTCACCTCCAAAAAGCGCCCTCCCACTCCGCAGCCGCTGAATCAAAAACAGCGTCGATCTCCCCGTCTCCACGTCCGGGAGTAGCTTAGCCGCAAAGACGAAAAGCGCTCGCTCCGCTTCTCTTCGGTCCCAGAATCGATCCCTGCCGGTGCCAGTGGTTTTTATTTAGCGTTGCATTTTAGGTAGTTTGAAATGACCTTTGACGGAAATTTGATATAAGAACGGATGCGTACAATTCCCCTCACGGTTCTTGGCCCAGAATGACTTTCCACTTCTCTGCACCGATTTTCGAGCGACGCCCGGCCCAGCTGGAACTCAAGCTTAAACAATTCCGCTCCTAAAAATATCGTGGAGTCTGCAAAAACACCTTCATTTCCTTTTTTGTGCGTGCGCGCATGTCCGTGCACGCGCGTGTTCATGTGCGTGCGTGTGTGCGCGCATGTATGCGTTTGTGTGCGTGCGTATACATGCGCATATGTGTGCGTGTCTATCTGGTGTGTGTGTGTTTGTGCGCGCGTGTGCGTGTGTCTGTGTGCGTGCCTGTCTGTGTGTAGGCGTGTGGCGTGCGTGTGTGTCTGTCTGTGTGTGCGTGCGTGTGTGCGTGCCTGTGTGTTTGTGTGCGTGTGTGTCTGTGTTCGTGTGCGTGTGTGCACCTGTGTCTCCGTGTCTGTGCGTGCGCGTGCCTGTGTGTGCGCGTGTGCCTTTCTGTGTGTGTCTGTGTGTGGGCGTGTGCGTGTGTGCGTAGGTGCGTGCTAGACCACACCCACATGTTCATGTGGTAGCTTCAAGAACACTCATTAAAAAACTGTAGCCGGCATCAAGGTACAAGCGTGGTCTAATTTGCGTCCTCCGATATTTCAACGCCCCCGCGTACCCCTCCTTTTCTACAGATGAGAAGAAAATTCACTTGGTGCACATCGCTCGTTTTTGTCGCTTGCACACAACTCAAATATTAATGTGAAATTTTCCTTCTCTTTCGTACCTCACTTCCACAACAGAAATTAAACTAACCCCGTCCTCTTTCAACTTATTCAGTGTCTTACCGGGGAAGCGCCGCTCAGAGGGAAGGGATCGCTGTCCTTGCCAGGTGGCTGCAAACAAATAAGAAAGTATCAGAGATCCGCCCTATACTCGGTGACAACTTAAGAACGGCACCGGAAGTTGCTTCTGTGCCTTATCACCGTAACCGGATGTTTCTCCGCGCGGCGCAAGTAGGGCGTTACTGGGAATATTTTGAACATGGCGTGAGCCGTTCCCGTGATTTTTTTGGACTTAATATGCGTATAAACGACTCCACTGACGACAAACAAACTGCCTGAGACAAGACAGACGATATCACGCATTCATAGCAAACCCCTTTCAAAACGCGCGCGTACTGACGTCACGGGTCCGGCGCTTTGGCGGAGTGATACACTACATGAGGTGGTGCCGTTCTTGAGTTGTAACCGAGTTTAGAACCAGTGGCTAAATTGCGCAAGATGATTCACCATGCAACTTCGTTCGGCTCCGAATAAAGCGGGTGAATTAAAGCTTTTTTTTCTTTTCAGAGGAACACTGCCACCGAAGCGGCGTTTGTCTAAGTGACACACAATCAGGGAGGTCTTTTTTTTTTTTTTTTCGGAGAGGTGTTCGCCTATCGCCTTTCCGAGCTCTGGGGGCAGACGCTTGCAAAATACGACCATCTCGCAAGTGAACGAAAACAGGTACAATTTCAGAATACCTTTTAATAATTGTTAATATTATGCCGTCCGGAAAAATGGAAAAGAAGCGCAGAAAAAATGCAAGACCAAGGACCGAAAGTAGAAGTCTGTCCCGTGGAGTTCTTTTGTTTGTGCTGTGTTTTTCGCGCCTATTTTCCATCATGTCTCGCTATCAACTCGCCCACCAGTCGGTGCTCGTGAGATTTTCTATACCGCTGGACGCGCTAAATGCGGGTTACTATAGAATTTTTATAGCATCACGCCATGTGGATGTCGGCGTCATCGGCGGTGTGGCAGTACTAGCTACTCTCTTCTCAGTGTTAAAGCGGTTAGAGAAGTAGACCCTACAGGGCATCCTAGTGGGGCCGCCTATATACTATTCCTGTGAAACACTAAACGCAAAGCACCTTTAAAGTTGCTTTCACTACTATAAAGAAATGCGTTGATTTTTGAGACACATAAGCAGAGTGGTATTGAATGCCCTAGCGCTTTCTACCAAAAAATCTGCCGAAATTCAGAGAATTGTCCACTAATGCGTAGAATTCTCATGGCGCTTGTCTAAGTGTGAGTTCTTTACAGCCAAATATGGCTGTGAGTAGCGAAAGATGCTGCTATTTTATTCTTTTTAAGTTTTTTGTGTTTGTTTTCGTCAACACTGTAAGCACTTATAGTGATTACCGCCAATCATTATAGCAGTGATGTGCCTTTACATTGCTAGTTACGTTTTTTTCCACAGAACCAAGGCGTACTACAGAGTAGGTTCATTTAATATTCTTTTATACGTATTTCCAACATTCTTTCGTGAACTTTTTTGTTCATTCTTCGGTTTGAGGGACAGGTATGAGAAGCATATTTTTATTTTTGTCACATCATTTTTGTGAAAATTTTACGTGGTATTCTTCGCTTTGTAGAAATTCTGTTTAAACAATTATCTCCATTTGCGCTATTATAACGATTACAAGTGTTACTTTCGCAAAATATCCATTTTCGTGTACATTCAGAAAGTTACACGGTTCGACATTTCCGCTATTTCCTTATTCGTACTTTTAACGTTTTTCTCCAGACAAATGTTTATTCATCGGATTTGGGAGAAAATGTATAAGGTGCATATTTCTGACTTTGTCAGATCATTTTTGGTAAAATTTTACTTTTTCTGTTACTATTTCTTGTTTTTTAAAATATATGTGCCACTAATTGTCTCTATTTACGCTATTAAAACGACTAGAAGAGTTACTTTCGCAAAATCTGCCTTTTTGTGGAAATTCAGGACCCTACACTGTCCTGGCCTGGGCGGGTACTCGGCAAACAATTCTCAGTAATACGTAACAACTTTCTGTGACCCCTAAATACCGCAATGGACAGCAGCCCAATAAAAATGACTTTACCACTAAGCGCAAGTGCACTACTGGAATGGCATTCTTTCAGGTTTCATTTGAGCGGTGCCACGAAACAGAAATAGAGTAGGCCTTTTCACATACTTCGCATTTTTGCAAAAGGCGAAAGCGTGACACGTCGAACGCTACATACAGACAGACGAGTCACACCTTGGAGTATACATAGAAATGCTGACGCATTTATGCCAATCTTTTTGGCGCTGTTTGTCCGGTCATGCCCTGCCGGAACCTATTGGGCACAACATAATTGTGCTTGCCAGTGCCATACATTAGGCAAACACAAGCTACCTACAATGTTGATGAGGTTGAAAGCAACCTCTCGGCTGTCACGTTTGCAAAGGTACAGCAGGTCTGCTTTTGAATTGTGGAAAATTGTCAATCTAATTTCTCTGTTTTTGCGAAGATTGGAAGGCTCTCAAAACTGGGCACGCTAAATCTCGAATGTCATGGGTACGGGTATAAAAATTACAGCTCCGAAAATAACCCACCTTCGATTTGTCGTGTCTGGGCTGTGAGACAGAGGCGGAATAAGTTGCTTTGTTCTGGTCGTCCCTGGTCGGAGGGCGTAGGGGGGTCTGCACACAGACAGTGAACAAAATGGCATGATTAGACATTTTTCAACCCCCTTTAGCTGAGGCAGGAGGCATGGCACCCCAAATATAGTGTTTACAGTAGGGCTGTTGTGGGGCGAGCCTGTTCGTCCGTCTGCTGTACGTCGTTTGTCACACAGGCGGCCTCACCGAAACCACTTCCCAGACCCACCGATAGAGGGCACAGCGGTTTCGCAGGGGTGGCCCCATCCCGCTCGGGGAGGTACCCTCCCACCGCCGACTTTTAGGAGCCGTTTCTTTTGGCCAAGCCATAGAATTTGTGTGGCGACGGCAGATAGTTTCATACGAATATATACTAGAGGGAAATCTGTTGCTGCAGTCGAGGGCCGCCGTGAGCGGCGCCATTGCCGCTAGCGCCGTTCCTCGCCTACTTGGCTTAGCTAGATATATGGCTTCTTTCTTGGGTCGAAGCCAAAATCACAAAATCAACAAAAAAGGCTAACATTTTTTTTCTTGTTAATCGTACATGAAGCTTTTAAATATCCACTGACAAATTAGTATTTTTGGAGGTTCAATTTCGTAATAACAAAACAAATTTCATGAACCTTCAACATTAATATTGTTGCGTTACGGCAGCCAGAGCCAACTTTTCAGCCTGTTCATGAGCCAGGCCAAGGACAAGTGGAACGTGCCTGTCCGGTACAAGTAACAAGACGGAACGCTCGCTGGAGCGCGGCTCCCTAATACAGTGGCGCCAGATTTGCCTCTAGTATAAATTAGTATGAAACTAAATGAGCGACGGTACTGCCGTTATCGGGCGAGCGTCCGTTGACGTACGATTTGACACAATAGAACTACAGTTCCGCGGTTTTCACAGAGTCAATCTGGGCCAAACTGCAGTTGATAGAAAATTTTAGCTGGCCGTTTTCTACGGTCCGCTCCGCTCTGACAGCAAGCGGGAACGCCACTGCGCATGCGTCACGCGCTTCGCCGCGAACGGCATTGGCTCCGATTGCTTCAAGAGCGCCGCCGATACCTGAGCGGACCGTCGAAAGCGGTCAGACAAAACTCTATTGTGTGACAAGTTTCTTGCTGCACAGTGGATGCAACATTAAACAGTTTTAGCTTACCGTCTTCAACGGTCTGCTCCTGTACCGGCGACTCGCTTAGCGAAACCCCGGTTAATGCCGTTCGCGGCCAGGCGCACCACGCATGCGGAATGGTGCGGAGCGGTTCTATCGACGCGGAGCGGACCATGAAAAACGGTCAGCTAAAACATGGTTCTCAACGATCCGTACAGGGTGTACGTCGAACTCATAGTGACATTCTGCTTCCACCGGCTGATGAAAAGCGATTTGGGGCTGCGCGGTTCCAACTGCCCAGCAAAGGACGAGAATATCTTTTCAAGGCCGAAACGCCTGTTGTCACTATTATCCAGCCGCATGAGGTACAATGTCACGGTGAGTTGGACATGGTCACTGGGCGTATTGTGGAGAACAATCTTGCACCCACTGTGCTGTAAAAATCTTGTGAGATGAACTAAGGAACTCGATTGAACTGTATCTGGGCGTCGCGACCCAAATTGGCGCGGAACTCCGAGTTTCGATGATTTCATGCGCGTTTAAAAGATGTCAACTTCGAGCGAGCTGTGGTTCGCTGAGAGTGGGAGGCACTCACGCGGCAGAAAACACTCAAGGCTGGTGTTGGTTTTGGGTTGTGGAGTGGTGGTGCAAGTTGAGGGGTTCAAGGCCTCGCAAGTGCAAATGCGACACGAAGTTCGTGCTGCACTGAATGCAAACAATAATATCCGCACTTGCTGGAAAGCGCCCGAAAAACAACGGTATATTGCGCATAGAAACTGCAGCGGTCTCGCTAAGTAACGAGGACAGCTCTGTGATAGGCGCAGTCCTGGGAAGACTAATGTCTGGCCTCTAATTCTTTCTCCAGGAGACTAACCTCCCTCCCACGCCTGCCTAAATTCACGGGGCGGAGTTGTCCAAACCTGGGACGGAATTCTCACTTGTGCCCATTTCGAAAATGTTAATTTCGCGTCCGTTTCAGTAGTGACGCAGTTGCACTTACGAGGCCTCTGTCCAATGAATGTGATGCGTCTCATCTGGTCGTTTGCTTTCAGCCAATCATAGCTCCCCCGAAACGGGCACATTGGAATGGACATGAAGCGGACAAAACTGACCATTCCGCCCCGGGTTGGAGATGCAGGTATACACTTCAACCCCCTTCGAGAAAGGGAGCCATTTCTGTTCGAATTTTTCAATAAATTTTTAAAGGGACACGAGAATTTTGCCCCTGGTGTAACTTTATGCAAGCGTGTGCGTACCGTGACCGCCTTTGAATCCCGGTGCGCCATTGAAGGCTTCCGAAGCAATTCCTGTGTGGCCCGGCGCTCTCCCGAAGGCGGTCGGGGCGCTGCCTTTGAAGCCTTGCGCTGTGTCGAAGGCTGCCGGTGCACTGACATGGATCGTCGGGTCGGTGCCCTGGACTGCCTGCGCTTGTTAGCGCTTCTTTCGCTCCGGGGACCTCGAGCAGGGGACATTGCGGTGACGATTTAGGTGTGTTCGTTGCCGCCTCGGTAAAACTATTCGGCCGGATGGCAGCTGAAACAGTAGGGATCCGGACGAGGGAGTTGCGGCTGGCGGTTGGCGTCCAGAAGCTATAACCTCGACCCCAGGTTCGTTGTTGCTGTTGTTGTTGTTGTTGCGCCTTAAGATATGGCACATACCCAATCAGGGCATTGACCAGTCAACAGAGGACGGTTAAAATAAATGGAGTTCTTATCTAATCACAAGACGCTTATAAAACATGGTTTAGACCGGTTGGAAAGAGTTTTGAAATAAACAAAAACTGGAAAATCAAGGCGAGGGTGACCAATCGCAATCATAAAGAGAATCGTTTTGAATTTTCAATGTAGCGCAGGAGGGCAGAGCATACATCCCGGCGGCAGAACCCTGTTTCGGATGCCCTGAATGATAATAGAGCCGGCACTGTTAAGGATATCCCCAAACTGCAAAGCGGCAACTCCAGGGACTGACGTCTGAAACGTGAAAAACGTCGACATGTCAAGAGGTAGTGTTCTACGGACTCGTCTTCGTTACAAAGCTGCACAGAGCTGTTGGCGCCAGAAGAGACCTGTGTAAGTACCCATTTAACGGGGGTACTCGACAACGTAGAGCTGTAATAATCACCTCTAAGTTGCGCGAAGGGCACCATTCAGGTTTCCATGAGAATTTTGGATCATTAAAATATCTTCCTACTCTTCACTTATTCATCTTAGTCTAGTGGCTCGTGCTCACAGAGGTGGATTGGTCAAAGCTTGAGAACGAGTTTTTATATAAGTATTGATATGATCAATATAGGATTCAATGAAGCTGTATAAACTCGATTTGTTCAAGTCGAGGTGCCGGTATTAGGGCACCCGCCCGGAGGGAGGCGTCCTTAGCCCGGGATGTCGTGAATCGTGCGTTTTCCGAACCACTACTGACGACTACTGCGGTGGCTTATTGTTTCTGTGTCGTTTGTTCCTTCTTCGCCTGTGTTTCGCTGCATGGAGTTAGGCCTTACTGGGGCATGTACTGCTTCCGCATGACAACCGTAAGTAATTTGAGCAGCCTAATATAAGCCAGCTCTTGAATCTACATTACATAATATCTGGAGCGCTTGATTAATTTACCTTGTACAGGTTGTCAGTGCCGACCCTAACCAAGAAAAATCATCATAATCATCATCACCACCACCAACAGCCTATCTACATCCACTGCAGGGCAAAGGCCTGTCCCATTAATCACCAATTACCCCGGTCCTGCGCTAAATGCGACCAACTGATCCCCGAAAACTCCTTGATCTCACGTACCCATATAACTTCCTGCCGCCCCCTTCCACACTTGCCTTCTCTAGGGATCCACTCTGTTACCCTTAATGACCAATGGTTATCTTGTCTTCACATTATATGCCTTGCCCACGCCCATTTCTTCTTCCTACTTTCTACTAATATGTCCTTAACACGCGTGTGTTCTCCGACCCACTCCGCTCTCTTCTTGTCCCTTAATGTTACACCCATCATCTTCCGTTCCATTGCGCGCTGAGTCGTACTCAATTTAAGTTGAACCCTCTTAGTGAGCCTCCAATTTTCTGCCCCGTAGGCGAGTAGCGATAAGATGCAGCTGACATACACTTTCTTCTTCAGGGCCAATGGTAGGCTGTCATTCATTATCTGAGAATGCCTGCCGAATTCACTCCACCCCATTCTTATCCTTCTTAAGCAAGAAAAATAAACACAGCGAAAGATTAGTGTGGGATGGGGTGCATTCAGAAAGCACTCAAGTAATCAACAGCAACTATTGGGCTATCTCTGGTGCTATAAAAAATTATAATTGGTCGTTGCAAACACGAAGGTGTTTTCACGAATGCATGGGTAAGCATGTCCAACAGTTCTATCTTAAAGTCATCACGCCTATGCTTGATGGAAAGTCAATGTATTGATCATTATTATAATGGTGAATAGATCATTTATTTCGTTATTGAAATAGGACCAGGAGTCTGGCCTGCCAAAGCACCGCAGGGCTTGAGTGGCAGAGCCTGAAGCATCAGAAACCAGTGTGGCGGCAAGCGACAGTGTCAGCGGCAGCAGCGTGACGTAGGCCGAGCTCGCTCACCCACCGGAGAGCTCGCGCGCCCTTGCATCAGTAGTTGGAGACCCCCACTGCATTCGAAAAAAAAACAGCTTTGCTACGAGGTCTGGTCCTCTCCTTCAACGCCTCCGTGGCATGCGCTCAACACCACAGACAATAAAAAAGTGCATGACAAACCAAAAACAAAATAAGGACAAAACAAAATCGGGCAGGCAAAGCGTAGTTTTAAATAACTGAATCACTAAGCCAGCGCTACGACCAACCTCTTATCACCAGACCACACAGGATGACCCAGAAGGAGTGCTGAACGAGATCGCAAGCCCAGGCTTGTCACACGCTGACATATTGTAGATCACTATTCCGTTACGGATATGACGTCAGTGAAATCTTGGGGTATCCGGGCGTAAAATACTGTTGTGTTAAAATATAAAACCCGAAAACTAACAACCCTAAGTATAACGTACTCTTTAGTACGAAAGGTTGCTTCCCCGCAAGATGACCCTGTGTGCTGGGGTGCACCCTTTACAGGCCGCTTGTTTCGTTGTACTGGAGTCATTTCCGTGACTGATATGAATCCCGGAATAAAACACTTGCGGGTTTAAAGAAGAGTCCAGGCCGTGTTAGCCGTGTAAGGTAAGGCGCGTTTACTCAAATCGAACGCCCGATTATTTCAGCGCAGCTGTGGACGACGATGGCGGCGGTGTGGCGGTGGCGCCCGGAAGTTGCGCCGATAAACAGGCGGACGCCGGGTGGACGAGCTTCTTGCAGCACTTGATGCGGAAGGAGCAGAGGTCGAAGAAGTGGCACCCCTCGTCCACCCGCCACTCGGAGGCGTGCACAGGTGCAGGAATCCCACAATTCTCGCCCGTGGGATACCCTTGTGCTGCGGTAGAGAGCGAAACCGCCTTCAAGTTTGTAAACAATGTCAGGTAAAGTGTACGTGATTGCCGTACGGTCCAAGTTTGGTTGTCCGGCTTTCCTTATGCTAACGGTAGTTGTAAGTAGCGGCGACATAACCGGAATGCCTATATTGGGCCGCCTTAAAAGTCGGTACTCACGCTACCGACAATTCCGCTTTGGCATCGTTATGTATGTAAACAAATGTGAGAAAAGTGCTGTCAGTCGCCGAGCACATGCCTAGAGTCAGCTGCATTGAGAGCTGTCGCTGCAGACGCCATCACAACAATGGAAATGGTCTATGAATGCAGTTATTCGGTTGACTGTCATTCAGCCGCCGCTATTTTGACGATTTTCGTCAGAGACATCAGCACCCTTTCTAACTCTAGCGGGTAATAGAGCGAAGTAACGCTATATATGTTGCATCCCAAAAAGTCAGGGCGCCAGTATACACGTCGTACTAATTGGATGTACATAGAATTAGACGTGCAATAAAGAAAGCAAGATAAGGCGACAGTCGAGCTCAATCTTGGTACTGAACTGTATTTTTCAGGTACCGGGACCGCAATCTCATTTCTGGCTCCAAGGCACGGCACTAAATGGGACATTGGGAAGTGTTATGTCCCTTATATGACACTATTATTCAAGATTACAGTAATATATATATATATATATATATATATATATATATATATATATATATATATATATATATATATATATATTTAAAACTCAGAAGTATGCAAAACAGCAAACCGAGCCATGTTCATTGCCATTTTGACGCATCTAGCAGAATAATAGCTTTACTTGCCGAGCCATGTTAACTTTCAGGCGCTTCCATTAATCGCATATAATGTGAAACTTCCTTCTACTGTTGGCGTGCCGGGTTCTTTTTGCTGTGTCCACTCCCTTCTCATCTTTACGAAGCGTTATCGAAGGCAATCACCTGCGAGTCCCGTAAAGTACGCCTTCTTGGCTTCCAATGCTGTTCGACGGTCTCTGGGTGCTTCTTCGCGTCGTGCGGTGGGGCCAGGTCGCTGCCAACAGGTATCTTCGGCGCCTCTCTGCAGGGCATGGTCAATGGAGGCACATTTCATTAGGAAAGCATGAATAGACGATGATGTTGTTGGAAATTATGACAAAACGTTTAATATGGCCGAAACAGTCTTTCGCTCAGACACAGCTCCATCGAACAGGAAAAGTTCTTGGTGGTACATAAAGTGAGATTTGTCGGGCAGTCACTCTGACCTGTAATACACCGCTGAAGACCAGTAGACATCAATGCTCATCGACTCACAGATGCCTTAGCAACAACGGAGCGTGTGTGACCAGGGCGCTTGAGGAAGCGACATCTCTTATCGGCTGCAGATACAATAGAGGGATGGCGCACTCCTTTATTGCAAAGTGCGGAGCAACAGATGTTTCACTTTCTTTCGCGCGAGGGCAGTAGCGGTAGCCTTGTTGGGAGCCCGGTTATGTCACCATGACAGTGTATTCAAGAAAGCGTAGAACAGCACTTAGTGTGACTGCTCGTAGGAGAGCGTTCATGACATTGCTATTCCGGGGGCGATGCACTCACCATGCACGGAATGCGGATCCGGCTGCGATAGGACTGCGTAATGAATCTCCAATTTGTCGGAGGAAATTCCCCCGACGTATGACAAAAGTATCAGGCCCTTGCCGTTTGTTTGAAGAAGCGCAACATCCTCCCGCGTGCTCGCATCCTCAGGGAAATGGGAATTGTATTATTACCGCAACGGCGATCGTCCCTGCATCAGCAGAGCTTCTGTGTATTTTCGCAATACACCGCGATCAAACTGACCGGACGTTTCGTAATACCCAGGACGTTCAAATAGTTTTTACGACTTCGGACAACTCTTTCTCCGTGGTTATGTGGAAGGAGGAGAAGCAAAAGCTTATTTAACAGTTAAGTCGAGCTGGTTAGTGGGGGAGATCCCCAATTCAGGACTCCGTTGGTGCGACCCGCATCTCGCTCGCGCCACAGCTTTCTGCCTACATATTTCCTTTTCTGGAAGCACTGCCAGCCTACTCATGCGGAAGAATGTCCCTTTCATGTTTGCGTGAGCCAGCAGGCTTCAGTGTTCAGCAAAGCCGTAGGATCAGGGCTCCGCTCATTACGCCTTGCACGTTAAAGAGGAACGGTTAGACAGCGTACCTTTCCCAGAAAGAAAGCGGGTTTTTTTCTTTTTTATTAGCATTTTCAGTTTCTTAAGTAGAGCAAACTAAAGGAACAGGAACAAAAGGTGCGAAACCGCACGTGACTGGGTTCCCGACCCCATATGTATTCTGCATGACAGGGAAACCGAAACCAGGTTAATTATAAAATAAACACATAACAAACGTACAGATGGCTTGGGTAGGTACTACGGAATATAAAAAAACGGATATGCAGTACAAAAGCGCGGTTACGCTGCAAAACAAAAACAGATAAGCAGTAAGCAACACAGAGAAAAAAACAAACGAGAATGCTTTCTTGAAACAAATGGGAGATGGGCATTGATCAATTTTGTTCATTAAGTCTCTGTTTTCATGTAAGAGGCTAGGAATTAGATGCTGTATCCTTTGAAAGCCGCAATTGGTTCGGATCTTCGGCGTTTCGTGGTTACTAGTTATAAATTCGAAAAACTGACTTATGCCTCTTTAAAAGTCCTCCCAACTTTTCTTTCTGTGTGAATACATGTACATCGCAAGCTTGCGCTTGTGGTCAATGAGGGCACCGTCCTCCCTGTGCTCCCCCGATCTTGAGAAAGAAGAAGACGGGGGCGCTGTTCCTTTCTCGGAACGAGCGCGATGTCGCCTGCGCGACTAATTCGGCTTTTAAGAGAAACGAGGGGAGACAAACAACGGCACTGTGCCACACGCGGCCAGTACCATACCGTAATTTCGCGCGTATAACCCGCACCAAAAATGCGAAAATTTCAGTGTCAAAGTGGGGTGCCTATAGTACGCGGGTTTTTTGCTTTAGTGCAGCTTCACGGCAATGCGCGTTGTGCAGTGAAGCTCCTACTCAGTAACACTGACTAAGCCTTCGATGGCAGCGGTTTCGCAAAACATACAAGGAGAAGGAAGAAAAAACAAGGACAAGGGTACTCTAACAACTGGGTTTTATTGAAGTCAGTGTATTCTACTTGATAAATGTGTGATTTTTCTGTCTACATAGTTGGGTGATGTGCTGCTTGAGGAGTGTATTTGTTGCAGCCTTTCCTGTATCAAATGTGCGGGCAATACGCGAGGATTTTTTTAAAGACGATAGTGTTTCTTGGGCTACTTAAACCCAGAAATTTTGGTCTGTCTGTCTGTCTGTCTGTCTGTGACTCGATTCAGCCACCCGGCCAAAGTAAAACAATGCCTGCGCAATAGTCTTATATAGTCACAGCTAAATCTACCCGTCTAAGTCCGGTGTAATGTTCATACTTGTCAGCATTGTTGAAGAAGAACAAGACATTACGCAAATATAAGACAACAAATTAATACAGAAGTGATATTTGCAGTGTTCCTTTATAAAAAATCATACATGCTTGACTTTTGCGAAATTAAATACTTGGTCAACTGCAGAAAAAAAATTCACTTCGCCGCCGCCTGCTGTCGCCCGCGCCACTATAGCTTCTGGCGCCAGTTTAAGAAATCAACCGGCAACAGTTACGAAAGGTTCCACTAGATAAGTTCCACGTTCTGCTTGCAACGCACGTGGAGTAAAGAAACGCGGTTCTATAAACGTTAAAGTAGGGCGCCTCGATTCACGCGCGTCTTCGCCGTACGGCAGCGTTCGCACGGAGACACCCGGTTTGGAGCAGTGGAACGCGGGAAATTTAAAATGATTTAAGCAAACCTTTGGCGTCTTTACCTTGGGAGGAGCGCGACGCAAGAGGAACAACATGAGAGGTGAGCGGGAAAGCGAAGGGAGGCATTTACTTGGCAATAGTCGAGAAAGACTATCGTATTTTGACGACATTTGCAATGAAAGGAGCAGATACGCGGCCAATTTTTTTCTTTTCGAGTGGGCTGAAAGGGGGAGTTCGGATTATATGCAGGCTTGGGTTATAGACGCGAAGATAGGTACATACCTCATAAGCGCACTAGTGTCTACAGCTCAGGATGTCGTTCCCTTGACGCCACAGGTCACCCTTTTCAGCATGGCCCAGCTGTGTGGCTCGGAGGATTCCAGGCCTTGGTTATCATTTAAGGCATTGGACACAGTGCTTTGTTCTCCTGGCGCCACATGAACCGCTGTCGTCATTTATTTTTGTCTTGTTCGATGTCTTACGACCGGAATAACCTTTCAAATGCAAGCGTCGCCTTGCGCATTCCCCTTTTCAATTTTTTGGTGTGGTAGCTAACACCGCGTAAAGTCGCAGCCTTGTTCGGGATGTCAGAAAGAAGCGTATAACGAAGGCTGGTAAGGGAGGTACTATTTGGGAAATGGACCTTCCGTCGTTGCATTCAGTTGTGTCCCATTGTTTCTCTACGGGGAAATGGAATCCCCATCAAGGTTTTCAGTACTCTGTACGTAACCTCATTCGCAACAACCACTTGATGGGTAGCAAGATTTTTTGTTCGGAAGAAAGAGAGAAAAAGAAAGCAAGAAAGAAAGGAAGGAAGGCGGAAAGAAAGAAATGAAGGTGAAAAAAAGGAAGATGTAGTGACGTGCATGTTTAGTAGAGCGGATCCTTTGCATCTTTGCTCATTTCATGTCTGGAAACAAGTATTCCGCCCTACACAAGCCCGACGTTGCAGCAGCGCAGGTTTACCGTGTTGAATCATAAGGCCGTCTGTTTGTGGCGATACCGTCGGAGCTGCTGCCTGCTGTCGAGGTTGCCGACGTGGGCAGACTCATCCGGGCCTTCCGCCACCACCTCTTCACCGGTTGGCGGCACCGGGACCGTGTCCTCAGGCTGTTCGGTGGACGATCGGGACTTCGCGCGCGAAGAGTCCTGGCGCGACTTGTGGTGTTTGTGCTTGTGCTTGCGCTTGCGTCGGGTGGACGACGTGGTGGTCGCTGTCATGGCGCCATTCTCTGAGAAGCCCGGAGGGGGCGTCACGAATAGGGCGGCTGGCACCTGTTGCGGCTCCGTGGTGGTGAGGGACTCACTGACGGCGACGGCGTTTCAGGCACCCTACACGCGACAGATGGGTGAGCGGGGTGAGTACGCTATTTTTTTAGCCGACACCCCTTCCCAAACAGAAATATGTCCGTCCGTTCGTAAGTACATGCTCCACGGCACGCGTTGCCACTGTCGTCACCATAACCATGACCCCGTGTGATTAACGTGAGGTGGCGGCGTGAAGAGTGAGACTACGGCAGTCCCTCCGGAAGGGTACGGTCATGGACAAATCAAAGCTCATCACGGAAATATGAACCAGAACACACACATAGCTCGATTTCTTTCCATGCAAGGGAAATTCACGCTTGGCGTGAGCAACAAAGTTGGCAAATGTGGCTTTCCAAATATACAAATAGAGATCCATTATTGAACCTCCATGAACGGTATTTTTCAATTCTGCCTGTTTTGGCTCCTATTCTCGTGTCTGCATTTCATTTGTCCATGACTGTACTTCCTGTTGTAAGGCCCGTGGGCCACTATGAAAAAGCCGCAGTTTAGGACGGAGACAAAGGACAGGTGCAACGCTTTGTGCGGCCGACAGTACTTGACGTCAACTGCGTCTCTGGACACCATATTTTGACCTAATGCACAATCCGTGCCTTCTCTGCACCAGTAAGCTCAGCCAACTCTATTGAGAAGCGCACATACTGCCGGTTTCCGCAATGTCAGTCCGCCGGCCCATCGCGGGCACGCTTTGTCTCGTGATTGTGTGAGCAGGCTTGCTTCGTTGTGGCTGGTATTTGTGCGTCTGAACATAACGTCATTACGTGTGGTAGCATGGCACTCTGGCTTTGTATCTGGCTGCTGATCGGGAAGACCCGGATATAAACATCCTTCATAATTGTTTATATTATCTAACTCGTTAATTTCCTTATCGTCTAACTCATGTTTCATGATTCGGAAATTCGGTACTACGCAATAGATTTCTTCGGCTCACTTCGGTCTGGGCACTGGGCTACATGGTTTGATTCTCTTTATGCTGGTGTTGGGGACTTTGTTGTACTGTCCGTGACTTCTGGTTACTTAGGTTATTCCTGTGCGGCGTTCCTTCTCTGAAAGGCGGAAGAGTGTGTTTTACTGATTTGAGTGGTTTGGGTTATCTGCCACTAGGAAGCTGCGGCACCGGCTATTACGACGGCACCCGGTTGAACAAAGTAGGCAGCGGTCGCTTTAAAAGTACAGTATGGCGCCCCTTTCGCGTGGCGCCCTTCAAGGCCGTCGCTGCGTCGCTGCCGTCACTCCAACTGACTAGCGGCAAAACATCTCTACGAGCTGAACTGAGGGAACAATATGCACACCCACTTTGGAATACGATGTATCGATCATACTATGATTTCACAAGAGCGACGGGAAACCACATGAACGGTCAGCGCATCACTACTGCCGCCGTATGATGGCGCAGTGCTGGTAACATTCTGCAGAGCGTATATGCAATACCTGCGTTTCCAGCTCCCGGCATTCAGTCTTGTCACCTGGGGCTGAACCGCACGGATATAAAAGGTACGCCATCCTGAGTAAACTCACTCGTTAATTCCACCTTCAAGGTTTGTGTTTGCCTCTCTGTCGGGTCGTCGACG
Source organism: Haemaphysalis longicornis (assembly GCA_013339765.2). Lineage (NCBI taxonomy): Eukaryota > Metazoa > Arthropoda > Arachnida > Ixodida > Ixodidae > Haemaphysalis > Haemaphysalis longicornis. The sequence goes on from CM023455.1 coordinate 118,956,815, forward strand.
TCGCGACACTATACATGACGCTAGTGTACTTTGCCGGCTGCCGACGCAACAGACTGTTCATTTTCTATTAAACGACAGCAGGCTGAAGGCCTCTCTCCAGAAACCTCTAGGCTCTGTGGAGAAAATGCCGCGTATAATACGTGGACTCTTGTCAACACATTTTTTTTCAAAACTCTGAAAGGACCCAGGTACGGGATTATCTGCGCCCCTTTCACCCACGTGCACCTTAGTCTCCACCCGATCGCGGCCTGCCACCTGTGAGGCAGAACACACCACCCTACCTCGCATAATATGAAGCATGCCCCCATGATCCGTACGCAGTAATCCCCTACGGTGAACCTGGGAGGCCGCGCTCCGCAGCTCCGATCCGAACCTTATTTGTTGCAGCCTTTCCTGTATCAAATGTGCGGGCAATACGAGAGGATTTTTTTAAAGACGATAGTTTTTCTTGGGCTACTTAAACCCAGAAATTTTGGCCTGTCTGTCTGTCTGTCTGTCTGTGGCTAGATTAAGCCACCCGGCCATAGTAAAACAATGCCTGTGCAATAGTCTTATATAGTCACAGCTAAATCTACCCGTCTAAGTCCGGTGTAATGTTCATACTTGTCAACATTGTTGAAGAAGAACAAGACATTACGCAAATATAAGACAACAAATTAATACATAAGTGATATTTGCAGTGTTCCTTTATAAAAAATCATACATGCTTGACTTTTGCGAAATTAAATACTTGGTCAACTGCAGAAAAAAAATTCACTTCGCCGCCGGCTGCTGTCGCCCGCGCCACTATAGCTTCTGGCGCCATTTTAAGAAATCAACGGGCAACAGTTACGAAAGGTTCTACTAGACACGTTCCCCGCTCTGCTTGCAACGCACGTGGAGTAAGGAAACGCGGTTCTATAAACGAAAGACTATCGTCTTTTGACGACATTTGCAACGAAAGGAGCAGATACGCGGCCAATTTTTTTCTTTTCGGGCGGGCTGAAAGGGGGAGTTCGGATTATATGCAGGCTCGGGTTATAGACGCGAAGATAGGTACATACCCCATAAGCGCACTAGTGTCTACAGCTCAGGATGTCGTTCCCTTGACGCCACATGTCACCCTTTCCAGCATGGCCCAGCTGTGTGGCTCGGAGGATTCCAGGCCTTGGTTATCATTTAAGGCATTACACACAGTGCTTTGTTCTCCTGGCGCCACATGAACCGCTGCCGTCATTTATTTTTGTCTTGTTCGATGTGTTACGACGGGAATAACCTTTCGCATGCAAGCGTCGCCTTGCGCATTCCCCTTTTTAATTTGTTGGTGTGGTAGCTAACACCGCGTAAAGTCGCAGCCTTGTTCGGGATGTCAGAAAGAAGCGTATAACGAAGGCTGGTAAGGGAGGTACTATTTGGGAAATGGACCTTCCGTCGTTGCATTCAGTTGTGTCCCATTGTTTCTCTACGGGGAAATGGAATCCCCATCAAGGTTTTCAGTGCTCTGTACGTAACCTCATTCGCAACAACCACTTGATAGGCAGCAAGATTTTTTGTTCGGAAGAAAGAGAGAAAAAGAAAGCAAGAAAGGAAGGAAGGAAGGCGGAAAGAAAGAAATGAATGAGGAAACAAGGAATGAAGGTGAAAAGAAGGAAGATGTAGTGACGTGCATGTTCAGTAGAGCGGATCCTTTGCATCTTTGCTCATTTCATGTCTGGAAACAAGTAATCCGCCCTACACAAGCCCGACGTTGCAGCAGCGCAGGTTTACCTGTGTTGAATCATAAGGCCGTCTGTCTGTGGCGATGCCGTCGGAGCTGCTGCCCTGCTGTCGAGGTTGCCGACGTGGGCAGACTCATGCGGGCCTTCCGGCCCCACCGACCCACCGGTTGGCGCTCCCGGGACCGTGTCCGCAGGCTGTTCGGTGGACGATCGGGACTTCGCGCGCGAAGTATCCTGGCGCGACTTGTGGTGTTTGTGCTTGTGCTTGCGCTTGCGCCGAGTGGATGACGTGGTGGGCGTTGTCATGGCGCCATTCTCTGAAGAGCCCGGAGGGGGCGTCACGAACAGGGCGGCAGGCACCTGTTGAGAGACATTGGAGGATGAGTAGACAGGCCAAGTGTCCCTGATGGAAAGAAGGGATGTTATCCTCCCTTAACCTCGAGGGCAACCAAAAAGGTTAGTAGGTGTGCCAGAAGGAGTGTGTCTAGGTCGTCGACAGATAATCGGAATTAGGATTGAACCTGGAATATTGATGTTGGCGAGTACCTGCGGAGGTCGTCTTCTTCCTCGGCGTTTCCTTTTGTCGTGTCGGACCCGCCGCGACTTGTGCCCCTCCCTCAACGAGGGGAACCAGATCCGTGGAAAGAAGTTCCGCAGAGAACGACGTCTGTGGCCGGGGATGCCGGGACGACGACAAAGGCCCGTCGTGACCCGTGGATTCCACCGTTGCGGTGGTGGTGGTGGTGGCGATGATGACGATGATAATGACGATGACGCGCAAAAATAACGGCTCGCATACCAGCTGGGCTCTGGGATTGGCCTGAAAGAATAAGGTTGAAGGAATGCTGCATGGCAGAGTGTAAACATGCATTGAGGGCAAAGGAGAGGGTGCGGACGTTCTTTAGTGGGCGAGATGACCTCAATCAACGTATCCTCGACCGTCAGCTGCGGAGTGATGTTCACGAAAAATAGAGTTTTTAAAACAGTTCCGACACAAAAAAAATTTCGCGTTGCCTTCTCTTCATTGTCTGCCTACCAGCGGAATAATCATAGAATGGCTAATCAGATGGTTGATCGCAGCGTGAATAATTATTGACAGCCTCGTTTTTTCGCGCCAGTTTCGGTTTCGACAAAACGAACACCGAGCGGCCGCCATGACAGCACGGTGGTCGTGACGTCACCGTTGTTATCGCACCACTGCCGGTATTAAGGACGCACGCGGCGATGGCAGCCATGTCCGTACACCTGAAGTCAGTCCCAAAACCGTGAAGTGAAACACACGGCGCAGCAGGGTGCGTCAATTGCAGCCAGCGCATTGGCCACGTCACGGGAGCCCTGACGTCGGCAGTTTGGGTACAAAAGCTACGGTAGGAGCAGATGGCGTCGCGCTGGTGCTGATGCCGAAAGTGTATCAGTTCTGAGATTTCTCGTGCGCGCAAAGATAACAATGGATTTAAAATACGTTATACCGAGCAGTTGCTGCTGAAACCTGCTGGGAGATATTTCCATATACGAAGGAAGCCTTTTACATAAATTTATCTCAACTTTGAAATTTTGTGTCAGTACTCTTTTAAGGCAAGGCTCCGTCCTTCTAAAGGTCGCCTTGAAGGGGCATGGTTTATGAACCATGTGGACCACGGTTACATTTCCCGTACTAGGCCGCTTTTCATGGTATTAATTGTAATGTCGCAGGCGGTATTGTGTGACAGGGATGTGGGGCAAATGTAAGTACGGTGTCATGGCAAGGAGGAAGGAATGTACGAAAGCAATAAAATTTGGGCAGTGCAATATATGATGGTAGAGTTCGGCTTTGATAAGATCGTAATGATAGGGACTTGGGGGGGGGGGATTCTGTAGATAATGACATTTTGTAATCGTCTCTGGCAGACTACGGCTGTTGGTGAAGAACTTGTTCAGGAAGATTTCCTGGGGTAGCTAGGACTAGTTTAATCGTACCGAGAAGAGAGCTGGGATGAGCCTACTTTTTGACGACAGGAATGGGGGGGGGGGGCCCAGCCCCACGACCCCTCCCCCTCTCCCTTACGGAGCCTCTGGTACAAGCCATGTTTTCAACGGCGTGCGAATTAAGCGGTGTCCACGGTTTGTATAGCCCACGCACCGAAACGCCGCGCTCTTTGTCGCCCGATCAGGCACATTCGACGTCACGCACTGCGTCATACATTCACAAGGACTCATAGCGAGCGACGATGGGCGTTTTGTTTTTGGTGGTGCGGTTTTTTCGTTCCCTTTTTAGCGGAGAATTGCCGCTAAAGAGTCAGGCGTAGCCCAAAGAATTTACGCCCTAACGGAGCCCTGCATACCTTTGCAAACAACCCCTTCCTTTCTAAGGCCACAGGCCTCACCATTTATTAATAAAGATTTCTACATACATACATACTGTTGTGAAAGGATGCTGCCTAGCCCCTTCGTGGGTGCGTCGCGACAAATCATCGTAGTGTCCCACTAACTGCGGGAGCAACCCGCGTTTGTGAGTTGGAACCGGAGGCTTATCATGATATTGAATATGGCACACGATATGAACTTCTTAATACCTCGTAGGAATTCAAAAAAAGCCCTATTAAAAATGCAGCCATTTCCCCCGGTAACAAGAAAAATGTGAATTTTGAAGGGTTCAAATAAATCGCAGCCCACTACAAAAATGCTTCAGTCAGAAATGCTTTAGTAAAATTTTCGCAACTCATAGATCTGACTTTTATCCGAAGCGGATGAAGAGAAAGACGTCAACCCCTCGGAGTCATGCTTAATCGGTAATTGGGGTTTGTATGATTGATAACTTTCATTTCACGGCTTTCTTTTTTGGAAATAAATCAGTGGAGTCCTATCGATGTCCAATCAGCGCATTAGCCGTGGTCAATCCCCCCATTGGTACGTGTCTAAACCATTAGGGCATCATCATCATCATCATCATCATCATCCTCTTCTACTTTCTATTCTTCTTCTTCACCTTCTTCTGCACCATCGTCATCGTCGTCGTGCTTCTAGGAGCGAGGTGTCACCAACACGACCGCAGTTCGACTCAGCTCTCGGCGTCAGACTGACACCACCCGCATTTTCCCGCAGAAGCCCGGCAACGTTCCCGTCATACCGTGTCCACCAAGCCACGGTGAAGTTTGTCTGAGGCGGCGATCTCTGTGTGGCGCAGACGAAAAGCAATCCTTGTTAGGCCTAGTCACGACTTGCGCGGGATTCCTGCTGCACTCGTGAGACGCCAACCGCCATTTACTCGGGCCGCCCACACCTCCCGTTTCCAAGGACTAGCTGAGCACCATGGGCACCTCTGGACCCCAAGAATAATTTCCTTCTTCACCGTCATGCCATCCGGTGACGGCCGCGACAACTTGGAGGAAATGCACGGACTGCACCAGCGTCCCTTATTTTGCCGTCGGAACCCTCGGCTTCTCCATCAACCAAGCCGCCAGCCTCTCCACCCAAGAACGTGCGGACACATTCATCAAGGTGCACAAGAGGCAGAACCTTGTTACCTTCGCCACGTGGCGGCCGTAGACGGCGCACACGCTCCTTGCCTCGACGCCTGCCACCCAACTCGGGAAGGTCCACACTGTGACCTCATATCAACCCCAAGACACCGCCAACACCGGCGTGGTGCTGCAGGGAGTCTCTTCAAGCCCCACCCGGGATCGAATTCGCACGTCCCTTGGAGCACCTGGCAACATAATACCGGACTTCAGGCGCGTGAACGAATTTCACTCCATCCTTGATCGCCGTAGCCGTCCCAGGCTACCACGCCAGGCTACCTTCTGTTGCGTCGTCACCCGCCTCTACCCTCCCCACATACACTGCAGGCGGAGCCTTCACTGCCTCAGTCTGCAGAATAACATGGGAATAACATGCAGAATAACAACTAGAAAATAATTTTTACGCTGCAGATACTGCAGAAGGAAATTTCCCCCGACTGTTCAGAGAACGGACCTGCAGTTGGAGCCAGCATCGCCGGGAACAATCTCACCAGGACCGCACTGAGATGTCCCCTGATCCCACACCTGTACGCCTGCAGTCCCGTCACCGCGATCTTGAAATAACTTCAGAGCAGGGCGTGTTGCTCAGGCGACAACTTCTACGCTGTCGGGAAAGGTGGTCAGTGGCTCTGTACGGAACTACCTTCTGGAGATTGCATGCGCGCCAAGCAAGAACACATAGCACGGACAGTCCGTGCCATCTCCCGAGACGAATAGCCGCCTTCTTCTGTGTGGGGCCACCCTCCTTTACGGGAATGACAATTTTACCCTGTTGTGGTGCGTTGTTAGTAGACGTAAACTTGTATTGCGTAGTAATAGTTTTTTGCTTATTTACTTGATCGTTGAGAAGTATTTGTTTCAGTACATTCATCCCCATCGTTTTATGCTGGGAAGCAAACACTCGCAATTAAAAAAGAGTTTTTGCGTTGTTCAGCGAACTGCCCGATGAAACACACAGCCCGGTTTGTACAAAACAGTCACCTTAATGCCAGGCATGTGGCTAATATTTCAAACAGTGTCTGGGGCTGACTGTTAAGGGGCCCAATATATTTGATGTGGAAGATGTCGATTTGGTAGAATTCACTTGTACATCACTTGTGGAGGTGATGGTAAAAGACTTATTACAAAAAAAGTAAAAGAGGTTCATGCTTGAAAGCGGGTTAAGCCCTCAGTTCTGGGCCCGTGCTGAGGTTGTGATTACTGGCGTTGATAGGAACGCAGAGGATTCCGGCTATGTCGTCGCAGTCACAGGCGGGGTCAATTACGTGAGGAAATTGAAATCGCTGAAAAAATAAACTTCAACTCGCCATTTCGAATCTCCAATTCTTTCAATTCTTTTTCCATGTTCCCCCCCTCCCAAAAATAAAAAGAATAACCTGGGGAACAACACCCGCTCCAGCAACGCTATGGCAGGTTTGCAGCCAATCAAAAATAAATGAACAGGGGTTATAACCCAAACATACTTTTTGTAGTAAAAGCCAATTTGTAGAATGCAAAATTAAATACACCCCCATATTGGTACACTTTCGGCACGCACTGTTTGAACACACGGCAGCAGGAGCACAGCACAAAGGAGCAGCGTCCGGAAGAATTACGCAGCGGATGACTGTACAGACAGTTGACACCATGAAAGTTCGAGAAGCTGTAGAACTTGAGTTCCGTCATCTTCACATGTCTCTACCTTCAGGCGTCGCCCAAAAGGTCGTAGGGGAAGGCAGATGTCACGTGCAGAGCCAACAGGTATCGGCTACTAGATGCCAAATTCACTGTCGCGAAATGTCCGGCATGCTGTTACCGACAAACTCCACCAGTCCTATTAAAATTTTCACCGCTTCAGCGTTGTCCAGTGCCTGACGCAAATAAGGAGGTTCCAGTGGGAGGCGAACGAGGCGACTTAATCTGGACACAAAGGGAACTGTTTTTGCACAATCCAGGAGATAGTGGCTGATGGAAGGAGCACCGAGTCCGCAGAAGCACGTGTTGTTATGCATTTCGAATCTCCATTTAGAATTTAGAATTTCGAAATATTTAGGCGAACGCCAGCTAGACGTTACTCTCCCTGTGAGAGTTTGCAAAAAATCAGGAGTGGCCGGAACAATTTATGGCCTACAGGACTAAACAAGCCGCCACCCTAAAAATCGGCCAACCCCAAACAAAGTCACTAGACAGCGTAGAGCAGCAGCTGCTTCCACTGACATGTCCAAACGGTTTGAACGCGCTCGCGATTGTGGTGGCGTTGATGGTGGCACAGAAATAATATCTTGTAGTCCTACGGGGGAATTGCGCCAGCTCGTGTTGCAGAGTTAACAGTGAGGGTAACGCAAAGGATTCGAGAAGTAGGCAGAGGATTTTAGTCCACAAATAATTAACTAAAATTTCTATTTTTGTAGTGTGAGCTACACTGGCGGAGGTTGTTGTTGTTGTTGTTCCTCTTCTGGTGGCACATACCCGCGTGGGGGATTGGCCAAGAAACGGGGTGGCTTTTTGGGGCTAAAACGCCCACCTCATAGCCCTATACAATCAGCCTGTAGGAATTGGGGAAACGGTTACCGAATTATATAATAGGTCTAGAAAAGAATAAGTGATTGATGCCATTTTGGGAGAAAATACTAAAAAAATTTGACCAGGTTAGCAGAACATGCGTCTGGTCTCTGATATGTACGCGTGAATGGCCGCAATAATCCCTCTACGACAAATCCCCAGTTTCGCGTGGCTCCTCGAGAGTCGTGCTGCGCATACGCGAGGAGCAGCTACATCACACGGCGCACAGAACGTTGCTCGCTGCCTGGCGTCTCAATCACACACGCCACGCGCCCCGCGTCTTCGCAGTCCTCCGTTCCGCACGTGGCGGCCCGGTCCACTTGATGATCATGCTAGGGGTGGCCGCGTGTGGAACCGATGGCTCGTGCGTCGCAGCAACACCGGCGTGCGCCTGTGGAACCAGCTTAGCTCTGGGGCGATTGATGACGCTGCGCCGGAGCCACTTGATAAATGTACATGTGTCACATAATGCGTATACCGTGTGTGTCTGTCATTGAGGCAGCAGTAAGCATGATAATCTAGATAATCCTAGGCAACTATGAAAAGCTAAGAATAGCCAAGTGAACCTTAGCTCACGCTACAAATATCCTGGCCTAGCCGAGCTATACCACTGGTAATTTGTTTTGCTTTGTTAGCCAAAAATATACCTAGGGAAGGAGGTAGGGTAAGCCAGTGGTAGAAAGAACGTGTTTGTACGACGACTATAGCACTTCAGAACGCCCTTTTATAAATCATACTCTCATATTTGACATTCCATTTCTCCCGAGTTTGCGCCACTTTGACACATTTTTGCAAAAACGGCTCTAGCATCAATGTTACCCGTTATGTTCGATCGGAATCAGTTTGTATGCCGTTTTTTTCAGAGAGAGAGAGACAACCTTTAATAGAAAAGGATGACCACTGGTCACGATGGGGAAAGGAATGGGGATTTTTCAGATGACACAATGTTTCCCACTAGTAGTTTGGAGAGGAACGGTTCTGATGCGCGAACCAATTTTTGAAGTGTGACAGCGCTATTGGCCTACCAACCTGAATTTCGTGCTTATCTGCACGAAGCCACCTCACATCTTAGGAAAATAAAAAAAAATGAATCACGGTTCGGCTGTGCAACCACCCACTATTCTGTACAAGCGCATTCCTGCGTGTAAAGCGTTGTCTACTACGGTAGAGCACCACCCTTTGTGTATCTATACTTCCCGGGTATGTGGTCCTTTGCTGCTACGCTTCGGAGTTCGCACGGTAGACTCCGAATACACGCTCAGGTAACTATAGGTTGACCCTCCTGATAGTCGGCGATAATTCAGTTGACTGTTTTAGAAAGTGTTGAAATGTACATGAAATCGACTTCATTTTAGCTATTATTCGAGGTAGTGCTTTGTGTGTGATGTCGAAGGTCTGGCCAAGCCATAGAGCCGAGATCATACTGTTGTATCGAACGCACGCCGAGTTAGCGACGTAAGAGAGGGACGCAGGCTCTACCTCCGATTCACAAACCTTTTATTCCCGTCACACACTGTACCTAGCCAACCGCCAGTCACTGATGATGATAATGGAACTAAGCCACCTTAAAACTCTTCGCCACCTGGGCACGAACGTAAACTAAATTACACAGCACAACATCCCCCCCCCCCCCTATATGAACAGAGCAGCAACTAAGTTACACATGACCTGCGCCTGTCTCGTCTTCCACAGCCCTCGTCGTCCTTGCGCTAAGCCTCCCATTAAATGTGTACCAACTAGCCCAACAAGATGTTTCATCACAATATCCCCTCCTCCCTAAAGTGGGCTGCCCACCATAACTGCGATGCCATAATCGGCAACCCAGGCAGGCTTGCGTCGGTTTCTAGTGGGTCGTTGCGGAGCCTCAGCCTCAGCACTAGCCTCAGTCCCACCACTCAACACGTGCCTTGGCACATTCACATCTGTCATAACACATATGACGCACCAGCACTTGCACTTTGACCTGTCGTTCCGTCTGGGCTGTCAGTAGTGGTAGGTGGCTAGAACATCTGGGCACTCGAGGGCTGTGTTTATGTGGAGCCAGTAGTGTCAGGGGAGCCGCAGGGTGCACCCATCGCGGGATTCCATACTGTATGGAATGGAATGGTGTATGGTGTATGGTGTGTGGAATTAGCCGCTCGCGATTCCAAACCACGACCGTCGTACGTGTCCTCAAGCTGGCGCCGGACAACGGTAAAAGAATATTTTAGGGAACCCTTCAGAACACGTATCGGTAACTTCACCAGGGGCGGTATTCTTGAGTTTTGTCCCTTTTGCGTCCGTTTCAAAAGTGTCCCTTTTGGCGAGCCCTGATTGGCTAAAAGCAAATAACCGGAAGTGACGTAGCGCAAGCGTGGCAAACCTACTGCCAACGCCCACTGCTTAACCGGAAGTGCGTCACGATGAAAGGGACGCAAAAGGGACGTTTTCAAAAGGGACAGTTACGAGAATACCGCCCCAGAGCTGCTTGTCCTGCACTCAGTGGAGAATGTTTGGCTGCTCGACGGCGATCCGTGTAGTGCTTGATTGCAAGCTGTTTCTGAGTTACCTTTTGCTTGACGGATTAAGGCTTGCCCGAACATCAAAATTCTGGCAAACACATACAACCGTCCAAAAGAGGGAATGAGTGAGGTGGTTGGTCGAAGGAATGATACCCACCATATACAAACACAAATTTTCTCGAAAATGCGACTTAGTTGATCTACGTGGCTCGCATGCGTATCACATATTCCACACCGCCGCAGACTATACAGACCAATCAACAGAAACATGTCATAGGGTTGCTCACCAGGGCACCATAAAGGCAAAAATAGGTTTGGCAGTGGCATAATATTCAATTTTTTTCTGAGCTTTCTCGGCATTCACGTCTACATACTTTTGCTCCACCTTGCATACGCATTACTTTGTTTTTCCTGCCACACACGAGCGATGGAATTCGAGTTTACAGATTGGAAAGGTCTTGCGAATCTAATCATATTTCTCACGTTTTTTTTTTTTTCATTGCAGTCCTTTAAAAAGCTGCGTACGGCTTTCAGGGAGGTCGAAGCGGCTTTATAAATGGAGCACCCCCGCAGCAACGGTAGAAAAGCTGCCACAGAAACCAAACAAAGAACCAGCCGGGTGCCCGAGATATTGTAACGCAGCGAAGAAGGAAGCACGGTTCTCGTAGAAATTTCGCTGACTTCGCCCCGTCGCTATGCAAGTCTCAACTGCCTTCTCTCTCTGACTCCGCCCAGTGCTCTCACCGCAAGTGATGTGGTAGCATGCCCCTAGAAACTGCGAATACGTACGAGGAGTAAGTTTCTGTTTATGTACACGAGTTACACTCTATGCCAGGAAAAATAATTGGCCTTGCTTCGCCGATATTTGAGGGTAAATACGAGACATCAACGAGAATACGGATGCCAAACCAGAAACAATGCGTCAAAGTGGTAAACTGCATTTATTCTAGAGTCATACAGATTGTGTAACGCCGAAGGATGGCAACTTCCGCGTACAAGCAACTTTTGGTTCTCAAGCAAAACGAATGCAGGAAAATTGGCTTGAGAAAATTTGCTGCAATGGGTTGAAAGTTGGGCGAGTTGGTAATGATGCATTTCGAATAACAAATTGCGTTGTCCTCGTGTGTTTCTATTCCCGTTAATTTGCGGGAAATTTGTTTTTGAGAAGAAATTTGCTGTACCCATCATGGGAGGAAGAACAGGGGTTGGGAGGGATTGAGAAGATGGCGTTACGTGGCTGAGGAAGTTCAGGCGGCACAGACAACGAAGCGAGCAGATGGGCGGCCAATTTTTGTGCGCGCAGTTAATGTCTCATCAAGCTGCATTGATGCGTGCTCGCAACGGGGCGAATTAATTTAGAAAGTGTTAATCAAAAAAAGTTTTGAGTCCTACTGACGGAGGTGGTACCGCAAGATAACGGGGGTGGTACAATGGTATTGAAAACAACACAATTACCTAGCTATAGGGTAGATGTAGCGAGGCGACAAAGGTCTTGCAAGCACCGGAAGCAAACAAAAAAGCACGCTTTAATTTCGGCTCCATGTTTCAACGCTCAAGAGAAATGAAATTTGGGCATACCTCTCACCTAAATTCAGTGTCGTCCCTGTCCTGTGCTAAAAAGCTTTTCCAGTCATCCACTTGTGCAGGAGAGTCGAAGTTAATTTTTATTCTTTCAGCGATTTAAATTTCCCCAGGTTAATTAGACCCGCCCGTGACTGCGACAACATAGCCGGAATACCCTGCGTTCCTATCATTAACACATTTAACTTCGCAGGGTGCCTGGACTGAAGGCTTCTCCTTCTTTCAAGCATGAACCTCTTTTACCTGTACTAAATGTTTTACCATCACCACCACGAGTGATTTACAAGTGAATTTCAAAGACAACCAAATCGATATCTTCCACATCAAATATATTGGGCCCATTGCTAACAGCAGTCCCAGGCATTGTTTAAAATATTAGCCACATGCCTGGCATTAATGGTCACTGTTTCCTGCAAAGTGGAGTGTTTCATCGGGCAGTTCGTTGAGCAAAGTTAAAACTTTTCTTTAATTGTGAGTGCTTGCTTCCCAGCACAACACGATGGGGATAAATGTATTGAAACAGGTACTTCTCCCCGAGCAGGTAAATAAGCAAAAAACTATTTATTACTACGCAAATACAATTTTCCGTCTATTAACAATGCACCACCGCAAGCTTAAATTGTCATTCTGATACGTCCCTGGCGCTAAAGCGGGCTTCATGTTCCGGCGGCACGTTCTAGCTTCAGTCAGCGGCTTGACTCTGACTCGCTTCCGAAATAAACGGCATATATACTTGACACATCCTTTTACATGAGGGTGGCCCCATAGAGGAAGAGGCGGCTGTTCGTCTCAGAAGCTGGCACGGACAATCTGTGGTGTTCTTGCATGGTGGGCATGCAATCTCCAGAAGGTGGTTCTGTACAGAGCCACTGACCACCTGCCCCAACAGCGTACAAGTTTCCCCCTGAGCGATGCGCCCTGCTCTGAAGTTGTTCCAAGATCGCCGTGACGGGACTGCATGCGTGCAGGGGTGAAATCAGGGGACGTCTGCGTGCGGTCCTGGCGGGATTGTTCCCGGCTATGCTGGCTCCGACTGCAGGTCCGCTCTCTTAATTGATCGTGGCCGGGTCCGCCGTTGGTAGCCGGTTGGCGGCATGCGAGAGGCGTTCAAAGGCGTGTAGAGGCGTGTCCGATGGGGACACCCCGTGCAAGGATCCGGGATCTCCGTACATTGGTGCTTGAGCTAGAGGGTGCCGATGGCGGTTCCGAATGCTTCGAGCTCAGTTGCGGAGGGCTTGAATGGCGGCCTTCCAAGCCTCGCATGAGCGGTCTCCGTAACGACTGAAGCGCCGCAGTTCGCAATCGTGGTGCATACGTTCGCGTGGGGTCCTGGTTCGGGGGAAATTTCGTTCTCCAGTCCCTGAAGCGTAAAAATTCTTTTCTCGTCGGGGTGTCCCCCATGTTATTCTGCAGACTGAGGCAGTGAAGGCTCCGCCTGCAGTGTATGTGGGGAGGGTAGAGGCGGGCGACGGCGGAACAGAAGATAGCCTGGCGTGGCAGCCTGGGACGGCTACGGCGTTCATAAGGATGGATTGAAATTCACCCATGCGCCTGAGGTTCCAGATTCTGTTGCCAGGTGCTCCAAGGGACGTGCTAATTCGATCCCGGATGGATCTTGAAGAGACTCCCTGGAGCACTCCGCCGGGGTTGGCGGTGTCTTGGGGCTGATATGAGGTCACAGTGTGGACCTTCCCGCGTTGGGTGGCAGGTGTGAGGTGTGGAGGCAAGGAGCGGGTGCGCTGTCGACGCCCGCCACGTGGCGAAGGTAACAAGGTTCTGCCTCTTGCGTACCTTGATTAATGTGTCCGCTCGTTCTTGGGTGGAGAGGCTGGCGGCTTGGTGAAGGGAAACGCCGATGGTTCCGACGCCAAAATAAGCGATGTTGGGGCAGTTCGTCGATTTTATTGTCGTGGCAGTCACTGGTTGGCATGACGTCGCAGGAAGAAACCACTTTTGGGGTCTAGAGGTGCCCATGGTGCTCAGCTGTCCTTGCCAACGAGTGGTGAAGGCTGTCCGAGTGATTGGCGCGGATGGCGCTTCACGAGTGCAGCTGGAGTCGTGGCTAGGACTAACACGAATTGCTTTTCGTCTACGGCACACAGAGATGACCGCCTCAGAGAAATTTTACCTTGGCTTCCTGGACACGGCGTGCCGGGAATGTTCGCGGCCTGCTGCGAAGAACATGCAGGCGGTGCCAGTCTGACGACAAGAACCAAGTCGAACAGCGGCCGTGTTGGTGGCACCTGACTGCTGGAAGCATGATGACGACAACGACGACGATGGTGATGATTCCCTCAATGATCTTGTACGTACCCACAAGGGGGGATTGGCCGGGGCTAATGCGCTGATTGTACATCGAAAGGACTTTCCTCGTTTATTTCCAAAAAAGGAATCCGTGAAATGAAAGTTCTCAAAATTCAAACCACAATTACCGATTAAGCGTGACTAGGATGTGTGGCACGTCTTTTTCTTCACTCACTTCGGATAAAAGTCACATCCATAAGCAGCGGAAATTTTACGAAAGCATTTCTGAATGAAGCATTTTTGTAGTGGGCACGGATTTATACTAGTCGTCCAAAATTCACATTTTTATCGTTTCCGGGTGAAGCGGCTTCATTTTTTAAGGGTTTTTTTTTTGAATTCCTACGAGGTATTAAAAAGACCATATCGTGTGTCATATCCAATATCACGAAAAGTCTCCGAGTCCAGCTCACAAACGCGGGTTGCTCCAAAGCAGCACGAGAACGGCCCACAAAGCAGCGCGAGAACTCAGCATCCGTGCTAGGCTCTCTCCTGCTCCCTACCACGGTGCTCGGTCGGCCCGCGATCGACTCCTCTCGTACTAAGAGATCACGGAGCTTTACCGCCTCTCCCACCTCCGCTATCCCCCTGCCCACACAACCCTCACCAACGTTCAGGAGCGCCTATGGTGACTCCTTCAGACCAACTCCCTCGCCAGTCCTTCCCTCCTCCACAAGATCTATGCATCTGAGTTTCCTTCACCCAACTGTCCTCTCTTTGACTTCCTGGACACACACTAACCCACGCCAAGTGGGCCTGTCCTCTAAACCCATTCACCGCCATCTCCATCGTCGAGCAGTGCGAGGACGCGCTGGGCAGCTCGCAACCGGGGGTGCAGCTACTTCTGGTTCACCGAGCCGTCGCCGCCACCCTTCGGCCAGCACCCGCCATGCGTTCCTAGCCACCTTGCTTAAAATATAAAGTTATTTCTCCCTCTCTTCCTTTCTCTCTCTCACTCTCGCAGCTAGCGGGTCACAACGACGATTCGTCACGACGCACCTAAAAAGGGACACGTTTCACTTGGAGGCTAGGCAGCATCATTTCACCAGCATTAGCATTACCATCATCATTGCCATCGGCTTACAGTCACCGAAATATGCATTGCCACGATGTAAAGACGACGCAGTTGTCTTCAAGGAAAACAAGTTTATCGGAGCGAACTTGTGCTCCCCTAACAACTGAAAGAATACACAAGCGGCGAAGCAGCAGTCAAATAAGTGGCGTGCTCAGGAGAACGTCTGCAAGTCGAATGCCGCGGCGTCTGCGGTACCTTTGGGCGCGAGTGTTTCTCGAACAGTCGAAGTACATCCAGAACACTGTAGATCAACAAAGATTATTTTACGCTGCTGACGTTAGTTCGAAGTGTTCTCCCTACCAAAAGAGATGACACGTGCGGCATAAACAAAAAGAATAGAACAAAAGCTTTCCTTGGCACAGAGATAACAGAGCACGGCGCAGCAGGTCGGCAAAAACAAAATATAAATACACAAGCCCAATGGATGGTTCGAGGCAGTATTTATATATGAATTTTGATTAAGGAAATGGATGGCCAATAGCCTAAGAGAAGAGGGGGTTCTTCGGAAGGGGTGCAGGGCTCCTCTAGGCCGAAAATTCTTCGGGCTACGCCTGACTCTCGCGGTAACTCTCTCCTAAAAAGCGAGCGAAAAAAAATATCAGTGGCTTAGCTCGGCTATGCCGGGATATACGTAGCCTGAGCTAAGGTTCAGCTGGTTATTCTTAGCTTTACTGGTTGTCTAGGATTAGCTTGATTATCATGCTTACTGCTGCTTCAAGACACACATAGTGTACGCATTAAGTGACACATGTATATTTATTTTTGCTCAACGTCTGGTTGCTTCTCTATTGCCACAAATACGGCTAGGTGGTTCGGCGCAGTGTCAGACTTGGCTACTGCGCAACGGAGGCGCACAGCTGGGCACGCCCCGACGCCAGTGTGTCTGCCGCGGCTATGACGTCACTCCTCTGGAATGCTCAGACCGGAGAGACGCGCGCGGCGTCAGCGGCTCCGGCGCGCCAGCTGTGCGCCGTGTGACGTCACTGATACTCGCGCTTGCGTAGCACGGCTCTTAACGAGCCACGGGAAACTGCTCAACTTCGGCCAGTATAGCTCACGCTACAAAACCCAACCACAAAAGCAAGCGCACATCGTCGCTCGCTATGAGTCCCTGTGAATGTATGACGTAGTGCGTGACGTCGAATGTGCTTGATCGGCCGACAAAGCGCGCGGCGTTGGAAAACGGACGTTTCGGTGGGTGGGCTGTACACATCGTGGTCACCGTGTAATTCGCACGCCGTTAAAAACATGGCTTGTACCAGACGCTCCGTAAGGGGGGTGTCAGGGCACCCAAGCACCGTCACCCCTGTCGTCAAAGAGTGGGCACAGCCCCACTCGTCTCGGGCCAATTAAACCAGTCCTAGTATACCAAGCAATCTTCCTGAACAAGTTCTTCACCAACACCCGTAATCCGCGACAGACGATTAGAAAATGCAATTGAATCTGAAGCACAACTGGCGTGGTCCGGTATGAGTGCTGCGCTAGATTATGCAAGCACACAAAACCGATTTACATCGTAGTGTATAGCCGTAGCATGAGCATCTGAAGGAACGCTGCTTACGGAGGTACAGTTAGTACATTTCAGGGTGGTGGAATTAAGATCAGCTCCATGCATACGCCGGTTTCGCGACACCGGCCTGTCACACACATCTGGCGCTTGTACGGACCGAATGTACAGCACTCAGATATGCTTGCTCGGAACGGGGTGAACTAATTTCAAAAGTGTTCATCAAAAATGTTTTGAGCCTCATTGACAGGGTAGTACCGTAAGTTAACCGTACAGCGCTACTGAAATCACGAGTACCTAGCTAGGCTAGATGTAGCGAGGCGACAAAGGTCTGGCAAGCACCGAAAGAAAACAAAAACGCAGGCTTTAATTTCGGCTTGATGATTCAATGCAGAAGAGAAATAAAATTTTTTCACACGTACCTGCCACCTAAATTCTGTGTCACCCCTACGTCCTGTGCTAAAAAGCTTCCCTGATTATCCACTTCCACTGGAGAGTCAAAAGGGCGAGTCAGTCATTTTTTTTATTCTTTCAGCAATTTCAATTTCCCCACGTTAACTGAACGCGCCTGTGACTGCAACAATACAGCTGGAATCCCCGGCGTTCCTACCATTAACACCAGTAATAGTAGCCTCCACAGAGGGCCGGAACTGAGGGCTTCACCCGCTTTCAAGCGTGAACCTCTTTTACTGCATGCTAATAAATGTGTTACCATCACCAGCACGAGTGATTTACAAGTGAATCACAAAGACGACCAAATCGACATCTCCCACATCAAATATATTGGCCCCATTAATAACAGCATCCACATGTATTGTTTAAAATATTAGCCGCGTGCCTGGGATTAAATGTCACTGTTTTGTACAAACCGGGCTGAGCGTTTCATCGGGCAGTTCACTGAACAACGCAATTTTTTTTAAAATTGCTAGTGTTGTCTTCCCAGCAAAAAAACAATGAGAATAAATGTACTGAAACAGGTACTTCTCAACGAGAAAGTAAATAAGCAAAAAAACTATTACTACGCAAATAGTATTTTTCGTATATTAAAAATGCACCAAACCCAACACAGGAGAAGGCGGCTATTCATCTCAGGAGATGGCACGGACTGTCCGTGCTGCGTGTGCTTGTGTGGTGGGCCTGCAATCTCCAGAAGGTGGTTCCGTACAGAGCAACTGACCACCTGTCCCAACAGCGTACGAGTTTCCGCCTTAGCAATGCGCCCTGCTATGACGTTGTTCCAAGACCGCCGTGACAAGACTGCAGGCGTGCAGGGGTGAAATGAGGGGACATCTGCGTGCGGTCCTGGCGGGATTGTTCCCGGCTATGTTGGCTCCCACTGTAGGTCCGCTCTGTTAATAGATCGTCATCGGGTCTGCCGTTGATAGCCGCTTGGCGGCATGCGAGAGCCGTTCAAAGGCGTGTAGAGGCGTGTCCGATGGTGACACCCCGTGCAAGGATCCGGGATCTCCGTACATGGCTGCTTGAGCTAGAAGGTGGCGATGCCGGTTCCGAATACTTCGAGCTCGGTTGCGGAGGGCTTGAGTGGCGGCCTTCCCAGCCTGGCATGAGCGGTCGGTGGCCGAGAAATCTCCGTGCCAGTTGAAGTGCCGCCGTTCGCAATCGTGTCGCGTACGTTCGTGTGGGGTCCTGGTTCGAGAGACGTTTTGTTCTGCAGTCCCTGCAGCGTAAAAAGTATTTTCTAGTTGGGCATTCGCCTGTGTGATTATGCAGGCTAAGGCAGTGAAGGTTCCGCCTGCAGTGTATGTGGGGAGGGTAGAGGCGTGCGACGGCGGAACAGAAGATAGCCTGGCGTGGTAGCCTGGGACGGCTACGGCGATCATAAGGATGGAGTGAAATTCGCCCATGCGCCTGAAATCCTGGATTCTGTTGCCACGTGCTCTAAGTGTCGTGCTAATTCGATCCCGGATGGGGCTGGAGCACTCCGCCGGTGTTGGCGGGGTCTTGGGGTTGATATGAGGTCACAGTGCGGACCTCCCCGAGTTAGACGGGTGGCGTCATAGCAGGGAGCTTGGGCGCTGTCGACCCTCGGTACGTGGCGAAGGCAACAAGGTTCTGCCTCTTGCGCACCTTGAAGAATGTGTCCGCACGTTCTTGGGTGGAGAGGCTGGCGGCTTGGTGAAGGGAGAAGGCGAGGATTCCGACGGTAAAATAAGCGATTCTGGTGCAGTCTGGGCATTTCTTCCCAATTGTCATGGCCGACGCCTGGTGGCATGAAGGCGTAGAATGAATCCACTCTTGGGGTCCAGAGGTGCCCATGGTGCTCAGCTGTCCTTGCCAAAGACTGGTGAAGGCGGCCAGAGTGAATGGCGCGGTTGGCGCCTCACGAGGGCAGCTGGAATCCCGCGGAAGTCGTGACTAGGCCTAACAAGGATTGCTTTTCGTCTCTGGTGAACAGAGGTAGCCGCCTCCGGCAAACTTCACCGTGGCTTGCTGTACACTGTGTTCGGGGAAAGTTGGGGCTGCTGCGAATAAATGCGGACGGTGCCAGTCTCACTCCGAGAACCACGTCGAACTGCGGTCGTGGTGGTGGCACCTCGCGGCTGGAAACACGGCACCGAAAGAGACGAAGAATATGATGATGATGATGCCCTTAATGTTTTTGGTACGTACCCACACGGGGGATTGGCCAGGGCTAAGGCGCTGATTGCACAGCGATAGGACTTTCAATTCAATTCAATTCAATTCAATTTTTATTTTTCCAACTTCACTAATTTATTTCCAGAAATAAAAGTTCTGAACAATTCAAACACCAATTACCTATTAGGCCCGAATCCGAGGGGCTTCGGATAAAAGTCCGACGTACGAGTTGCGGAAATTTACGAAAGAATTTCTGGCTGAAGTATTTTTGCTGTGGGCACCGATTTATTTTAACCCTTCAGAATTCGCATTTTTCTTCTTTTCCCTATGAGACGGCTTTTTTGAATTCCTACGAGGTATAATACCTCGCACATGTTATAATGTTCGGTAAGTTTTTAAAGTTTTCCCATCGAAAACCATTGCAAAGTACTGCAGAAAAAATACTTATGTGTACGGAGGCGACAAACTGCCTGTGAAAGTTAATGAAAAAACGGCAATTTTCGGAGCGCTGTATCTCCGGAACGACATTACTGGGCGCCGCCATCTTGGTGTGGTGAAGATTGGAAAACGTGGCCGCCTGGCGAAGCTATTACTCGGGCTTCAGGCAGAGTGCTCTTCGCCGATTTCTGCCGTGGTTTTGGTTGTGGGGGTGGCTAGGTTTGCATTTAGTCGTTTGAGTTGTTGCGGGAAGTTGCGCGACTCGAAAGACGGGAAGGAAGGAAGGAGGGAGTTCATTCAACGTGTTTCGGCCTTGAGTGTGAGGCGAGGTGCGTGCTTGAAATGAAATTTCGGACTCATAGCGGTGTTATAAAACGCCAAATTATTGCTGCCTTTGACAGCGAGATTGCGAGCGGCGGGAATGGGACGATCGGCACTGCAGATGTGGCGGCGCAGGCTACATCGCCAGAAAATGTTCAAGCAGTGTCCGATAGCGGGACGGGCTATTATTGCACGCTAGTAATAATGGTTCACCTGTCTGAAGAGAAATTTAATGCCAAAATGGAGGTGGCTAAACATACCAACGTTACTCAAATTACGATCGTAGTGAACGTGCACCTTGGGGATTGAAATGGGAGTGCTGGTGGGGTGCAACGACTGTCAGTGACCCTCGCTTTGCGCAACTTTTGTCGGGGCTCTCTACTCTTGTGCGTAAGGCCGAGTCTGGGATTACAAAAATATTAATTTCGGCATCCACGTGATAAAAAAATAGCCTTACGATTGCTTAGTTTTTCAATTTAATATCTTCGACGGGACCATCTATGCACAGAGCCCAAGAAGTAAAAAAAAATACCTTCTGATACTCTGGTAGAAAAAACGTTATTGAAAGGCTGTTTCAGTGTTACGCACGTTCGAAACCGATTAAAAAGTGCAGTTTTCTCCTCCAAGTTTCCATAAATTTGATCTTTTAGGCTCCTAAGGTGACATTATAAATGTCGTTCTTCTGCTCCAAATCAAGGTTCATCTGCTTCAAAATCAAAATTTCGCTGCTCCAGAAACTGCTCCAGAAACTGATTTAGCTGTCTCACTCCTGGGTATTTAAAAGCCTATATCGTGTGTAATAAGCCTCCTAGTCCAGCTAAAAAACGCGGGTTGCTTCGTCGCGACGCACCTTCGAAGGGACAAGTTTCATTTGGATGCTAAGCAGCATCCTTTCACCAGCATGAGCATTATAATCATCGTGGTCATCGGCTTGCAGTCACCGAAATATGTATTTATGTATAAATCTTTATAAAGAAAAGGGATTGCTAGTGCTCTAAGACAGGAGGGGGTTTTTCGGAAGGGGTGCAGGGCTCTTCTAGGTCGTAACGTAAATTGTTCGGGCTACGCCTGACACCTTAGCGGAAACTCACCGCAAAAAAAAGCGAGCGAAAAAAATATCAGTGGCTTAGCTCGACTATGACAGTAAATACGTAGCCTTAACTACGGTTCAGCTGGTTATTCTTAGCTTTACTGGTTGTCTAGGATTAGCTTGATTATCGTGCTTACTGCTGCTTCAATGAGACTCACACAGTATACGCATGTGTCAAAAGTATATTATTCAAGCGTCTCCGGCGCAGCGTCACCAATCGGCCCAGAGCTAAGCTGGTTTCACAGGCGCACACCGGTGTTGCTGCGACGCATGAGCCATCGGTTCCACACCCGGCCACCTTTCGCATGATCCTCAAGTGGACCGGCCGCCACGTGCGAAACGGAGGTCGGCGAAGACGCGGGGCGCGTGGCGTGTGTGATAGAGACGCCAGGCAGCGAGCAACGTTCTGTGCGCCATGTGACGTCACTGCTCCTCGCGCTTGCGCAGCACGGCTCTCCAGTAGCCACGCGAAACAGCTCAACCTCAGCCAGTGTAGCTCACGCTACAAAAACCCAACCACCAAAGCAAACGCACATCGTCGCTCACTATGAGTTCCTGTGATTGTATGACGTAATGCGTGACGTCGAATGTGCCTTATCGGGCGACAAAGCGGCGGCGTTGGAAAACGGACGTTTCGGTGTGTGGGCTGTGGAGACCGTGGTCACCGCCTAATTCGCGCACCGTTGAAAACATGGCTTGTACCAGAGGCTCCAAAGGCGGGTGGGGTGTCAGCGGACCGGAGCCCCCCCTTCCACCCTTGTCGTCAAAAAGTGGGCTCAGCTCCCCTCGTCTCGGTACGATTAAACTAGTCCTAGCTACCCCAAGTAACCTTGCTGAACAAGTTCTTTAAAAACACCCGTAATCCGCCAGAGACGACTAGAAAATGCCATTATCTACAGAATCCGCCCCCTTGTCCCTCTCATCACCACCTTATCAAAGTCGAACTCCACCATCATATCTTGCACTGCCCAAATTTTATTGCTTTCGTACATTCTTTCCTCCTTGCCATGACACCGTTCTTCCATTTACCCCACATCCCTGTCACACAATACCGCGTGCGACATTACAATTAATACCATGAAAAGCGGCCTAGTACGGGAAATGTAACCGTGGTCCACATGGTTCATAAACAATGCCCCTTCAAGACGACCTTTAGAAGGACGGAGCCTTGCCTTAAAAGAGTACTGACACAAAATTTCAAAGTTGAGATAAATTTATGCAAAAGGCTTTCTTCGTATTTGGAAATACGTCCCAGCAAGTTTCAACAGCCACCGTTCGGTATAACATATTTTAAATGCATTAAAGTTAAATGCAAAAAGTTAAACAATCCTTAGCAGGCTGTCGATTTGGATTAGCATGCCTGACATCCATACTGGGTTTCCATAGGCTATGCAGCCTCAGGAGCATGAGCATGTCCAAAGGAACGCCCTCATCGGTAGGCAAGAAACGTATGCCATAATGTGTGACCGGTAATCCCTTCTCAAGTGTCACTGACGCTACAGAGTCCGAACGGTGGGCTCGTTGTAGCAGGTGCTCAAAAGAATAGCGCGCGCAGTGACATCACACATGTCATGTGGGATGCTCTGTGCAGCGAAGCGTTTGGAAACACGCACCAACTGTGTCACCTGTACCAGATGGCACGGGAGTGTCAGCAATCCCCTACCTGTGGGTAGAGCCGCTGACCTGGTCAGCTCCAACCTCTCAGACCAGCGACGATTGGGAGAGAGGGCTAGAATGGCCAGCACAATCCAGGACAACCCGAAATGAGGACGCCTCCTTCCGGGCGGGGGCCTTAATACCAGCACCTCGACTCCAGCCAATAAAGTTTATTCACCGTCATAAAATCCCATATTTATCCTTTCAATAAAACTAAATAGCCGTTCTGAAGTTTAGAAAAATCCCCCCTGTGGGCGGGAGCCACTAAATTAAGATGATGAAGTGAAGAGTATAAATATGCTTCTAAGGGGTCTTAGCCACAAGCGAACAGGTCTGCGGATTGATGCGCTCTTGATGATTTTCAGCATGTATGTTCGACCCATGTTTGAATTTGGGTGTGTTTTGTTCTCTGGCTCTGCTACGTTTAAGCTCCTGCTTTTGGTGAAGCTGGAACGACAAGCATTGCATAGCTGCTTAGGTCTACCCGGTTACGTCCCGATTCGGGTATTGTACTGGGAGGCCCGAGTCCCAACGCTGAATTCCAGGCTTGAGCAAACTCAATAAAAGGGCTTCTAATTAAAAGAACGGTGGTACTGCTCGTAATGCACTAGTGTTCTGCTTCAAGTATGCCTTGCTTTTTTTTGCTCAGTAGGGTTGGTGTATGCCACCAGTTTCTGAACTTTTTAACGGTCTTGTCAACATAGGCTTCTCTCAAAGCACTTTTTCAACTTTTGGCCGTGCAGCTCAACAGACAGGTTGAAGAAAAAAATGTTTATTAGAGCCCATAGAAAAAATCTAAAAGCGAGTGAGAGACGAAAATATTCGCGTTATGTAGCGTAAGAAAAACTATCGTCTTTAAATAAAATAGTGCTACGTCAATCTGCGCTAAGCGGTTGAGGTAATTGACCTCAGAGATAAACGTTAGGCGTATCCGGCAGTTATTGCTGTTATACTAGCAAAAATTGAAACATGCACACAGACGAGCATATGCAATGGGCATTGACAAATGAAGCATTGCGAATACAAGACCGCCCCTTCGCGTATGGATCCTATGCCACCTACGGGATTGGTTCGAATAGTCATTCTGTTGTTTTGAGCAACAGCTAAAACGAGCCCGCTACCCGCCCTCACTAGCCAAGATATAAAGCCGCAGGTTTTGGGCCTGTTGAAGCAAACGACCCGGGGTCCGGGCCGCAGCAGTGCCAGAAGTTTTTTCAACATCGATTTTTTTTTTACTCTTAAGTGGTTTTTAGGTGCCGTTCTAGCCAAGATGTAAAGTCGCAGGTTCTGGGCATTTGATTCAAACGACCTGTGGTCCTGCCGTAGCAGTGGCATAAGTTTTCCAACAACAGTGATATTTTTTTTCTCTCTTAAATGTTCTTTTGGCTCAGTTCTACGCATTCTATTCGTAAATAAGGGTGGTTAAGCATCTTTGACGTCGGTTTAAATGTGGGGCGCCGCATGTCAACACGTTTAATTATCCTTCTTCATCGCACCAAAGGTGCCTTGCTCGTATCTATCTTGGAACAGGATCGGAATGCCGCTACTCTGAAGCTGCCAAAAAGTGCTACATATCCGCGGTGTGGCACATTCCCGCTGCGTGAAATTAGACAGACGCACTGGCATTTAAAGAAGCGCTGTGGCTTATGCCCGACCCCCTGACCATTGCTTGGCACCCGCGGAATTGTTTCACCTTAACAGTCCCACAGGAGGACCAACTCTATTGCATAAGGTGCTGCACTTGGCGCTTTCGCGCTGAACATTCTGTGGGTCGGAATAAATTCGCTACCATTATAGAGCTATATACTCGGCGACAACTTTCTGTGGCGATGCTGTCAAGGCTACGGAGCCGAACCAAGCCGCTTCGCTGCGCTGCTGGAAGTAGTTCAACAAAAAATAAATAACTGGCGGTAATCTAAGCAATTGAAAAAATATATAGTTCTTATTTTTAGCCATAGAACGAATAATAACACTCGGGGACAGGAAACAAGCTGCCTGGATAAGAGAACGAACTGCAGTTGACGATATCATAGCTCAAATGAAGAAAAAGAAATGGACTTGGGCTGGCCATGTAGTGCGATGAACCGATAACCGGTGGACAATTAGGGTAACAAAGTGGATACCAAGAGATGGGACTCGAAGAAGGGGAAGGCCATTAACCCGATGGGGGGATGAAATAGAAGAAATTCGGCGAGTAAACTGGGGACTCGAGCAGCGCAGGACAGGAGCGGTTGGAGGGCAGTGGGATAGGCCTGCGTCCTGCAGTGGACCTGATGATGATGATGATGATGGTGAATGGATAATGGCACTACATTACTAATCAGAATATGTGAAACAGGCAGCACTATTTTTAGAGTTTAGGTTTTGTTTGGTGGCGTCCTTCGCCACTATAGCATCGCATAGGTTCTCTTCAAAAAAAAAAAAGACATGGCGTCCTCGTCGACGGCACCTGTCTTTCCCTCCGGTAGCTTCCACTTCATTATGCGCATAGAATTTTTAAGAAGCTTGAGAAGCAAAAGCTATCGAAACAAGCGAAGCAAGTGGTTTGCGACGTGTACGCCCAGGTGAAGGCTGATGTAACCTGGGACTTTCCGTCGTTTACGCAATTCATTCGGTTCGCCAGCTTGCCGGCGTAAGCGAGCGTGTGCGTAAGCGTGCGTGCGTGCTGCTCTTTCGTTATAGCGCCCCAGCGCTATGTAAGCACGCTTCACATGTCGATGGGGCTGCCCAGTTTTCACCTCCAGAAGGGTTTACAAATCAGTGCTTGCGCTCAGAACTGCAGCATTGACACAATTCACTTCTGGGCGATACAGAGTTGCACGGTATTGTCCACGGTCGGCCCGAGTTCTGTAGCCAAAGCGCTTGCTTGTGTTTACAAACAAATGAAACGTGGAAAAAGGAGACGCCAATATGCCTGCATGCTCGGTGATTGTGGTTCAGCGCACTCAGCGCACCCCCCTCTGTAGCTTTCTCTCCATTGCCACAGAAGGTTGTCCCGAGTATAGTGAAGTACAAAATGGCATAACAACAAATTCTTACATTTCGAACTCTCGCTAATAGCAGTTATGTTCACTGTCCTTTGCATCATTTTTGCAAAACCTAACTGACGCAATGCCACGATGACTGCGAACAGTCAAGCAAGTTGTGATATCAAGCACTTCATGAACGCTACGTTTGAGAAATTACATCTAAAATATCAACAACTGGACCAAAGGCGAAATACACATGTTTTCGACCTAAAAAACACATCCAGCCACACGTGTATGTGCCTGATTATGTGTGTGTGTAGACGAGTACGAATAACTTAACGTTCTAAGTGCGTGATTGCAGTGGCTAGGTGACCTGAGAGCTTCATGAACGGAATATACTCCCTACTTCAACCACTCTCACCAGTTCGCCATTTAAGCAGTCATTACACTAACACAGTTCAATGACACCCACGTAACGTGGCCTCTCGTTCACCCATCCATGAAAGTATCTACGGGGAAATACTTACGCAAAAGAATCTATTCGACTTCTTCATCTCTCTTTTCCATCCAGTAAAAGTAGCTTCCTTGCCCTACTAATCCACTTTTCTGAATCTTACCACTCAGATTTGTGATATGCGAGATGAAAGTACCAAAAATATTACTCATCCTGTGCAAGGCATAGAAGCTTTTCTGAAAGACACTTTTATTTTTAGACAGATACAAAAAAGCGTAAATTATCAAGATACACGCGTAAGCATAAAGGATCAATGCCTTCAAATCAATGGATATGCTACTCTTTGAAGGACTAAAATATCGTTTACGTACTCGGGCGAAGGTGCACAATCACTGCACAATTACATCGGCGACCTTGAGGTACCCCATAATATGACGCCAACAGGCAGGGTTGAGCTGGTCTATTTGTGTACCTTCTCCAGGAAGGCATTCCAACTTGTCGCGAACAACTTGGTTGATGATGAAGTAGTGGTCGCTGATGAAGTGCTTTGCCGCCTGAACGACAGCTTTTGCTTCTGTTTCAGACATTCCCGCCGCTGACTCTACACGCGCAACCAGGGATGTCTGTGCTTCGAAAAGCTCGAACGCTTCTGCACACATCTTCCCCGTGTTCCGCCTCAGCGCGAAACGAACAGCATGGTTCAGACAAACACTGTTCCGCATGAGAGCGTCGTTGAATGCTGTCTGGTCGGCGCCCTGCTGAACAAAGCTTATATGAAAGGAATTTATGAACCGGTTCTCGACCATTCCTCGAGAGAGAATGTCCATGCAGTGCGGGGTTAGCTCAGCGAGCTTCAGTGAGAGGTCTATGAGATTTAGACGCTGACTTTCTAACACCAGAGATTTCAAGAGTTCTGCTTCTACCGCACCTACGGAGATGCATTTCATTTCTAGGTGCCAGACAGACAAGTTAGAGCGGAGACCCATCGCGACCCTCACTGCAGAACCACCTGAGACGCCCAAGCCCTCCACAAGTTTCACGTGTTGCAGTGTTACATTCTTCTTGAGCGCTTCACAGAGACTGTCAACGCATTCGGGCGTGACTCTCGAAAGGTGGACTTTCAGGCTGCTGACCCGGTGGCTCGAAGACAAGGCCTTGCACACAGACGCAAACGATGCGTCTGAAAGGTCCCCAGTGTTGAGCTCCAAATCGACGAGGCGTTGGGGCGGCTGAAGCAGCAGGGAAGCAGCGAGGCCCTCAGCATCGTAGTCGGTCCAGTTCAGTTGAACGCGGCCGTACAAGTTGTTCTCGTTCAGAGTTCTGGCCAGAGCCTCCCTGCAAAGTGCACGCCTGTCAGCATTACGTACAGCAGATTTGCACTGATGCATTCTTCAAGATCGCACTGCAAACGCAACATCATCCAATGGTGATTAAAGCAGCCGAACCTCTTGTCCCCTCCCTTCGCCCCCAAAGGTGTACAAGGCCAACCTCTGCCTTGATCCCTACTTTTATGTGCTCGAGTCGTAGCGCAGTAGCCAATGGTGGATCCCAGGTGTGTGGTGGAGACAATCGCTCCCTTCGGGCGCCCCCCAAGGTGTCACCTTCGTATTGTGTATGCAGTGTGTATGGTGTCGGAGAGCTGGGTCTCCGACACCTCTCCGACAGCGGGGTCTAATTTATTCGCATCTAATATTAGTAATCCTACCCAAAATGCCTTATTGAAAATCACACTTATTTAAGAAAAAATACTCTCTTTAGTTTCCCCCGAGAATACTGGAACCTTGCTGATACAGTGAACACCCGTTGAGACGAACTCTAAGAGACCAAGATAATTTGCTCGTCTTATCAGAAATTTGCCTTATCAGAAGTCCTCCCAAAAATAATCAGCAACACTTCCAGGTGCATGCCAATATCTTGCTTGAAGACGGTGAATGAAGTGGACTTACAATGGAGGAAAAAGACAAAAGAAAGTCACAAATTCGAGGGCGCAATTTGATACAAAACTATCTGCAAGTGCTCTTGTCTGGTTTTATCCAGTCCGAGCGGCGACGGAGAGCGTACACCCACTACCTGAAGGGACAACGCAGCGAAGACAGACTCTGCTCTGTCTAGAGACAGACTCTACTCTGACCGACCGACCGACCGACCGACCGACGACCGACCGACCGACCGACCAGACAGACAGACAGAGAAACAGACAGGCAGACAGACAGGCAGACAGACAGACAGACAGACAGACAGACAGACAGACAGACAGACAGACAGACAGACACATATATTTTCGATTTACTGAGCCGAAAAAGACTACCGCCTTTAAGACGCAGCGATGACTATTGCAGATTAGCAATTTTTTGCATCATTATCGACACCCCATATTCTTCAACTCGACAGGCAGATTTTGAAAAAAAAAATAACTGACGCCGACAATTACCGCATAGAAAGAATTTAAAAGGAAGCCATTTTTATAATGCTTGCTTGTAACGTTACGTTTTTCATGTGAATCGTCCCGCCTTCGAGAAACGGGAAAAATTCCTGCTAATTCGTTCATCTCGAATGAAAAATGGCAAAGCACCGAGAATGTCATTCATAGGAGGTCAATCGCCGAGCGAGTGCTCGCAGGTCTGCTAAAGACATAATGAGCCAATTTTCTACATTCTACAATTCTACATGGCCATGGATGTATCCTGCATTTAAAAACACTTATAATGCGCATTATGATGTCTAAAATAATGTGGACATAATGTAGAGGAATGTAGACACAACACGTATACAAAGCGGCGGGTACGAAGTCACATAAGAGCTTTCTTACCTCTCCAAAGGCGATGCCTCCAAAGAGCCAAACTTCACTGAGCAGGTGTTTTGTGTGAGGGCCTCGCACAAAGACTGCACTGCCTGAAAATCCACGCGACATGCGGAAACGTCCAGGCGCTCCAGTGTCTTGTTTTCCCCGCAGTCCCCCGGCAATCAGTTTTCCAAACTGTCCAGAGATGTGACAACCTTCAAGTTCCAGCGAGCTAAGGCCTTTTGTTCTTTAAGAGCACACTCCGCAGCCCTTGTTCCATAACGCGTTGACTGCCCGAATTCAGTCGTACACATTTAACGGCCAGGTGTTCCAGAACGTGGTCCTTTTCAACAGCTCTCAAGACGTCCTGAATACGCCCGTCACATCGACACCAGTAAGTCAGTTCCTTGAGTGTCATGTTCGGCCTCATAAAGTCGCAGAATGCCTCTTCTACATCCTGGTCGTGGTTGAGACAAAATTTCTCCAATGTTGTGTTGAATCGGAGGCACAGGGCAAGGCCTTCTCGACCACGGGGGCCTAAGCCACAAAAAACGCCTAAATACCTTAGGTTGCGGCAGTTCGAGATGCCCCTCATGAGGTCATCTGAGATTCTGCTATCAGTGAAGAGGCCAACAATATGAACTTTCCTGACAGAATTCGCATTGGCTGACAACAGTTCATCCAATTTCGCAGCCAAGGCATAGTTCACATCGAAACCCACCAGCCTAAGGCTTTCGAGCCTGTATATGGGGCCAATGGCGTCGAGAAGACGACACCAATTAGCCGGGGCTCCTCCTTCAATGGAGACATGACGCAAATTCGTCACAAACCGGGCAACGTCCTTAGGAACAGCTACTTTCTTAAGTGGACCACTCTCGTATAGTTCGAGGGTTTCTATACAACGATGCTTCCTCAGTAACCAGACAGTCAGGAAGGCTGTGTCGTGAGGGTCGTTTCTGTACGTCGAAGGTGACCCCGGAATGATAGCAAGGCAAATCTTTCCTGGCTGCGGTTCATGAAGGTCGATAAGGAAGGTGTCCAGAACGGCATTCCACTCTTGCAGGTCGTCACAGAGCCAGCAGCTGTCCGATGAGGCTGTGCAGTCTCGTAGCAAGTCGAGGTGTGGCCATTTCTCCTTCCATCGTCGTATGTTCATCTTCTTCTTTTCAAGTACTGGAAATAATAGTGAAAAAAAAATACGGCAGGTTTAGCGACGTAGAGGCTTGTAGTCTGCTTTCGGCGGTTTTCGCAGCTCCCTTTTAATTAGAAATTGGAGCTTGTGAAGTTGCATTTCTCTTGTTATCGGCTGTCGCACATTTCCCGAAATAGGATCCAAAGTTTCCATAAACTAAATAAGGTTGAAATTCTGGTTGTTTTCAGTTTGTCTTTTTGTCCATTTCACAGGACCGCACTGCGAAGTCTGAAAAATTCATAAAACACCCCACTTTGCGAGGTTTCCAAACCGCCTGCTATTAAAGAGGGGCCGCGAAAACAAACTACAAGTTTGGTTTAAAAGGACTGCTTTGTCCCGATAACAATAATACCAATTTTATCGTCGCAACGTTTATATGCCTCCATACTCCTAACTTTCTAATTCCTTTCGAAGGCGTGCACGCGGGGCGTCAGATGGCGGGCGCCGGCACGCAGCAGCTTCTACCTTCGTGGTCACCACATTAAGGTTGTAGCGGCATCATCATCATCATCATCATCTACCGCGGGTGCTTGCGTGAGCACTCCGAGTCACGCGCAGAGAGAATAAAAATCAGGTTCCGGTTGCGGCAAGATGTCTGGTGCCGCCGCTCTCGCCTGATCGGCGCTCTGCAAGGTATTTGAGCTCGGACATTAGCGGTTGGCACATTCGTAAGAGGAGGCGACCGCAACTCTGCCCCTTAAAAATGAAGGGAGCTCACACTAACGCGTAAGTCTTGAAGACAGCGACGCTGTACGCAACCTTCACGCCCATCGCGACCGTTTAAGTACCCGATTGCAGCCGATGCAGCTGCTGCTGCAACGACCTTTACTCCATCTTTGTTGCTACAACGGCGAAGGAGAAGCAAATCTACGAAGCAGAACGAACGAACTGAACGCGCACAGCTAAACTAGGCGCCCGCAGGTGCGACGTGTGCCCTATCACGTGTTCAGTGTCGATCAGGTGGCGTGATTCCTAACCCACAGTCAGAGCCGAGTGAGCAAGCCGTTTGGCCCTCGGGTACTCACTCACTCACCTATTTCTTAGACAGGGTGTCTCCAGGTTAATTTCCTGAGAGGCCAGACAGACCCTTTTCTACGAACAGTTGGGCAGACGAACTTGAGGAATTATTTGCCAGATTTTGTTGTCTTCCAGTGCACTAAAACCAAGCGCCCCACGAGGCTACTTGAAGGAGGTGATGATGGCTTTTCAGTTTCTGAAGGCTAGGTTTTCGTACAAATACCTTGCTCTGGTACCTAGAAAGAAACTGTACAAGGATGTGATCGATGTGGCATTACCAGTACCTGTATATCGCTCTTTATACTGTGCAGGTTCGGGGAAAGACGTTTTAAGGAGAGTTAAACAAATGCCTGTGAAGTCATCAGTCAAAAGTTTCTTGTTTCGCTACATATCGGAACGCGACCCGTCAGTCCATGGCTGCGGGAGAAAAGAATGTTTGTAGCGGGGTGATAAATCGCTCCCATCATAAATTACGCCGAGTG
This sequence comes from Haemaphysalis longicornis, assembly GCA_013339765.2. Taxonomy (NCBI): domain Eukaryota; kingdom Metazoa; phylum Arthropoda; class Arachnida; order Ixodida; family Ixodidae; genus Haemaphysalis; species Haemaphysalis longicornis. Next base: position 118,988,514 of record CM023455.1, read on the forward strand.
ATAAATCGCTCCCATCATAACCACTCTCCTCCCGATCTGATACTAGCAGCGGACATACGCAAGGCTTTTGATCGCGTAAGCCAATCCGCCATACTAGAAGAACTGGCACATGCCTACCCAAGCGCCCGGGCTCAAATCTGGATCCGCAACTTCCTGAACGCTCGTCCAATACGAATTCAAGGATCTCACCCAGGCTGGACTCCTCGCACATACTACCTTGACCGCGGGGTACCTCAGGGATCCATACTTTCTCCTATCCTATTTAACCTCGCCATGGCGAGGGTAGCTCGAAATCTCGAGCGTGACTCTGCTGCCCGCTTCACAATATATGGTGATGACGTAACCATATGGACTGAATCAGCCGACTTTTTATGCCCGGAAGACATGCAAACCGAACTCCAAGCCACAGCAAATAGCCTTGAATGCTCCTTGGCCCCTCTTGGTCTCGAATAGGCCCCTGAAAAAACCGAATTCTTACCCGTATTTGGCCCCAAACCCCCTCCGCACTATAATCCTCTAACTCTTCTTCTCGCCGGTACCCCTATAACCGCTAGTTTCCAACCCATGCGATTACTCGGAATCCCAATCGGACACAAAAATAGCCTGTCAATATGGCTACAACTCAAACCTAAATAGAAGACAATCCAACATACCATACGTCGCCTGTCGAACAAATTGGGTGGCGCAAGCCAGAAGGCGACCCAAACATTAGCACAAGCTGTCGCCATTGGTACTATAACTTACGTAGCCCAATCCTACAACCTCAATAAAACGCACATGAGAATACTTCAAAATCTGCACAGAGCCACCCTTCACACCATCAGTGGACTACCCAAACATACTCGTCTTGAGAACCTGCAAGCTGCAGTTGCTCTTCCCCCTTTGGAAAATATCATTCAAGAGCAAGTACATCAATCCCTTCATAAACGCTCATTAACTCATCAAGGTGCCTCCATCATCACCTGGGACAATCTTAAGCCGTTACAACCCAATGACATCCCACCGCCTTTGGCTCCCTGGAACCGCCTTCTGTCACGGACTCTACAGCCACCCATCCCGCCCCGCGTAACGCCCACCCTGTCCGCGCAGCCCGCATCAACGTCCTCCGGAACAGTAGACGCCCCCAAGAAATTGATATTTACACCGACGCAAGCATAACTAATCCACTAGTTGGCACCGCATGGACATCACCTGATCTTTCCTCCATCCAAGGCAAACGAACCCTTGATATTCCATGTGCTACCATTTTGGAAGCGGAACTCCATGCCATCATTCAAGCCATCGACTTCCTCATGCTCGACTTTCACTCCTCCGTCCCTTCACAAATACGCATCCTGACGGACTCATTCGAAGCCCTAAATACACTACAAAGTGCCACATCGACCAATCCCATTGGGAAACAAAATCCTGCATCAGATCTCCATCCTAAAATCTAGCGGCATCCATCTTCGCATCGACTGGTCGCCTGGACACGAGGAGTCCTCACCGGGGAACCAGGCAGCCCACTCGGATGCACGGGAGTGTATAAGCTCCAGTCCTCCGCTGCTACCCGACTTGGCTACTCCGCCTCCTGAGTCATTACCGCCAGCCATACAGATTCTACGGTACAAAAAAGACAAAAAAGACCGCCTCAAGGCCCTCACTCCAACCGGCTTTTTATCTGCTCTACCCCCGCTCCCAAGATCAGCCGAAATTTTTATAAACAAAATATTTTGCAAATGCTAGCTTAACCCCAGAGACATTCCGTAAATGGTACACCCCATCCCTGCCGCCTCGATGTCCCTTCTGCGCCTCCCTCACACCCGCCAATCTCCAGCACCTAATTTGGCACTGTCCGAAATTTACGCGTTACAGAAACTTCAACCCTCCTCCAAATGCCTCCTCCTCATACATCGACCCTCGAACACTGGAACCCTCTACGCTGACTTTAATTGCGCACTACTCCCTAGAAAGCGGTCTATAGCGCGAGCAGTTTAGAGCCGTGAGTCTGCTCTCCTCACCCCACGTGGCCTCTTCCGCCTTCGTAAGGAGCCAATTGCTTCAACTTGAACGGTTTATTTTCAAGATGTCCCAAGCTACGAATATCCCACCCTCTACTCCAACTTCCCCCACTTGACTTAGCGTCTTCCTGATATGTAATAAAGGCTATCTCCACCTCTTCTCTCCTTTTTTATCGTCCTAATCGTAGGCATCTTCTGGGAGAAAACAGCCTTCCTAGTGCAGCCGATGCGATATGAATAATGGGAGCATCTCACGTGAAGTATTGCGTGAAGATCATGCCTAATTATTTGTGCTTTTACGCCCGGTTTATAGGGCTATTTTGATGCATCAATATCTTCATGCTCGTTTTTTCTGTTTGTAATTATTTAACAGAGGGTTTGTCTATGGCGAGAGAAGCTTAAGCCATATTCAATTCGTCCAATTTTCCAACGAAAAATGGCAAACATACCAGAGTGCGATCTATGCGTGACGTTTGGGCGCGAACGAACGATGTTTCGAAAACCCTGTTTGTGCGCGTGTGATTTCATGGAGGCGATTAAGTACGCTATTATGTACGCTATTAGCACGATCACTGCATCCAGTTCTTATGATTACGAGGCGTAACTTTGAAAAAAATTTCTACATTGCAAAGTATTTCCTATCGCGGTAGTAAAGATATTTCTTATTTCGGAATTGATGAAAAAGCAACGGGAACGACAGAGGTAATGCTTAGACCAGAGTCCTTCAAGGACTCTGGTCTAAGCATTACCTGGTTACCATTAAGCATTACCATTACAAGGACTCTGGTCTAAGCATTGAAGGACTCTGCTTAGACTAAGAAGGAGCCCCTCTTCGTTGTATTCTCTGCCACTTGCACTGCTTTTCACCACTCATGTTCGTTTTTCTCCCTTCGTGGCCGTTTGTATAGCTTCTTGTTACTCTGTTTCTTTCTCCTAAAGCATTTCCTGACCATAAGTCACTGCGGCTAGAGCGTGCGTCAAACCACTCACTCTGGACCCTAAGTAGGCGTATTTAGAGTGGGCACGCCCTTTTCTGTGGCCTTTAGTAACCGGACAGTCACCGGCGGTATTGTTATCGTTATGTCTTGCGCGGTGAGCCGGGCAGCGAGGAGTCCAGGGTTATTCGACAAGTGTGCCGGGAAAAGAGTAGCGTATTTCACACGAGATATGCGCTACAGAATGGAATATGAGTTGGCCGTGAGCGCCAGACGGAATGAGGGGGGAATGAATTCGCTTGAACAGCGCCGAGCCCAAGCGCGCTTCCTGGACATGCGAAACGTATTGCTCGCAAGTGCGGGAGAGGTAGAGCTACTGGAGCGGCCGTGTGTTGCTGATCGCATCCAGCGTACACAACAGGTATTCCCCTGCACCACTGCGCCCCTCGCATAGTTCTCTTTGTGCGCACGTTTGAAGAGACCCCGGGACACTTTTTCAGGTTATGAATTATTCAATGCTTGCGGAACCTCGGCCAGAAATTGTTGCTCTATGCCCATCAGATAACTCGTAAACTCACTCAAAAGATTAGTCTCTCTTTCCCGGTCTTGACGTTCTTCGACCACTCGAATTACGTCATTACGGCCATGTAGCGGCTATTAGCCGATTTTCCTTCAGTTCCGGTAAGAACGCATTCGATAGCAAGTTAAAAAATAAAGCCACGAAAACAAAGCAGAAACGGAAGGCGTATCTGGTGCGACGAGCAAATCACGCAGTGCCGCTCCGTGCTGGCGATAACTATAGCTTTCGCAGTGGTTCCAGACGCGAAGTAAAGAGTGAAAGCGTTTATCGAAAGTGTTGTAGGGTCCCTTTAAGTACTGGTTCTGTCAAAACGGAGCAGACGCGACCGATATACAGATTCATTCCAACCCGACCTTCACGTGCATAAGTCATCTTCTAAGCAGCGAATGGTGAACAGCTGAGAATACGCCACTGCACACTGCACATTGTTCCCTCACTCTCTTCTGCTCAGGCAGTACAGTGTAGGATTTCCCAGCAACCCCGAGGATAGTGGTACCCCAGTCACCAAGCACCAAGTAGTTTTAGTCTCAGCGAGATAAGTCGTCTGCTGTTTGAAAGCATGGACCGCCTCCTTCCATAACAGGCATGAAGTCTAGTCGTCAGTCGCTTTAGGATAAGGTCGCTTCCAACAGCCAACGGAACCTCCTTGTTATACGCTGCCCAAATCCACCGTAATGCAGCTCAGTGAATCTACTTTACCCTTTCACTCCCCCTCTACTTTCCTTCCCCCGAACTGGGTTTTATGCGGGTGCACGAGCTCCCTGCAGAGCTCAAAAATATCCCCCATGCACTTCCTTTCCTTTTCCTTTCCCGCAAACCACGACCACCACCAGGTCAGCGAGCGTCGTGTTCGTCATCCCGTTATCGCCGAGTTCCCCGTTGCAGTTTCTCACCCTGTTTCAGCAGTAATTTTGCAGTCTGGGGGGATATTAGCAGCCCTCCAAACACTTCTCGCCCCTGCAAGCCCAAGCAAGCATCATAAATCAGCTCGCCGCAGTTCGACATGACATTCATAGAAATATCAAAGCTGCTGGTATCAACCGATATTTTCTGTCGTATGTCGCACTGATGGCATTAGCCGAGCCTGCTCTTACAGTTCAAGTGCTGCTTCAGTTGACAGCTGTGAGCGCAAGGCTTGGGAGCTCCATTGTTTATAAGGACAATGGAGTTGATAATAGTCTCCCAGAGAGGGGAAAAGAGAGTTAGACGGTAACCTGCAGACTGTGGTTTCAATATGGTCTCAGGCAAACCAGGCAATCAGAGAGGCGGTTTGTTGTTTCTTGGCCGGAGGATTTTTTTTTATTTTGCCATGATCTTTCACGCCATGAAAACGGTGCTGGACAACTATCCAAGTACAGTAGACTCTCGATAAACGGAACTTCAAGGGACCGGAAAAATTAGTTCCGTTTAACAGGAGTTCCGTTTACTGAGAGAGATGTTCTAAGGTGCAAATTTATGTGCGTACACACTTCTAAGGGCATTTCATGGAACTCTAACCACTAGAAAGTGACTGTAGCTGATAGTTTTCAGAAAGCAAGAAAACTGCAAGAAGCGTAGGCACAGCATTCACAAAGTTGATTTGGCAACAATGAGTCGCTGTGCACTACAAAATGCGTCAATTATTTTTGTTTGAGTCCTTGCAACTGCATCTTCACGGAGGCTAGAGGCCTCAACTTCGCGAGTGCTTACGAGCCACCGAATTTAGAAGACGACAACGTGGTAATGATCGACGAATAGCACAACGATGGCACGAACGAGGCGACAGGAGGTGAGCCCTGTAGCCTCGGCGTCTAGAATCCAGACCGAACGACTGGAACAAGCACTGCGATGTTGCATTCGTTGCGCTAACACGGCTTACCACTTACGAGAGGAGGCTTACGAGGCCAACAAGGCTAAAAAAGCATGGATGAAGAAAAAAAAAAAACGAAACAGCTGGAACCGTAAAAAGCTGATTCTCATGCCAGTGGATTTCACAAGAAGTTCCATTTCTGGTTCCGTTCACACGGTGATGCAGAAATTTTAGTTCCGATTACCGAGAGTTTTTTTACGTTATCTGAATACAAAACCAACCAAATTCCAGGCAACTGTTCCGTTTAAGCGGCAATTCCGTTAAGCGATTTCGTTTATCGAGATTCTACTGTACACCTTTCCCGGTAGCGATTCAGCAAATTTGAGCAGGACAGGACAGCATCAAGTACAGTACTGCTATACTCTACAATACAGTCAACAGCTGTCCAAGGACGCCGAGTATACTCGTTGCAGATAGAGCTTGTCCCTCTCTAGAGGCCTTGCGTTATAACTGCAAAATTTTATTTGAGAAACGTGGAACTTTCTTTCTGCTTGTAATACTCTGTTTTCATGTATTTTCGTGTGCAAACACCCTCTAAAGTGTAAGTATCCTGCAAAGTTTTTAAGCCCACTAAAAGTATTACAAAATCATCCGTCCTCCCGTAAAAAAGAATTCTTTAGCCATTTTATCTGCTTTCAGCTCGTTTTTGGTTTTACGAAATGTCATTACGTTAAAATTATTCTCAACTTTACATTCTTCTGTTTTCGTATATATTACGTGACCTCACACGAACTTTGCAAAGATGTTGTATTGGTCACTCGCTTTTTTTTAGTGAACCTGTAAAGTATTTGGCGGAAGTTACTTAGTTTCGAAATACCTTGTTTTCAGGATATGAGTGGCAATTTAACTCAATAAATCTAGCTGGCACGCAGGCGAACACTGCAATTTTTCATCGGGAATTTAGGCTAGCGCATGCCGTTGATTTTTAATGGGCCATAAAGTGCAATGTTCGCGCGCAATTTAACCGCGACACGACCCAGCAAGCTTATAATGCAAAAAAAATTGTGGAAGGGCTCCACTGTCAACTCACGATATATGCAATAACAAATGGAAGCCTGCTTAATTTGTTAAATGAATATCTATGTGTGAAACAGTATTCGTACCAGCATTGAAACACCATGTCTCCCATTTATTTCTCAAGAAAACGAAAAGAAGCAAGGCTACCCCAGTGCACTGAAACCAATACAACGAATTACACGTCAAATTGATGAGCTGCGGGCATTTCGACAAATTTCCTTACCCTCAAAATGAAAGCTACTGTAATGTTAACCCTAAAACCCGACAGTTACCAAATACTAGCCTTTTCTTGTTAAAAAAGTGGCAGCACCTCCACTCCGTGGATGATGGCGAGGGTGCACAGTACCGGGACTCGAAATGCCTTTAACTTGCACCCCGAGTGACATCCCCGACCGTCATTCGATTTGAGCCGTTAGTTGCACCTTGATCATTCCCTAAATGAAACTGCAACTCACGGTTCAAATCGAATTTCGCTTGATTTTCGCTTGATGGTGGTGTGCGCACGGATGGACGCGGACGGACATTGGGAGGTCCTGAGGTACTCCGCCCCGTTACAGGCGAGGAATTAAGTCTCTCGGGTACCAACACACGGTCGCAGCCCAATGGGTTAGACGACTGACACTAACTCTGTCTGGTCTACCAGACGCAGGCTCGAATCATGCCGGTGCCTGTGTGATTTTTTGAGATTGTAAATGCTATGCGCACGGACGCAGACGGACATTGTGAGGTCCTAAGGTACTCCGCACCTAAAACATAACTCCGAGAGGTCATGAACCGTTGGAAAAGAAGCCAACGCAAGTTGATTTCAAGCGCCCAAGTTATTAATTGACAGGGCTTCACAAAGTTAGGCCTAACAACGTAACGCCTAGCTAACAAAATTACGCCTCTCTTAAACCTTTTATGCCGGTGAAAGCACGCTGGATTTGATAAGATACTTTGTTATTTTCAGTTACTGCGGCTGTCAGTGCACGACCTATTAATGGTGAATTGTTCTCTTCCGGGAACTACTGCCCAGATAATTAAGGCCAGCTCACTTGCCTTCGTTAGCCGTGTCAGCGGAAATCACTGCGTTGCGCTTGGGTGCGGGAGAGGTGCCCCTTCCAATGTCTGCCGCTCCTCTGTGAATGGTGGGTACTACTGGGTAGGCACATTGACGCGCCGTCTTCCACGGCCGATTGGGGGCGCTCTATGTCGCGGCGCGTCGGGAATCTACCACGCATGCGTGAAGGGGAAACCCCATTCTCCAGAACCCTTCACCCGCCCTCCAAGCCTAGCCAACTCCGCTTCAAATTGCAGGCGGCGTGACAGGTACGCGTTCGGCAGCTCTGGTGTCTCCATGTCCGGCCATCTGCATGCAAACGATACTTCGTTTTTTTTTAAACCCTGCTTTTGTTTTTCCGTGAGGGCTCAGCATACACGCATTCTTAGCTCGTTTTATCTGCGGCATATGTATGTACTCACAGCCCAATTAAGATAACACCTGTATAAGTGTTATCGCGGCCGCGGTATTTCGATATCTATGCAAATGCCTCAGCACATTGCCACAAATCATTGTTTTGCCTCCAGTCTTGGCGCTCTGACGTGCAAGCAGCTTTTTCGTGTAGTACTCGAAGACGCGCTTAGAGAGTACACAGCAATAATCACCGTACGGAAATTAAAATACGTTAGCGCACTGCACTTCATTACTTTTCCTTCGTTCGATTCCGTAATTAATCTAATGTATACACTATAGAGAATGGGGGACCTTTTATTTATTTATTTATTTATTTATTTATTTATTTATTTATTTATTTATTTACAATACCCCTAAAGGCCCTCAGGAGGGTATTACATAGGGGGGAGGCTTCGAAAAACAAACAGAGTACGCATTCAGGCAAAGCACACAGAAATGGAAAAAAATATCAACAAGAGATCAACAGCAACCATGCTTTTTTTTCCCCTTTAAACCTAGCAGTGAATGGAGCTGCTGACCAGCTCCGACCTCCCACACCAGCGACGATTGGTGGAGAGGGCACGGATGGCCAGCATAGCCCAAGGCATCCCGGACTAAGGAAGCCTCCCACGGGGCGGGTGCCCTAGCATCAGCACCTGGTCTCAAATAAAGTTTATTCATCATCATCATCCTTAAACCTTAGGCGCCGATTGACAACCGGCATTCACCATACAAGCAAAAGCGATCAACGTCTGTCCCAGATTTTTTCTCGAGCCAGTGGTGAACATTTATTTGATTGCACTGAAGTAGCCGTTGAAGGGGCTCCGAAACGACGCTAATTACGCGTGAATTTGCACTTTTATTATGTACATTTCACTCCCATAGAACGCAGTGCACCGCAAACCGTTGAATAAGGGAAGAGATTGCTCACCTATGGTTTAAACCCTGAAGGGGAATTTTTACCGTGTTTAACTAACAACGCCCTTAAACCCGACCAAAAACCTAAGAAACGGTTATTTAAAGGGAGTATTGCCTTTCAAAAAAGTTTTTAAAATGTGTTTTTTCTAGTGTTTTGCTACAGCGTAAGAGGGTTAGTTATCCACAGACATGTACGCGTTACCCTAAAAAATTAGCTGAATACCGCTACTCGCTGAAGAAGTAACTGAATACGTTACTCGTTACCGGTTTCTCAAAAGGAACGCGCGAGTTACTCGAAAAGTAACTAGTTACTTTTAACGTTACTTTGACGATGACCAAAAGTACAACTGTTTTGTTTCATGGTTCATTGTTTTCTTTTTAGTAGTCGTCGCACTGAAAAACTAGCTGACTCTCGATGTTTTCATCGGTTATTATGTTTCCCGCTTCCTGTTACTCGAAAATACGTCTCCGGCGACGCTGAAGAGTCGTTCTACCGAGGCGCTCGAAGGAACGGCCGTGTTGTGCTTCAGGAAGAGCTGGTGAATATTCGGGAACTGCGCCTTCACTGAAGTTCGCGGGTGCCAATCCGGTACGCGTATCGGCACAAGGAGAAACTGAGAAAGTTCCTCCGGGTCATCAAAGGCCGTTGACAGTGGAAAACTAAACAAGTCGTCCGCTAGATCAGGTTTCTTCGGGCGCTTGGTTCCATCCTTGCTTGCTTTAAACTTTAAGAGTTCATCCTTCACCACGCGTCTAGTCTCGAAGCGTCGTGAGCTATCTGCGATCCACGATAGCTTAAACCGTGGGGTGATAGTCGCCGCCAGGATCAGACGACTGACTTCTCAAGAATAATTGCAACTCCTTATATATATAAAAAAAGATGGTGGTCACGTGGTACTGCCAGACTGCCCCCGTACTCAACAAGCCACTAACCGAGAATTTCCAGCCTTCAACCCGGATGATGCGCATGGGGAAGGAAAGATTTTTCGCCGCGAAGATAACAAACAAGATACAAATTAAAAACAGACGCCGAGAAAGAGTGTTTATAAAACGAAAAAAAAGACGTTTCGGCTCCCGTACTGGAGCCTTGTTCACAAACGTCCTTTTTTTTCGTGGTCGGTGTCTGTTTTTAATTTGTATCATGCGTTTCCCCGACCAGGCGGGCTTCCCTCCAACACTTGGTTTCAAGATGACAAACAGTAGTATTGTTCTGAGAAATCGCCCTTTCGACTTTCCCTGGGCTGTTCCCTAGTCTGGTAGTCCTGCGCTCGACTATTGATAACCCCGGCTGTCCGTATCTCTGGCAGCGCGCCGATACTTGCGTAAATTGAATGCTACGGCAAGATCTCGTGACGAGCGGGGCATTATTCACAATATAAATGGCTCCCCAAACCACCAGAACGTAAGAAACGGCGCTGCTGCTTTCAAGACAAACATCAGCGCAATGTGCCTATACACGCGTGCACAGGTTAAAATAAAAAAAGGGCCGTTTAATCGGTGTTGTACACGTTACTCCTCAAAAATGACGTGATACTTTTACTCTTTACATGTCCTTAAAAAAAACTAAATACGTTACCCGTTCCTCCTTTTAAAAAAATAACTAAATACGTTACTCGTTACCGAAAATAGATTGATTGATTGTAGGGTTTAACGCGCCGACGCAACGCAGGACATGAGGCGCGCCGTAGTGGAGGGCTCCGGATTAATCGTTACCGAAAATAGCAACTAGGTATAAAGTAACTCATTCCTTGTAACGCGTTACGTACATGTCTGGATCATGTACATCGTAAAAATTCTCCTTAACTTGTGTAGGTCATTTTACAATCTAGGACAGATTTAGAAACGAATAATAAACGCAGCAATGCTAGAAACCATAAGTATTTAAAGCACACTGCCTCACAGAAATTTAGTGCAGGCAAGCAATTTTGTTTCCCCAATGTAGCGAATAAGGTTTTTGATAACTATATTCAACTAAACTCTCGCGCTCCCCGAATACTGAAAGACAAACACAATTCAATGAGTTAGCATTGGGAAAAAAAGTCGCAGACAGCTTAAAACTACCAAAGAAATAAACCACGTCGTCACATTTTTAATTCTAACCTCATCAGCCAAAAATTTGCGAAATTCGAAAAATGTTTTTCTGCACTCCTCAACATGAATGAGAAACGTCGGGCGGGCCCGATAACATTTCCGGCACTTTTTTGTCGCCGATACGCCGAACCACTGGCACACATCCAGGTGCTATTTTTCCTTCACCTTTATCAGGTGCACGCGTTCAAGTCGCGCCCGTACCGATAAGGGAAATAACGCTTTGCTTTCGATTTATCGTCCCATATCCTCGATCGGCTGTTCTTCTAAACAACTGAGGCAGCATGTAATTACCTAACACGTAATTTATTCACCAAAAACAAAATACCGTATAATCACGAATCTAACCCGTACCTTTTTTTGCCAAAAGCAGCCTTTAAAAATGTTTGTTCGTTACAATCGGACTAAAAAATTCACAGCATATCCACGGGGTGAATGACGATGAGTGGGCGAAGCTCCTGAGGGGAAATCATCGGTAAAACCGTGACTCTTCAGTGAAAGTTCGCCCACTACATCTGTGTCCGAACGTAACGTCTAGAAAGTCTCGCTTAAACCGCGCGTCGGCACCTTGGGGGCTGAGCTCGCCTGATGCGTTTTGCAGACGCCTCACGAGCTCTCACTGCATCGGGGTCTGCCTGCCGATACGCGCGCTTTCTCGCCGCTTCCCGTTCTCTGACGTTTTGGAGATCCTCTTCGCGCCGCAGCCGTGCCGCTTCGCGTACGGCAGGGTCCTCGCGCCGTTGCCGTGACGCTTGGGCCTCTCGTTCTCGAACGCTGGGATCTTGGCGGCGTCGTCGCGCAGCCAGACGACACGCTTCGGCCTCCCGCTCTCGTACGGCAGGATCTTGGCGGCGGCGTCGCGCAGCTTCACGGAGCGCTTCTGCCTCGCGGGCTCGCACATCTGCAGCCTTATCCATCGGGCGACTCCGAGCGCGCGCAAACAGCGAACGGATTTTATTACAACGCTCCCCGCCATCTAGTTAAACAATCCAAGAAACTAAACTAGAGGTAGCCACGCCATCTAGTAAACAATCCAAGCGCATCTTTTTCATCATATACAAGTACCGCCACTCTAGTGAACCAATCCAAGAACTAAACTAGAGGTAGCCACGCCATCTAGTAAACAATCCAACAACTAAACTAGAGGTGGCTACATACATACGTCGAGGATGGACAGACCCACGCCTTAAGGAGCTTCGCCCCTAAAACAGAAACCGTCTTCAAAGCAGCCAGCAGCGTTGCAATTGACCCGAACTCCTCCCAAAATACATCTCAATTTATTCCGGGACAAACCAATTTTTCTGGAGCGCTTGTCATCTAGCTCATATGAAAGCCAGACTTTTATATACTGGGGTAACCACAGGAAATTTTCGAATAAACAGGCAGAAATAATTTTAATTTTGCACTAAAATTTCTGATGTCTGAAAGGTGGCGCCACGTGGCGTCTAAACGTGACACTACGTTACGTGTCCCGACAATTCCGTCGATTTCAACGCACCATTCAAAAACCGTCTGCAAGAATATGAAAGGTAGCTCAGTGTTTTTGTTTTTGCCGGGGACAAGTTTTTAAAACACCCTCTTTTAATCTCACGTGCAGTTAAAAGTGGGTTGCCGCAAGTCTCGCTGTCATGGTGGCCAGTATTCCTCTTGGCGGGACCCGTATTGCTGGTGGATATAAAAATTCCAGTTCTAGAAATTCTACGGCGCTATCAGCAAAACCATCTCAGAGAACGGTGTTCTAAGTGATGCTCTTTCATTAGGGATAAAGAAAATGTACTCGTCAAAACTTGGTTGTTTGTCCATTATAACTGCGCCCGTAGCTCAATGGCCATACCTTACTTAGCCCAATGGTTTGAGTTATGACTAATGACTGGCCCGGGGACCCCTTTTGGGCTTTTAAAGTGATGGCGGACCCCACGATGGAGCATTAGTTGATCGGTATCATAATGTCAAACAATTTGCAATTGCAGCTTACGTCGCCAACAGACTTATCCAATGCTTGCCTTTTCTGCTTGACGTCGACTGACGATGCGCGTTATGATGTTAAACAATTTGCTCTTGAGTCTAAAAGTCTTCTAAACACCTCTATGCTGCATTTTCTAGGTCCTGCTTTTTTTTCGTATCATTATTAGCGTGCTGTGCAAAAAGCAGGTGTTAAAAAATATGCGCTACGGGAGAAACTAAACGCACATGTAATGCGGCGAAGTCCATTTTGCATTTCATTGCGTGGATACGCAGTGGTTAAGGAAGACTAGAAGGCTCGCGATGACATACGGAAAGAACTGTGGAGGATCCAAAACAGCCAAGGTAACCAAAAAAGAGGCAAGGCAGATAGAAACGAATAAATGGAGGGAAAAAATGTAAAAACTAAAACGTCGTTAGAGATGTACAGGGCTGAGAAACTGGACATCAGAAAGAAAAATTTCTACGATACTTCCCAGGGCAGTGCTTTGCTTTTTGAGGCTAGAGCAGGTTGCTTGCAAACGAAGAGCTCTGTGGGGAAGTATTCACAAAATGATGGGGTATGCGTGGCCTGCGGAAAGGAACAGAAACTATGCGGCACATAGTGTTAGAGTGTAAGGGTATCCATCCGAATCTACATGACGGAAATATTCGGCTTCCAGAAATTCTAGCATTTAAGGGTACCAAAGAGAAAGTTAACTTGAAGGCTGTCGAGGCGTCGAAAAGAAGATTGGAATGCTGGTGGACGAAAAGCAGAGAGCGGAATATTGTCTGAAATAGGCAGTTTATTTTGAGAGTGGGACTTTGAGGCAGGCAAAACGGGTTCTGGTTGTTTCGTGGTCCACCCATTTACGGCTTTCGTCGCAAGTGAACCTGCGAAATTGAATAGTCAACGCATTCAGTACAAGCAACATCTCATGTTTAGCTAAGTTTTCGCAAAGTGACAAGCAGGTTTACAGTGTGCAAACCGAGCTACTGGGACCTCGCAGTGAGCACAAATTTTCTGTTACGGCTGCTCTGTTGACCATTTGCGTTCCTTTGAAAATCCAACAGGTGCCTGCAACAGCGAGATGTGTTTGCATTCTTGCGTATAAGGTCGCTTACGAAACCTAAAGATGGCAATAAATGAAGTTTCGCTGTTGCAGATGAAGTAAAACATTTCCTTTTTATTTCTCGTTGCGAATGAGCGCAACGGGTTCCCGGTAACTACTTTGTTTTGTAAACGGAACACCGCCTTCGTCTTGACATTTAATTCTTCAGGATTGGTTAAAAAATGAAATTCTGTGCATTTCGCTTTTTCTCGAGAGGGGAGGTGGAACGTTGCAAGAGCAGCGGAAGAGAACGCATGTAACGCGGAAAGCCAAACTATGGTTATCAGTATTACTTGCAATCGAAACTAGACTAGGCGTAGTGTTCCGTAGCGTTGATAAAGCATTACTTCAACACGTATTTTCACTACTGATTAACCCCCCTTTTGTCTGAGATTGTCCAGGAATTGTGGCTCGCCTTTTCAAAATTGTATTGAAAGCAAGCATTGTGGAAAAAAAAAAAAAAACCAGCGAGTCATGGCACACACCCCTCACACATGTGGGCAACAACGTGCATTATATTACGCGTTTTCTCTCTCTTTAAACTTAGGTCCACCATAAGAGTTAAGACGTGAGCATATTAGGCATTTGGTTATGCTGAGTGAGACACGTTTCTAGACAAGGTGATTCATGTCGGGATTTGAAAATGATATATATGAAAATGACACACGAAATGCCACATGACACACGCAAACTCACAACTGCCTAATTTTACCGAGAAATCCCCCCTAAATACTCTTGCGCATCCATAGAAACGTATTTTAAATAATACGTAAAATTAGCAACTCGATTCAGTTGAATAAATGTTTATTCCGTCTCCTCAGTATAAACAACGACTGTCCAAAATTGGTATTTATTTTAGAAAAGGTACGGGAAGAACACGATCACACAGGCGCTTGCGGGTGTAAAATACGTGTCCGGTAATGTATGGGCGATAGCGCACGGGTCGTGTGCAGTGTAAATGTTTTTGTTTGTTTCTTCTTTCTATAAGGACACAGCGCAATTTTACAAGGGTGTGGAATTTGCACGCGTATGCACAGGTCTTGTAGCTGCTTACCCGTTTCGCGTACTAAACTTTTATCCTTTAAATAATCACCACGTTCCCGAAACGGCAGACGACTGCACCCAATAATAAGAAAAGTGCAATGTGTGGAAGCAATGTTTATAACACGTTTCCACGCTCAAGCGGTGACCCACGGCGAAGTGGTTTCGTGGATTAAACCAGCGCATTGCCCCGCAACGGCTGCTGATTATTGCGTTTCTAGAGGAAATGCGCAAGCAGAGGTAACTATTTCATTGCTTACTGCCAAACGAGCACACGTATTGGTTGTTTTGTCGTGTGGCACGCGTCTTGCGCCGCACGCAGCGTGAAAAAGCAGACGACGCGAGAGCGCCATCCACACTACGAGCGGTTCGTCCCGCCGCCGCCAGGGGCCGACTGTGTTCGCGTTCTCTCTCTCTCTCTCTCTCTCTCTCTTCTCTCTCTCTCTCTCTCTCTCTCTCTCTCTCTCTCTCTCTCTCTCTCTCTCTCTGCCGCGTCCGGCGTCAACGCCTGAGTACTTCACACATAGTATAGTGTACTAGATTCTAGTACACTATACACAGAGTAACACATTTACGGAAGGTTGTTCAAGTCCGGTCAGAAACAGGGTGTCAACAGCGGTCCTTGAGCGGTATTGCTGCGCCATCTAGGAATGCGGAGGATAAACAATTAACCAAAGGCACGGCCGGCCAGGACGTGCGCAGCCTCAGTCAGCATACTACATATCGATTCAGATGCGTGCAATGGATATGTCACTGCTGACGTCACAAAACATACGATACACTGAGAGAATTGAAATTTTGGGTTTAAAATTTCCCGGTGAATTAAGTATTGTTTGCTTCCGGACAATTGTTGCTATAAAATACCAAATCTTTCTACTTAAACTTTTATTTATCTTCAGTGCTCCTTTAAGAAAAAAACCCCATGCATGCAGGAGTTTCGCACTGCTCACATTCGTTCTTCATTTCCGTCGTTTTTCAGCGCGGCAGCGATCCTTCGTTTTCAACATTTTTTAAAAATGTTTTCACTCAAATGTGAAATGTGTCAACTAAAGGTTATGTGAGTAAGGCTCACTCTGTGACAAGTTGCTTGCAATTCTTCGGGGACGCAACTTTTATTGATCCTCAAAGATATACACGCGATTATAAGTCATCAAGAGACACCCGCAAGCATGAATGATCAAGCGATGCACAAGCATAAATTATCAATGTATAACATTATTTCTGGCATTCTTTATGCGTTCTTAGCACCCAGTGTGCACTGCACTGTATGCACCCTGTGTGCACTGGTGTGCACTTTCTCTGCACTCATGGCGAAGCGGCACAATTACGGCACAATGACATCCGCGACCTTGAGGTAGTCCAGAATACGACGCCAACAGGCAGGATTAAGCTGGTCTATTTGAGTTCCTTCTCCAGGAAGGCATTCCAACTTGTCGCGAACAACTTGGGTGATGAAGAAGTAGTTGTCGCTGATGAAGTGTTTCGCCGACCTGACGGCAGCTTCGGCATCTCTGCCAGACATCCCCGACGCTTCCGTCACACGCGCAACCAAGGACGGCTGTGCTTCGAAAAGCTCGAACGCTTCGGCGCACAGCTTTCCCCTGTTTCTGCCGAGCACAAATCGAGCGGCACGGTTAAGACGTACTTTGTTGCGCGTGAGAGTTGTCATGAATGCTGTCTGATCGGTTCCCTGCTCAGCGGTCCTCAATTCGACGGAGGTTATGAACCGGTTCTCAGTCATTCCCTGGGAGAGAATATCCATGGTTTGAGCGTCCAGTTTCCCGACCCTCACAGAATGATCGCACCTCCACACGTAGGCCTCCACTTCGAGTTCCACGACGTTCAGACGCTGACTTTCCGCCATCAAATACCTGAGGAGTTCTGCATCTTGAGCGGTCAGACCATTGCACAGAATTTTGAGGTGCGTCACGGACGTGTTCGAGCGGAGAACATGCGCTGCCCTCACAGCAAAGCCCTGATTTTTGCAGTCATGTTCAATAAGTTTCACGCGTGTCAGTGACAGCGTCTTCTTGAGCACATTACACAGGTTGTCCACGTGTTCGGGCGTGGTGTCACTTGAGAGATTAACGGCCAGGCTGTAGACGAGGCGGCTTGAAGACAGTGCCTGGCACAGCAATGCGAAGGAGGCACACGACAGATGCTCAGTGCTGAGCACCAGATCGATGCAGCGTGCGGTCGTCTGTTGCAGTGCAGCACGCAGGCCGGCAGCATCGAAGTCAGTCCACGTTAGCTGCACACGTCCGTACAACTTGCCCTCGCTCAGAGTCCTGGCCAGCGCCTCCCTGCAAAGTGCATCCACGTTAGCAAACATTCACCATATTTGGACTACTGCATTTTTATTTCCATAAAAACAAGCATTATCATTATAAATTGGCAATAGCACTACAAACCTAAAACATCCATTGGCTCCCTTCCTCTACCCCCTAATACGCTCAAAGCCCATCTGTCTGCTTTCCTGACTTCGTTCATATGCTCTTACGACTGTACCCAATGGCAGATTCAAGATGGGGTGGTGGCGATATTCTGTTTCCAAGTCTGTGCAGGCCTCGAAAAAAGGCGAATGGGGAATTAAAACCATTGGGCTTGGCGGACGGGACGTATGTTCTGTCAAAAAGACGCAGTCGCCTTGAGCCCCGTTCTTTGTACCACACCAGCCAGTCGTTTATGTTTGGAGCTAAGACTTGTCAAATCCTGCCAAACATGGGGGCGAAGCCTCTTTTTTTTTGTCTAGGAGGGTAGAGGAGCACGACCCCCCCCCCCCCCCCAATTATGCCCTTCAAATTTTGGGTCCTCTGCAAACAACTCTCCCTCTAGCATGCGCGCACATGGCAATGCTTCACGTAATGGAGACAAAATAAATGTGAACTACACACGTATACATGTTATGAGACAAATGTGCGAAGCTTTCTTACCTCTCCAAAGGCGATGCCTCCACGTGGTGAAGCTTCACTGAGCACGTTTTGTTTATTGTTAGTGCGTGGCACAAGGGCTGAACTGCTTCAAACAACACACCGTAATTGGAGGCGTCCAGGCACTCCAGCGTCTCGTTCTCTGATAATCCCTCGGCGAGCAGGCCTCCAAACTTGCCACAGATCTCAGCATTCTTAATTTTCAGCGTTCGAAGTCTTCTGTTGTTTGAGAGCAGGGAACGAAGGCATTGTACCATAACGAGGGGGTTACCTAATGCCGATAGCCGACAGTCGATCGCCAGGAGTTCTAGGGTGTTGTCGTTTTCAACAGACCTCAGGACGTCGCTAATATACCTCGCATATCGACACGAATAATGCAGTTCCGTGAGTGTCGTGTTTGTTCTCATAAAGTCGCAGAATGCCTCCTCTATTGCCGGGTCGCGATCGAGCCAGAATTCCTTCAGTGTTCGACTGGACCGCAACAACATGGCAAGGCTTTCGGACCCAGGGGAACCAAGTTCGGCACGAAATGCTAAGCTCGCCAGGTTCTTGCAGCTCGAGATGCCGCTCATGACGATGTCTGAGCTCCTGCTATCATTAGACAACCCATACGCATTAGATAACCAATCCACGTGAACTTCCCTGAGAGAGTTTGCATTGGCTGACAACAGCTCCGCCAGCTTCACAAGCAAGGCATCGAGTACTCCGTAACCTGTGAGTGTAAAGCTCCGCAGATTGTTTATGGGACCGATTGCGTCAAGCACAGAACTCCAGTATGCGAATTCTCCGTCTTCAATTGCGATGTGACGCAAGTTAGACGCGAACCCGGCCACCAAATCGGGAACAGCCACGTTATGACGAAAACTACTTCCGTGCAGTTTGAGGGTTTCGATACAACGATGCTTTCTCAGTAACCAGATCCACAAATAGGCTGTGTCATCAGGGTCGTCTTGATGCACAGGAGGGCCTTCCGGAATAATCGCAAGAGCAAGCTTCCCGGGCAGCGGTTCCTGAATGTCAATTTGGAAAGCCTTGAGAGCAGCATTCCACTCTTGAAGTTCATCACAGAGCCAACAACTGTCCATTGAATCTGTGCAGTCTCGCAGCAGATCGAGGTGTGTCATTTCTCCTTCCACCGTCGTTCGTCCATCTTTATCTCTGCAAGTACTGTAAATGATAGTGAAAAATATGGCAGGTTTAGAGACGCCCAGTTTACTTTTGGGCCGTTTTTCTGGCTCCGGTTTATGGAAAAAAAAAACAGAGACCGTGTAAGTACAAACTTTTGTTCGTTTTTGGGCTACCGTACTTTTCGCAGAATTTCACCCAACCACTCTACTAGTGTAAGCACAATTAAATTTAAATGTTTGCGTCTTTACTTGCTTTATATTTCACAGGGTCACTCGCTGGAGTATGAAAAAATTACGAAACACTAAACTGCCTCAGCTGGACGATATCTTTTCTCTAGAGGAAGAGCACAAGAACCACCAGTCTGCAAACACTGTAGTGGATATCCTAATCAGCAACATGTTCTATGGGAATGTCCTTACACTATTCCCATCATTCCTCACTTACACAAACCGACGCAGCTGCCATATCCCATTGTCAACTGGCCCAACCTGGCTGACTCTCGCCTCCACTTTCGAGGAGCAGCTAGCCCTAGTGCAATACATCAAAAACGCACTAGAGGTAGAGTTCAGCATTCACTGAAGACGACTGGTAATTGGGTTGTCTGAACCGCCTTTGGTTGTAATAAAGTTCTCTCTCTCTCTCTCTCTCTCTCTCTCTCTCTCTCTCTCTCTCTCTCTCTCTCTCTCTCTCTCAAGTTTAAAGAAATTCTTCGAACAGGTTCTTGGAGTCAGTCCTGGTGACGTTAGCCTACGTAACCCCTCCAAGCGTGCATGCCTTTCGACTGGTAAAAAAAAGGAGCTACACTATAGTTGAGAATTGTCGTGTATACAGTTAAACTGGATATAACGAAGCTGATATAAATTCACATTTTTTCGTTACATCCAGGTTTTTCTTATATGCAGGTTTCAATTTTAAGCTTGCGGGAATGAAGCAGAAACGAAACCAATGTGCTAGGCCTCACTAATGCTGAACTCACACTTGTTCAAGGATATATTTCACACTGAAAAAGTGCGTGATTTCCGCTTGCTGCTACTTCCATCCATCCATCCATCCATCCATCCATCCATCCATCCATCCATCCATCCATCCATCCATCCATCCATCCATCCATCCGTCCGTCCGTCCGTCTGTCTGTCTGTCTGTCTGTCCACCCAATTTTCATTGTTACATTTTAGCCTCCAAAGTCGTTCATTTCCGCCCCATATAGGAATATTAAAGCATTCCATCTCTTTCTCAACCCTTTAGCTAAAACGCAAAGGGACAAATAAACCCGCAAACAGTTCACATCTCACTAACTTGAAGAGAAACACGTTGACTGAGCCATGGGACCATTTTTGCCTGGATGGTCACTGGGACCGTTTTTTCCGGACCATTTTTTCCGCGACCATTTTCTCCTGAGCCATTTTTTCCGGGACCATATTTTCCGTTTCCGTACCCAGACACCTTCACTACCATTCGGGTGAGTTGTGCCGCTTGGGCCGCCGCTTTCAGTATCTCCCAGAATTGTCTTCTGTTCCTTCGAAGTGCACGGTTTGCAATTGAAAGCTACATAAAGGAATTGGCCACAACGTCAACTAGAGCCCGTTTCCACTCGTCTGAAATCCACCTCCTTGCGATGGCTGCTTAAAAAAAAGGATGCTTAGATTCGCATGCAAACTTTTTAGATGCGAAGCATCTCATGCTCGGGGCTGTGTCCCTCCCTCCCTCGTTGTCGTTGTCCGCACTCTACTGCACTCTACTCTAGTTCACTATACCACGGTGTAAGAAATCTTCTTACACCGTGGTCTGTGCCCATTCTTTGTGCCTTGTTGCTGTGTGCATAGCATGAACAATGTCTAAATATCAATATCCCGCCAGTCAACACTCGTAAATACGGATAAACAAAAGAAATTTCCCAAGCAGTTGCCCGCTAGTGCAGATGAAAGTCCGTATTTAATATGGGCAAACATACGTAAAACATCCATTATTAAATGGAAGGAAATAATGTTAACTTGGTGCAGGAAGTAGTAAAAATTGAAAAATGGCGGCGTTCGGCCCCTAAACTTCTTTTCACAACCGTAGGCGCATTGCATGACGTAAAGCCTCCTTAGCCAGCTCATGATTTAGTAAATCATGTAAAAAAAAACTGTAGTTGATTCCTAGGAATCGGTAAAACACCAAAGTGAAATGTGCAGCGAAATAGGCAGCTGAGAAGGATTTGCATGTCGGCGGCTGTCTTGTGGGTGTGCTTGGCGAGCGACGTCCTGCTGACAGGTCGCTTCGGCAAAGGTGTACTGTCGTCATTTCCGTGACGTATATGACGTCAGGCAAATCTCGGGATATCCCGGCATAGCACACTTTCGTGTTAAAATATAAAACCACAAAACCAACAACCCTTAGTATAACGTACCCTTTAGTACTACTTTATGTCGCTTAATGGGGGAGGCCAACAGGAGGCCTCGAGTCCAGACGTAGGTACGCGGAGCTCTGTTTTTTTGTTATCCCCACAGACTGAACGAACCAAGGTATGAGCTTTAAATGCTACGTAATTGCTACTAAGAGGTTTGGGGAACCTCTGTTGAAAAGTTGGTTTCGCTAGTGTTGAATCTGTCCGAGTTACGACGTTCTATTGAGACTAACACGCCTAGGCTTAGCGGAGTGCGGTTAGGCCTAACGTCGACTACGGCCGCCGCGCTGGCCGGTATGGCCTCGGCCATGGAGACCGACGCTCTCCATCCACGGAGGACTGCCTCAACGGACGCGAAGAAGCGGAGACACCCGGTAGATGACGATGAAGCAGCCTATGCTACCTGCGAAAGTGACAACGACGACGACCAAGAAAATTGGACAACGAAGCGTTCTCGGCGGTCTCGCCGAGCTCCACCGAAGCGATCGGCCGCTGCTACTGAACGACTCACGAAAGAAAGGTATTTTGTTCTTCTCCGCCCTCGAGGGCAGAAGTCGATAAAAGATATTCCTCGCAAGGTTCTCAGCGACGGGCTTGACCAACTCTTGCCGCAAGCCCACTTGAACGCATACGTTTCAACCAAACTCGATGTGAGGAGTAAGGTCATAACCGTTACCTTTTATGGTAAGATACATGCTGAACGAGTAAGTCAGCTTACTCATATTCAACTGAATGGCTCTCCCTTCGAAATTGAAGCCCAACTACTTCATCCCCGAGGCACCCCCCGCGATGTTATCCAGGTTGATCCCAGCGTCAAGGACGACGAGCTCAAACAACATCTAACCTGTGAAACTGCTACCATATTGGATGTTAAGCGAATGGGACGTAGTCAGTTCGCCCTTGTGACTTTTTACTCAACTCATGCGCAAAAGATAGTGAGAAATTATAAGGAACTGTACAAAGTGGCGCCGTACTTTCCCCGAACACTGGTGTGCTACAGATTCCACCGTGTTGGACACCAGCAACGCCACTGCCCCAATAAGGGCGTGTGCAAGACCTGCGGAAAGACCCACGCAGAGGGTGCTTGTCTGCCTTCTGCTACATTCTGCACGTTGTGCAAAGAGGCTGGTCATCTCGCCACTGACCTGAAGTGCCCAGAACGGGAACGAAGACTGCAGCGTAACAAGGAACGAGTCAAAAGGAAGTCACACAGCCGTTCCCGCAAGCGCACCATAAACACACACCTGAACGACCTCAACGAATTTCCCCCGTTGCCTGCACTCCCAACTGCTGATACTGCTGTCAGAGGCGTCAGATCCGGCCCGGTCAAGACCGTTAGCTTCAAAGCGCCGCCTCGTGGTAACCAACCTGACACAAAGAACGACAGTGTCAAGTCAAAGAAGAAGAAAGCAACCTCGGCTGAGCTTCGTCAGCGCATACAGGACCTCCAGCGTGAGCTTGACTGCCTCAAGTTAGAACTATGAGACAATGAAGAAGCTGAAAAGGAGGAGGCATGCCAACGGCAACGCCAGGCTGAAGAGAAGCGGCGGCGCAGGCACACACTGCTAGCAGAGCGGCGGCGTCAGTCCCAGTCACCGGCGTTTAAAGGCTATCAGCACCCGTAACTTATGCGACCCCAGATGCTTCTGGCATAAAGAGTGAAATCGAGGAGATAGTGATTAAAACACTACGCACGCAACTACCCACATTGATGGCCGAATATTGCCAGCTCACTCAACTGACCCAGCCAACAGGCCCTGCTTCCATAGCCTCTGCCATTCAGCATGGCTTCGAATAATATCCAACTGTTACAGTGGAACTGCAGAAGCCTCCAAGCTAACGCTGCCGAACTCAGTGAAAGATTACATACAGCTTACCATTTTGCGGCAACAGCCGGAACCCGGTCTAACACGGCACAGGTCAACTGACATAAGCGGAACGGCCACTTGTGTGGCCCAGTTTGTCTAGTCATACCTGGAGGTTCACGAAACGGTTACTACCAATCTGTGATGGTCTTGCTAATGGGCAAGCCGTTGCACAGAGCGAGAAGTGAATAGGAGAGATGGCATAGGCAGCCGTGTAATAGGCATAGAATGACCCTGCTCACACCCGCGCGGGAGCTAACGTCGGTGCCGCACGACAGTTCCAGCGGTAGTTGATCGTTGCCGGTAGGTCGGGTCTTCGTTCGGTCGTGCACTGTAGGCGACGTCGTCCGGTTCTAACTGTCATTAAAGCAAAGAGAAGCTCCTCTTCTGTGTTCGGGCTAGACGGAAGCGAGTCTTGGTCAACCTCGCGCTTTGGAGTCAGTCCTCAACGCATCTGCTGCGCCCGCTGTCTTTCCCGCGCTCCCTCTGGGGCTCTCCCTCTGCTACGGCGGGGCCAGATCACCGGGCCACCTTTTTTTTCCGCGCCCTCAGCCGGCTCATTCCAAAGTGGGCAGCGCCCACGCGGACAAACGGCTCGAGTCGCGGCGGAGGTCTGTTTCCAAGCAGGCATAAAGCGGCCGCACGCAGGATGAGTTTTTGAGTGGACGCAGCTTCGTCGTCCCGAAATAAAACAGGCTTCCCTCTTGCTGCGGACTCCCAAAAAGCGTATAGGAACTTTAGAAAAGGATGGGCGCCTTATTAGACAGTGAGAATCATCCAGATGAAAGTACCGCCAAGCCACAAAATAGAGCTAATATGGGTGATAGCCCACTCCTCGGCGGAGGGTAATGAATTTGCCCACCAACAGGCCCGAGAACTAACATATGACCACCATTCTGGCCCGTACTGGTATCACTACCCGTTTGGCCCGGGTGCCGGGTCACACGGATCCGGATGGGGCAACCAGGCTGCACATGATGCAGCACGGGAGCGTCTTGATAGTACACCTCCCCTGGTTGACAACGCGTCGACCTCCTCCCCCCAGCCCTCACCTTCAACTTGATCACGCACGCCAGGCACGGAAGTGCCGTCTTTCTTCCGTTACCCCTCTTGGCTACCTGGCTCTGGCTACCCCGATGCCTCGCTCTGCGGAAGTATTCGCAAACAAAGATAGGGACAACGCAGCTCTCACACCCCACATCACTATAAAAAGGACTTACCGAACGGGGTTTCCATTCCCTTACTGTCCCCGCTGCCGGATGACCGTATTCGCCACCCTTGACCACCTAATCTGGCGCTGCTCCGCGTTTTCACTGTACCGCCATATCCTCACCAATGCTATGCCTCCCGACGCCTTTGAAGATGATCCACCATTTGAAGATACAAACTTTATCAGAGCCCTTGGGCTGTTCGGTGTAGAGAGTGGCCTGTCAAGATTAGTGTAGACTGGGGCCTACTCCGGTCGTGAAAATCCCCTAATGAAAGATCTCCACCTTAGCTTGGCCGCCGTGGTCTGATGGGTACCCCTGTGCGGTCTTCATGCACGCATCATCTTTTTAACTGGCTACTCCGCCCTTACCCTCCTTCCCCTATCCCTATTTTGGCCGCATGGCCTTCCTTCGCTTAATAAAGGACTACAACAACAACAGTCAGCCGCGCAGAAGGGTAGGAACTGCAACCCATAACGAGCTACAAGGACATAGTCAATCACTGTATAGACGGGAGAAAAAGGTATCCTAAACCACACCATTCTCTAAGGAGAGCGCAGCAAATCATAGACAAATCCAAGCCGGGTCCTTCCCCCACCCTTATCTCCGAAACAAGTTCTACCCAGATAGATTCGAGAAAGAATGTCCCAACTGCAGACAAATGGGAACACTCCAGCACATAATAGGAGAGTGCAATTTTCCCAAGTTCCCCTCACATCAAACCTGAGCGATGGGAGACCTTGTTGTCCATCCCTGCCCTCGAAGAACAAATTGCGCTGATCACCAGACGACAGGAGTACCTGGAAACATATGGGGCCCGAGATGAGGGCACCACCCCATCATGCGGCTAAACGGCCCAATAGAATGCGCAATAAAGTTTGTCTCTCTCTCTCTCTCTCTCTCTCTCTCTCTCTCTCTCTCTCTGCCGCGTCCGGCGTCAACGCCTGAGCACTTCACAAACAGTAACAAATTTACGGAAGTTGTTCAAGACCGGTCAGAAACAGGGTGTCAACAGCAGTCCTTGAGCGGTATTGCTGCGCCATCTAGGAATGCGGAGGATAAACAATTAACCAAAGTCACGGCCTCCGCGATCGGCGTCCGGCGGCGCGCCGTTGCTCCGGCCGTCCCATTCGGTGCGTCCCCCATCAAAAACATGTAATGCGGCTAACGCCGGAACGCGCCGCGAGATGGCGGTGTTAGCCGATGGTGGGGAAGCTTGCAGCGGCTCCCCTGGACGGTTTTGCGGAGCCTTTGTTGCTGCGTTTCTTCGCTGCCGGGATCACGCAGAACTGTGTTGCAGCTTTATTTTTGTTAAGATGACCAACCGAACGACCAGGTCATGAAGTCCGCTTGTCTAGGAGCTTCGAGGAACAGCACTGAAACCCAGGCATGTCACTGTGCCGTGAAAAGTTAATCGCGCTGTGATTGTTGCGCTGTGATCAGTGCACGACATTTCGGTGCGGGGACATTTGGGGACGAGAACTTTTCGGCGACCGAATTATCGGGTGCCTGCCTGCTGGAACAGCCGTTATATTTTTATTTCCGCGTAGGGTGGGTTATGGGCAACAATCAAGCGCAGTGATTGCATTTTTATACAGGTGCCGTGTTTGATTTTCGGCAGTTATTTTTAGAAATTTAATTTTTTTATATTTCGTGTTTGAAGCCTCGTTCATGGAAAACGTGTTATGCAGCCTATTGATTATATGATTTTGCCCATGCTTTTTTTATTTTACGACAAGATATTTTATATTCGTTGTTTGCGGCATTCAGCTATTTGCGGCGCGTTGTAATTCATTTGAAGAGCCCGCGCATGTAAGCAGCTCTGAAGGCTGGCCTGAATGTTACACTGCTGAAATGGCGTGCAAAATATTGTCAAGCTTTCAGCGCTCCAGCCTGCGAGCACTCGTTGCTCGCAGGCTGGAGCGTGATCTAGATATATGTGATCTAGGAAAACGACAGTGATGGGCTGAGAAAAAGCTTCGAATAGCTTTCGAATATCCCGAATAGTATTCATTGAAGCGCCGCACCCGACTTTAATTAAAGGCTTCAATGCAACTGACGTTGGTGCAAAATATGAATTTTTTTTTTTCCGAAATCTCGGCATAAACTTGAAATTTCAGCTTGAACACAAAAACGATAGGACTTAGGAAGGAAACACGGACACAGTGCTGTCCGTGTTTCCTTCCTAAGTCCTATCGTTTTTGTGTTCAAGCTGAAATTTCAAGTCGATATGCAAAACCAACTCGCCCAAACCCAAGCAACTCGGCATAAACCATCGTTTGACTTTTACACTTTTTTTTCAGCCACTGCTTGCCAATGTTGGTGCAACTGTCACGGACAAAGCCGCGTACCGCAAAAACTGGTGCCCAAGCCCCTGCATCGCAAAGTGCTTCGTGTGTGAACTGTTTCGTTTTTGAAGACATGCAGATGCCTTGAAAGTGTACATTTGTGAATGTAAGTGCAATATGCAATATAGTTTGTAAATAAATGTTTAATAAACTATGCAGCTATTGGACGAGTGTGCAGTACACATTTGGTTTCCAGCTTTTAGTGTGTACATAAGTGGCTAATGTTCAAAACAAACATGAAAGCTGTCATCATTGCTTAGCACATAGACGTGCTTTGAAATCAGTAATTTAAATGTGCCGCGTATTCATTCCAAAATAGGAAAAATGGGCGTGCCTGTGGCCACCGAAATACGTTTCAGAATACAATGAAATCAGAGTGCACCTGACTAAGATTTTTAAATTTGTTGCGACTGAAATTGAAACCATACCTTGCTTAACGCGCATGTGTAGAGCAGATTGCCGCATCCTTGAGGCTATCGCACAACGTAATCCTCCTTAAACGCGTTAATTCTAAAAATAATACGGGTGCTTTTCCGCCCAACAGGCATTAATTCGAAGGCTAGATAAGAGCACAGCCATCTGTCGTGGGTACGACGCGATCGCGCCCCACGCCCAACTGAACTGCATTGTCCATGCGGACTATGTAAAACACGTAAGCCGGGATAAGAAATACCTGAAACATAATGACATTTTAGCGAACCGAATGTTATTTCGGCGCCAGAAATTTCCCATCGGTGGTAGCGAATATTCTCCGTGCGTCAAGGGCATAAAGCGGCACAGCCCATGTTAAATAAGTCGCATTGCTGCAATCGCAGCTAAAATAAATGCATTATCAGGTTCTATGAGTCGCTTTGCTCCCATGAAATCAGCTATGCTTTCTTTTTATTGCGATAGGAAGCGCAAAAGATGACGAAAAGCCATTTCGAGGAGCGTTCCAGCATACACGGCTTTCGTTCCAACCATCGGCTGCGCGCGCCGCGGTGCGGCCACAGACGCGGCCACGCCCCCTTTTCAACTTACGCTCTCTCCGGGCGATTGGGACGGCCGGAGTAGAGGTGTGCGCCGAGACGTCGGCGCGCCGCCGCCGACTGTTCTGGCCGCGCCGCCGCCGCCGACACTAACTGATCGGCGCGCCGCCGCCGCCGCCGCCGCCGACGTATTGTTTCGGCGTGATCGGCGCGGCATTTACGTATATAGAATAAAAATGACTTTTAAAAATTAATCCAGCTTTGTTTGAGATTTCGTGTTTTGTTCAAATTTTTTTTCATGCCTCGGGCATTTTTCAATGTCACGTAGGAGAATAATGAAGCAACAGAAAACAAAAGCAACCCTGCTCTCCGCTCATCTGCGCATGCGTGTCGTCTCTAGCCAGAGCAACGTGGGATTGCCTAACTACTCTTTCGCGCGCAAAATGGCGCAACGAGAAGCAGCGACCTCTGCTACGGTAGCCACGGCCTCGAAACGCCGGAATGACGGCTTGACGGTCGCGTGTACTGAGGTTGCGGATGGAATCGGCGACATATCTGCAACTTGTTACGAGGAAGAAATTCCTGGCCCCGATGTGTTTAAGATGCCGATTGGAAGTTTTCGGATTGTTCCTTTGCATTCGAAGGGGAAGTCTAGTTTTGTTTGGAAACATTTTGGACGCCTAGCATACATCACGGGGGGAAAGCAGAAGACAGTTGGAACGGACTACTACTGCAAGAGCTGCTTGACCAACTCCTCAAAGAAGGAAGACTCAAAGCCTTTCGAATCGTAAGTAGCGCTCCTTTGTTTCTCTAAGTAACTGAACCGTTGGCTGGCGCCTCGTAGGAATTGTGAAATTTGTGAGACTTAATACCGTGCAGTGCGCTCCTCAGCTGTTGTGCTCGCGAGACCGGCTGCCGTTTTCGCGACCGTACATCAGGACGCCCGTCTAGAGTTCAGAGTTCACATACGTTGAAATTGACGGTGAAATGCGCGCATATCACCTCGCAGAAATTAGCATAGTTTCGGGTTCGGGTGAGGGGGCCGGGGGGGGGGGGGGGGTGGGGGGGCGGAATTTCATAACGCCTACCAAGGCGCCTGCCAAACCGTTTGTTGTGAGCAGCCTAATCGTTTAGTTGTGAGAGTTTAAATAATCGCCTGTTTCCTCCGCAGCTGCAACGTGAAACGCTACGCGAGCACCGTAAGCACGTCGAACATGCAGAGACACTTGATGGATGTCCATAAACTGCAAGACGACTGCAAGAAGGCGGCGACAGTCAAAGATTATTTCCGAATGGTTCCTGTGGTTCCTGTGTGTTGGGCACGGCCTACACAACTTGGTCATCAAGGACGGATTTGGAAGCGTCCCAAGACTCCACGATTTGCTGGTCAACTGCCGTGACATTGTGAAGACTGTGCACTACCGGGTCTCCGACCTGGAGGAGCTCGCGGACTCGGAAACTGAATGCTGCAGTACAGTCGTTTGTCAGTTTTCACCAACAGTTTGCAACGAGTACCCGTCTATAGCGTAAAAATTTTTCGAGGCATTTCTTTTCTTCGTAAAACACATGTGTACAGGTTTTTTTCAGGTTTAATGACATGTGCCGCTTGTGACACCACAGCTGAATGTTGTCCAAATCGCGTTGGATGTAGCGGAACGATTTTTTTTAATGGCTGGCCTTTTTTAATTTGCGGTTCCGGTTTCGGCGCCGCCGGCGCCGCCGCCGCCAACAAAAATTGGCCGTGCGCCGCCGCCGATGAATACCCGGCGCCGCGCCGCCGACGCCGCCGCCGCCGACAAAAAACGACCACCACGCCGCCGCCGGTCAAAACCGACACGGCGCACACCTCTAGGCCGGAGCAACGGCGCGCCGCCGGCAGCCGATCGCGGAGGCCGTGCCAAAGTCACGGCCGGTCTGGACGTGCACAGCCTCGGTCAGCATACTACATATCGATTCAGATACGTGCCCTGGGTATGTAACTGCTGACGTCACAAAATATACGATACACAGAGAGAATTGAAATTTTGGCTTTAAAAAAATTCCCGGTGAATAAAGTATTGTTTGCTACCGGACAAGTGTTGCTATAAAATACCAAATCTTTCTACTTAAACATTTATTTTATCTTCAGGGCTCCTTTAGGAAAAAAAACCATGCATGCGGGATTTCGCACTGCTCACATTCGTTCTTCGTTTCCGTCTTTTTTCAGCGCGGTAGCGATCCTTCGTTTTCAACATTTTTTTTTTAAATGTTTTCACTCAAATGTGAAATGTGTCAACTAAAGGTTATGTGAGTAAAGCTGACTCTGTGGCAAGTTGTTTGCAATTCTTCGGGGACACAACTTTTATTGATCCTCAAAGATATACACGCGATTATAAGTCATCAAGAGACACCCGCAAGCATAAATTATCAAGCGATGCACAAGCATAAATTGTCAATGTATAACATTATTTCTGGCATTCTTTGTGCTTTCTCAGCACCCAGTGTGCACTGCACTGTATGCACCCTGTGTGCACTGGTGTGCACTTTCTCTGCACTCATGGCGAAGCGGCACAATTACGGCACAATGACATCCGCGACCTTGAGGTAGTCCAGAATACGACGCCAACAGGCAGGATTAAGCTGGTCTATTTGAGTTCCTTCTCCGGGAAGGCATTCCAACTTGTCGCGAACAACTTGGGTGATGAAGACGTAGTTGTCGCTGATGAAGTGTTTCGCCGACCTGACGGCAGCTTCGGCATCTCTGCCAGACATCCCCGACGCTTCCTTCACACGCGCAACCAAGGACGGCTGTGCTTCGAAAAGCTCGAACGCTTCGGCGAACAGCTTTCCCATGTTTCTGCCGAGAACAAACCGAGCGGCACGGTTAAGACGCACGTTGTTCCGCGTGAGAGCGTCTCTGATTGTTATCTGATCTGCCCTGATCAACGAACCGCCCTGATCAACGGTCCTCAAATCGAAGGAGGTTATGAACCGGTTCTCAGTCATTCCCTGGGAGAGAATATCCATGGTTTGAGCGTCCGGTTTCCCGGCCCTCACAGAAGGATGGCACCACCACACGTAGGCCTCCACTTTGAGTTCCACGACGTTCAGACGCTGACTTTCCGCCATCAGAGACCTGAGGAGTTCTGCATCTTGAGCGGTCAGACCATTGCACACAATTTTGAGGTGCGT
Organism: Haemaphysalis longicornis; assembly: GCA_013339765.2. NCBI lineage: Eukaryota > Metazoa > Arthropoda > Arachnida > Ixodida > Ixodidae > Haemaphysalis > Haemaphysalis longicornis. The sequence goes on from CM023455.1 coordinate 119,019,431, forward strand.
CACGGACGTGTTCGAGCGGAGACCGTGCGCTGCCCTCACAGCAAAGCCCTGCATTTTGTCGCCATCTTCAATAAGTGTCACGCGTGCCAGCGATTGCGCCTTCTTGAGCACATCACACAGGCTGTCCAAGTGTTCGGGCGTGGCGTCCCTTGAGAGATAAACGGCCAGGCTGTAGACGAGGCGGCTTGAAGACAGTGCTTGGCACAGCGATGCGAAGGAGGCACACGACAGATGTTTAGTGCTGAGCACCAGATCGATGGAGCGTGCGGTCGGCTGTTGCAGTGCAGCACGCAGGCCCGCAGCATCGAAGTCAGTCCACCTTAGCTGCACACGTCCGTACAACTTGCCCTCGCTCAGAGTCCTGGCCAGCGCCTCCCTGCAAAGTGCATCTCCGTTAGCAGACATTCACCATTTTTGGACTACTGCACTTCTTATTCCCAGAAAAACGAAACATTATCATTATAAATCGGCAATAGCACTACAAACCTAAAACACCCACTGGCCCTCTTCCTCTACTCCCTAATACCCTCAAAGCCCATCTGTCTGCTCTCCTCACTTCTTTCAAATGCTCTTACCACTGTACCGAATGGCAGATTCAAGATGGGGCGGTGGCGATATTCTGTTTCCAAGTCAGTGCAGGCCTCAAAAAAAGGCGAATGGGGAATTAAATAACCATTGGGCTTGGCGGAAGGGACGTATGTTCTGTCAAAAAGACGCAGTCGCCTTGAGCCTCGTTCTTTGTACCACACCAGCCAGTCGTTTATGTTTGGAGCTATGACTTGTCAAATCCTGCCAAACATGGGGGCGAAGCCTCTTTTTTTTTTGTCTAGGAGGGGAGAGGAGCACGACCCCCCCCCCCCCCCAATTATGCCCTACAAATTTTGGGTCCTCTGCAAACTGTCCCTCTAGCATGCGCGCACATGGCAATGCTTCACGTAATGGAGACAAAATAAATGTGAACTACACACGTATACATGTTATGAGAGAAATGTCCGCAGCTTTCTTACCTCTCCAAAGGCGATGCCATCGCGGTGCCAAGCTTCACTGAGCACGTTTTGTTTATTGTTAGTGCGTGGCACAAGGGCTGAACTGCTTCAAACAACACACCGCATTTGGAGGCGTCCAGGCACTCCAGCGTCTCGTTTTCTGATAATCCCTCGGCAAGCAGTTCTCCAAACTTGCCACAGATCCTAGCCTTCTTTATTTTCAGTGTTCGAAGTCTTCTGTTGTTTGAGAGCAGGGAACGAAGGCCTTGTCCCACAACTAGGCGGCTACGTACTTCATATTTCCCACAGTCGATCGCCAGGAGTTCTAGGGTGTTGTCGTTTTCAACAGACCTCAGGACGTCGCTAATACACCTCGCATATCGACACGAATAATGCAGTTCCGTGAGTGTCGTGTTTGTTCTCATAAAGTCGCAGAATGCCTCCTCTATTGCCGGGTCGCGATCGAGCCAGAATTCCTTCAGTGTTCGACTGGACCGCAACAACATGGCAAGGCTTTCGGACCCAGGGGAACCAAGTTCGGCACGAAATGCTAAGCTCGCCAGGTTCTTGCAGCTCGAGATGCCGCTCATGACGATGTCTGAGCTCCTGCTATCATTAGACAACCCATACGCATTAGATAACCAATCCACGTGAACTTCCCTGAGAGAGTTTGCATTGGCTGACAACAGCTCCGCCAGCTTCACAAGCAAGGCATCGAGTACTCCGTAACCTGTGAGTGTAAAGCTCCGCAGATTGTTTATGGGACCGATTGCGTCAAGCACAGAACTCCAGTATGCGAATTCTCCGTCTTCAATTGCGATGTGACGCAAGTTAGACGCGAACCCGGCCACCAAATCGGGAACAGCCACGTTATTACGAAAACTACTTCCGTGCAGTTTGAGGGTTTCGATACAACGATGCTTTCTCAGTAACCAGATCCACAAATAGGCTGTGTCATCAGGGTCGTCTTGATGCACAGGAGGGCCTTCCGGAATAATCGCAAGAGCAAGCTTCCCGGGCAGCGGTTCCTGAATGTCAATTTGGAAAGCCTTGAGAGCAGCATTCCACTCTTGAAGTTCATCACAGAGCCAACAACTGTCCATTGAATCTGTGCAGTCTCGCAGCAGATCGAGGTGTGGCCATTTCTCCTTCCACCGTCGTTCGTCCATCTTTATCTCTGCAAGTACTGTAAATGATAGTGAAAAATATGGCAGGTTTAGAGACGCCCAGTTTACTTTTGGGCCGTTTTTCTGGCTCCGGTTTATGGAAAAAAAAAAACAGAGACCGTGTAAGTACAAACTTTTGTTCGTTTTTGGGCTACCGTACTTTTCGCAGAATTTCACCCAACCACTCTACTAGTGTAAGCACAATTAAATTTAAATGTTTGCGTCTTTACTTGCTTTATATTTCACAGGGTCACTCGCTGGAGTATGAAAAAATTACGAAACACTAAACTGCCTCAGCTGGACGATATCTTTTCTCTAGAGGAAGAGCACAAGAACCACCAGTCTGCAAACACTGTAGTGGATATCCTAATCAGCAACATGTTCTATGGGAATGTCCTTACACTATTCCCATCATTCCTCACTTACACAAACCGACGCAGCTGCCATATCCCATTGTCAACTGGCCCAACCTGGCTGACTCTCGCCTCCACTTTCGAGGAGCAGCTAGCCCTAGTGCAATACATCAAAAACGCACTAGAGGTAGAGTTCAGCATTCACTGAAGACGACTGGTAATTGGGTTGTCTGAACCGCCTTTGGTTGTAATAAAGTTCTCTGTCTGTCTCTCTCTCTCTCTCTCTCTCTCTCTCTCTCTCTCTCTCTCTCTCTCTCTCTCTCTCTCTCAAGTTTAAAGAAATTCTTCGAACAGCTTCTTGGAGTCAGTCCTGGTGACGTTAGCCTACGTAACCCCTCCAAGCGTGCATGCCTTTCGACTGGTAAAAAAAAAGGAGCTACACTATAGTTGAGAATTGTCGTGTATACAGTTAAAACTGGATATAACGAAGCTGATATAAATTCACATTTTTTCGTTACATCCAGGTTTTTCTTATATGCAGGTTTCAATTTTAAGCTTGCGGGAATGAAGCAGAAACGAAACCAATGTGCTAGGCCTCACTAATGCTGAACTCACACTTGTTCAAGGATATATTTCACACTGAAAAAGTGCGTGATTTCCGCTTGCTGCTACTCCATCCATCCATCCATCCATCCATCCATCCATCCATCCATCCATCCATCCATCCATCCGTCCGTCTGTCTGTCTGTCTGTCTGTCTGTCTGTCTGTCCACCCAATTTTCATTGTTACATTTTAGCCTCCAAAGTCGTTCATTTCGGCCCCATATAGGAATATTAAAGCATTCCATCTCTTTCTCAACCCTTTAGCTAAAACGCAAAGGGACAAAATAAACCCGCAAACAGTTCACATCTCACTAACTTGAAGAGAAACACGTTGACTGAGCCATGGGACCATTTTTGCCTGGATGGTCACTGGGACCGTTTTTTCCGGACCATTTTTTCCGCGACCATTTTCTCCTGAGCCATTTTTTCCGGGACCATATTTTCCATTTCCGTACCCAGACACCTTCACTACCATTCGGGTGAGTTGTGCCGCTTGGGCCGCCGCTTTCAGTATCTCCCAGAATTGTCTTCTGTTCCTTCGAAGTGCACGGTTTGCAATTGAAAGCTACATAAAGGAATTGGCCACAACGTCAACTAGAGCCCGTTTCCACTCGTCTGAAATCCACCTCCTTGCGATGGCTGCTTAAAAAAAAGGATGCTTAGATTCGCATGCAAACTTTTTAGATGCGAAGCATCTCATGCTCGGGGCTGTGTCCCTCCCTCCCTCGTTGTCGTTGTCCGCACTCTACTGCACATCCGCGACTCTTCAGCCCAGTCAGCGCTTGGGCTGACTTCAGCGCAGTCCACTATAAAAAGAAATAGTTCGGCGGCACCCGGTTTCGATCCAACGACTCTCTGACTGCAACGTGAGGTACGTGGCGCTCTTCCCACTGCACTACAAACCGAGACGGGAGCATGTGCTACGAACGCGCATTATGTCCTTCACTCGTTCAAACTACGTCAAGAAGCTACTGATACAACGAAGGCACGCGAAGCTGAACGTCAACGGAAACGACGAACTGAAAACTAATTGGAACTTCAGTCGACCCCATGGCTGCTTCGAATACTACTCAGGGGACTACGGGAAGGGACTACGGGAAGATGGTGTAATTTTTTTTTCCAGATTTTTTCGCGGAAGTAGGGAGGGTCTTTAGAATGGGGGGTAATTAGAATCGCGTCAATATGGTATGTTCCTCTTCTATCAACACGCGGAAGGCCGCTTGTACTATCTCGTTACCTCAAGGTCACCGCGAGTTGACTGAGAGGGCACAAAAAGTAGCTTTCGCATATGGTACCCTAGACGTAAGGTTACACCTTCGAGCTTTCAACCATCTGTCTACCCCATTTTCATAGACTCTTGAACAACCCCTTCAACAACCAACACCTCCACTCTCTCCCTACGCAAAACTGCTCCATTCAGTCTAGCCTACACAATATAGCACAACACTTTAAAAGACTGACAATGTCGCTTTATCGCTAAACTGACAACTACCATGCTTTTTTTTCTCTATATTGATCACCACCCGCAGCTACAATCTTTCACGATCCCACCTTATTCGGTTATTATAAATCCCGGGCCGTCTCCACTGACGTAAAACCTGGTGAAGGGCAATGCGTGTAGTGTATGAGTATTCTGGGCGCCTTGGCGTTTTTGCCAATGGAGATGAAACCGTTAGTGGAGGGAGGGGGGGGGGGGTGGATGGAGGAGGTATACGGCTTTGCTGTAAAGGCGTCTTGTCTTCGACGCACGAAGCACTCTTGCGCGAGGCGTAAACGAGTGTCCCGCTCTTTTTTAAAGACGATAGTCTTTCTTGGGCTCCTTAAACCCAGAAATTTTGGTCTGTCTGTATGTCTGTATGTCTGTATGTCTGTCCGTCTGTCTGTCTGTGACTCGATTCAGCCACCCGGCCAAAGCAAAACAATGCCTGCGCATTAGTTTTATATAGTCGCAGCTAAATCTACCCGTCTATGTCCGGTGTATTGTTCATACTTCTCAACATTGTTAAAGAAGAACAAAACATTACGCAAATATAAGACAACAAATCAATGCAGAAGTGATATTTGCAGCGTTCCTTTATAAAAATTCAAACATGCTTGACTTTTGCGAAATTAAATACTTCATCAATTGCAGAAAAAGAATTCACTCCGCCGTCGCCTGCTGTCGCCCGCGCCACTATAGCTTCTGGCGCCATTTTAAGAAAGCAACCGGCAACAGCTACGCAAGGTTCCACTATATAGGTTCCACGTTCTGCTTGCAACGCACGTGGAGTAGGGAAACGCGGTTCTATAAACGTTGAAGTATGGCGCCTCGATGAACGCTCGTCTTCGCCGTACGGCAGCGTTCGCATCGAGACGCCCGGTTTGGAGCAGTGGAACGCGGGAAATTTAGAATGATTTAAGCAAACCTTTGGCGTCTTTACCTTGGGAGGAGCGCGACGCAAGAGGAACAACATGAGAGGTGAGCGGTAAAGCGAAGGGAGGCATTTACTTCGCAAAAGCCGATAAAGACTATCGTCTTTTGACGGCATTGGCAACGAAAGGAGCAGATACGCGGCCAATTTTTAGTACGCGTTACGTTCTAGCGCGAGGCGTAAACGAGTTTCCCTGTGTTTTAGCTCCGTGAACACATGAGACGACGACTTTATAAAACGACGACAGGGGACGCCAGCAGCACGCGTGCCACTAAGGGGCTTCGCCCCCAAAATACTCTTTCTCTGGTGACTCATTGCTCGTGAAGTGGAAGTCTTCAATGCAGTAATAACTGCGTTCCAAAACGCTTCCTGCAGGGCGCCAATAGAACGATATCGCGTCATAGATCTCAAGACGCAAAACGTCCTCTGCAACTCTTCCTTGATGTCCTAGCATAGACGTGCCTCCACAGCATTAGCGGCTTTAGTAAGGCCTAATTATCGCGTGAGCGGTGCACATTCATTTAATAATACGGCCACAGACCAGCAAGACGACACAATTACGTTACAACACTAGCCAAACGTTTCTGATAATACATCATTGGACTGGTTCATCACAGCTACATTTAGGCACCATTAGGTGTACAAAGTGGGTACGCCAACTGCTCGGTACTACTTTCTAGCAGCAGAGCTGTAGAAGCGTTGTGTTCTGTCCGTGCGGATGTGGCGAGGAGGCAAGGAGCCCATAAGCAGATGTTAAAAGTGCACGCTTCAAGAAAGAAGTGCGGGTGGGGTGGATCTGGCCAATCGAACCCCGGACCTCCACGCCCTCAAAATGGTACCTTCCCACTTGGCCACCCCAAAGGCGCTAGGGGTACGGGGTTACTAGCGGCAGGGAATAGCAACATGTGCTGCCAATTGGAAAGAAAAAAAAAAGGCCTCCCCTAGTCGGAATCGAAGCAGGGTCTCTCATTATAAAAGCAGCGTCTATCCGATGCCGCTACCGTCGCACTCGGCTCGCAACACACTTCCTTTGCGGTCATATCGCCTGCGCTGACTCTGCAGCGTAGTTGAAGGGGAGTTTCGATTCGGACTTTTACTGTTTGTATTTTGGAATTTAGGATGGTGGATTGTGGATTCTGAAAGAGCGACCTGCATTTGTTTGAAGCGTTCATCATACAGGGGCTTTGAGGTTGGGTACCTAGCTGGTTTCCGGTTACAGCTGTGCTTGTGGAAAACGTGGAGAGGTCTTTGTGAGCAAGCGATGGTGCGACCTGCACATGGGTTTGAACCCTTTAAACATTGCTGAATCTGCGTATCATTGATTGTTGGTCCGCCTCATAGCGCATTATTGGGTCGTTGTTGCAACTTAGTGGTGACACCGAGGAAAACCCTGGTCCTGACACTTAGCTGTAAAAGATACTTTTATTTTTCACCGATCAAATCTTCACAATAAACTCTGCAGACTGGTCTACAGAGTACACAGACCACCACTGCGTCCATAGTGGCCGCTCTTGCCCCGCTTAAACAGTACCACGAAAAGGTTGTTGATGACTTTGCTGAAGCAGTAACTGCCATTCATTGTGAGGTCAAGGAGATGAATTTAAGATATCGATGATTTAGACAATCGTACACGTCGGAACAATCTAGTTGTGTATTTATGCTGCGTAGCTAGCACCAAGATGCGGGTTCGATTCCTTGCAGCGGCGGCCGCTTTTTTGATGGAGGCGATAAGCAAAAACGCCCGTGAGCTGGAGATTTCACTGCAGGTTAAAGATTCCCAGGGGGTCGAGATTAATCGCGAGCCCTCCACTACGGCACGTCTCATCGCCCGTGTAGCGTTGGCGCGTTAAACTATACAATCAATCAATCAACCTAGTTGTGTATGGCGCAAACGAGAAGGAGGATGAAGCTCGTGGAACTCTTTTGGGAAGTGTCGTGACCAACATCTTTGCGTGCGGGCCAAGGGTAAAAGTGACGTCGGTCGAGCACAAATACTGCATTGGCAAGAAAAAAGCCACGCGAGAGCGACCTGTTGTGATTCGATTTCTGACTCCACAGAAAAAAATGGCAGTGCTACAGAACTCTTTCAACTGAAGTGTTCAACTATATCTACCCTAACAGCGATAAAGGCGTTCTAGTGTATGAAAACCTACAAAAAATCTCGTATGTTTGAGACAACGCACAGAATTAGCGAGTGGTAATAAACCGATCCTATGACTATTTACCTGCTGATGCCAGGAATTCTGACGCGTGACGCAACAGGAATACTACACCGCTTGCATTACTATGTTTCGATGCGAGATGTATTTTGAACCGATAAATTATAAGAGTTCTTGTTGCTGCATTTTCCTGATATAGTAGTTATAACAGAAACGTGGCTAAATACTGGCATACATAATTCCAAACTAATTCCTTTGCCCCCTACCCTGCTACGTACGGATAGGGGGCGTGGCTATTGCCATAAAATAGTCTCATTTTTCGCCCATCAAGGCATCCCTAAGCACAAAACTACATGGTGAAATATTAAGGTTAATAATACTTCAATTCTTATAGACGGAATCTATAGAAAACCAAACGACGATTAAAGATTACCTAAGTCAAATGCACGATTTCCTTTACCAGAATGTAATCTAGCGCACTCAACTTTTGATACCTGTGATTTCAACCGCGGGGACATTGACTGGAATCAGCTATATCGGTTGGCAAAATCGGTTGGATACTTGCTATATCGGTTGGCAAAAGAACCCAAGTGCATAAAAACGCTCATTCAGTATTTGATCTGGCCTTTGTATCCCGTCCCGACGATTAACCCCTGAAGTAAGTATAGAAAAAAGCATTTCTGATCCCCATATGGTTTTACTTACATTTGGTAACTAAAATCAGAATTCCAGCCGCGGCAATAATCTCTTAAAGGTTAGAAGCAGTATAACAGGGCAAACGACGAAAGCCTTATCGGTCATCAAGAAATAGTGTCTGAGGAATTTTTCGTGTTATTCTGATACAAGCATTAATTAGTTAAGGGTAAAGTTTAAACAAGTGATAGAGCTTTGAGAAGCCAACTCCAGCGAAGCCAAACTGCCTCGCTGAATTGGCGTGCGCTTACATAAGCCCTCGCAATAGAAAAAGCTTCCTATAAACCGGTAATGGCTGTCATAAAGCCAATAGGACACGCTGGTTTGTGATAGTTACAAATCCTTGTTCCAGTTAATTACGACGGCTCCTGTAAATTCTTTAATCCTGTTTTTGTGCCGAATACAGCCGAGATTACAAGGCAAGCTGATCGTCACCTGTTCTAGGACCCACGCTTTTGATTTCACACTTTATCGCCCTGTTTTACCGATGATGCGTAGCGTTTAATAGTGTCGCACTGTGTTATGTGCGTTTGAATAGTCTGTACAATGTTGTTATAACTTGTTTTTCCCACAGCTGTGCGGTAATTGAACCGTACAGCTGAGAAAGCGCATATATTTTTTTTTTGCTTGCTTTGACAGTGACGTGGCCGATTTGTGATGGTTTGTTTATTTTACCGCTGAGTAGGTACCGACGCGCAGTGCACCCATTTTTGTATTCATACATGCAGCGCGCCGCGACTGCCAACTTCCTGCGAGAGCCTGACAAGGGTTACAGTATTGATAAAAAATAAATAAGTACTCTCCAGGAGGGAGGGAGGGGGGGGGGGAGGGGAAGAAATCAGTTGCGTCCTGCACATGTGTCTGGAAGCGGGGCTGATACCAGAGGAATCTGCAATGTAAATTTGGGCACATAAAGTATGTCCACATGGAAGAGGGCCTTTTTAACAGAGAAGCTGTCGGGCAATTGATCCGTGGGCAGCGGTGTCCGAAAGTCTCCGACAAATGAAAAATACCCGGCGCACGTGAGCGCCTACCTCGCGGGGACCACCCGACCGTTAAAACATAAGAAATCGCCGAGCGCTCGTGAGCGCGTGCATCGCGGCGACCGCCCAGCCTCCCGGTCACCGTTTATCAAGCCAACCATTGACCAAGATTGGCAAAAAACCTCAGCTTTCACCGTAATCGCTGGAACACTTCCAAAAAAAAAAAAAAACTGAAGGAAGCTCACACTAATAGCAACAAGAATTGAGTAAAGGTCCTTGCGGCAGCGGAAGAGAAGCAAATCGGCTGCAATCGTGGACTTAAACTGTCGTGATGGCCGCGAAGGTGGCGCACAGCTTAGCTACCTTCAAATCTTACGCGTTAGTGTGCGCTTCCTTAATTTTTAGTGCGTGGATTTCGTGTCTCCGCGACATTGTAAACGAAGCCCTGACTGGAAAGTGCCAGAAAGAATACGATACGGCCATACGGCAATATTGCCCGGAACATCCACTTCTGAGCTGACGTGTTAACCGAGAGCAATAAACAGTTTTGCTAATTTCATGCTCGACTTGTTTACTGCGTCATCTGTACCGTTATTTTTTTTTAATTTTTCTGTCATATAATAAAAACTTCGCTCCAATTATCATTGCAATATAACCAATAAGGTTGCGTATATTCAACCTAACTTCTCTGCGTCAAAAGCTACTCACACTCGCCTATACTTTTTCATAAACGCGATAGCAGGCGCTAAGAATATTTTAACTGTCGAAAACAAGCTCTTAATGAAAGTTTTGCGTGTATTGACAATTTCCAAAACACAAGTATTTCTTGCGTGAAATTCCCGAGAAGTTGGCATTCCCTACCAGTTTACCTATGAGGAATTGGCCTTTGAAAAATGGACTTGTGATGAGTGGGACAATACCCATACCAGTCATATATTCGGAATTGTGTATACATCACAGTCAATTTCAGGACATTTCCTCCTTCAGGAACGCGTTGCCATGTCAAGTGTGACCGTTAGGGACGCTGGCAAACTCTGATGTCCAAATTATGTACACTTTATATAAAGTACAGAATTATATAGCATATATACAGGACAACTGATATAGCTCGCAGTGGGTCTTATAAAGTGCTTGCCGGAGTCTAATTGGCGCACCGGTACTGTCCCTGGGACCTGTAGCAAGTTGGACAGCAAAAAGCATCTTGCTCTCAAAGGGCCAAACATCATGCTTAGCCCTTCGAGAGCAAGAAGGTTCAACCCAATTAAACTGAGCTCAACCCAGGTTCAAGTAAGCTCGGGCCCTTTAACCTTTGCCTGCATTTTTTATGCGAGGTTGGCTGTTGTATAGCCTCTCGCTTTAACTCGTAAAAAAAAAAAAACATGCAACAATCTCCACCGCCAAAGCAACCTTCTTCGTCCGGCCAACAATTCATCTCTACCTACTCTTCGCTATCAAAACGCAGCGTAACGGCCGCTGTTTGCCAGTGCTGCGCTACAGCTGCCTTATCATTCGCAGTCGGCGGAGCGGGGCTGGACAATCGCGTTGCCACGAAGAAGTCGGCTCTTTTCTTTCTACATTTATGCTTGATAAACAAACGTTGACGCTGAAGCCGGGAATTTTATAAACTGAACTGAATGCGGCACGTGGTGGCTGAAAGCCAGTACTACTGGCCATGAGCCGGAAAGCTGAACATGCTACGAAATTTCGGCGCATGTATAGATCCCCAGGTAGTCAAAATTAATCCGGAGCCCTCCACTATGGCGCGCCTCGTCGTCGGCGCGTTAAACCCAACAATGTATAAATAAATAAATAAATAAGTAAATAAATAAATAAACGAATAATTGAACAAATGTATGAATAAATAAATAATAAATAAATAAATAAATAAATAAATAAATAAATAAATAAATAAATAAATAAATAAATAATTGAACGAATACATGAACAAATGAATAAAGAGATGAATGAATAAATAATAAATAAAAAATCGACACTCGCTGCGGATACACCTTCCGTTTCTGCTTCGCTTTTGTGGCTTTTTTTAAGCAGCTATCACATGCGTTCTATTCTGCAACTTAAGGAAATCCGGCAAACCACTGCGCCGCTGTACTGTCGTCATTCAGCGGTCGAAGAACGCCAAGGCCAGGAAGGAGAGAAAAATATTTTGAGCAAGTTTCAAAGTTATCTGACGAGGAGAGAGCAGTAATTTTTGGTTGAGGAACATTGGTTGACTACTTTCAGCAAGCACTCAAGATTTAGAAAAAAGTTGAAAAAAGTGTTGCAGGGTCGCTTTAGTTTGGCCGAGACAAAATGTTTGGAAAAAGCAACCTTCATTATGACTTTGCTTCTATGCCGACTTGATAAGGAAACGAAAAACGATCACAAAAAAATGAACAGAAAAAAACACGCCTACTTTTTATCTTCGAACCCGTTTGAACCGGTTCGAACCGGAACAGAATGGTGCTCTGGAACCGAACCCGAGCCGAACCCGAAAGGCTTGAACCCGAACCCGAACCGAACCCGAACAAATTCCGGTTCGACACCCTGGTAGAAACTGCCTAGAGTTACGAACACGCTATTTTGTTGACTCCCGTTACGGCGGCGGGAAGAGCCCTGCCGTTTAATGGGTGGCTAGCTTTCTCGCCAAACTTCATAGCATGCAAGACAATATAACCACAGTACACTAACCTCTGTTAGCCTTGTGGGAATAAATTCCTTCGTTCCACTTGTGACCCTGCCCTGTCCGTGCCCCTGCCTGTGTCCGCTGTTCCTTTTTGTCGGTAGGGGCGTAGGCGGATCGGCGAGCACCGCCTGCACGTTTTCGTGTTGCCACGCCAGTTGTCAACCTGTTATCACGCTTGTTCAGAGCCACTGGTTGCACGATGTGACAGCGCTTGCGCGAAGGGGAATCCCTGTCTGCGGCACCCTTCCCCTGCCCTTCAAGCAAAAAGTGCCGCTTCTGGTTGCAAGGGAAGTCACAAACAGGTGTTCCGGAAGCTCCGGCTTCTGGAGCTTCGGCATGGCGCTCTTCAGGAGCTTCCGGAAGAGCGCCATCTGCATGCGTTGGCCGGACGTGCGCGTCCGGCCAAACGCATGCAGATGGCGCTCTTTGCTGAACACAGGCTCTTTACTGAACGCAAGTAGTGTGTGCCAAATCAGAGATTCAATCAGGGCTAGAAGTAAATCAGAGGGCGGTATAGGTCGATTGCATTTGGGGCACGCAGTTAAAACAACAAATGCGGCAGTGCAGGGAGACAAGGGATGGTCCTCCTTTGAAGTGAGGGAAGCACAGAGCAAAATGTGTTTTGAAGAACGACAAATTTGAAATACTCATGAACAGAGATGGGCGGCCAAAGTGTTACGGTATCTTTACATGAAAAGCGTGGACACACAGTGGAGGAAAAGACCCAGAAGGCTCAGGACAAAGTATATGACACCTTGAAGTGCAGGGGAAATGACTAAGGCAATGAAAAGTGAAGTAAAAAGAATCAGAGACAACGACCTGGAAAAAAGAGGATGGACGCGAAGAAGTCGTTAGATATCTACAGGATCTGGAGGCAGGAGATCACAAGGGAAAGTTCTTCGATAATACCAAAAAGAGTGCATTGCTTTTTGAAACCCTGGCCCGTTATACTGCGGACCAATACGCTTATCCGCGAGACGGTACAGAAGAAATGTGCGCAGGCTACGGCAGGGAGCCAGAAACCATGCGACATTATTGTAAGGGAGTGCAGAAGTATCCGTCCAGCCCTCGGTGAGGGAGCCATCCAGCTTCCGGAGGCCCTCGGCTTTAAGCTTAGCGGAAAAGTGAACTGGACGGCAGTAGAGGTTAGTAAAAAAAGGTTAGAGTGTTGGTATGAAAAGAGCAGAGAACAGATTGGGAAGACATGCGAACAAAGAAGTCAGAGTATCACAACAATTTCATAAAGGCATTATTTTATGTTATTTTTATATTTCTTGTATTTTTTTGGCTAGGTGATTGCGCAGTGGCGTTACGACTAAGGCCGCTGTGCAACGCCACCCCGTTACGAAGCCCCTAATCATCATCATCATCATGTTATTCCTTTTTGGAACCGTGCCTGCACGAACCCTTAACAAGCTTTCTGTGCAAACAGCGCAGTAACCAACAGTGTGTATTCACTGGGCTTTGGTCAGCGCGGCGGTGACCAAAACCCATGCTACCCAGTGCTTTGGTGGGCTTTGCAGCGCGGCCCACTCCGCCGGCGGGCAGCGCGTTTCCCGACGCGAAACGTGGTTCCCGGCGGGGTGTTGGCAAGAACGTCCGTGTGGACGGTGGTATTTCTGCGTGATTCGTGGGTTTGAGAATGCCTTGTCGTAACGAGTAGTTAGCATTGTTTTAGCTGCGAAATTCCGGATGCACTGTTCACGTCTCCAACCGCAGACCCGAAGGAGGCAGAGCGACGAAAGCAAGCGCGCCGGGTGTTTTCTTTTCTTTTCTTTTTTTTTCCGTTAGCGAAGGCTAGGGCAGTGCATGAAGGTGGTCTAACTTCGCGCGACGAGTGCAACTGTCCAATGGGTTTGACAGGCGCGGCCAGTGGAGTGCATAACCTGGTCGGTTTCGGTGATTTCGCGCTATCTCGGTGTCATCCCGGTGCGCCGATTTCCTTATTTCCTGCGGTGCTTCAAACGACCGCGGATCGAGTGGAGAAAAGTTATCCACCCAAGGCTGCGACGATATTAGGTGCGAAGCACCTTATGACCTCGCAATTGCCGTCCGCCATCCGAGGGTGTCTCCCCATGTTCCCCGTTGTCCGCGCATGGCTTCCGCGGTCGGCTGCCGGCGGCGCGCCGTTGCTCCGGCCGGCCGTCCCGTTCGGCCGGAGAGAGCGTACGTTTCGTCGTTTCGCCGTTTTCCGCCGCATCGTGGCGCGCGGAGCCCATGGTTGAATTGGCCGGTTAGAATTGGGGGGAAAGTCCTACTTCCTGAGGCACTGGGCTCGCAATTGATGGAAGCATTAACTGGTCAGCAGTAGGTATTACTAAGCAGCGGCTAGAGTATTGGTGGAAAAAAAGCAGGGAAGTCGATAAAATAACATCCCAGCCAGGGGTAGCGGCAGGGCAGAATTAAAAAGAAATCCGAGTTGAGGGACTAAATTTAAATTCAAACTACTAAGATAGGCTAGATGGCGCACGCCGTCACCCCGATTCAAACACTCTAAACTTTTTTTCCTCCCATATACTCCCTAGAGGTTCTTTTTGGCCGGTCCTCTAGTGATCCTCCTCGTGGGAGTTTTTTTTACTACCATGGAACAGGGAGGTTTTTTTTTACCTCCTAAAACAGGGCGTTTTTAGGTGATAGAACGGAGGTTTTAGGGAGTGTTTAAAAAATGTTTGGGGATTTAAAGAGATCAAAATGGAGTATTTTTTCTTTACTTCCTCGAAGGCGTTTTAAGTGATGTTTATGGACTTTTTAGGCGGTTGAATAGGAGCCTATTTTTGCTCCCTTGGGAAGTACTTATGTTTTTTAGGGGCGTTTTTAGGCGTTCAAGGGAAGCATTTATTTCTTTTGAATGGAGTTTTACGAAAGCTTGGGGAGTTTTGTAGGCCTCGCGAGGGGAGTTTTTAGGGGGTTCAAGGAAGCATATATTTCTCTTGAAAGGAGTTTTTTGAAAGTGTGGGTGGTTTTATAGGCTCCCGAAAGGGTTTTTTTTAAGGCCACAAGGGAGAATTTCTAGTTCCCCCCCCCTGCGGGAGTATTGATTTCACACGGTTTTTCTCGTTTCAGGTTTATTTCAAACGAACTTTTGCACATCAGTACACAGTACACAGAGTGAAAAAAAAAGGTTGCAGTGATTTACAGCAACAATAAAAAAAAAGTCAGAAACGTAATACGCAATTCTTTTGCCACAGTACACAGTACACAAAGTGAAAAAAAAAAAAGGTTGCAGTGGTTTACAGCAACAATAAAACAAAAGTCAGAAACATAATACGCAATTTTTTTGCACATCAGTACACAGCACACAAAGTGAAAAAAAAAGGTTGCAGTGGTTTACAGCAACAATACAAAAAAGTCAGAAACATAATACGCAATTCTTTTGCACTCAGTACACAGTACACAAGTGAAAAAAAAAGGTTGCAGTGGTTTACAGCAACAATAAAAAAAAAGTCAGAAACATAATACGCAATTCTTTTGCACTCAGTACACAGACACAAGTGAAAAAAAAAACAGGTTACAGTGGTTTACAGCAACAATAAAAAAAAAGTCAGAACATAATACGCAATTCTTTTGCACTCAGTACACAGTACATAAAGTTAAAAAAAAGGTTGAGTGGTTTACAGCAACAATAAAAAAAAAAGTCCGAACATAATAATACGCAATTCTTTTTGACAACTCAGGATTGAAACTAAAATATTAATGAGTAATATTGACGCGGTAAAAGTTAATCAGTTCCAAAGCCTTCACACGTGGTTTGGTGCTGGCGAGGTCTAAAAAGGCATGTTCAACAAAACGTCATAACTCTGTGTGCCTTCTTGGGATAATGAATGTTGAAGACCCAGAACGATGCGAAGAGACTACACAGTCCTGCCAGTAACGACGATGCAGTGAAGAACACCGCTGGCCATCGATGTGGAGGCTGACTTCCCCGTGTGTCGGAATGAAGGCAGGGGGTCAAAGGAACGTCTCCCTACAAAAGCAAAAAAAAAAAAAAAACCTAAAATTAAAAAGACATATGGTTAAATGAAGTTTAATAATTCGATATAGTAATAAAATTGTTAGCCAACGTTCCCTGCGAATTTCAGTACTTAATTAGGAATGCAAGTCTTCATAAAACCATGTGCCAATACATTAACATAACCGTCTTGGCTTTTGCAGCAATAAAAGACATTACTACCGCACAATACACTCGAGCACAACTTTAAATGACAGTGAAGTTAAAATGCAAGTCTCTCTAGGTTGATAGATTAGCTCACGGAGACACTATTATACTCCTAATACACCTGGCGTTTTTAAAAAATAAGGCTAAAACTAGAAAAAACACGCAGTTTCACCGGAAGGGCTTAAATGACCTGACGCGCACAACTTCTTTCTTGGCTGCCCCTGGATGGTGCTACTCGTCCCTACTTGGTGTGGCAGTACCGCTACCGCTTTCCAAGAGAGGATTCGTTCGACGCCAACACTTGCGGGGCCTCAAAGGCTAGTGTTTTTTTTCAAACGAACGCAAATACTGACCACGGGTCCAATGGAGAAGCAGTTTGCTTAGTGGCCTCGAACTGCAAATGACAGGGGAGTTTGGGAAGCATGAGCGATTTGACTAAAACTGGTACAGGGTAATGTTGTATTCAGTTGCTTCTATACTGCTATAAACCACCGTTGCTTCACTTGCTTCCGGTTTATCCTTATGCAAACAGTGACTGCAGTCGTTGTTTGCGTCACGTTTGATGAGCATTTGAACAGCAATTTCTCAGCACTTCAAGCATCTTGGCACTAAATCAATGCTGAAATGGCCATGGGGAGGTTCGACTTCCGTTTGAAACCAGCTTGCTGGTTGCCTCCAGTGACTCTTTAAGAACAACAAGTTACCCTTATGCCTCATCACTGCACCGATTGTTCCTCCGTGCCGCGCAAAAATTTGTTAACTGTGAGTATTTTCAACGTGAAATGAGCCGTTTCTGTGATTTGTAGGACTGAGTCTCCTATTAATTACTGCAGTGACAACAAACTATGCAAGAAAAAGCAAAAAAGCACACAATGTGACACATTAAGTGCAAGCTGCTTTCATAGTTGTGCATTGACATTAGGATATGGCACCCCTGGCAGACTGATGCACTACGCGAGATTTTGCCGTACGTATAGAAGGACAGGCAGGAAATGAAAGGTTTTCAATTGAAACACTTTAGACTGAAACAGTTTTCCTGATAGGGACCTAGAACATTTCAGAATGGAAAGAGGACAGTAAGTTGGTTTCAAATGAAACACACCTTCCCATAGCCATTTTAGGGTTAATGTGCTGCCGAGGGATGCTTTTTGCTAAGAATCCTTAATCAAACAATGCATTTCCTTTCTTCATTTTCTTCTCA
This sequence comes from Haemaphysalis longicornis, assembly GCA_013339765.2. Classification (NCBI taxonomy): domain Eukaryota; kingdom Metazoa; phylum Arthropoda; class Arachnida; order Ixodida; family Ixodidae; genus Haemaphysalis; species Haemaphysalis longicornis. Next base: position 119,036,825 of record CM023455.1, read on the forward strand.
GCAGTTTCATGATGCAGCAGGCCCCCTGTTTGCATTAGAATAACAGGAGTGATGAGGTGCGCCGTAGTGGAGGGCTCCGGATTAATTTTGACCACCTGGGGATCTTTATCGTGCGCCGAAATCTCGTACACACGGGCGTTTTTTTTTGCTTTTCGCCTCCATCAGAAGGCGAAAAGCAACAACGCCGTGTGTACGAGATTTCGGCGCACGTTGAATAAACAGGAAGTGAGTCAGGTAGCTGTGATGTATGGCGGTAAAGGACCAACTGAATTCAACGTTACCATGTACCAAGAGTTTTCGTCACTTTCAGCTAAACCAGTCGTGCTTCCCCAAACTCCCACGTCCTTTGCTGCTCTGGACATTACGATTTTTTTTAAAGGAACCCATGATCATCAGTATTGACACTTTGTTGAAGAAAAACACATTGTCCTTTTCAGGCTCCGTGAATGTTGAAGTGGCCGCTGCACAATGGCCCCCCCACAATGCCTTCCATAGCCGCACAGCCATCCTTAACTTGTGACCGAGTAGTCGCATTTACGACCAGTCTCAGTAGCCATCTCAGCTTGAAATGTAACCACAGAATTTGTTGAATCCTGTTTCTAAGCACAAAAGTTTCTATTGTACGGTATTCTCCCAACGTGTCGACTGTACCAATGCAACCTGTTATTCACTGAGAGACGACTTGCCCCTAGGAGAGGAACAGGAGGAGCAAGATCGCTATGCTTTAAAAGAGATAGTGACAGGTAGTGTTTGTTTCACTCGTTAGTTTCATGAGAATCAGAATCACGACACAGGTTTTGATGGTCAGTGGCTTTTGATGAGCATGGCTGATGACGATGAGTATGACTAGCCTTGGTATCTCTCGAGATGCAGGAGGGTGTGTTCAGATAAGGACCGTCAAAGTGGTGCCATGACCATTTTTTGTTTGAGATGAAACTTTAATATTCTGTAGAACATTGCATCCCCACCATGGAACTGGCATTAGTTTAGTAAGTAACGCCACAGTTGATTTATTAAAAATTATTTCGAGCACGATCTGGCCGGGCTACTTTCCACAAAGCTTGGTGTGGCAACTTTAGGCACCTGTAACACCAAGCGAAAATTTTTCCAAAGCCTCTTAATTTTTTTACCAAATATTTCCAAACTTTTCGGCTGCATTCAGAAAAATTGAACTTGTCATGTTTATATTGTTTTGAGAAAATATTTCTCAAACTTAGTAGCGAGAGCAATGTCGTTCAGAAGTGCACTTGTAAAAACTCTTTTTACCTGTAGGAAAATGCTAAGCTGTCTGGTTTTTTAGACTTGCTTACCAGGGGCTGCTGAATACTTCATAGCTTGCTCATTGCTCTAGAAGAAAACATGTTCAACATAAAAGTCTGTAAAGTGCAACGAAAAATGAAAATTTGGAAAAAAGGGCCAACTTTCGACGTCGTTTTAAAAAAAAAACACTGGTCCTCAATTTTCGCAATATTTACTGAAAATGGTACTAAGTAACTGAGTATTCTAGAAAGCTAAATATGCATTGCATTATTTTTGTTCTAACGTGGGAAAATGAGGTCACATTACACCCTTTTTTTAATGTCCAATCAACAATTCAGTAGCACTCTGCAGTAAAAAAAATACAAATAATTATGGCTGTATTTAAACATTTTAGGAAAATAAAATGACATATATAAAGAAAACTAATCAGAATAGTCATATTTGCCCGTTGTTAAATTTGTTAGTTGCGGGAGGCATTAAAATAATTGAGTTTTTTCCAGCTTGTGTCTTTTGCAGTGTAAAATTGCTGTTTCAAGAATATTTTTTTATCCCCTTGCCTTAGCTGTCTCATAACCCATACTTTACGTTTGTGACGCTGCTTAATCACACATAATTTGTAATTTATCCCATTTACAAGCCAGTAACTACGCTGATGTTACTGAGAATACTTGACGTGCGAAAGTCGTGGCCGAGGGGGTATCTCCATTTCACCTGGTACATGCGAAGTTCTAATAGCAAAAAGTTCGTCTTTTCAACTGTCTGACTTGAAGGCTTCCTGGAATACTAAATTAAATTGTTTTCTGAAAACCATTGTTTTTAGTTCCTAGAAAGATAAACTAACACTACAAAATCTGTGTACCTGTGCTTTGCACACTTCAATGTTAGCGGCAAGGTACAGCTTTCTACTTCCAAGGACCTTCAAAGTGTTGACAAGCACGGTTCAGAACCGTCGCTGATACTCGAAATCGGAGTTGGGTGTACATTTGGGTGTACAGTGTACATTCAGGTTCTTTCGTTTTATTTCGCTATTTCCGTGAGTATGTGTGATGCCGACTACCGGCAGAACATTTTTTTCTTTTAGTTTGTTCTTCCAAATGTGGCGAATTGGCTATTGTCAAGATGTGGCACGACGAAGTTCTTTAATTTTTAAGGATGTGTCCACGGACTCTTTCGCACTTTGTGTGACTTCGCTTGCAGGTCAACGCCAATTATCATTTATACGTGTGTTATTAAAGCGAAAATCGGTGAATGCTATTTAAAGAACTCGCTTGATTTCTACCAACCCCAAGCATGCATGGGCCGAATCAGGACTGAGCTCCCACAGAGATTTGTCGCAGTCTTTCGCTTCATCGCGACACAGGTGAACACACATCTTTGCTTCTGCTGTCAATAGTATCCTTTACCATTATTCGCGAAGAATTTCCGTACATCACACTTGAAGGTTCAGACCAGTGTTTGTCGATACTTTGAAGGTCTTTGGAAGTAGACAGCTGCAACTTCCCCTTAACATTGAAGTGTGCAAAGTACAGGTAGACAGATTTTGTAGTGCGATAAAAGTTTGTCTTTCGGACAACTCATAAGAAAATTTATGAGAAGCACATCGATATCTTATCCTTGGGAGCCTTCAAGTCAGACAGTTGAAAAGACAAACTTTTTGCCATTAGAACTTCGCATGTACCAGGTGAAATGGAGATACCCCCTCGGCCACGACTTTCGCACGTCAAGTATTCTCAGTAACTTCAGCGTAGTTACTGGCTTGTAAATGGGATAAATTACAAATTATGTGTGATTAAGCAGCGTCATAAACGTAAAGTATGGGTTTATGAGACAGCTAAGGCAAGGGGATAAAAAATATTCTTGAAATAGCAATTTTACACTGCAAAAGACACAAGCTGGAAAAAACTCAATTATTTTAATGCCTCCCACAACTAACAAATTTAACAACGGGCAAATATGACTATTCTGATTAGTTTTCTTTATATATGTCATTTTATTTTCCTAAAATGTTTAAATACAGCCATAATTATTTGTATTTTTTTTACTGCAGAGTGCTACTGAATTGTTGATTGGACATTAAAAAAAAAGGTGTAATGTGACCTCATTTTTACACGTTAGAACAAAAATAATGCAATGCATATTTAGCTTTCTAGAATACTCAGTTACTTAGTACCATTTTCGGCAAATATTGCGAAAATTGAGGACCAGTGTTTTTTTTTAAACGACGTCGAAAGTTGGCCCTTTTTTCCAAATTTTCATTTTTCGTCGCACTTTACAGACTTTTATTTTGAACATGTTTTCTTCTAGAGCAATGAGCAAGCTATGAAGTATTCAGCAGCCCCTGGTAAACAAGTCTAAAAAACCAGACAGCTTAGCGTTTCCTACAGGTAAAAAGAGTTTTTAGAAGTGCACTTCTGAACGACATTGCTCTCGCTACTAAGTTTGAGAAATATTTTCTCAAACAATATAAACATGACAAGTTCAATTTTTCTGAATGCAGCCGAAAAGTTTGGAAATATTTGGTAAAAAAAATTAAGAGCCTTTGGAAAAATTTCCGCTTGGTGTTACAGGTGCCTAAAGTTGCCACACCAAGCTTTGTGGAAAGTAGCCCGGCCGGATCGTGCTCGAAATAATTTTTTAATAAATCAACTGTGGCATTACTTACTAAACTAATGCCAGTTCCATGGTGGGGATGCAGTGTTCTACAGAATATTAAAGTTTCATCTCAAACAAAAAATGGTCATGGCACCACTTTGACTGTCCTTATCTGAACACACCCAGGATGGCAATTCTTATTTATCTAGATGAGAAATCATGATACCTCTTCAGCAACGGACATCCCTTTCCTAGCAAACGACTGTTATTTTGAGCCATTATTGAGTGACCAGTGAGCAATCTGCAGCTGAAGCCCAGAATCTGCTTCTGTTATTGTTGTTTGTGCTACACCTGTATGAAATGGATAATTGCCTTTTTGTTCAGCCTAGTTAATGGCCATGCTTTACCCATTTGGAATAACCGTTGTCAACTGCCCATCACGTTCGTCGCAGCAAGGCAAATCAGTCTATCAGTTATGCTAAATTTAGCTAACAGCATCCTTTTAACTTCCGATATCTCTATGCTGCACTTACTTCTTTACGCCTAGGCTCAACTGTTACGTAAAACTTACCTCGGTCAAAATGGCGTCAAAAGAATCTCCACACCTGTCGACGATGAATCCCAGCAAGGCACGAATGCCATCCTCTGCAAATATTTTGAAAGGCAGTTTTATAATAAGGCTAAACTCCATCAAAATGTTACACTTGCAATTGTGCCAGGATATGTACAATAAAAAAAAAAAAGTCTCTTGTCATATTTTTAAAAAACATGGCACCATAAATTCCTCTTTCAAAACTGAACTCCATATCGCTGATCTATAATAGAATATAAAACAAGCATTCACCCATTGCAATGCTTGCTTGTAATACTTTGGAATACAAAGATAGCAGTTTTACTGCTCCTGAAAAGCATGTGCTTAAAAAGCCACAACGAACCTTCTAAGCAAGCAAGCAAGCAAGTCGGCAGGCAAGTGGAAATATGTGAGTGTCTATCAACAACAGAATGGAAGGAATCAAGCCATCAGTTGTACCCATGCCAGCAAGAAGAGCACGTTTTAGAAGATTCGATAGGAGCTCAGGTGTCTTAGTACAGACAGCATGACCCAGCCTGTTTGTACTACCCAAAAAGAACCCCAGCCTGAATTCAAACCCACACAGAGCGATACCACATGCCTAGTGCTCCATATTGACTAAGCTATGGGCACATGCACAACCCCTCAGAGATAACACATGTACATGCCAAGGCCTATCCAATGTTGCACATTCCTGTTTACTTGTTCACCTTTAGCACTCCGAGGTGCCTATCTGAGCATTTCTTGAACAATGCTTGTGCAGTAAGCATCCCTCTAGTAGGCACAAATATCTGATCACCAGCGAATGCATTCCTTCAGGCAGCAAAAGCAATCACACATGTGTGGTCGTGCTGAAGCTGGTCTGCTACTTCACCCTGCAAAGGGCTTCTCATACCTAGGTTTTACGCCTCATGATAAAATATTCAGTTTATTTTATCTCGTTAGTACCTAGATCAGTGGTTCTCAACTATGAATGTGCTGTGGAGCTTTCTCAAGCTTGCAAAACAATGGAGGGCTCCACGATGAACTATATAGATCCAATTCGTAATGTAGAGGAATTCGCAAATGCAGCTGAGGTCACCCACGCAATTTAATGTCTGCCTTTTGAAGCTGACTTCTATGCTGATGCATCTCTAATTGCCAAAAGATTTGCTCTTGCAACTAACAGTTGCCCAAACACCTATATTCTGCCTCTTGTGTGTCTGGCTTTTTGCACCGCTGGCATGTTGTGCAAAAAGCCAACTTTAAAGGATGCGCTACATGGAGAAAAAATAGTCTTATGCAGCAAAGCCACAGCAATGATTGGGGAGAAGAAAGAGCTTGGGGAAGGCTTTGCGGACCCCTGAAAGGCCCTTGGGGCCTACGCACACCCATTTGAGAATCAGATATAGATTAACCCCACCCATTTTTTTCCTGCCTGTAACTAGTCAGATTTTGTACAGGTGTACCAGTCATACAGGCATAAGCAGCTACAGCTGCAGTGAAGCATGGTAAGCCAACATGCGTATTGCATATGCGCTACTGGGAAGTTATTTTAATTTTATCAACTTTACTGAGCTGAACACAGTCTCTACAAACTAAGAAAATACAGGCATGCCATTCCAGGCACAAATCCTGACGGGGCTCAGTTTTCACTGTACAATCGAATTGTGATGACCCGTCGGCAACTGGCCAACTGATTTTGCCAGCACTGTGGTTGGCAAATCGGTGAGGTGCGCAGTAAAGCCAATTAAAAAGAGTACATGTCATCAGAAATGCCACAGAAAATCAGCAAGGCAGATGCAGAAAGGAGAAAACATTTTTGAATTGGTTTTCCTACTAAATAAATCCACATAAACACACCTAATATGGTAGAAGCTTAGCCTAGGAACTCCAGAGTATAATCTACACAAGTAATCTCACAATGCTTACGACCTTTTAACAGCTACCTCAAAAATATACCAATGAAATTTTATTGCCTATCACCTGAAAGACAAAGTTTTCAATGACATAAGCGAATATAAAGTACAGAAAAATGCGCCAAGCTTACCTTCTGCTGCCTCAATGAACAAGGCAACCTCTCGTTCAGTGCCATACTTCAGAACAATATCAGACAGAGAAGCGAAGCCTGCTTCCATTTTATCGGCGATTTGCCTCTGAAAGACAACTTCAAACTCCATCAGAAGCTGAAAAGAAATAATAATAGAAATTTAATTCATTATGCATTACACAACATGCATTACCCCAAATGTAATTGACGTACCGTGGACTCTACACACAAAAAAGGAAACGTAGTCAGCGCCTCCTGCAGGGTCATCGTTTGCAGCTGCTTGTGCCTCCTGTTCGCTGTTGCAAGGAGACGCTGACGCTTTGCTTCGTCCTCTGTGGTGCCAACATTCTCCTCAAGCCATTCGCTGTGCCGCATCATAGCTTCCTCTGTCTCACCATACACGACAAGGTGACTTGAGTTCTGCAAGGTAAAGCCACACTGAAGCTTGAAAAATGCACTGATTGCATGACCAATGGCAGAGAGGGCATTATGCCACTGTGTATGCCTCAGCTTGTCCTTTGGCAATGCATGGAACAATACTTGCTCTGTAAAAGCAGTGCTATGAGGTTTGTCTAGCCCATTTCTGCAGCCAACCACATGGGAATATTCAAACCCCGCAATGACGAAATTCCACGAGCACGAAATTCCCGCGGCAACAAAATATTTCTACATCCCCGGCGAACGTCCATGGTGGCGACGAAATGTTTTTGGAAAGCGATCCCACGTTAGCGAAATTCGCTGCAAGTCCAGTTGGCATTTTACCTACCCATTTGAGGCTAACAGTGTCCAAAAAGTGCTTAAGTGTGCTGTTTTCGGACCCAATGTGCGTAAACTTTTGCCTCAGCATGCCTGCACGGCCACCACCATATTTGTTCACAAAATGAACCGTGCAATGGGCCAAAGAGACAGCCTTGCGACATCACCACCAGGGGGCAATGACTTGCCCCCATGATGGTGACATGATGGCTCGTGACATGATGCCAGCGACAAGACAACTTGCGGCATGGCTAGGAACCATTGCACGGCTTTGGCTCAGGCCAGGGCTACGCTAGCCCGCTACTGCTGAACAGCGCGGATGCGTTTGTTGTGTGTGTCGCGATTGGCACATTTGCTCTCAGTAAGATGCCTCCGCCAGCCTGAAAGTGGAAGTTTTTATCGCCGCAAGATAAGGCAGCCATCATTGCCAATTCAGTGGTCCAAGTGGAGGAAGGGAGGATAGCGTCAACGAGCTCTGAACCACCCTGCAGCTTGCTCCACCATTTGAGAAGCATGGACGCCATTCTTCAATGGTGCACATGCGCAAAACAAAAACACTGATGGCGTGGCCTCTGTGGAAGTCAACAAAGCGATGCTCACATAGCTTTGTGGAAAGCATTGGAACAAGGAGGTTCCACTGTCTGTCAAAGTTCAACAGCAGAAGAAGCTGGACTTTGCCCTGCATGCTCGCACATACTCGGTGCCGAGAACAAGGGAGAGAAACGTGCGGAGAAGCAGAGCCCGCAAAATAGTTTGGATGCATTTGATATGATCCCGTCGTTCTTAGGCGCACACAACGACCAGCAACGAACCACTTCTGGTGGCGTGAGAGCTGAGCTGTGAAGTTGCAGGAAGGTAAGGCTCGCAAAGTAATATAACCAGTTTTCGATAATAAATTTTTGGTTTGTGGCTGATTTTCCTGTTTTTTTTTTTTTTTTCATTTTTGCGGTAACTAAATTCTCCCAAAGGTGAATTTTTTGGCTTTCACCAGCGGTTTCGTTATTGCTGGATTCGACTGTAGCGGGGCATGGCGATTCTAAAATACTACCTATGAGCGACCAAAGACAACATTGAAATCCCTGCACACGTTGCACTGAACAAGACAATGTAGACAACTCTACAAAAAAAATTTTTAAAGGGTATAAACACAAGAACTACACTCCAACACATATACTTGTTGCCAACACCACTAATGTTTTTCCTAAAGGAAGATAACACTGGCACAAATGCTAGAGCATATGCATGAACCTTCAAATCTTGGCCATCATCCAATCACATCCCAAGAAGAGTTTGTGTAGTTTGTCACTGGTGTAGTTGCTGCAGCCAGCACAGATTTCACAAATTTTTTTCTCTTTTAGGCTTTATAAATTAAATACTGCTTTTAGCAACCGGACAAACTAAGTATATTTATTCAATTCTAGATTTATAGTTATGCCATCAGATGATGAGGAAAATGGCAGTTGTGCATAGCATCGTGAACTGGCATCTGCGATAATGACAAAGCTTGGTGGGGCATGCTACTTGGCCTGGTCTGACCCATGGCCACCTTGTACATTCCGTACATAGATCGTTACATCTTTCATTAATTGTTTGTGTCACCATCCTGCTGCCACATAACAATATTTATATTTGAAACTGGATAAACGCTGAAAAGCATGTTTATTTGATAAGCATATTTATCACAAGCAGAAGTTTCACAAACTCCCTTGAGTGTTTCTTAACATGCACCAAATCCCCGACCCACGGGCATTTTCCGTGGTGACTTGGCAGCCACTCAAATACAACGTCGTGACCATTCACATAAGCCTGCTGAAATTCTTTCCCAGGTCTTTCAACAAAGTGAGAGGACAGTAGTGCAGTACTGCTTGCAAGCTTTCTAAGGAACCTGTAGAATTTAAAAAGACTTTGGGAGTAGCCTCAATAATATGCTCAAGAGCACCATAAATGGCTAGCGGCCACAAAACAAACACTCAAGTAATTTTTGAGTTTTAGTAAAAACTGTTCACGAGAGTAGAATTTTGTAGGTCAAGTACAATGGCTAAAATACTGTTGATGGCGCCTATAGGCTTCCCTTTTTGTTCTCGTAATGTCTTGATTTTCGACATACAATGACAAACACCAACAAGCTAGAGAGCAAATTAACGAGGCATGCAATTGAACTTACAACTAGACGACAGAGCTTCTTGTTCGGTGGTTCGGTGTCGGAGCCAGTTTCCTTCTGTGTCTTATGGTAGTACTTTCGCTTCCGGGCCAGCATTGCTGCTGAGCAATTTTCAGTTTTTTTTTCGCGCATTCTTAAACTTGTTTCGAAGGCATCGCACCCACGAGTCCTGTTAAGAAATGAAAGAAAACAGTTTTAACCCTTTCACTGCCACTCCTCAGACAACTTGGAAGATCACACACATGCACACCCTCTGCACCACCTAAGCATGCTCATGTTGCCTTTAGACATTTTGTGTACAAAAATGTCGCACCACCTCTTGAAAGTTCACTAAAACCCATAAAACAAATACGGTAAATTTCGGAAAACAGATGGGATGCTTATAGCATGATAGTACTGGTGAAAAAATGACACACTAGAAAGAAGACACAGACAGGCTAATCTTTAAAGGAGTAGTGACATGAAATTTCAAAGCTGAGATAGCTACGTAAAATGCTTCCTTTTTATCAGGAGATATCAAGTTTCAACAGTAGCAGTTCAGTATAACATATTTTAAATCAATTTTAATCTCTGCCCACACGAGAAAGCCCAGAGCGGGCCAGCACGACGTCATCTGCTACTTGCCCCAAACTACCGACGTCGGGGCTCCCGTGACGTAGCCGACATGATGGCTGCAGTTGGCACGCGCTGCTAGTGTGTACACGTCATGGTTTTGGGACTATCATGCTGCCCGAGTGCGCGGGGATGGTGAAGACCTGGGCCGGTCTCGTTGAGCGCATGCACTTGCTTGCATGTGCGTCCAGACCGGTAGCAGCGACGCGACAAGAATGGTGACGTCAGGTGCTACCTCCTGTCATGGCAGCCGCTCGGCGTTCGTTTTGTTGAAACCGAAACTGACACGAATAAACAACGCCGTAAATGACTGTTTACACTGCGATCGACTGTCTAATGTGCCATTCTTTGATTAGTGGGCTAATGGGCACCCATAGCATAAAAAAAAATTCAACACGAAAATTTCGTGTCAGTACTCCTTTAACAAAAAGTTTACAGTTCTTGCAGGCCACTGTAGTGAAATACTAGCACAAAATTTCCAAAGACAAAGATGCAAGGAAAACCTGCAAGGGAGTTAGGATTAACTACAAAAATACTTAACATTAGGGTAAATACTGTCTAGAAGTTAAGTATGTGAACACACACATGCATGCATGCACATGCACATAGAACAATCAAATTAGTATGAAGTTATAAAAGCTTCGTACGAGAACTGTAGTACTTAGGACAGTTATGTTCTCAGGTAACGATTTCCGGAGACTAGTACTTCAATGAAAGAACTGGAGAATTGCTTGGTTTTGTAAGCAGTATAACATTAGAGCAAATCGTCCTTCAGAATACAAAATTCCTGATAATGAAAGAAATATCACGTGGTCGGGTCAAATTTGATCATGCCGTGATATGAAACCAAGGTGCCAGATTTTTTTACCGCCACCAAAACTGCAATAATGTTCTATAAAAGTGCTCTTTATCCTCAGCAGACTGCAATGCTGCAATAAAGAGTAATTTTAAATCAGAACTATGAAACCGGATAAATTGGCTAAAAGATTTTAAGATGGAGTGCTCACCAGACCATTCCGACCATCAAGACGATCGATAAGGTGCGGGTAGCGACTGACAAGCTGCTGAGCAGCAGTCTGGTAAAGTTCATGTGTTGGGTACCTGCAACACAAGATCAAAACAAGATGCGCAGGGCCCAGAAAACAAACAATTCACACAGCCATTGCCAACTTACTAAAAACCAATGTCTGCGTATCTGCCTACTTTGGACAAGATAGTGGCCTCTGCCCAGTACCAGCATTTCGACAAGAAAATTGTCCTGACGAAGGCATGTCTTGTCAACATGTTTCATGGCTTTCTCTATGACCATATAGAAGTCTATATATAAGGAGCCTAGCGTGATTGAGAATCAGGGGCTCACTGAATGAATACGGAAAGGAAAGCCAGCCATCTAGAATGCCAAGGAAAACGTAAGGAAGTAGCTTGACATCTTCTTTTGTTTGTAATTTGGGGGAGGGGGGAGTGCAGATTAAGGCTTATCTTTTTTTTTCCATACTGCTGGGAAAGCTTGTGGAGAAAAGCACACATTTAGAGCATGGACAAAACCAACACGTTGGGATTAAGGGAATGATGCCTTGCCCATTTGGATTACTATAAGTACAACTGAGGCGTTTTTTTTTTTAATGAGCCAGGTCCAGAAACCAAAACTAAGTCGGACAAAGCTGCAGTGACGAAGAAAACTCGGCACCTTTCCCCTAGGAAAGAAATGGGTGTAAACATGTACGCAGATCACAGTTCGTATTGAAAATGAGCCAGATCCTGCTGTTTCATGGATCAAAATGTCCCGAATCCTCTATTTATATATTTATATTATACTTATTGGAAAGGAATTGCCGCAGCAACAATTCAAAGTAAGAACAAACTAGAAAGGAGAGCTCTCATTCATGCAATCTGCTTTATATACTAGTCACTTCATTCTAAGGCCTTAGAATGGGTCAAAAGCTAAAGCAAATCACCACAGGTGACGTAACGCTCACAACAGACAATTACCTTTCCTCTGTATGGCTTCGCTCAGGGGCACGTCAATTTTACCTATGAGCTTCATTAAGAAAAGAAATTGTGACAGCCTATTTGTGAACTTACTTTTAGTTTACAGCACCCATCTTTCAAAAGCAAAAACGGCGTGGAAGGAAAGGATAATTTTAGCACCATATGTTTTGTTAACAATGTGTTTGCCAGTGTTGCACAAGTTCAAAAAGACCCAAAGAACACATGGCAAAAATTAGCAAAATGACAAAAAAAAAAAAAAAACTCCTTTTGTTCAGCTACCAGACCGCAAGTTGTGTATCTACAAGGGTTACAATGAAGCCGCATAACATACCAGGTAATCTTCCAGCATACTTGAAAAAGCTTGTTCACAATGAAGCGGCGCAGGTTGCCACTTATGGCTGTCTTCCGCTGAAGCACTTGTTCGTAGGGTTGAAGATCTGGCATCCGAAACTCCAAAAAGTCACGTGGATTCTCGAGTGGTACATTTTCAACCCCGAAATGTTGCCTCTCATGGTTAGGAGATGAAGTACCACTCCTGAAAGTAAAGTGAACTCGTTATTCAAATTCCCCGTAAATGGTAAACCTGATTGCATGTATTTAATTTGCCCGAGTTGCACACTGCTTACCCTCCACTGCTTAGCAAAGACTCTGGTGAGACAAAACTGCTGCTTGGGCTGCTGGGACCAGAGTCACTGCTAGGGCTGCTGGCACTAGTTGGCTGCATACAAGATCTTTTGGTGAGGTAAGATTCTTGGCCAAGGTTGATAATGTTTCATCATTTTTCCCACATGCAATCTCATTATACGCAACGGTTAGTGCAACACAATCTTGTCTAGCAGTAGATTGTGACACGTCAGAATAAGTGTATTGGCATTTGACAATGGGTGGCGGTCACCTGCTGTTGGTACCAACACTCTTGGGGGGGACATGTGCGAAACCATATTCCTGAAGAGTTTTGTTTTTATACTCAAGCATCTACCGAGGCTAAGTTGTTATTTGACATGACTATAATGCTCAATTCATCAACATATCTTCATCTAACAAGTTTTTATGGGCACAGACAAAAATCAGCAAAGTTGAAGGACTGCATGGCCACCTATCAACTTTACAGCATCATCCCCATACACACCATGGAAATGCGGCAGCAGGCAGCCCACAAGTGGCCAGCCAGTAGCAAAGCTCAGGGCCTATGCTAATGCACTGAAATGTCGTGAATACAAACACTAACTGTAGCAGCAGCAGTTGTATGTTAATCTAGGAAACAACAGATGTGTGAAAACCAGTGCCACTGCTGCATAAATTTTTTGGCATGACTTTAATGCGAAAATCCTTGGCAGTGAAACAGGACTTTCTTCCTCAGACACCATACGGCACATAATAAAAAAACAGTTATTCGATGCTTGAGCACATAGCTCATGCTTGTAAGTAATTGCCACTGTTTTATGTCATTGTAATCAAATGTAACTGGAGCAATATGGGCAATACTCACATCCGTTGCAAAGGCCACCTTTCGTGACAGCTGAAGCTTTGCTTTGTTTGGCACAGTCTGCCCGACCTCAAGGTCGATGTAATCATCAACCTCGGCATCATGAATCAGAATCTGCAGAAAAAAACTTATCACAAATACTGAATTTAAACACAGTTTAAAATTGACTTCAGTAGTGCATGCAGGCCCATTTGTTACATGTTTCATTACAAGCTGATTTGTAACAGGCTGTTCGATCACAGAGATCAGTCGTTGCAGGACAGTATGCCATATGGGAAAGTTCTATGATTGGAAAAATAGTTGCCTTTTTTTTCCCCACAGCAATGAGAATATAGACTCGAGTGAAACACAGCTAACCACATTCTAACATTGCTCAGATTGTCACACTAAGGCACAAGCATGATAACTAAATAATATATTTTATAGTAATAGTTGCTTGTAGCCTTGTTAATAAACATCAACACATGTCATAATTGACTTAGGAAGGCTTATTTATACACCTCACAAAAATTTTTGCCAGTTGAAATTGCAACCTCAGTGTTGAAAACCTTCCTATCCATGTTGGAGACCAAATATGTCCATTGTTATCCTTAACAACAGGGTTGGAGTATCTACAATGGCGGCACTACGTCAAGGTACCAACTTTGTCAAAATAGAGGATAAATAAGGTCGTTCACAGAACTTCAGATTTTAAGGTAAAATTAGTACTACCTAGTGCAATGCTACAAATGATTTTCCTTTTATGCCCCGCAGACATTTGTCATGATAAAGCACTCAAATTTACTCATAGAATGAAATGAAAAAATTTTGTTACTCTGAAATACATTAACCTCGCTGGGAGCTTCTATAGGCAACAACTGTTTGCCGGACCCTGACCATCATCCTGATCATTTTAGGCTCTATTCCCAGACAGTACGTGCGATTGACCATCTCTGAGAGAGAGAGAGAGAGAGAGAGAGAGAGAGAGAGAGAGAGAGAGAGAGAGAGAGAGAGTAAACCTATTTATTGTTTTCTAGGGTTCCCCGGAAAGCAATTCGGCGTTTCTGGGCCATATTTAAACATCTTATACGGCTGTAACAACGTCTGCAGAGGCAATTTAGCCGCATAATTTGTTTACGCTGGTAAAGTGCGGGAAATAAATATGGCAGTGGGGAAGCGAGTATTTTCAGAACGGTAAACAAAAGTAGCAATATTTTGTTCATGTTCAAGGACTTGTCGCAGTGTGTGGCGGTCTATGTAAAACTACATTCTTAGGCTGATTTGGAAGGGCATACAGAGGGCATTTATTTCTGAACGTTTAATCGGCGCACTTTTAGTTTCAAGCGAGAAAATATTTCTTATATTGAGCGGCCCCCAAGGCCTCCGTCGGTGGTGCGTAGGTTCGCTTCACTGCATGCACCGTGAGTTCCCAGGTGCGGCGGCCACGCTGTTCGAGGGAGCGTATGTTTTTTCTCCTTCGGCTGTTGTCGGCTTGGTGAAAGTGATTCCACATGCATCTTCGGTCCTCCCGCGGTGCCGCACACGAAGGGAAAAGCAGATGCCGGAAAGCCTTCGAAGGGCGACGTCCGCCGTCAATTAGTGATAGTGTGGCGTGGCAGGGAGGAAACGTACGTAGCTGGATCGCAGGTGTTCGCTGCAGACTAGAAATACATTGTTAGGTTTTGCCGAATTTCCGGATAAGTTAGACGCATTAAAATGTCTCAATTAGGCTGCACCCCTATTGAAGGATGATCAGATGACTCGTCATTTAGACTTCGCAAAAAAGAATTTCTCGTGCAAGACCAATGATCTTGCACGAGATTTACCGCTAGCAGTACGATTATAGGGATTCCCTAATTGTACTACTGGGCAAATACGCAAGCTACGGTACTTCCCTTCGATTGTTTAGAAAAAATAGGCCGTTTGTGAAAAACCACGTGCAGTGCTTCCGGGACTAATTTTCTGGGCAGCAGAAAATTCGTGTTTTAGGCCATTATAATCCTCAGCCTGAAAAATATATATCCACGGTCGCTGTCATGCGCGGTCAAGACAGTTTGAAAGCACTGCACGTGGTTTTTCACAAACGGCCTATTTTTTCTAAACAATCGAAGGGAAGTACCGTAGCTTGCGTATTTGCCCAGTAGTACAATTAGGGAATCCCTATAATCGTACTGCTAGCGGTAAATCTCGTGCAAGATCATTGGTCTTGCACGAGAAAATTCTTTTTTGCGAAGTCTAAATGACGAGTCATCTGATCATCCTTCAATAGGGGTGCAGCCTAATTGAGACATTTTAATGCGTCTAACTTATCCGGAAATTCGGCAAAACCTAACAATGTATTTCTAGTCTGCAGCGAACACCTGCGATCCAGCTACGTACGTTTCCTCCCTGCCACGCCACACTATCACTAATTGACGGCGGACGTCGCCCTTCGAAGGCTTTCCGGCATCTGCTTTTCCCTTCGTGTGCGGCACCGCGGGAGGACCGAAGATGCATGTGGAATCACTTTCACCAAGCCGACAACAGCCGAAGGAGAAAAAACATACGCTCCCTCGAACAGCGTGGCCGCCGCACCTGGGAACTCACGGTGCATGCAGTGAAGCGAACCTACGCACCACCGACGGAGGCCTTGGGGGCCGCTCAATATAAGAAATATTTTCTCGCTTGAAACTAAAAGTGCGCCGATTAAACGTTCAGAAATAAATGCCCTCTGTATGCCCTTCCAAATCAGCCTAAGAATGTAGTTTTACATAGACCGCCACACACTGCGACAAGTCCTTGAACATGAACAAAATATTGCTACTTTTGTTTACCGTTCTGAAAATACTCGCTTCCCCACTGCCATATTTATTTCCCGCACTTTACCAGCGTAAACAAATTATGCGGCTAAATTGCCTCTGCAGACGTTGTTACAGCCGTATAAGATGTTTAAATATGGCCCAGAAACGCCGAATTGCTTTCCGGCAAAGCACATATATTTTGAGGTTGCAGCTTGGAAGCGCGGTTCATTTTTTCTACCAACTAGAATTTTGTCCCCGCGCTCCGTACAGTGTGGTATTTTTGCGAGTTTTATTATTTCATATTATTATTTTTATTAGTATTATTATTGCAACCTAGGCCCCGGTCACTGTCATATGCTATTCAACTTGCTTTAGGAGAAATTTCTTTCCTCCAAAGATTGGTTAACAGGACTAATAGTGCGGTGAACGGATAGGCCATGATTTTTTTTATAGGGGAATCGAAGATAGTCGTGGGAACGTTTGGCGTGGAATTACCCTTAAGTAACTCAGCAACTGCGGCAGCTGTCCCAACAACGAAAAAACCACGTTGCTCTGTGACAAAATGCCGCGCGTGGCGAATGATTTTATCACGAACTGGTCCCCCTGTTACGAATTGGAATACTGCGAAACGCGAATTCGTAGCATTAAAACGCATAGGCGTTTAGAAAATAATTTGAACATTTCCTGGCGTGTTCACGTACACGCTTGCACCATTACTACAAACCCCTGCCCCACCGCCACCCGCCACCCCTGCAAACACAGGATGACAAGGCACTTACCAGCGTGTTGTCCGTTATCGGGGCGAGTTTCTTCAAAGCCGCCAACACCTCGTCGTATGCACCTGTTTCAAGGTGGACTTTCTTTCGCTGGCCACTCTCTAAAACTACTAAGCAAACAATTCTGTCTTTCATTATGTGCAGTGATACACTTGGCTTCCAACGCTGCCAGCACTAACGGGTCTGCCGAAGCGGCAAAAGCTCACCGTACTTCTCTGGAGAATATCTCCGAAAAAGGCGCCAGGAGAAAAGCGATTGAGATTGGCGCCAAACCTCCGCGCCCCCGCACCACAGGGAGGTTGCCCGCACCGAGAAAGAGAGAGGAAGGAATACAAAGGAGAACGATTTTATTGCGGGCAATGGTATCGAGAGTAGCGGTTATACCCTCGACATCTCTCCGGCGGCGCGCGGACGGAGGCTAGTTTCACGGAGGAACTTGGCGGAGGCACTCGGCGCTTTAGCAGACGACGCTATTCCGATTCAGGCGTGTCCCGAACTTATTGAACGGTCGCTTTGCGCAATTAGACTAAAGTCAAATAAAACGTGGATAATGAATGTTAGAACAAATTACTGTGTTTAAACCGAAATAAAGAAGAAGAAACACTATGCGTTCGTAACATAAAAAACACCTTCGTTCTTTCTCCCTTAGTAAACAAAATCATAACGAATTAAGTTGGAAAACGCCTCGAGGGCCAATTGCCTATGCGGATGCGGGATCGAAAACGTGGGCATGCTAACTATATGCTCCTGCAAGCCCGCTACAGATGTTCTTGCGATGAGATTTTTTATTATGAATATTTCCCCGCTGAAGCGAGCTCGCGTATGTGGTGTCGGAGCCGCAAACCAGCTGAAAGCAATTTGGAAGCGCTCAACGTGGCTGCCGCTTTGTAAATGCCTTCCAGCAGCACACCGGCCTTCTGTTTTCATTTTTCCACTTCCTCTGAGCAATCCGCCTTTCCTTTTAGGCTCTGGCAGTATGACGGCACGCGCTGTGCGATCAAAGGCTATGGCGCTGCAACAAGGCGGTCGCGCACGACATGTGCGGCGAATTTAGTTTTTGCGGGGCCTCTTTGTGTGCTTGCTGCACTTCCGTTCGTTTTTTCGCTTCTGGATTTTTTTTTTTCCTCTGTCGTGCGTAAGGTTTTCTGAACGGTTCACCTGCGGACGTACCCCGCCTATATATATAGTGCGCACCGTACTCCGCAATGTGAAACCCCGAGAAATCGCAGCTGTCGCATCGTGCGACAAGAGCGCTCACTTCTTCCATCGCCGAAGTCCTGAATGAGGTCTCAGCTACGCATCATCGCCAACCTGCTGCCCGTTTGCTGAGGCTGCTTCGGCCTGCCACTGGTGAACCAAGTCTGACAAGACATCCATGATCTTCAATGCGCGCCTGTGACGGTAAGTGGCACTCGCCAATCACCTCCGCTC